>OY756238.1:13583002-14255502 GCA_963576875.1 Acrobasis repandana | reverse complement strand
CTGCCTTCATGCCACCTTAAAAAAAATTCTAAATTAACATCTTGATGAAAATTCCTTACTCTACCTATTAAAGCTGGTGGCATAGGCATCAGAAAAATTACCAGTGTTGCCCTACCCGCTTTCCTTTCCTCTGTTAACAGCGTGTCAAATCTATGCTAGATGACTTAAGCATCGACCTGCTAACAGAGGCAAAGGAAACGTGGTCAGCTCTCTGCCCTTAAGATAGTATCCCAGTGGAAGAAAACCTACAAAAACTCTGGGATGCACCTTTAGTGCAGAAAACTATTTCTAATTTGGCTCAAAATTTCAATGACATCAACAGCGCTCGGCTCCAAGCAGTCTTCTCAAAGGAGTCCAGCCACTGGCTCCACGCTATCCCGTCATACAATATAGGTACATTTTTTGACAACAATAGTTTCCGAATAGCTGTCGGGCTCCGGCTGGGAACACCCGTTTGTTCGCCACATCGTTGCTCATGTGGTAGCGACGTGGATCAATTTGAACTTCACGGTCTCTACTGCCATCTCAACGCTGGTAGAATTTCACGCCACGGCTCTCTTAATGACATTATCCGAAGGGCTCTGGCCACCATCCACGTACCTTGCACCCTCAAACCTTGGGGGGTGGTGCGTGCTGATGGCAAAAGGCCTGATGGAATGTCACTGATCCCCTGGGAACGCGGCAGGGCTTTAGTGTGGGATGCCACATGCGTTGATACGCTTGCACCCTCCCATCTCACAGGATCAGTCTCGAGAGCCGGTTCGGCTGCAGAAAACGCTGAGATCGCCAAACGGCGCAAATATAGTTCTTTAAATGATGACTACATTTTTGTGCCGTTTGGCGTGGAGACTTTCGGGCCGTGGGGCCCCGGTGCTAGGGGTCTCCTTAAAAAGATCTCTCCAAGACTGATCTCCGCCGCCGGTGACAAGAGGGCTGGCTGTTTTTTCGCACAACGTATTAGTATTGCGATTCAACGCCGAAATGCGGCCAGCGTTCTTGGCACTATGCCACATGGCCACGATTTTTTAGATTAAATTTGTAGTAAGTAGGTATTTAACTTTTGTATATATATGTAAATTATTTTATCTTTCTTTTTTAAATAAACTATTTGTTCCCTGAATTATCTTTAAGATAATTTTTGAGAAAATAGTTCCTAATGCAAGGGGTCTAAAATTTTTTATCAAATTTTTATAATTTTTTTTATGCAGAGGTCGAAAAATTTAATTTTTTTATTTTTCAGGGAAGACACCATTTTCCAATATGATATTAATAAAACAGCACTAATTATATGTGCGACATCCTTTATTATCATAGTAAATATCACCTACCTTCGCCACCAGCGCGCGGCTGTCACACAAAGTATCAAACAAAACACATAAACATAACATGTGATGAAATTATCCCTTCATACTTTTCCTCGCTTACTTAGGACAGGCAAAAATAGCTACTTACTCTACCTGCCTAGTACTTTTCGATTTGCGAGACAAGTAAAATTGTTGCAACTACCTAAACACATTAAAAAAGAAAGTATCGATGTTGAGTAGGTATTTTTGGCGTACTTTCAAAAAGTTCATCATCAATCAAGCTTATGTACAGTTCGATAAAAAATTGTTTACAAATCATTTAGGTACCTACCTCGCAGGCCCGAGTGGAGCCCGATAGGGCCGCTCGAAACACGACGAATCTCAGCTTTATTACATTGACACACAATTTTTGGATCCTTGGCAAGGTCATTGACCTAGGCTGGAGATGTTGATCACTTTTAAGGTGAAGATATAGCAAATGGCCTTGAAGTGTGAAATAAATTGTTAACTCGTAAATATGGTGATAATTTCCATATTGCTCTTCGTCATGCACTAGATAGCCCTTTCAATAATTTTATGAACTGCCGTTGAAACTATTATTGGTGATCCGTGTAGCTTTAAAACTTGCCGTGGCCACTTTTGGCGGAGGCAAGTTTTAAAGCTAGACGGACTAATGAAAATACTAAAGGATTTATTTTTTAAAATTAGTAAAAAAAAAACATTATTTTTTTCACTGGATTTCGACTACTCATGATACTGAACCACTGGTGTTAAGGACCAGACTGTTTACACTAACACCCTGTATATGTCGTAGTTGGATGGTATAAACCGCTAATTCACGAAAGCTCTAGTTGTTTGGCATTACAGCTCGGATTTGTTAAACAGCCGAATATCGTTCAGCTGGATTGTCCTTGCGCAACGTGTTACGTTCATTTAAACCGCTAGCCACGTTTCCAAACGGCTAGCGGTTTTGTGAAACAGTAGCGGTAATCCGCTGTTTGACGAAACCGTTAAACAATCCAACTACGACACATGCATGATAAGGATTTGGTGTAGGGTTACCATAATTAAATATCAGTTATATTTCATGACTTTGGGGCTAGCTCAATTGTGATTTGTCCCTGTATATTTATTTATTTATTTCCCAGACAACTATTCCACGATTTTTATTACTAAAGGTTTGCCCTAACCTAGTAAAATGGATATAATTTTTGAAGTGAAAACTTCTTTAGCGGCGTTGTGCACTTTCTTGTAATGGGTAAAAAATGTTAAACTCGGGTCAGGACTCGTGTCCTGATCGAAAATTCGTAAGACGGAATGACAGCCGGCGCGGCGTAGGAGAGAAAGTATTTATACTATATGTTTTAATAAAAGTGCTTTGTTAGGAGACTAGCGCCATCTGCGTGTGATCTCCACAAACACGGGCAAGATTATCGATTCATCGATATTCCGGCTGTGCCCCGCCCTGCGCGGATTGTCTTTGCCCGGCCAGAAAATAATCTTTGTCTTTGCGTCAAAGTCTCGACTGACATTGTGAATGAATTGCGTTCTCCCGTCGCGATAGCCATGCCGGCATTAATTTTTGTATTTGATATATTGCGAATATTTCGTGAAGAATTGTCGCTAATTGATTTGTGCCCAATTTGTTTGGAACGGCGTGGAGCCGAAATCGTTTGTATTACGTAAAGAACAGTGATTTGTGTCAAATGTAAAACGCGTGACATGGCGTCATTATAAATTGTTGGTTTTTACCTATTTCCCGTGTGGAACGGAAGTATTTGTTATGTGAATAAAATTGACTATAAAAGAAACTGGTTGTGCTGTGTTGAAGTGGTGTTATAAATACGACGTATTCGTTTGGGGTGACATACATGAGCTCATGGTTAGGTTAGGTTTAGGGACCCCATTTTCTTCACCACTGACTTGGGACCCATGGTGGGACCTAAGGCCGTCGCCAGCCCTGAGGAGGACCTCGGGCTCGACGCGAAGGCCAGGCGAGGCTGCCTGAAGACGACATGGAAGCGGTAAGTTTTATCTTTCCCATTTGTAATTAGTGTAATTACTTTTAATTAGAATTAAGTTTAACTCATAATTAGGTTAGGAGGTTCCCTGGACTTTATCCAGGGTGGTAGCAGACTGCGTAGGTTTGTTTGTGTGTTTGTTTGTTGCCGGTGGGATTGCCGGACTCGTACCAAGAGCGTAGTTAGTAACATTTCTTGGTAGCTGAACGTAATCTTAGCTATTTGCGCCAACACTATAATTTCGACGAAGCTGTCAGCCGGCTCGTTGGTCTAGGGGTATGATTTTTGCTTAGGGTGCGAGAGGTCCCGGGTTCAAATCCCAGATAATAAAGATATTTTGAATTGAATTTTAGCGGTTGTTTACGAAAATAAAAAACATATTCTTAAAAATATTTTATTGTAAATCCTTATATATTAATGTACATAATAATGTTATTAGTTTTAGTTACAACATAACCACATAACTTAAGAGTAACTTCTTGCAACAGTTGGATCATTTTTCATCTGCATTATATTAAGGCCGTACCTGAATTTTCCGGGGTCCAGTGCTGCCCCCACGTTAAGCTTTACTACGCACATTTGCGAAAAACGGCTACTTTTGGCAAATGTGCGTAGTAAAGCTTAACGTTCTCATTATAAACTGTAAACAGTAGTTCATAAAATACTTTGAAAGGTTATCTAGGATTTGATAGTAGCAAAATTTTAAATAATGTCTCCGTTTTCTTTGAAATGATTTATTTTAAATGGGGGCAGCACTGGACCCCGAAAAATTAAGGTACGGCCTTAACAAGGATTTGAAAGAATGGCGCGTGATGTTGTTGAGTTACTTCGTTGCACCGTGACTAGCGTGCGAACTTTTAGCTTGCAATTATTTTATGAGTGTCTAGGTTCATGCACCCACGTTTGCATCTCTTATGACATAGTTTATTAACTGTAATCACTATCACGTCTTTTTCCCTAATGGGGCAGACAGAGCATTTTGATCCTTGCTCTAAGCAGACAGATCCCAGAGCCGCAAGACTCAAAGGCCACTTTTAGCGTGATGGTGGGCGAGAAGGTGGAAAAAGGAATCAGAACTAGTGATGGGTTGCTATCCGCATCGCCTATTAACATGATTCGCATTTTCGACCATTCCCTCGATCTGCTTTTACGATCTGCGCAGGAAGAGAAGCAGCTGGTACATTCTAAGTTTTTTCTTATCTCCCAGACCAGCATGGAAGAATATTAATTGGCAGAGCAAGGGAATGGCGATGTTGCGGTTAGAGCTGCGCGCCGCCGGTCTGCTCGTCGGGCAGCGGCGCGGCGCTCGCGGCCGGCAGCTTGTGCACGTCGGACTCTTCGATCCTCGGGTAGGTGGGGCTGGTGAGGATGCCGCACGTGTTGGACAGCCCGTGGATGCGTACGTAGCCGCGCTCGCCGTACGACGCCGCCCACGAGTTCTTGAGGATGAAGTGCGTCGTAAGTCGCTTGCCCCAGCCCACGGCTGTCACTGCGTGGTTCAACTTCTTCAACTCACGAATGCTGCAAAAACAAAATGAAATTTGGTAGGAACTGAAACGCGAGCAGAATCTGGGAAAATATATGATAAGCTGAGGATACAACCGGGAATACGGGAGGGTGATGATGATGACTTACTAGATGACCCAGCGGTTACTTAATTTGTTAGTTTTATATTATCAGTGAGCATGGGCAGGGTGCATGCAAACGTCAAAGATAATAGTTTTTCGTTACCATCGGAAGTCGAGAAGTACGCCTTGCTTGTAGTACTGGAAGCTCTTGCACTTGCCGTCCACCAGCACCACCGTAGGCCCATGACGCCGAATCGCCACCTGACAGACATTTATATAAAAAAATAACGAAAAGAGAGAAATTTAAACAAATAGACCCACTTAGTATAATGGCAATGGATCATGTGAGAAATGGACATTACAAGGTCCTAGTAATTATCTGTCATTTTCAACACAGTCTGAAACCGCCAAAAGTATAAGAAAATAATATGGATTATTATTTTTGGATTTGTTTTGAGCAACCTTAAGCGCGGGCACGCTGTGCGTGGTGACGTTGACGTAGGCGCTGATGAAGGTGACGGGCTCGGCGCGGTCCTCGCGGCACTGCTCCACCTGCACATGTCAAATTTTTATGGATATTTGCTATCAGTTCATCGAACAACACAATAATGCAATCATCGATGGCATACAGACTTGTGGCTTGTAGGGCGGGTAGTCGGCGAGCGCTAGGATTCCGCGGCTTTGGATGTGTGCATACGGCGAGTCCAACCAGGTGGGGCTGCACTGGTTCTTGCCGGGCTTGTGGCCGCAGTCCAGCAGGCACTTGTCGCTGAGCGGCACCAGCTTGCCGGTGCGCACGAACAGCGCGCCCTCCACCGCCACCACCACCGAAAACGCCCAGCACGCCGGACAGTTGCCCTGGTCTGAAAACAGGCAAACATAAATCTCTGCAGGCAAATATTTCGATGACCGCGATCATTCTCAGTAGATCCATAATGGGAAATCATACTCGCACATTTCGGCTGCACGCGGCTTGACAGCTGATTTTACTTTACTTTTAAAATTGAATAATAGCAATCAAATGAGATACTATCAATCGGCGATCGAGAAAGGGCCCGTCACACCTAACTCTACACCACGTAATACTCATCAAAAATAAACAGTTTCTACAAAACCAATATATTGCAAAGCCCGTCCGATTGCATTTGCGTTACGTAACAAGGTCGATATGGAGATAGAACGACTACTAAACTTGGGAGTATTAAAACCAGTTCAACACTCTGCGTATGCATCGCCTATTGTACCCGTGCTTAAACGAGACGGCTCCGTTAGATTGTGTGCTGATTACTCTGCAACGATCAACAAACAACTGGTTATAGAACAATACCCGTTGCCAACCGTTCATGAATTATTTACGAAATTACACGGCGGTCAGCAATTTTCGAAAATTGATTTATCTATGGCGTATAACCAGTTTTTGCTTGATGACGAGTCTCAGCACATAACGTGTATCAATACTCAAAGAGGGTTGTATATTTATACAAGGTTAGTTTTTGGATTGTCAAGCGCGCCGTCTATTTTTCAACGCGCCATGGAAACCGTGCTATCTGGGTTAGACGGGGTGTTATGTCTGCTGGATGACGTATTGATAACAGCGGAAACTCCAGAGTCGCATATGGAAAAACTACATATAGTTCTTAAGAGGCTTCAGGACGCAGGGCTAACGGTGCGCAAGGACAAATGCGAATTTTTTAAGGATGAAATCAACTATTTAGGTTATGTTATCAGCAGGGACAGGTTGAAAAAGGATCAGTCTAAGGTTAAAGCTGTTGTCGATGCCCCAATTCCTACCAATGTTAATACTCTGCAGTCATTTTTAGGACTTGTTAATTATTATAGGAATTTCGTCCCTCAAGCATCTAGCATTTTAAGTCCCCTATATGACCTACTAAAAAAGGGCGGAAAATGGCAGTGGACTGCAATTCATAATAATGCGTTCACTGAAATTAAAAAATGTTTGATTTCCAATCAGGTTTTGGCACATTTTGACTTAAATTCTAAAACAATACTGACTGTGGACGTTTCTCCCCAAGGCCTTGGGGCAGTCTTATCGCAGGTAGGCAAGGATGGGTTGGAACGACCAATATCATACGGCTCCCGGACGTTGAATTCCGCCGAAAGGCGATACTCCCAAATTCAGAAAGAGGCTACTGCTATTATATTTGGGGTGAAGCGGTTCCATCAGTATTTGTATGGTAGGTCAGAACCTTTCGTACTACGTACCGATCACAAACCTCTTATTACTATTTTTGGGCCGTACAAGGGCATACCCGAGGTATCAGCCAATAGGTTACAAAGATATGCAATGTTTTTAAGCGCATATAATTACACAATCGAGTACGTACGTAGTGCTGATAACAACGCGGATTACCTGTCACGAGCGAGTATACCCTACGACGAGCGGAGTGAAGAGCGTGGGGTCGACGCGGCCGATTCACACGCCGCCGTGATTTCTGTACCTATCGACCGCGCGACATACATCAATTTCGTGGTCGAGGGTGGATTGCCCGTGACTTTGAAAGAGTTGCAAAATGAAACCGCAAAGGATATGGTTTTAAGTAGAGTAGTAAATAACGTACTTAATGGCTGGCCTAAAAAAATGTTATCAGATACTGGTATAAAACCATGTTATTTATGTAAGGCACAGTTATCCTATGAGAATGGATGCCTTATGAGAGGCCATAAGGTCATAATTCCCGAAAAATTACGTGCTAAAATTTTACGTGAGTTACATAACTCGCATTTGGGAATTGTGAAAACAAAAGCAGAGGCCCGGGCACGGTTTTGGTTCCCAGGTGTAGACGCAGCATTAGAGGCTATGATTAACTCGTGCAACATTTGTCAACAACTGCGGCCATCCCCGGCGCGAGCGCCGTTATCTCCATGGCCGTACCCGCCTGTACCGTTCTATAGAATACATATTGATTTTCTAGGTCGTTTTAACAATCAGATGTTTTTGGTAATTGTAGACGCACACACCAAATGGGTGGAGGTATATGATGTAAGTGCATCCACATCGTCTACAGTCGTTATTGAGAAATTATACGATTTTATGTCAAAGTACGGCCTACCACATACAATCGTCAGTGACAATGGGGCCGCGTTCACGTCTTTTGAATTTGAAAACTTTTGCTCAATGAACGGCCTTACCCATTTGACATCTCCGGCTTACAACCCGGCAAGTAACGGCCAGGCTGAGAGTTTTGTAAAAATTGTGAAAAAGGGCATCAAATCATGCGTCCTTTCGTCACACAACAAAAATGACTGTAAGTTAAAAATGTTAAAATACCTTTTCGACTATAGGAATTCGATACATTCTGTCACAGGGTTCTCGCCGGCTGAGCTGGTATTTGGGCGTAAGCTAAGGTCACGGCTAGATTTATTTAACCCTAAACCTCCGTCGCCCTCTCTCACTAACCCCATTGATAACGTTGACCGTAAACAGTGTTTGCAAGTTAAGTCGTATGGCGGGAAAAATAAACAAGTGTTACAAAGCGGAGATGAAGTTATATATAAAAAATTCTTAAACAATACAAAATTTATTTGGTGTAGAGGTTTCGTTAAAAAGAGACTGGGTAAAGTGTTATATCTCATTCAAGACTCTAATTCTTCAAATTATGTAAAAAAACATAAAAATCAAATATTATTATATAAAGGTGACGCTACGCAACAGCCACAACAACATTATGACTACGACGACTTTGAATGTCACAGTGAGCCGTCAACTGACGCACCGGGGGAGCAGGCTCCTACGGGAGAGGAGAGTGATGAGGCAGATAGGCCAATGCTACCCTCTACAGAGATAGGGTCAGGTCTGAGTTCTAGATGCCCAAATAGGCTGTTGAGAGATATTCCTAGAGTAGACTACAGGGAATGAATATGTCTTTTATCAAATAAAGGGAGGAAATGTTATGTATGTGTTAGTAACCCTACGATACTTGTGTGCGTACCTCAACCTGTGTAAGTGTATAATAAAACAGTGTGCTACCAGCAGTCCGTGGTTTCACTTGTCTCCCTCTAAGAACACAACAGTAACGTGGTCTTGTGTCTCCATACCAGCATCAAGCAAGCAAGCTCAACATCTGTGGTGCGGGCCTAGGTGACAACCGAAGCTTGCACCGTTCCCCCTGTAACCTGTAATATAACTACCAAAAACAGAGGGCGTCACTCACAGCGCACATGCGTGACGGCGCCGTGCTCCCTCCAGTCGAAGGCGGCCGGCAGCCGGTCCTCCTCGCTGCGCGCCTGCCCGCGCGAGTACGGGAAGCTCTCTGCGTCCAGCACGCTGGCGGTCTGCGCGATGCCGAGCAGCGTGTCGAGCTCGGCCTCCAGCCGATCAGACAGCCAGTTGAGCGCCATCTGCGCGGTACCGCCCTGCCGGTTCGCGGACTCCACGAAGCGGATGTTCTGCATCAGCAGGTTCTTCCGTAGGGCCTCTTCGATGCCATCCGTGTATTTCCGACTGAATTTTTGCGTGAAGCTGTCGGAATAAGTAAGATTGTCAATCTTTTGAATTTATGATAACTAGAATAAATCATAAAACGAGTATGTGTATGTACGTACTTCTTTAAAGCGGAATCGTAACGAGGATCTCGCCCCAGCATGGTGAACTCTCGCAGCGAGTCGACGAGCTCTATGCGGTCCGTCTCCTCCACCGCGCCGCACTCCCGATCTACAACACAGACATACCGTCCCGTCACTACCTGGAGCTTCCATTTTCTAAATACTTTTTAAAACAAACAAACAAAAGATGGCAGCTTACCGACGTCAATGCTGAGATAGTTAGGGTCGGGTTGCACATCCTTAGTCTCCAAATAGCGGTGCTCGTATGTGTCGCAGTTGGGACCCAACGTCGAGCTGTCCACCTCCACTGTGTACCTGCAGGTTGGTTATAGGTACATACATGTAAACTAAAAATCAATTTAGCTAACGTCCTATATTCAACAAAAGTATAAAAATTGGTATTCTTTTTTTTTACACCTAACAACTACTACAACTTGTACTAACTTGAGCGGCACGGCGCCGCCGTCCGCGGCTCTGGTGGCGAGCAGCTCGTGGCGGAAGTGAAGAGCCTCCCCGCGCGCCCCGCCCAGCTCGCCCGGCGCCCCGGCCTGGGAGTACGACCAGCGCTCCACCTGCCCTCCTTCCGCCTCTTCAACGTAGCCTGGAACATCAGACACAAACATTATTTTTCATCATCAAAACAAACATTATTTTTATAATATTTTACGAAAAAATCACTGGTACCAGTGATTTATTATAGGCACACATATGTTGGATTATAATTAAGAACATTACTTTTTACAAGCTTATACAATAATCATACATAATTGTAATCTGTTTTGTGTGTTGATACATAAATAAAATAAAATAAATAAATAAATTTATTCGTAAAATATTATAATAATCAAAATGAAATAAATTGGAATAAGGCTCACCAGCGAAAGTGAACCGCTCCAAGTCGGGCAGGGCGGGCGCGGCGCGGTCGGCCGGCGAGGCCCCGCGCGCCTGCATCACCATGCAGCGGCGCACTTCTTGTGCGCTGTCGTCCGTGCGGTCCATCCGGGACTGTAATCAAACGATACTTATATCGCATTAGAGTTAGACACAGTAACTTGTCCACAAGGACGATTCTACGTGCCATGGGCGCCGGCAGAAATAATTTCCAGGTGGTGCAGATTTTAGTTTTCTTACAATCTTCGCCGTATATGGTTGTTAATAAAAAATTTAAATTTTATTTGGAAGCAAACATCTGTAGCCCGGTTTATTTTATGTTCGAGACATTTACAAATTTCTGACTATTCATTATAAATTTATTTTATATGTCCCCAGTCGTCACGGCTCACACCTATTTGTTCGCGACGATCGAAATTGGTTTAAAAATTCTAAGTTGGTGGATATTAATCGATTTCCATTACTTCTCTGAACGCACCCTTTAAAGTACCGCTACTCCACACCAGATAGCACCAGCATAAATGGGATGAACTTAACAGAGAAAGCGCAATACAGTTTCTAAAGCAGTGCGAAAGAGACTGACTCTTGTCAAAGTCAATCGCGAATGAACTAGAAAGTTTATAAATGTGAAAGAGACATAGATTATAGATGACAGGGACAGAGCTACGTTCGAGAACGTTCGGGAATCTGGAACTGGAACCTTCCTTACATTTTGATATATAAAGGGGGCTAGGTCGAGTTCCGAGTCAGTCAGTTTTCGGTTGAAGTTCGAACAGTTTGTTCCGAGTGAACAAATCGCGAGTGAATAATAGTTATCTTGTGATGCAGCAATCGGCCAGCCTTCATCGCCGCACACATACGCCTTGGGAATATTCCACTACTCACACAGCTGCAATCGTAACGCGCCGCATACAAACTTGCTTTCGATACAAAACCAGTATGATCTGGTTTCCCCACTAAATTCCCCCCCGCCGACCGCACCGCCGCCGACTATATAACGCCATACGAGCCCAGTAGCCGCGGCCTTGTCCGGTGGAGTAGGATATGCCGTCTGAGGCAACCTATATATGTCAATCCTAAAAAAAAAAAAAAAAGTAGCCGCGGACACTCGCTCGGGTGCCCGACTCGGTCGCTTGGATCGGATATCTTAGTACGACCAGGTTTCCCTTCCCCCCTTCCTCCCAACCACCCTCGGCCGCCTGGATCGGACATCTCGGTACGGTCAGGGTTCCCTTCCCCCGCACCCCTCGGCCGCCTGGATCGGATATCTCGGTACGGTCAGGGTTCCCTTCCCCCTCACCCCTCGGCCGCCTGGATCAGACATCTAGGTACGGTCAGGGTTCCTGTACCGACCCTTCCCCCTCACCCCTCGGCCGCCTGGATCAGACATCTAGGTACGGTCAGGGTTCCTGTACCGACCATTCCCCCTCACCCCTCGGCCGCCTGGATCAGACATCTAGGTACGGTCATGGTTCCTGAACCTCCCCTTCTTCCTAACCCCCTCGGCCGCCTGGATCAGATATCTCGGTACGGTCGAGGATCCGTCCCAACCACCCTCCGTCCCGTCCGTTTTGTGGTCGTCCGCGCCACCCCAAGAGAAAAAAGGTTGAAAATGAACCGTTTAATGCTAAAGATTTTCCAAGTACTTCGGCACAGCAAAGTACTAGTAAAACTGTATTAACAACACAACAAACTTCAGTTAATATTTATGATGTGGGTTTATATCTGGATTCTAACGTACCTATTAGTAATTAAATACGGTTTAAAGTGCTCGAAACACCGTGGAAACCTCCGCAAGATTATGATTTCAAGCAGGACATCGATCATAAAAACGAAACACAACAACGTGCATTTCGTCACGAGTGGCTCACAGCATGCCCTTGGTTAGCCTATTCTGCTCAGGTTAAAGGACCACTTTGCCGTACATGTGTATTATTTCCCGCACAATTCATCGAGGCAGTACTCAGGGGCCATTTATCGTTCGGCCATGCAAAAAATATCAAAAATTGCATAAGTGTGCGAGATCTCATGCAAATAGCCAGTGGCATCGTGAATCGGCTATACGTTCTAAAATTTTCTGGAAATCATGCAAAGAAAAAAAAATTACGTTTATGAACAGATTGATACTGAATATAACAAGGAAATTTCAGAAAACAGAAAAAATCTTCAGCCCATTATATCTTCTGTCTTATTTTATGCTACGCATGATTTACCCCTTCGAGGAAAAACGGAAATGTAGCAAGTCTTTGAAAACTGACCCATCTTCTGAGTTGAGGCAGGAGATACGGTTTTAAAAGACCACTTTGCAACTGGTTTGAAAAATGCCCTCTATGTATCCCATCAAACGAACTTATTGAAACTTGTGCTGACGTTCTTCGTGAAACCATTACTGATGAAGCAAAAGAAGCGGCATACTTTTCAATCTTGGCTGACGAGACAGCGGATATAAGCGGAACTGAACAGCTTTCAATGGGCATAAGATACGTCAAGTTTGACCAAACTAAACACAGTTACGTAATACTTAAAGAATTCAAACTAAACACAGTTACGTAATACTTAAAGAATTTTTGGGGTACAGACCACTTCAAAAATTAGATGCTGCATCGATTTCTGAAGTTATAATATCTTTTTTGACATCATGTGGATTAGATCTTAACAAAATGGTTGGGCAAGGGTATGATGGTTGCTCCACAATGGCTGGACATGTTGGAGTTCAGAAAATATTATTATTATTAAGTCGGTACGCTTTTCAGCCACGGGTCCATGGGGACCCGGTCCTTTGAGGCGTTCATGGGGCCAAAGCCAACATGAAGAGGCCTTTTAGTACCTTTATTATTATTATTATTATTTAGAGCCCACTAAATCCCATTGTTGGGCAAAGGCCTCCCTCTCAGCTCTCCATTCCTCTCTATCTTGCGCTCAGAAAATAATTAATGATAAATATCCCAAAGCAAAGTATTTCCATTGTGCTAGTCACATATTAAATCTTGTTGTCAATGATTTAAATAATTTGAGTGAAATAAGAAATACTGCTGGAACTATTAAGGAAACTATAACTTTTTTTAGAGAGAGCATTTTACGGCGAAAAAAAATTTAAAATATTCCCTTGTTTTGCGAAACCAGATGGCCTGCAAAGTACAAAAGTATTCGAATTTT
Organism: Acrobasis repandana; assembly: GCA_963576875.1. Taxonomy (NCBI): domain Eukaryota; kingdom Metazoa; phylum Arthropoda; class Insecta; order Lepidoptera; family Pyralidae; genus Acrobasis; species Acrobasis repandana. The sequence goes on along the minus strand of OY756238.1, from coordinate 14,241,999 downwards.
CGCTCAAAATTTCACCAAAATTGTAGAAGCATTACAAGACCTCTCAGAAGATCAAGCCACTAATTCTAAGACAAAGGTTAGAGCTCACCAACTGCGCACTGCTGGTGGTCAACACCACAAATTTTATTGTGGCATTGCATATTATTGCTACTTACTCGGCAAAGCTTGAGCCTGTCTGCAACCAGCTTCAACAAGTGGATTTAGACATTAATTCAGTGAATGACAACATTTGCAAATTCATTAAAATAATAGAGGTTCACAGAAAAACGCATCGCAGGAATTTACTGCTATATTTGAAGAAGCTAAACAAAGTTGCGAAGACCTTAATATTGAGATTAAATGCCAACGAGTTACGAAACGACAGGCTCATCGATCCAACCATCCAAACGAAAACGTTGAAGAATTTTACAGAAGAGCTTTATACATCCCTTACCTTGATTCGATCATTTCTTCTTTAAAAGACAGATTTTCTAAAACATAAAAAATCATTTTCTCTGTTACAACTACACCCAAAAATAATAAAGGCCTCAGTAAAGAAGAATTTCTTAGAGCTGCAAAAGACATAGAAAATTTGTATGGCGATATTTACCTAATTTTATTTCAGAAATCACAACTTGGTTTGAAATGTGGAAATATCCACAGCCAGCGGCTAATAATATCAGTGGAGTTGATCGTTATGAAAAACATCTTATAGACTACATCGACGAGGCAAAAGATTTCTTTCCTTCGGTAGCAGAAGCGATCAAGATTGGCATTAGTCTACCCGTCACAACGTGCACAGTAGAAAGATCTTTTAGCACACTGAGAAGAGTTAAAACTTCGAAAAGGTCCGCAACAGGTGACGAGCGACTGTCTGGATTATGCTTGTTAAGTGTCCACCGAGGCAAGATAACCAAGGACAATAAAGATAACTTTATAGAAAACGTCATTAATAAGTTCGGTCAAAATCCCCGCCGGCTGCAGTTGCTTTTTAAATGAGAATTGTGTAATTACTGCCTACTAATTATTGTGAATAAAAAAAGGATTTCTAACAGACGGCCTTTTATTTCAATAATTCCTCAAGATTCCCAAGGGGTGCAAGTGCACCCCCTGGCACCCCCCTGCCGGCGCCCATGCACGTGTCGTCTTGCTACAGTGGGTCGTTTTATCTTAGGTCCAGAGCAGGAAAACTCACCAGAACCCGCTTCACGCTGCCGTCTGCTCCAACGTTGCGGTAAATGCTCGCAGTGCCGCCGTGAACATCCACTCGAGATGAACCGGTATTGGCGTCGTACCTACATCATTCATTAGGATAGTTAAGAAGACATTTACCCACATAATATGTCTTGAACACAAGGTAATTTTAAGTATGCATTCGTATGGCAAATTCAATATTTACCATGCGACGTATGGCTCGGTGTAATCCGCCTTGTTGACTGTGAGCTCTCCTCGCAACATGACTGAGCGGGCGAAGCGCAGCGGCGGCGGCTGACGGCGCTGCCCCAGCACGGACAGCAGCGGCGCGGCGGCGGAGGCGAGCCCGCGGCGCACGCGCGGCACCCCGGGCGAAGGCTCGCCGCGCGGCGGGGACTCCTCCAGCAACAGCGGCGGCTGCCACGGGGCACGCGGCTGCTGCTGCTGGAACAGCTCCACCAGGTACTGCGACGACACGCCTGCAAACAATTACCAATTACTTAAGCTTCTAGTTTGTTGTATCTGTATAACATTGACTTATGTATTACTATTGCTGTATAATCTTATTTTTGGCTGTGTCTTTCCACGAGCATTAAAAGTTGCTTGTGGCGACAATTATAGACCCATTTCACTATATTCAATCCTGCCTGAACTATAGTCAATCAACATCGAGAAAAATAATATCCTGGCTTCTTCCCAATTCGGATTTAGAAGAGGAAAATCCACTGACGGTGCAGTGCATGAACTCACCGACTTAATTATCCGTAATAGAGAATCACATAAGAAAAACGTCGGCATGTTTTTGGATTTTGCAAAGTTAGGCATTCGATACGATCTTTGTCCCTCTTATGCTTAAAAAACTAGAAGCCATAGGAGTCAGAGGAGCGTCTTTGGCACTTTTAACAAAATTCTTCAAATCATCGAGAGATCCGAGCAAGCACTGGATATTCACCTGCCGACATCTCCGGAGGCGTGTAGTCGTAAGTCTCTTCGTGGGCGCGCTGGAAGGGTGCAGGCGAGGACGGCCGGTACCGGCGGTCGCCGGCGCCCGGGCCCGGCGCCGGGAACGGGTCGCGGCTTACCGGCAGCGGCGGCGGCGCCGACTCTCCGCGGTCGGCTTCAATTCCTCGTCTTTCATCGTTGCGCTCTTGATAATTAACCGTCTGACTGAACCGAGAATCTGATTCTGAAAAAATGGAATGTTTGGTGCTTGTTAATACTATCTAACTGGTTATTAATAGTGGGGTTAATTTCAAAAGGTCCATTAAAATCTTCATTCCGTGGACTTTTTTATCATTAGGTTTTTTTAAATAAATCAGTTTGTATTTAAGTTTTTGATAATGTATGTATTCTTGCTTAATATCTAGCAGATAACTAAAAAAAACTAACGAGATATACATAATTAAAAATTTCGTGCCACGGCAATGAAACAAGCGTCCACGGCAATGAAAGAACTGTGCTACGGAAATGAATCTTTCATTTCCGTAGCACAGTTCTTTCATTAAATAAATCCAAGGAAATCAAAATCCATATAATACATACTATTTTACTAGCTTTTCGGGCGTTGCGCGGGCTGCAAGCAGCCCGCGGTTTTTCGTACAGCTGTTGAAGTTGGTTGGAATCTTATTTCCAGTTGAGAGAATAGGTAAGGTGCTAAAGTCAGTATAAAAAAAAAAGTATACGGGCCGCCATCTTGGAATCAAATTTTGTTTGCAGTTTTGAGTTCCGCGGGGTGCTTTACCCCAGCATACAATATTTCAGACCCCTTCTATGTTTAAGTAGGACGTTATGAACGAATCAAGTTAAAATTCTAAAATCCAGACGCCATCTTGGATTCCAAAAATAATGTCAGATTTGGATTCCCCGGCGTAAAAAACCCGTAAATTTTGAATTTTAGTCAAATCGGAATCAGTCGACTACTGACGGCCATCTTGAAAATTAAAAAAAAAAGGTCAGAGCTTGGTGGGAGTGGCTCAGCCTACGGCCTCGCGGGAGAGCTCAGCCTTCGGCCGAATGACTTGAGGGGGGGGGGTTCTGGGAAAAGGGGGAGGTCAGGAGGGGCTCGGGCTTCGCCCTCGCCACGCAGTTTGGCCTACGGCCTCGCGGAAGAGGTCTGTTTTTGGCCTTTGGCCTCTGGCTTCGCTTATACACTTGGGGGGGGGATCTGGGGGAGGGGGGAGGGCAAGAGGGGCTCGGACTTTGCCCTGTCCACGCAGTTCGACCTGCGGCCTCGCTTTCCGCTCGACTTACGGTCTCGCGGTACACACTCGGAAATTGTCTATGTATGGCGGCCATCTCGGATTTTGAAAAAAATCAAAAAACAAATGACAGTCGTCAAATTGCTTGCAACCCCCTACATTTTTGAAAAAAATCACACCCCTAACCCTAACCGTTTTTGCAGGCTGTACATCGTCCACATAAGGATCTGATGATCTTCAAAATTTCCGATTTTTCTGGTACTCACTGGAGCACCCTCTACACGACCATACATCAATCATTACCCCACCCACCCCGGAACAGGTCAAACAACTATGTCAATCAGTGAGTCAATGAGTGAGTGGTTTTGTAGGTTTATAGTATTTTTTTTAATATTTTATATACTTACCTGGGTATTATACTTATGTACAATAGATACACGCCTGTTTCCGAAAGGGAAACCCAGACTGTGTCTCTCCATCAGCTCCTATAAATTCATTCCATACCACAAACAATGACTTGGTTCCACCCAAAGTTTGTGTATGGGAGTAAGATTTGAATATACAGGGTGGAATTGAAATCCGTTGGCATCCTTTTAAATATCCACTATACCCATGATAGAAAGTAATTTGAGCCTAATAAAACGTCAATTAGAAGTCGTCATTTTCATATTAAAGAAAACCTCTAAACATGCGCTAGACTCCTTGGTAGACACCATTACTGCAATTATAAATAAAAAAACTTATCGTCATAAAACTCATGAAGAGTAAATTATTTATAATAGTATTAATTTCATCGCGTAGTCGTAGATTCCGTAGTACCTAACATTCGTTCCCTCAATCGGTCGTGTGTCATCGCCTTTCCCCACTCGACTGAAACCTTATCCACACATCTTGAAGTCTATTTTTGTATGGCGGCCGCCCGCGCCACAGTTGGTGAGTGTACTTATCAGCGCCGGGGTCATAGCACTCTCGCTAGCGCGACGCGTGATGTTTTGATACTTTGTTTATTTTTCTTACTTTTCGATACTTTTTAATTACTGCACTAATTGCAGTATTGTTACCATAAAAATGTCCTTTAAGTGAGTATATTAACAAGTTAAATTAATGCCAATGATTTCAAATGCTCCCTGTATATTACAACGGAAAAATGGGAGTCGAATAAAGAAAGAAAGACTGTAGTATTGAAGTCTCTAAGAAGTGTAAAGTCCACAGTCTTTTTTATGCTATTTACTTATTCTTACTTATTCTACTCTCATTCTTTCTTTGTAATTTCTCCTTAATCAATTTTTACTCCCATTGAAATGAACAGCCATTTTTAACGCCTTTTAGACATATTTATTCTTGTAACTTGACGAGTTCAGTACTGTCAGTATTCGGTACTACCTTTATTACAGGTAAATATGTTTTCTTTGCCTAATCATACCATAGCGATGAAAACATAAGTCACGGCAATGAAACACCTGGCCACGGCAATGAAACTAAAATGTTTTATAAGACATGGCAATGAAATTTTTTTTTCATTGTCGTGTCTATTTTTTATTGCCATAGCAAATTTTGGCTACGGAAACCACGGAAATGATAGCACAGTGATGAAAATCAAGGCAAAAATATAAAATAACAAAAAATCTATTAATTATTCGAAGTAATAAACACTTCACAAATAAACATAAGATAAATGGCGTCCAATCGAATGTATAATCAAGAGGACAAAATTATTCAAATAGAAGTTGTACCTATCCACGGCGATAAAAGAAAAAATGACCAGTAACAAAAAAATGGAATGTTTACGTTTATGGCGCGAAAACGCAGGCACGTGCTGACGTCCTTCTACGTCGAGCACTTAGGTGGCACTAATATGCAACGTTCAGCGCACAGGACGCGGGGGACGCAAGTCGTTAGATAAAACAATATTCCTAAAAATGTTATATTAACCAGTCGTTGTATTGTTTAAATATTCGAATAAATGTATTCCGTAACAATAACTATTCACGTATCAAACAAAACCAGGTTTTAATATAAAATAACCAATAGATTTTTATCAATGAGGTATAATACACATCAAGGTGACGTGTGGACAAACACGGCAATGAAAGATTTCGAGGTTTAATTTAATATTTTAGAGTACATATTAATCTTATTAATAAAATATTTAGTGCTACACATAGATAACTCTTTCACATAACTAGAAAAAAATGTTAGAACATTGTATCTATGATTTTTTGTACCGATTTCATCGATGCCACGCAATTTTTGGTCCCGGGAAATTCACCCAGTGAAGGCAAATAAGTTTTTCTCCACTTGTAAGGTATTTTAGTGGACAACATACGTGTTTGACCTAGTTCTTCTCGCCCCACTGAGTTGACCGGCACGGGCACCGGCACCGGCAGCAGCAGCACGGGCAGCGGCTCTCCGCGGGCTCCTCCTGCGAACGTCCACACGCTGTTACTACTGGTACTCAGCTGTCACAACAGTAATATGCGAACACATCAATTCCAGCACTGCCGAATTATTTCTTACCGAGGGGCAGCTGCACTCGGAGCGCGTTCTCCGTCAATGCACCTCGGCTGTCCGCGTCCCTCAACAACTCTGTAAACGTATGATAAGACTATTTGTTAAGAATCTTGTGCAGCACCCACCGGAAAAAAAAGCAGAAGCAGAAACAGAAATACAGAAGTTGAATGAAAAAAATAAAAAAAACGGGAAGGATATGAATAGACAATAAAATCCAAAGAAAAAAAACGCACCGAGGGTTCCGTACAAACCTAATTATAATAATAACCTATGATTTAACTAAAAAATTATACTTTTCACAATTTCTTCTTTATCTGTACTATAAGACGCTGCTTCGTTCCAAATTTCAAAAGATTCTGAGTTCACGGAAAGTAACCTGTAGGTTTTGATTCCCTTGCGAGTGTCGAAAATTTGCGGCATAAACGGCTGTATCTTTTGATTGCGTTGGCTTATAAGTTTGACTTTTTCACAGCTCCAAAGGACAGTAGACTTGATATGAATTTCAGCTTGATACCCCTCCGTCGCCAGTAATAACTGTGACATACCTATAGGGCGGTACATTCTGAAGCGGCAAAATTTGATTACTGAAGGGCCTTGCAATGGTTATAAAAGATCACTTTATATTAAATGAGTCTTATGAATAAAACCGATACGTAAATTCATTAGAAAATGAATGGTGACCTGATATCGTCTGCAGCCAGCGGTCGTGAAGCGTGCTGCGGCGCGAGAGCCGCGCGCGCCGCTCCGCCGGGGCGGCGCTGCTGCTGACTCCCGCGCACGCCGCGCCTGCTGACCACACTCTTGTTCAAAACGTGAAGGCAACATACGGGACCTACCTTATTGTAAACTAGTGGGTACTGTACAAAGCGTATGTCTACCTGACACTCCAGTGCTCTGCACGCCTTTAAGTTATGTCATAAGTACTCATCTATAGATTTGTATCTATTTTGTAATCATTTGTACATTGCAATATGGAGCCATCAAAGTAAAAGCCTTGCAGCATGTACTTATGTATATGATGTACGAAACTTACAATAGGTATCAAATCACGTTTTCCCTGTAGTTCTTTGATGAATACCACAGGTATATAGTATTACTAAAAGTTAAGGTTAGCAAATGTTGCCATACGATGATACCATGCCTTGGTTGATCACACAATATAGACAAGTAGGTACACAATATAAACAAGTAGTTACATACTTTAGCTACTTTTTGCATTTTGAAAAGTGTTTGTTTCTTCTCATAAATTTTATGGAAATAGTCGTATCATCATCATCAGGTCTTTTTTAGTCTCCACTGCAGGAGCACGACTCGCTCTCTGTACTACCAGAGCCATATATTAGCCAGAGCAGTCAGAGTATTTGGTCTACACTCTCCACGCTGGCCAGACGAGTTGAAGAGGTCTCGCTCATTGATGTATAAGCTTTGTTTAGCATGTGTTTCTTAAGTCGCATTCTATGACTTGGAGTGGTCCTAATACTTGTATAGTGTTCTTAAAAGTGTCCTATGTTGACAAGATTTAAAACAAATTTTGTTCTTCTTCGAGCTTCCTGTCAGGGAATGCAGTGACCATAAACGCTACTTGCGACCCGAACACCTACGTAAATTAATAAATGAATAAATAAGAACCACAGATAAGAACTTAACTATAAAAAAATTAAAACCAAAAACATGCCTTATTGCTCAGCTTATTGTCTCAATTTCAAAACTGTCTTCCTACGAGCACCAAAGTGAAAATACTTCGTCTTCTATTGCTTCTGGTTTCTTCCTATATATAAAATTCTCGTGTCACAATGTTTGTTCCCGTACTCCTCCGAAACGGCTTGACCGATTCTCATAAAATTTTGTGAGCATATTGAGTAGGTCTGAAAATCGGCCAACATCTATTTTTCATACCCCAAATCTACGCGGGCGAAGCCGCGGGCAAAAGCTAGTATCATATATTTTGATCGCTTTCATGAAGACCGTAAATCACCGTATCGCGAATATAAACTTGTATAAATACATATAAATGATCTAACTTCGGAACTCGACTAAAGCCGCGTACATAAAGACAACGAGAGACCCATTCCTATATTGCCTATATCCTCTGCCTAAGTATCATAGATGTCATAAGAGGCGAGGTAAGGGAGTACCTATAAAGGTAACAGAGAACGGGTAGCGGTATCTTCTGTGCAAAGACTTTATAGATGCCATCGACTTACTGTGATCACTCCCCACCCCGCTGCCGCGCCGGTCTTCCCTTCGGCGGCAGAGGCCTCTAGTTCAGTAACAGAGTATACAAAAAGAATGTAAGCGACGTGTGGAAGTGAGAACGTTAATATGTGGAGATTAATTTGTAGTGTTGTTACTACGATTGGTTGGGTCGGTGTGTATGCAGCCTCGTATTATACCTTACAACCTTTTTAGCATAACTATTAATCTTTTTATGCAAATAGAGTATATATCGCCTTGTAGGCCACAAATATTACGTCAATTCTTATGTTCTCTAAATTATAAGTACCCACCTAGTAGTAGGTTGTATATTATGTAACTTTACTTTCTTGATCGCGGGCGTATACCTATATAGAAATGATCAATAGGCACATTGTTTATTACATCGATCTTCGATTTGACGAGTTGTTGCGTATTGGATAATTGGTACGAATCGTTAGTACCAATTTGTTGCTGTTGCAGTTTTAGCGAATTTTGATGTGCTGCTTACTCGTGATGTGGGCAAGCGGCCGCGAGCGTAGATACTTATAGGTATATCACAGACTATTGTAAGGTAAGGGACACACGTGCGACACCAACATGAAGCACGTTTCAACTCTTACGACCTCGAAATTCTTTACACATCTCAACGACTACCATAGCAATGGCTCGACGTTTCTACATATCCCTGAATGAGTCAAAGGTCTTCGACAGGTCGGTTTGTTGTGTCAATGTAAAGGAATAATAACAGAACCTACATACATAACGAACGGTCAGTCAGACATAATAAACATGTCAGCCGTAAGAATCCTGAAAAAATTGGTTTAGCTTCGCCTAACCGAGCCTCGTAAGCTCTTTGTGTGGTTGATGGTCGGTATTGTATTATATTGAGGATCCAACATGAGCTATTTCTGTCGCCCTCCATACCCCGCACCCGCCCCGCTGTCGCCCTCCATACCCCGCGCCTGCCCCGCTGTCGCCCTCCATACCCCGCGCCCGCGCCGCGGTCGCCGACTATGTGAAGCACCTCCTCGCACGGCGCGGGCGCCGCGCCGCGGCCTCGCGACCTCGCGTGTGCTGTGATCTAAGGTTGTGTTGTGATGCGTTGCGTCACATTTAATGGGATAGAAAGCAATCCAATAAATTAAACACATCTGCAGCCTCTTCAACGCTCATGACGAGCCATGCCGCGTGCGCTGGCAGTTACTGAGTATTGCCGCAACCCAACATAAGTTCAAGTCCGTATTGACATATAGATAGATGTAGGTGCTGAGACAGGTACCTCCTATAATGGTCATGTGAGTTATGTTATGAGATATTATTATCTAGTGCAGGGGTCGCCAAATATGTTTCGCTCGGGGTCCGTTTTAAGAAATGAAATGACCATCGCCTTCCGCACAACATTTTATAGAAAAAAATATTTATTAATCAAATGTAATTACGGAAATAACAAAGGTGTTTTTAGGGTTCCGTACCCAAATGGCAAAAAACGGAACCCTTATAGATTCGTCATGTCTGTCTGTCCGTCGTATGTCACAGCCACTTTTTTCCGAAACTATAAGAACTATACTGTTGAAACTTGGTAAGTAGATGTATTCTGTGAACCGCATTAGGATTTTCACACAAAAATAGAAAAAAAAATTTTTTGGGGATCCCCATAGAACTGAAACACAAAAAAATATATGATTTACATTACCATGCAAACTTCCACCGAAAATTGGTTTGAACAAGATCTAGTAAGAAGTTTTTTTTAATACGTCATAAATCGTAAAATGTTACTTGCTGCTACGGAACCCCGTTTATTCTCATATGTGTTTGGGGAGTGTGGGGGTGGGGGTTGTTGGAAATGTTAGTTTTAACTCCGTTTATTACGCGTCATGCGACTAAAATTTTATAATAAAATGTTGAGTTGAATGCACCCGCCTGTATTACGTACCGAAAGTGCACTAAAAAAAGCGGCCAGGTGCGAGTCGGACTCTCCCATAAAGGGTTCCGTAGCAGCAAGAAACATTTTGCGATTTATGACGTATTAAAAAAAACTACTTACTAGATCTCGTTCAAACCAATTTTCGGTGGAAGTTTACATGGTAATGTATATCATATATTTTTTTTAGTTTTATCATTCTCTTATTTTAGAAGTTACAGGGGGGCACCAACATTTTACCACTTTGGAAGTGTCTCTCGCGCAAACTATTCAGTTTAGAAAAAAAAAATATTAGAAACCTCAATATCATTTTTGAAGACCTATCAATAGATATTCCACATGTATGGGTTTGAAGAAAAAAAATTGAGTTTCAGTTCTAAGTACCTATGGGGAACCCTCAAAATGTATTGTTTTTTTTTCTACTTTTGTGTAAAAATCCTAATGCGGTACACAGAATACATTTACATACCAAGTTTCAACAGTATAGTTCTTATAGTTTCGGAAGAAAGTGGCTGTGACATACGGCAGACAGACATGACGTATCTATAAGGGTTCCGTTTTTTGCCATTTGGCTACGGAACTCTAAAAAAGAAAAAGTGCAAGTTGCAGTGTTTTCGCGGTCCGCACAAAATGGGTCGGCGGTAGTGTTTGGGTCCCGGGACGTCTCATGTCTCGAAGTCCCGGGACGTTTTGTTAATTTAGTTGTCTCGGGTCGAGACTCGAGACGAGACACGGTTGTCGAAATTGTGTTGTAATATTTTTTCTTTTCAAATATTTGTAAGAGCCCTCCTTTATAAGGAGAGTACAGCAAAAGTGTGGAAACAATAATAAAATAAACGGGCAAGTGCGAGTCGGACTCGTACATGAAGGGTTCCGTACCTCCGTACAATGTTTTAAAACGCTAAAAAAAACACATTTTTTGTATGACGACCCCCTTTATATTTTAACTTTTTTTATTTATAGTATTTGGTGTTATTGCGGCCATAGTTATACATAATCTGTGAAAATTTCAAGTATCTAGATAATGCCATTATAAAGATCTAGTTAAAAACGCTGAAAAAACACGTTTTTTGTATGGCGACCCCCTTTAATATTTAACTTTTTTTTTTAGTATTTGTTGTTATAGCGGCCACAGTAATACAAATTCGGTTAAAAAAAACAAATCGGTCGTCATAAAAAAAACGTGTTTTTTTCAGCGTTTTTAACTCGATCTGTCACAGGGCTCTATCTCTTGAACCGTTATAGCTAGACACCTGAAATTTTCACTAATTATGTATTACTATGACCACTATAACAACAAATACTAAAAATAAGATAAATTAAAAGGGGTTGTCATACAAGAAACGTGTTTCTTTAGTTTTTTAAAACATTGTACGGTGGTACGGAACCCTTCATGTACGAGTCCGACTCGCACTTGCCCGTTTATTATTAACACATTTCGCCAGAAAATAACTTGATTCTAATTTTATTAAGAAGTCTCGAAGTCCCTGGACGTCCCGGCACTTTGGTCGTAAGCTGTCTCATGTCCCGGGACTTTGAAACTGTCGAGAATTCCCAAACCCAAGTCAACGGGCCGGATGCGGGCCGTAATCCGCCATTTGGCGACCCCTGATCTGGAGAAAGCTGACACTTCCTTAAGATAATGAAGTTCAGACAATTTATCAATTATATACTTAGTTACAAAATATTCATTGTGTAACAATAATTTAAATAAATAGAATTTTTTGCAATTTGGATTAACTTTTTTTATGTAGAGCTTACAAATAATTCAATAGAATTTAAATACCTACTTTTAAAAGGTAAGTAATTTTTAATATTTCCCTCTAGTTACATTAAGTATGTTGTGTAGTTACATTAGGCACTCACCCAGCAGACACAGGGCGAGGCCCACCAGCGCCCTCATGACAGCAGTCGCTGGTTCACTACTCACTACACTCCTTCACTCACACACGACCACTACCCGGCCGCTGCACCACCGAGCTGACACTGCGACGAGCTCCGAAGTTGTTTTTTCTATAATTGCGTCAGCCCGGGACCGCCGCTTAAGAGCGGGCCCCACCCGCGAATACTAGACCTTCGAGTGAGCATCATTCACATTTCGCGGTTAGCATCAACAAAAACTAAAGTAAAAACGTGAGCTCCTAATTAGGTGATGATTTGGAGTGTCTGTCAGATATTGATTTTTTGTGAAGATTTACAGTGTCAGGCAGGCAGCCTAGGTCACCATTTCAAAAGCACTGCTACTCAAGAACAGCGCTCACAAACTAGTATAGTACTTAAGTTCCCAGAGGTCGTATTAGGAAGCGGCCTGCATTGTTCCTATTCCTATCGGTAAATATAACAATATTACGTTGAGAGATACGAGTAGAGAACGAATATCTTCTTCGAACTATCTCTATAACAAGTTATTTTAAAAAAAACAACAACACCGTCTGCGTGATACAATAACGGTACTTACCTATGCCTAGGACGCAACCGGGAATACGCTTGGCTAAGCGATGTCATATTATGTTATTTTTTAGCATTTCTCATTCCAAATTTCACTTAAACATATAGGTTGTAATCCTTGAATATAATCCTTTAATTTGATACCCGAGTCGATAAGTTTTGAAAAGAAAAGATTTTTCATGCCGCGGAATTCGGCGCCAAAAATCCGCCATATTGAGTTCCAATAATTTTAATATAGCATATGAGAGAGATCGGATATTCCAGTGCATATTTACCTAAAGTTAATTTTTGGCGAGCAAATATGGAAGCGGCTTCTTTTAGGGATCCGTACAAAAAATTAAAAAACGGAACCCTTATAGGATCACTCGTGCGTCTGTCTGTCCGTCCGTCTATCACAGCCAATTTGCTCAGAATCTACTGGACCGAATCAGGTGAAATTTGGTAGGATGGTGTAATTCTATGACCCAAACACATATGTGCAAAGTAAATAAATATTTTTTTAAAATAAGGGTCATTTTCGGGGGATAAATTAGGAAATTGAAAAAAAAATGTTTTGCAAAACTTACTGTGTCATATATCAAATGAAAGGGCTTGTTATGAGGATCTCAAATATATTTTTGTTATAATTATAAAATAAATAGTTTTGATTTTATTCATGAAAGAAGACGAAAATTGACCATACCCCCCCCCCCATGATCTCCGAAACTACTGAGCCTAAAATTTTGGAAAAAATACGAAATGTATTTCATTGCTTGTAGATTACAGGAAAACCTATAAGAATTCAATCAATTGTACGGAACCCTCTCCACGCGAGTTTAACTCGCACTTGGCCGGTTTTTATTTTAAAAATAAAATCCCGGGATTCTGGGCAACCATATGACGTTGTAAGTGTTGTAACAGGGCAACTGTCATTGGTGTCAAATTGGAATTATTATGTCTCACGGAGTATACACTTAAATTTGAATTTCTCGGGATCGCGAGATTTTTCGATAAAAAGAGCGCTTTCCATAATAGCCAACATCTCAACTCTAGGTAAATATGCACTGGAATATCCGATCTCTAAGTGGCTCAAGACGAACCTTACAAGAAGACCACGTATAATTTATGTAACACGTTGAACGCCCAAAGGCACACCGGTGGGCCTACTGACAAAGTCCGTTCAGGCCATAGTGAGATCGCGTTTTCCCTCATTTTTCACAATATCTTTTTATTGTACCAAACGATTACAAATATGTTAACTAATTGGCACTATACATTATATTTTTTTCTTGAATTACTATGAAAAATGTGGAAATATTGAACTAGGCCCACCGGTGACCCCTGCGGCCCGAACGGAAAGTAATTCGTAAATCCCTCTCCGCAGTGACCACCATGGCCTGAACGGAACAACACCCTCCGGCTCACCGGTGACCCTCATGGCTTGAACGGAACAACATGCTTTTTCCTTCGGCGTTCAACGTGTTAAATCAGTTTATCCGTTTTACGAGGGAACATACTCGTAGAGTCGGACATACATACAGGTCTAACACATTATCCTCCTTTTGGGCTTTGCCGCAGTCGGGTAAAAACAGTTTGTGTTCATTATTTTTAGAGTAGAAATACTTTAGTACCTACACATGCTGGGTGTTGTCATACGAGCAGAACCGTGGCATTCCATAAATGGAAGTTTTGTAACGTCGGCTCTACGAGTAACATTGAACTTTTTCGTGATGTGCTGTCATATTATCAATTGAATAATTCGTTTGTTATCTCATGGTATATTACCTCACACATCCTTCGTGTGCATGATGTATACGCCGGAGACACAATAGATTATGAATTATTGTTTGTCGGTCGCCGGCTCACCCGGCTCACCCGGCTCACCGGGCTCACCAAGTGAGCGCCGTTAATTAAGTTTACGCAGTTTCCTCTCTTTTTGACACGCTGCAATATTTCGGTTCAAGATAATCCATCAGAATAGCTGTCATTGTTACCTAATATCTGATTGTCCGTCCACTGAGTCTATTGTCTCGTGTAGCCTTTCGTCCGTGCGGCGTCAACATCAATCGCACGACTCTCCCAAGCTCGCGCTCGCGCTCGCGGCACGCACGAGCCTGCTGCGGGCCATTCGTTTTGTAATCACCTTTTAATAAGCCGTAGGTACACTGTAAGTACAGGTCAGTGCAGAAAGTAGGGCGAAGTTTTATTCCATAAGCTCGCGTACGATTCACAATAAATTAAATGTAGCCTAAATTCAAACTGATGCATTTTAAATCATCCACAACATGCTTCGTCAAAAGTTGTACTTACCTAGGTAGTTACAAATTTTTAAATTGTTATCAATATTTGTAAATGGTATGAGAGCGGTAATGGTACGAGCTTGCCTTGTTTCGCACTGCGAGTATTATACGAATGTACCTAGTTCCACTTATTGTACGTAAACTGACGTTTGGTAACTTCCCCTGGGCCATTTTTGGCTCAGGATACGAAAACAACTTATTTGCCAAGCACTGCTGAATACATTTAGTTACAACTACAAATACCTAGTCTAGATTTCTTCTAACTTCTTGATGTTAGCGCGTTCCCGGTTGCATCCTCAGCTGTGCTGCTTCGGAGCCCGGGGAGCGCATTTCCGCTTTTTCTTCTCCAACTATACCTCTAATATGCATGTCAATGGCCACCCAAAGATGCCAAATACCTTGCGAAGTGGAGAAGAAATAGCCGAAAAAGATCTCTATGTAATATAATCACTAGGTAGATATATTTTTTTACCATTATTCTTCATCGAATGTTCACAATGAAGCATATTTTGTCTTTTCTTCTAAAAATAAGAAAAATAAACATAAGTACTTATTGATATTAAAACTTATTATAAAAACATAGGTATACTTATACTGCAACTCACAAATAATGTAACTATTTATTTTTTTCTTAAAAACATTAAATAAATAAAAACAATTATATGAATACAATAGTCACGCATAATCTCCTCTGAGAAGTCATTGTCAAGAGTGCAGTAACAGTTACGTGAGGACCCACCGGTCACAATTACAGTGATGACAGATATTACACCTCTATCTTTATTTAGTATGAACTGAGCTCAGAAAGTCTAAGAAAGAAAAGATGGATAAAGTGCGTGAGTGTGAGGAAGGATACGAGTAAAAAAGGTTACCGGGGAAATGACCACGGATCCGACGTCAATGACCGCTGGAAATTGAAGATTGAAATGACCACGGATCCGACGTCAATGACCGCTGGAAATTGAAGATTGAAATGACCACGGATCCGACGTCAATGACCGCTGGAAATTGAAGATTGAAATGACCACGGATCCGACGTCAATGACCGCTGGAAATTGAAGATTGAAATGACCACAGATCCGACGTCAATGACCGCTGGTAATTGCAGATTGAAATGACCACGGATCCGACGTCAATGACCGCTGGAATTTGAAGATTGAAATGACCACGGATCCGACGTCAATGACCGCTGGAAATTGAAGATTGAAATGACCACGGATCCCACGTCAATGACCGCTGGAAATTGAAGATTGAAATGACCACGGATCCGACGTCAATGACCGCTGGAAATTGAAGATTGAAATGACCACGGATCCGACGTCAATGACCGCTGGAAATTGAAGATTGAAATGACCACGGATCCGACGTCAATGAGCGCTGGAAATTGAAGATTGAAATGACCACGGATCCGACGTCAATGACCGCTGGAAATTGAAGATTGAAATGACCACGGATCCGACGTCAATGGCCGCTGGAAATTGAAGATTGAAAATTGAAGTTAGTTCTATACTTTCGCTATTCTATTACTATGGTTTGGCAAAATTTCTCTTATCTCTGAGAGCACGGGAGACAATGCGGGCGATCTACTGATACCCGCAGTGTTGCGATGGTACATTGTGGTTCCTCGTGGTGCCCGGCTTCTGTAACGCGCGGCGCTTGTAATCCGGGAAACACGGCCACAGAGACTCATTAAAGAGGGCAAACGCGGCCTAACGCTATAACGTGTAAGTATTGAACATAAATACTTTGTTGTTATTTTACCTGCATGTCGTGAAGACTGAAGTGCATCATAAGCGTAGCTGGACGCAACGCAGCGAGAGTGAAGGCCGCGCACAAACCATCAAACTGAAGTATTTTGGACACTTGAAATTGAAATGATTACTTTTAAATTATCTCGTTGCATCATTACTTAATTAATGCATAATAAGTAATACCTTTTTTTTGGGCCTCTGTATCCAAACCAAAGGGTGCCAACGGGGCCCTATTACCACTATTACTTAGACTCCGCTGGCTGTCCGTCCGCCTGTCATGGGGCTCTACTCGTATCTCTTGAATTTGATTCGTAATAGCGAGACACTTGAAATTTTCACCGATTATTATGTATTACTGAGGCCGCTACAACAACAAATACTAAAAATAAGATAAAAGATAAAGAGCACGGCGCTATGGGCGCTGGTCCAAGAGCTCTGGCAGATCACAGATACTTCAAATGATAGGCCATTATGTAATCTTAAAACCAGCTTAGGGGCATCAAATTATTTTTGGAAAATCCGTAGTTATTACTCACCAAAACAAAGAGCCCTCGCTAATATTTACTAACAAATGAGAGATCTAACTATAATACTGGACGTAATATTTTCGCTTTTTTCGGAAACTTAAGGTTTGCCAGAGTGAAACATATGTCAACAGAAGGGTATAAGTCTTGTCTTTAATAACACAGAAGATCATAAAAACCATACCGTACCGTACCGGTTAGCAACTAAAACTATGGAACCTTCGAAACATACCTAGCCTAGACGATTATTATTTATGATTTCAGACGACCTTCGTGGCGTAGTGGTCAACATGCTAGTTCGCCACTGCAGAGGTTCTGGGTTCGGTCCCCAGCCAGGGCAAGTTGGAAAAAAGGACTTTTTCAAATGATCTTGGATCTTGGATGTTTATCTATATGTATAAGTACCTATTTTTATATATCACATATATTTAGTACCTATCGTTGAGTTAGTACACAAGTGTTAAACTTATTTTGGGGTTAGCTCAATCAGTGTGATTTATCCCTATTTGTTTCTTTATTCTTAAATATTTGAAAGTGTGCAAGAAAAAAACATACCAATGCTATATAAGTGTTATCTTTAATCTCACAGAAAGAACATTGAAATGCGTACCGGTTACGTTATTTGCAACTAAAACTATAATATTTTTATAGGGTTTTTAGGCATTCAAGATGCAGTACTTAAGTACTCAAATGACGCAAGCCTAGTGCGTGTAGGAATATCAAATGGTGGCGAAATTCGGTGTGCGGAGTTGAACACGTGGTGGCTCAGATGGTAAGAGCGTAGTCGTATTGAGACTAAGGTCGCGGGTTCAAGTCCTGCTCACGTGGTATTTTTTCACCATTTCTTATTTCATTATTTAAAACTATAATACTTCTAAAAAGTTAACGATTTTCCAGCTGCATAACGTCCATTGATGAATATATTATATGCCTCTTCTAAGAATTTCCAAAATTACCGATCTAGAGCGGCCTACGTCCAGCGCTTTCCAGCGACCTCGGTCAAATCATCTGATCACCTTGTGGGTGGGTAGGATACCCAGCACCACACGCTTCACTTGCCAGTACGTGGTCTCCATTCGAGAACCTATCCGCCCTATTGGCCATCAGTACGTCGCGCTATGTGTCCCCGAGCTAATCCGCTTGGCTATGTCAGTAACTTTTGTTCTCCTACGAATTTCCTCATTTCTGATTCGATCACGTAGAGAAACTTCAACACCGGACATAGCCCTCTCCATAGCACGTTGAGCGACCTTGAGCCTTCATATGACATAGTAAAGGACCACGTTGATTATACACTTTCGTCTTGAGGCACTAGGTATTTTGGACGAGAAGACACTGTGTGTAATCTCCAAACACTGTCTAGCCGAGTCGGATTCGTCGAAAAGACCTCTTTATTGAAGCTGGAACTTCCTACCTGGATCAATTGACCCAGGTAGATATACTGGTCCTGAACTTCGAGGGTGGAGCTCCCAACACAAACAGCTACATGGACATTTGACATTACTTTCGTTTTTTTCATGTTTATTTTAAACTCTTCTTACATAGACTCTTTAAATGCTAATAACTTAACTCCACCAGGACAAGTTTTTATGTTTTTCTGTTTGATAAAAGAGTAGATTAAAACCTTTATGTGTATATGTTTCATCCCTGCACACTTTCAATTACCAAGAATATTTGATGTCTAGTTATTATCCAGTATAGATAGACCTCCCATTTCAACGTAATCACTTAGTGTGAAGGGGTCTTTGTTTGGTCGATTATGACTCAAGAGTTTATAAAAAAAATTTAATGCCCTTCGGACTGTTTAAGTATGTTTGACTTTTCAGAGCCAAAAACATCTCTTACATCTTTTGGTTTTAAATTCAGATTTTTTTGTTTTTTTGTTTGATCCAAGGTTTCAATTACCGAAAATATATTTTGATGTCCAGTTACTGTCCAGTATAGATAGACCTCCCATTTGTACGTAGTCACTTAGTGTGAAGGGGTCTTAGTTTGGTCTCTAATAACTAAAGAGATTTTGAATATTATTTGATGCCCTTCGGACTGTTTAAAGACTGCATTATGGCCTATTATCCTAGGATAATATCCGGTATGTGTGACCTTCCAGAGCTCTCGGACCAGATCTTCGGAAAAATCTTCGCTCTTCTAGCAATCTCCGTCTCGCTATACCAAATCACCGGAGTGGGTTCTTTGAGCGTTCGTTTACTGTTCAAGCGGTAAAGCTTTGGAACGCCCTACCAATTAATGTCCGGAAGGCCCGTACTCGTGTAGCGTTCAAGAGTGCAGTGCGTGCTCATTATCTTCGTGAACTTTCAGATAGAATATAGATATTATGATATAATATGTAGTTTACGTATAGTTTATTATATTATATATTATAACCATGTATATTTTGAATGTAGGTTTATTCATATGTATATATATATATATATTTATATATATATATATTATATTGTTACTGCTATCCTCATAAGGTAAATGTAACAATATCTACATAACTTGCACCTCCTTCTAAAATTTTCTTTTTCTCGGCATCACCAGTGGGTTGACTGGTAGATAAAGCCTATGGCTTTAAGTCCGCCTATTACGTTTGTAATAAAGTTAAATAAATAAATAAATAAAATAAAATCTTCCCACAGTCCTTTAAAAATTAAAGAGTTCGTCATACAAGAAACTTGTTTTTTCAGTTTTAAAACATTGTACGGAGGTACACACACTTGACCCGATTTTATTATTTACTAGCTGTGCCCGTGACTTCGTTCGCGTGTTTGTCGGAACGTAATGTTATATAGCCTAAAGCCTTCCTCTATAAATGGACTACCCAACAAAAAAATAATTTTTCAAATCGGACCATTAGTTCCTGAGATTAGCGCGTTTAAACAAACAAACAAACAAACTCTTCCGCTTTATAATATTAGTAGGTATAGATTTGCGCTGACGTTTCATTTGGGTTGCACCGAAGGTGGTCTTAGTCTGACTGGAGCAACGATGTCAGGCCTCCTCCCGCTCCAGCCCAGAGTGATCTTCTTCCTGCACACAAGTTCAGAGTTTGTGGTTCTCAAGATAAATATCGTCGATGAAAAACACGCTTTCCCATAATACCACATTCAACCAGCTGCATGTGAAGGCACGTAATGCCGTCGCTCTCAATTGTTATCATTCGATTAGAACTCTTACTATGTTAGATGCTTTTATGCAGCTTGGTCGCGCGGTAAGATGGTACTCCCTCTACAACGTTGATGTAACCAGCTTGGTCGCGCGCTAAGATGGTACTCCCTCTACAACGTTGATGTAACCAGCTTGGTCGCGCGGTTAGATGATACTCCCTCTACAACGTTGATGTAACCACCTGGATAGTTGGCAATCAACCACCGTACGTTTTAAAAGGAACTTCCTGCCACGAACGACCGAACTGTGGAATCAACTTCCTGCAGCGGTGTTCCCGAACCGATACGACATTGAAACCTACAAAAAACGAGTCTATATCTTCCTGAAAGGCCGGTAACGCTCTTGTTACACCCCTGGTGTTGCAGTTGTCCATGGACAGTGGTGATCACTTACCATCAGGTGACCCGCTTGTTCGTTTGCCGCCCTATAACATAAAAAAAAAAAATGTAACCAGCTTGGTCGCGCGCTAAGATGGTACTCCCTCTACAACGTTGATGTAACCAGCTTGGTCGCGCGGTAAGATGATACTCCCTCTACAACGTTGATGTAACCAGCTTGGTCGCGCGGTAAGATGATACTCCCTCTACAACGTTGATATAACCAGCTTGGTCGCGCGCTAAGATGGTACTCCCTCTACAACGTTGATGTAACCAGCTTGGTCGCGCGGTAAGATGATACTCCCTCTACAACGTTGATGTAACCAGCTTGGTCGCGCGGTGAGATGATACTCCCTCTACAACGTTGATGTAACCAGCTTGGTCGCGCGGTAAGATGATACTCCCTCTACAACGTTGATGTAACCAGCTCGGTCGCGCGGTGAGATGATACTCCCTCTACAACGTTGATGTAACTAGCTTGGTCGCGCGGTGAGATGATACTCCCTCTACAACGTTGATGAAACCAGCTTGGTCGCGCGGTAAGATGATACTCCCTCTACAACGTTGATATAACCAGCTTGGTCGCGCGGTAAGATGATACTCCCTCTACAACGTTGATGTAACCAGCTTGGTCGCGCGTTGAGATGATACTCCCTTTACAACGTTGATGTAACCAGCTTGGTCGCGCGGTAAGATGATACTCCCTCTACAACGTTGATGTAACCAGCTCGGTCGCGCGGTGAGATGATACTCCCTCTACAACGTTGATGTAACTAACTTGGTCGCGCGGTGAGATGATACTCCCTCTACAACGTTGATGAAACCAGCTTGGTCGCGCGGTAAGATGATACTCCCTCTACAACGTTGATGTAACGCCTATCTCTGGAAATTACGCAAGCAATCACGTAACTACCACCAAACTAATTAAATTCACGAAAACATCATATTAGAATACGTAAGTAGGTATGTCCGGTTTTTCTTACTACCTAAGGATTTTAAAAAGGGCCTGAGCATGCAGTCTGGCCATATTTGGTTTCGAAAACTAATGATTTAGAAGAACTTCTTGTAAAGTTGTAAGTAAGTACTACTAAAAATTATATTATAATGAGGTAAAATAAGTTAATAAATAACATGACAATAGCGACCACATCCGCGAGTCAGCCTCCTAGCAAAAACTGCTGGTTTCTGGGAACACAAACATTTGGTTACGCAAGTCCTCTGATTCGCCATTGATATTAATGACCCCGCTGTCACCATGGCTGACCGGTTATAGCGCGGCTTTTAAGGTCATGGAGCCCATAGCTCTTATGTATTCTGTGCCCATAGATACCTTTGATTGATGGTAATATTGTTCAAGTATGTCCAAACTTGACTCTCACGCCTGTTGATGGTACTTATCGTCATATTACAAATGGCAGATTCGATTATTCGAACCCACTGGCTCGGTGGACTTTACTTCTGACTAGCTCTTTGCCCTGGGCAGTACGAAAATAAATGCCATCACAGTGGATTTCAGACAAACGATGGTCTCTATGTTTCAACAAGAGAGCCAATTTCACCGAGTCTATTTATTTAACTTAATTACAAAAAAAAATACAGGCGGACTTAAGGCCCAAGACTTTTCTACCAACCAACCTTCAGGTAGTTTACTTGAACAATCTGGCGCATTATCTTATGAAGTTATGAAAGCTAGTAGATGAGACTATAGATTTTTGAAGTCCAATATGAGCCAAATACTCGTATCAGTCAAGGAGTTGCCAGAGATGTGGGATCAGTGGGATGGGTTGTTAGAGGGGTCTTCAGTTTGCAGTTCAATATTCACAATCCAAGTAGCAAATGTGGCAAAAAATTTAAGTTTGTCATAGTATCTATGTCTTTGATAATTAAAAAATAAGGTTTCAGTCTATGAACTCAAGTCTATACTGATGTCTTTCATTTTGTGCTCTAATTTATAATTTTAATAAAATAACTTAACATGGCGCAGTCGGTTAACTAAAATAATTGGAGCAAGTAGCAAGTATAATAATAAGTGAAAAAAGTGGAAAGTTTATTGTTTGCAATTTATTAAAATGGAAACGGTATTGGCTCCGCCGCCACCATTTTTGTTTGATGAATCATTTTTAGATGTAACGTCGGGAAGACTCACGGAAAATTGGGAAAACTGGAAAAATGGATTCCAAATATATTTTAAAGCATGTGAGTTGGAAAAGAAGAGTCCAGAAATACAAAAAAATATATTATTACACATAGTAGGTAAAAAATTCAGAGAGGTCGTGGATCAAGAAAATAAAAAACCTGAAACATTGGAAGACATTTTAGAGATCTTGGATAAAAAATTCAAAATTAAAAGAAATGTAACAATGGAAAGGCACAGATTTTTCACTAGAGAACAAAAGGAAAATGAAACTATTGAACAATATGCCTTTGAATTAAGAAAGTTATCATTAACATGCGATTTTGGAACTCTGAGGGAAGAATTAATAAAATACAAACTGGTTTGTGGAGTACAAAGTGATACAATTAGAGAAAGATTATTAAGGGACGAGAAGTTAACGTTGGAAAAGGCACTTGAAATTTGTAGAATAGCAATTGAATCGAAAATTTACTGTGAAAATATGAAGGGAAAAACTGTCATTGATGAAATAAATGAAGGAAGGGAAGATTCAAATAATATTTTTAATGTTAATAAAACAAGAAAATTGGAGCAAACTGGAATAGGAGCGAACTGTTGGGGTGGATGGCGAGGTGCTGATACGTCTGCATTAGCAAGCAAGGGCACTGGGCCTTCGCAGCAGCAGCAACAAGGAATGGTGCGACCAATGCAATGTGGTCAATGTGGATTGACTCATAAAAGATATGAATGTCCAGCATTCGGAAAGAAATGTGTGCGATGCTTACGGTTTAACCACTTTGCAAGAGTATGCCGTGTTTATCAAGTAGAAACGATAGGTGAACAGAACAATGAACAGGTAAATCATTATAATAGAAATGATGGGACTGTAGATTTAAAAATAAATTCTTTTTATATAAATTTTAAGATAGACACTGGTGCAGATGCGAGCATTTTGCCTTATTTTTTTTTATCGAAAATAAATGTCACCCGGGAGGATTTTTTACAAACAAATGTGATTTTAACAGGTTATGCGGGACATAAAATAAATGTATTGGGTAAAATTTATTTGAAAGTAGGATATAAAAATAAAATGTGTCCTTTGGAATTTATCATTGCAGATGTAAATTCAAAACCTATTCTGGGCTGTGAAGCATGCTGTAGGTTGGACATCATTCGTCGAGTCATGTCTGTAGAGGAGAGTACAGCTAAGAATGTTCCTAATTTTATAAGTGATTACAATGATGTGTTTGAGGGAATTGGTTGCTTGCCAGGTAAGTACAGAATTCAATTGAAAGATAATGTTGTTCCAGTTGTCCATGCTCCAAGAAAATTGCCTTTTGCTATTAGGGATCAAGTGGAGAAAAAATTAGATGAGATGGAATCACAAAAAATTATTGCTAAAGTTGAGGGTCCCACTGACTGGGTTAATAGTATAACAGTAGTTAAAAACCAAATGGTGACTTGCGAATTTGTCTCGATCCGAAAAAATTAAATAATGCAATTAGGAGAGAGTATTTTAGATTGCCCACATTAGATGAAATACTTTCTAATTTATCTGGAGCTAAGTATTTTAGCACTTTAGATGCTGCATCTGGGTTTTGGAATGTTGAACTTGATGATTCTAGTAAATATTGTACTTTTAATACACCATTTGGTAGATATCGTTTTCTTAGACTTCCTTTTGGAATATCTTCAGCATCGGAAGTATTTCATAGAAAAATGTGTGAAAATTTTGATGATATTGAAGGGGTATGTATGTATATTGATGATATTTTAATATATGCAGCTAATAAAAAACTGCATGATGAGATACTGAAAAAAGTATTAGATAGATGTAGATTGATAAACTTAAAATTGAATAAAAATAAATGTAAGTTTGGTCTAGAAGAAATTAAATATTTAGGACATTGTATTACAAAAAATGGGTTAAGACCAGATGACTCGCAAGTTTCTGCAATTAAAAATATGCCAACTCCAAAAAATAAGAAAGATGTTGAGAGATTTTTAGGTTTAATAACGTACGTAGGTACATTTATTCCGAATTTATCTGATAAAACTTTACCCCTAAGACAACTTCTAAAAAAAGAAGTTGAGTGGCACTGGGATGATTTACAAGAAAAATTGTTTTAAAGACTTGAAGAATATTTTATTGACAAAGCCAGTTTTACAATATTATAATCTAAATGTATATTATATATTATATATTCTGTGGATGCTAGTAGAATTGGTTTAGGTGCATGTTTGATGCAGAATGGGTTACCTGTTTGTTATGCATCAAAGTCTTTAACCGATACAGAACAGAGATATGCTCAAATTGAAAAAGAGCTCTATGCATGTGTATTTGCGTGTGAAAGATTCAATGCATATACTTATTTATGGGCGTTTTGATATTACAATAGAAACAGATCATAAGCCTCTTATTAGTATTATTCAAAAGCCAATTGTAGACGCACCATGTAGATTACAAAGAATGTTGCTTAAGTTGCAACGTTATACCTTTAAATTAGTATATAAACCAGGAAAACATTTATATATAGCTGATACATTGTCACGGGCATATGAACAATCAGCAAATGATAATAAGTACTTATGTAATGAAAGAGGAGGTATGTGTAATAAGGTCTATTTCAACTTCATCACAGTATACAGGTAGTCAGTTCGTGAAACTTCAAAAGTATACTGAATTAGATGAAGAGTTAAAACAGTTAAGATCTTTAATAAAACAAGGTTGGCCTGACGAAAAGTCAAAAATTACAGATATAGTAAAACCATATTGGACATTTAAAGAAGATCTGTCAGAGGCATTTGGTTTGATTTGGAAGAATGATAAGATAGTGATACCTAAGATTTTAAGAAAAGAAATGTTAGAGAAAGTTCAAAGTAAATTACAATCAAGAGAGATAATGTTCTGGCCAGGGTTACAGAATGATTTAAAGAATTTGATAGAAAGTTGTGGTATATGCTTAACTTATAGACGAAATAATCAAAAAGAAGAATTACAACCTCATGATATACCTGATAGATCTTAAGCTAAGATAGAACAATATTTATTAATCTAACATATTCATAATAATAGTGACTTAGGGTCGTGGATAATTATTATTACCGCACCGCAATACTACCGGGTTAGTAATTATATTATCTTTGCTACCGGTAATTAAATTTATATCAACCCGCTACTGTCCTCGGAAGTGCCGGTGGTAGGGAGCACTGTTGCAGTAGGCTAGTCACTTTGAGGAAAACGTAGCACCAGCACGGGTGCATCACGACAGAAGTGGTCTCGCCAGAGCAACTCACTCGCAAATTTCTCCCCGGCACGAGGAACCCTGGTGGAACCGGAAACCGGACATTTTACAAAATGTCCTATTTTTTTGGATGACCGCAACATTATTCTCCGAGCAAGGCATGATTTAAGATGATTTAAACATTAACAATGATCATGATGTGGCGTTCATACACAATGAGTTTTAGCACCAGATAATCAACTTTAGGTGAAATGATTTTTAGGTGAAACATAGTATTTTTCTCGTAACAACATAACGCATTACATCTAAATATTCCTATCATATTCAAGAACATTATTTGCATTTAGCTTAACATTAATTTGGGGAATAACCATAATTTAGTATTTTTTTAAATAACAATGTAGGTACGACAATTGGTAAAATGACAATCGACAATGATGAATAGAACTACGCTGATAATGAAAATGTACACAGAGAGATGAAACAAGTCATAATATGCAATACTTGAGATAATCATTACGTTAGCAATGCTTTTAAAACTTATTATTAATACTATTTGTATAATGTAGGTAAACTAAATGTGAGTAACATTTAGTTACTATTAGGACTTACTTGTATAAAGTAATTGCAACACCCCCCCAGTATCCGGGGTAACACGTTCACCAGATTATAATTTTATAAAGTACTCAATCAAATAAGTATATATAGGGCTATACAGGCTGACTTTTAAACCACCAGCCAAATTTTTGGAGCAAGTTCAGTCCATGATTCTGAACTACTTTCTATAAAAAAAGTTATAAAAATCGATGAAAATTTTTCGTCCTCCCATAGAAAATCCGTTTGACTGAGCGCTGATTTGTATGAAAAGGAGAATTTTTATTTTAGTTTTTCGTTAATTGTTTTTATGGAAAGTAGTTCAGTATCATGGACTGAACTTGCTCCAAAAATTTGGCTGGTGGTTTAAAAGTCAGCCTGTATAGATTCTAGTATGTAGAAGTGAGCAGCGATTAGCGACGTCTTATTGGTACGCCTCGATTTTACAGTACAAAGTACTCTGTGGCCTCGATCACAATGTTTCAGTACGCTGGCCGCCGAGGAGCAGTCGAGTCTGTAGATAGCTTCATCTTTCCGTAACTATTGCGGACACAATCTCACAGGAGAACTAGTTTAGTAAATAGGTACTATACTTTCTAGTAGGTGAATTATACTGTTTTGTTTTAGTATTTAAGGTTGTAATTTGTTAATAATTAGGTTAGATTTAATTTAGTTTTTATATGTTCGTTTTAAGTAGATTATTTACTATATTTAGGTAAGTTTGTATTTTATCGTAATATCTCGAATTAATTTAGACGAAGAGATGACAGGATCAATTGAGATCATAAGTAAAACTGATGGGTCGCAAAGGGAAGTCACGACGGAATACAACGGGACAATTGTTGCAAAAAAGACCTACAGCTGAGCTGCCCAAATTATATACCTACTGTACATACAACATTCCTAAATTATGGATCAAACTGTGTATTTTTACTACAGCTATTAGAAGTGACTAGTGAGTAAAAACGAATGAATTTATACCCGTAATAAATCAAACCACGGGCTATACTAGATCATTATAGTATAATGAAATTAAAATAACAGTCGAAAACCCAAAATAAAATTGACATTCCAATACAATTTGCCCGAGCGGCTGCACACTTTTCTATGGAAATGCTAATTTGTTTATTTTAATTTGGCTGTAATTTTAATCTAGTATAGACCGTGGTTCGATTTATCACGGGTATGTCCCTTCCACGTTGTATACACAGTTTTATGCCGCAATGCAAAAGCTCAGCCCTCGTTGAGAAAGTGCGTATTGAAAACCAGAATGTTAGGTACTTCTGGCGCACCAGAACAAATTCCGACAACTGTATGAGTTATTTTATTCTCAGCTAGTGCCATAATTATATTCCGCGGGGATAATGCATGATTTATTTGTGAAATAACAGGTTTTAATATTAAATGTTTACAGTAGATACAGCCATATCCTCCATCTGTCTTCGGAAGGCCTTGGAGTGCGCGGCGCCGCAGCGGTGGAAACCACTGCCGCGACGGCGTACCTACCTAATGTGTAAACGCTCTTAGATTATTGGTTGCAGCGCCAGAAAACCAGGGGCTAACAGAGCTATAAATAAGAGAATGTACTGATTACGGGAAAAGTTAAAGTGAAGCGTTCAAGAGGCAGATGCCCAACGCACTGGACGTATCAAATTCGCACACTCTCAAGTCCAATGTCCACGATGCTCTCCACG
This sequence comes from Acrobasis repandana, assembly GCA_963576875.1. Lineage (NCBI taxonomy): Eukaryota > Metazoa > Arthropoda > Insecta > Lepidoptera > Pyralidae > Acrobasis > Acrobasis repandana. Next base: position 14,213,807 of record OY756238.1, on the reverse strand, counting down.
GCCAAATTGGAGGATCATCGTAAAGCGAAATGCGAGGTAACTCTAAGAAGGTCGGTCCCGACCCTCAGTAGGTATTGAGGAACAACACACGAAGCCACTTCTCTAGTCGACGTATTTTGTAGCACGCTCAAATGTTTATAGTGATTCATTACAGATTTTGCCATGTTGTTGCAATCTAATGAAACATGCAGTTACGAGTATGTGAGACATGCAATGGGCGTGGCCGTACAGAGAGGCTGTGCCAAGTATACAACGTGGAAAGGACATCCCCGTAATATAATAAATCGAACCACGGGCTATACTAGATCATAAAAGTATAATGAAATTAAAATAACAGTCAAACAACAAAAATAAATTTTGACATTTCCATACAAAAGTGTGCAGCCGCCCGAGCGATTTTTATGGGAATGTCGAATTCTTTTTTGGTTTTTTGACTATGATTTTAATTTCATTATACTTTAGTGATCTAGTATAGCCCGTGGTTAGATTTATTACAGGTATGTCCCTTCCACCTTGTATATAATATCCAAGTTAGCTGTTTGTACTTGAATAACTAGCAATACTTGCATACTAAGCTTGTATATTAATAGTTTAGTATTACATTTTAAATGGTATTTAAAATAATACACTACACTATAACACAGCAGACAGTATGAATATTACATACAGAACGGAATCTCCCTAAGGTACGCGCAATATGCGTCCCCTTTCCCCGTCCCCGCACCTCTCCCCCGTTCTTGTGCCGCCGTGCACACGTCAATGGGTGTGTATTCTATTCGCCCGCTCTCGCCCCTCGACAAGGCGAGAACGGGGGAGAGGTGCGGGGAAGGGGAACGAGATTCCATTCCGTATGTAATACTCTTACTGCCTTCTGTGACTATAAGTTACGTTAGTTATTACACAGAGTAATAATATACTACGTACAAGTAAGTAATTATATTGTCTTTGACTCATTATCATCATCATCAGTCTTTTTTAGTCTCCACTGCAGGAGCACGACCGTCTCTGTACTACTAGAGCCATATATTAGCCAAAACAGTCAAGAGGATTTGCCTAGGTACATAACACTCTCCACGCTAGCCAGACAGGTTGGAGAGGTCTCATTGATGTTTATAAGCTTTGTTTAGCTTGTATTTCCTAAGTCGCCTTCTACGACATCCACAGAAAGACTTGGAGTGGTCTTATTCTACTCTGCCGGGAACCACACGGCTTCTTTCTTATTATTTATCTTTGACTAGGTATACTATACCAAAGATGATATTATAATTACTAACTTATAGACCCAAATGCTAATTTTTAGTGAATTTTGTTTAAATTACAGAGGTGTGGAAAGAAAAATAAACGTAGAAAGAAACTAAAGATATCGAGTAAAACTGTTCATACGATTTTATCTCAAGCAGTAATTTCTTGACAAAATAAACCAACACCAACATAATAATAATAAGATTCCCTCCCGACCCGTCCACCCACTGGGCGTTCCCACTGGTGGGTGGACGGGTAACTCACTATTACCCGTCAACCCACTAAGCTAGTGTATACCTAGTATTAATCGATTAATTTTTAAATTCGATTAAGGCTCGGAATAATAATGTCATTTACTCTTCACAAGGTGACATATCGTACATATCCATAGTAACTTAACTTTTTTTAAATGATCAAGGAGTTCTGCAAACTCAACACTACGAGGTGGAAAAAGGAATCAAAATAGTGATGGGTTGCTGCCCGCTTCGCCTATTAACATGATTCGCATTTTCCCTCAATCGGCTTTTACAATCTGCGCGGGAATAGAAGCAGCTGGTACATTGTAAGGTTTTTGGTACATGAATATCAAAAATAATAAAAGTAAATTGTCACCTTTTATAAAATAAAATGTTTAAAATTATACAGAGGCAGCATGATTAAGGTGAAGATATAGGCAAATGACCTTGAAGTGGCGCCCTCATTTGAAATAAATTGTTAACTCGTAAATATGGAGATAATTTCCATATTGCTCTTCGTCATGCACTAGATAGCCCTTTAAATTATTTCATGAACCACCGTTGAAAGTATTTACATTAGTCCGTCTAGCTTTAAAACTTGCCTACGCCAAAAGTGGCCACGGCAAGTTTTAAAGCTAGACCGATCACCAATAATAGTTTCAACGGCAGTTCATAAAATAATTTAAAGGGCTATCTAGTGCATGACGTAGAGCAATATGGAAATTATCACCATATTTACGAGTTAACAATTTATTTCACATTTCAAGGCCATTTGCCTATATCTTCACCTTAAGTTTACCAATTAAACTTGGTACATATGAAGATTACAATATTCAAAATGACTGGCAAGGAGACCAAAATGTTACATTTCAGTTAGGTTTTCTCCAGACACCTGTACACATATCTACATTTATTGATATTTTTACAATACTTCACCTTTATGTAACTATAATCACTACAAACTTATCAAAATAAAGACATTTGTTTGATTACTGATGTTACAACATCAACACTACAACAGAATCCCCCCCCCCCCCCCACCCTTATGATAATGCTACAATTGTAGTATAATACTTAATAACTGATTGATTTGAAAGAAAAAAATATATAAATGATTCACATTGATAACTTTGCTTACATCTTACTTAATTACACTTACATCACACATCAGTCTCTTAATTAGTAAAGTCCTATCTATGAGTCCAGTGATTATCTCCTATTATTCCCCCGTTGGTGCCCTCTGCCTCTCACATAGGTCTTGTGGGTGTGCTTGTTGTCTTGTGAGTTGGGGCTGAAGCGGTCGGGTTTGGGTGTGTGCTGCGGGGTGGACATTGGCTGCTGTTGTGGAGGTTGGTGCCCACGCGGGGCGTTGTGCGCGCCGTTGGAGCGGTCGGGCGGTGCCGAGTTAAGCGGAGACGACGGCGGCGTGGGCTGCAGCTCGCTCATGTTCACCTGCTCGTTAAACAGCATGCAGAACTCGCCCACTTTCTGGATATCGCCCGACTTGCCCGAGTACAGCGTAAGAGCGTTCCGCCACACCGAAGCGTAACCGCGCGTGAGTCGCACGATGTCGCCGGGCATAAGCAGCGCGCCCGGCTCGTCCCACACCGACAGGTTGACGCAGGCGGACGCGTCCGCCACCCGCAGCGTGCGCACCTCGCGCGCCTCCTTGGTCAGCGTCGGCGGGCCTACCTCCAGCACGATGAACACTGCGTTGATGTTCTTCATCCCTGGCTTCAGCTCCTTTATCTGGACGTGATCAGCTGTACTCATATTGCGTAGTTGTATGGTATTAGTACCGATCTGAAGACGCAAGCAAGACGATGAGTCCACTTCCTCTATTGTATCTAATTTCTACCAATACTATGTAGTTTGTACTATAAATATTTATTACAAGGTATTCTGCAAAACATAAAAAAAATATGAATACTACTATTTTTAGGTAGGTTAGGTTAGCAACGTCAATGTCAAAGTAAGCTGTCATATCATAATCTGCCAATTGAGTTTCATTCATTCTTTCTTTCGTTCAGAAATTAAACTTGTCGTTACTTTAAAAAAAAATTGGATAAATATGCCGGGTGCTAGGAATCTTAATAAAAAATCTCGCATTTCAATTTAAAAAAAGTAATAGCATAACCTCAAAATAACGTCGGTCGGTTCGTTCAATACAAAAATCAAAACAAAACCGAAATAAATCGACAATCAATTTGAAGTAGACCTTTTATCCAGAGATTAATGCTTTTAATTCATTTATCCTTACTTACCAACTCATTTTCTGCACTGCTAAAGCGAAACATAACAGTGTTTTCTCCAGCATTACTTTTTGTTTACACAAATAAAACAGCGTTTACTGTAATTTTGAGATTCAAATTGGTGAGATTTAGTGAGTAGGATGTTCAACCAGCTGGGCAACACGTCGAACAACCCCAACAATGACCTGGAGGTGGTGTCGGCTCCGGACGACACGGTGTCTGCGCTGGAATTCTCGCCGGCGTCGGTGCCGCAGACCTTCCTCATCGCCGGCAGCTGGGACTGTCGGGTAACAACTACAAGCAATTACAGTTGTTACCACTACTTTGTCTTCTTCTTCGTCTAAGCGCGTTCCCAGTTGCATCCTCAGCTGTGCTGCTTTGGAGCCGGAGTGCGCTTTACTGCTTTTTCTTCTCCAAATATAACATGCATGTCAATGGTCACCCAAGGATGCCAAAGACCTTGCAAAATGGAGAAGAAATAGCCAGAACAGTTTAAAATTTAAATGATTTGGTTATAGTTTTACGACTTTTTCTCTTTGGGAATGTATTAGTGCGAAAAGTTTTACAACTGGCTACCGCCCGACGTTGGAATGCAATTGTAGCATGAGATGTGTGTGCTTAGTGCTTTAGTCGCCTCTTACGACATCCACAGGAAGTGATGGAGTGGTCCTATTTTAACCCGGACCCACACGGGTGACGGTTACCATTACTTTGTATTCGTTTGATACACATAGTCTTAGAAACAAGATTCTAAATAATAGAATCGCAGTTTTGTACAATATTTTGCAAAGCACCTACTTGCTTACAGGAATATCATTAATATTTCTGTAGGAAGATTGAAGAGAAGGTAATTATGGTTGTTGCAGGCACGATGTTGGGAAGTAGAGCAGTCGGGGAAGACAGTCCCCAAGGCAGCACAGGGCATGGACGGGCCCATCCTGGATGTCGCCTGGCACGATGTGTGTTTGCTAACTTTCTACTTGAATGCTTGACTTTTGACAGCTCTAAATTTAAACCTTTAACTTTTTGGAAGGTTGATACTACAAAAGTGCCTGGCAAGTTGTGGAGAAGTTATGCAAAGAACAAACTGAGATGAAGAAAAATGGAAGAGGCCTTTGTACAATATTGGACTAAAAATGGCTGATTTTGATGATCATGATGATTATGACAATGAAACGGATTTTATAAACATCCAACACAAATAGAATGGAATCATTACAATTGCACAATATTATTTTGTATATAATAATATGATTCATAAGTATAAAATATCTATGAATTAAGTACTTTGTTGATATCATGCATGTTATCTTTCAGGATGGTACCAAAGTGTTTATGGCTTCCACAGACAAGAGTGTGAAGTGCTGGGACCTCGCTGCGAACCAAACCATTCAGGCAAGTACAAGATCTAATAGTTTGTTGATTGTAACATAAAGGTTATGTATACTATCACAGCAAAGGCCTCTACAGTATACAAATAAATGAAGTAATTTCATTTTTAATTTTAAAAGATATGTGATATGGGTGTTTCCTCCAGGTAGCGGCGCACGACGCGCCTGTGAAGACGTGCCACTGGGTCAAGGCCCCCAACTACACCTGCCTCATGACCGCCTCCTGGGACAAAACACTTAAGGTCAGAACTAAATGACTGTTACAGTGTACATAACAAACAATGTAATCTCAGTCCATCCATATAACTAATTTTAAGTTTTAAGTTTGTTAGTTTACGTCTTTGGAGAAAACGTGCAGTGCAGTTTGTTGCCGCTTCTTCTGCACTTGCGCCTAGGAAGCGGCGTAAACTTAGCTGTAAGTAACAATTTGACGTCAACATTTGTGCAAAACAAAACAAAGTGACTATATATAAAAACTAGCAGTCCACCCCGGCTTCGCCCGTGGTACACACATAGCCTATGTCACTCGGGAATAGTGTAGCTATCCAACGGTGAAAGAATTTTTTAAATCGGCCCAGTACTTTTTGAGCCTATTCATTACAAACATACAAACATACAAAAATAGGTACAAATCTTTCCTCTTTATAATATTAGTATAGATAGATATTACTAGCATCTGCACGCGGCTTCGCCCGCGTAGATTCGTGGTATGAAAAATAGATGTTGGCCGATTCTCAGACCTACTCAATATGCTCACAAAATTTCATGAGAATCGGTCAAGCCGTTTCGGAGGAGTACGGGAACGAACATTGTGACACGAGAATTTTATATATAAGATAAATATCCTATGATAATAAAGATATTTTGAATTGAATTGAATTGAATTTGAATTGAAGTAACATGGTCCTTTTAGTGCTGTAATCTAAGGACTTCTTCTCCCCTTTGTTACAAGAGATGATTGATTGCCTTTAATGTATTATAAGATGACTTTTAGGAAGATTATGGTGTAAATTGTAAATGTTGATTACTATTTTTATTATAATATATAAACCTACATTACCACTGACTGACTGACTGATTGACATAGTTGTTTGACCTGTTCCCGGGTGGGTGGGGTAATGATTGATGTATGGTCGTGTAGAGGGTGCTCCAGTGAGTACCAGAAAAATCTGACATTTTGAAGATCATCAGATTTTGATGTGGAAGGGGTACGGCCTGCAAAAACGGTTGGGGTTAGGGGCGTGATTTTTTTTTCAAAATGTAGGGGGTTGTAAGCAATTCGACTGTCATTTGTTTTTTAATTATTTTCAAAATCCAAGATGGCCGCCATACAAGGACAATTTCCGAGTGTGTACCGCGAGACCGTAGGTCGAGCGGAAAGCGAGGCCGCAGGCCGAGCTGCGTTCCGAGGGTGACGCCCGAGCCTCTCCTGACCTCCCCCCTTCCCCCAGAACCCCCCCCCCCTCAAGTGTCTTTGCGAAGTCAGAGGCCAAAGGCCAAAAACAGACCTCTTTCGCGAGGCCGTAGGCCGAGCTGCGTGGCGAGGGCGAAGCCCGAGCCCCTCCTGACCTCCCCCCTCCCCCAGAACCCCCCCCCCCCCCCTAAGTCACTAAGCGAAGCCTGAGGCCGAAGGCCGAAGGCTGAGATGTTCTGCGAGGCCGCAGGCCGAGCTGCGTGACAAGGCCGTAGGCCGAGCCACTCCCACCAAGCGATAATTGTTTTTTTTTTAATTTTCCAAGATGGCCGCCAATAGTCGACTGCATCCGATTTGAGTGAAATTCAGTATGCAAGGGTTTTTTGAATCGCGGAATCCAAATCTGACATTATTTTTGGAATCCAAGATGGCGTCTGGATTTTAAATTTTTTAACTTTATTCGTTCATTACGTCCTCCTGGTACACCGAAGGGGTCTGAAATTTTGTATGCTGGGGTAAAGCACCCCGCGGAACTCAAAACTGCAAACAAATTTTGATTCCAAGATGGCGGCCCGTATAGTTTTTTATTTTTTTTATACTGACTTTAGCACCTTACCTATTCTCTCAACTGGAAATAAGATTCCAACCAACTTCAACAGCTGCACGAAAAACCGCGGGCTGCTTGCAGCCCGCGCAGCGCCCGAAAAGCTAGTTTTTTTATTTAAATTGCCACCTAGAATTCTATTGGAGTGTATTGTTGTCAGTTCTGGGACACGCGCAGCAACGTGCCCATGATGACCATGAACCTGTCGGAGCGCTGCTACTGTGCAGATGTGGTATGTTCCGTTTTATTTGTTTTAACTTGTACTGCCAGACAGAAAATTCAAAGCTTATGTAAAGAAAGTACTTTGGGAGAAGGCTTATTATAGGACCGATGACTATCTTAAAGACAAAAAAGTCTGGCTTGAGCTTGGCGCGGGTCCCTCTTAAAGGTTTGTATATTAGACATGTCATAATTTAGGTGCATTGGTACATACTAAATTTACAATTTGACATTATTTTAAATTTCGTAATTCTTATAATTCAATTTAATTATGACGTAACAAACAATGTAATCTCAGTCCATCCATATAACTAATTTTAAGTTTTTAGTTTGTTAGTTGACGTCTTTGGAGAAAACGTGCAGTGCAGTTTGTTGTCGCTTCTTCTGCACTTGCGCCTAGGAAGCGGCGTAAACTTAGTACAGCTAAGTTTACGCCGCTTAGTAACGATTTGACGTCAACATTTGTGCAAAACAAAACGAAGTGACTATTATTAAGAGATATTATAAATATCCTATGATAATAAAGATATCCTATGATAATAAAGATATTTTGAACTGTTCCATTTGGTTTATTTTCCCTATCTCATCATCAAGTAGATTTATCTCTGTTATTACTTATTTCATCTTAAAATGCCAAATATATTCTTTTACTTAAATTTTATTGCACATAAAAAGTATACGAATGGCGGACTTAAAACCTTACGGCGTTCTCTGCCAGTCAACTATTGAACCAAGTAGAAAAATATTTTTTATGAAAATAATAATGTAAACTATGTCTAAATCATAACACCAATGACTTCCAAGCGTTATGCCTTATAGACTTGCACTAGTTAATGTTATTGATGAGTGTTTGTGTCAGGAATACCCGATGGCGGTGGTGGGCACGGCGGACCGCGGCATCTGCCTGTACTCGCTGGAGAACAAGCCGGCCGAGTTCAAGCGCGTGGAGGCGCCGCTCAAGCACCAGCACCGCTGCATCGCCATCTTCAAAGACAAGAAGGTACTTGTACCACCCACTTGACACATTAAACAGAAATTCAGAATTTAATAACTGACATCAGATTCTATAAATCAAATATTTATTCAGAAACTAGGCTCTGGCTGGAATCTTTTTACTTAAGTAAGTATACACCGTATACGCATTAGGTAGGAATAACACACATATTCATAGAAATGTGCACTCCTTACATCAGTTGACAGAATGCCGTTGATTTAAAAAAAATTCAGTCAAAAGAATTGATTACAGTCAGGTTGATTACTACTCACTATCTATATTTATAATTTAAAAGGGGATATTTCTTTAAGAATATGCCTGTAATATAAAATTATCTATCATCCATCATACAAAAAATGCACATGCATCACAGATCTGTATATTGGCTATATACAGACAGGTGTTGTGCTGGTGGGCGTCAACAATAGCGATGGGTTACAAGCCAAAAAACTAGAAGATACCAAAAGAATACAGACTTGTCTTAATTATGAATTATTGCACATTGTTTCGCGATACAGTGTTTATATTTGTTTGTCAGATGTTGACTTCATGACCCACGTAGCGTGCCGAACGAGACAGCAACCAGATCCTGCTGCCTTTCAGATCCTTTTATTGACTAATAAATATACTTAGCCTATACTGACTCACTGCTGGGCAAAGGTCTCCTCCATTCTCTCCACATTGTAGGTTAAAAAAATGTGTATTTGAATGTCTCCGCAGAGCAAGCAGCCGACGGGCTTCGCGCTGGGCTCGGTGGAGGGCCGCGTGGCCATCCAGTACGTCAACCCCGTCAACCCCAAGGACAACTTCACGTTTAAGTGCCACCGCTCGCAGGGCACCACCTCCGGCTACCAGGTCACATTGTCACTAAATGCTACTTTTTATTTTTAACTATAAGACATTCTGATGTCTTTCTTCTCCTTTAGAGTAATGAATACTCTACATAAGCAGATAGCTCTATAAAACACCTGTACTATAAAATTCCCTTGTGTATATATGTAATTGTAATCGTCAAGGATTACAATTACATACATAACATGACCAAGAAATAGCTATTCAAACCAACCAATAGATCAGTTTGTTGTTACCGTATTTATTGCAATAAAAAAAATATATGCGATAGGGATTAAGCGCTCATATGGACGAGCGGCTAGACATGGGTAACTCCGGACTCGAATATTTAAATGAGCCGATTCATCAACAGGAGCCGATACCCGTACTGAATCCCGGTAATCGTTATCGGCTCCCGCGAGTTATTGAGTCCGCACCTTAGAACTTGGTCCCGCCGGGTACCGGCTCATGACGGGTCGCGAGCCGCGTTTCGGCTCCACCGCGTCTCGGGAGGACTCTGGAGTCGGGAGTATTCGTTTATTCAGCGTACGCCGCCAATGCCAAAGATAGAGTGAGATACGAACTGATTTTTATAGAGAAGAAAGAGACGGATATTTATAACACTGTTTACTGCGTGGGCAAAAACTTCGTCTGTATCCGCTAATGTTCGCAAATTTAACTCCTATAGTAACGTATTAGTTAATAATATTTAAGTTTACTCTTTGTTTTCGAAGCAAGTTTTTAATACTGTTTTGCGTAAACCTAAGTCGATGTTTGTTTACGTTTAGATACTTTACAACGTAAAATTAAAATTTAACAAGTTTCTAATGGTTAGGTTGTAGGATAAAACCAGTCCTTCCATTCAAAAAAATAAACAAAAGAAAAAAATAAAAATTTGGGGGAGCACATTAACACATAGTTTTTATTAGTGGACTCCCTTCCCGCTGCGGGGCGGCCACGTCCGGGCCGGGCTGGACCTTGCCTGGACTCTGTCCGCCCCGTAGCGGAGGTGAAAATATAAAAACAGCTCGGCATTTCCGATTTCGCTTATGAAAAATATTATAAAAGTTGCGTGTCCCTTTCCCTTGCGGGGCTTGCAGAGGTACCGGAGATGGCCCTGGGCCATAAGCCCGGGCTCTGTCTGCCCCGCGATGTACGGGGACGTGCTACATTTCAAAAAATGCTAAAAGCGAGGATCCTCGAGTGTCTTTTGGTAATTAGGAAATCATCAATGTAAGAATTTTTTTTTGTGAACAAATTATTAGTTAAAATACCAGTTAAGCTCCGAAAATACGCTTTGGCCTGCCATGGATAAACCGAAACTACAATTTCGGTGGATCTGTGGTAGGTCAAAGCGTATTAATGTTCAAAAATTTAGAAAAATTAAATATACTTTGCCTAAGAATGACTCGAATCTGCGGACGTCCCGGTACTGGTTTCAATATATTCTGAATTGAAACCGGTACTAGAACGGACGTCTGTATTCTGTAGATTCAATAGCGAAACTTAGCGGACCTCGGAGCTGGCGCCGATAAGGGAGTAGGAATCATTAAGATGAGTCGGTACTGGATGCATAGTAAGATTCAGTAAGCCGAAACGGCAACACCAGCTGTCAGTATATATAATGTACTCTATGACGGCAGCTCAGCGGCTGCAATTGACTTGCAGACCTTTCAGTAGCTCATGAAACGCAAGATTTCATAGATTCCTATTGGTTCACACACTCTAGTTGAATATAAAAGGCCGGTAGTCTGTATGCAGTGTATGTCTCCACTCCAGGACATCTACGCGGTGAACGACATCGCGTTCCACCCGGTGCACGGCACGCTGGCCACGGTGGGCTCAGACGGCTCGTTCTCGTTCTGGGACAAGGACGCGCGCACCAAGCTCAAGTCCTCCGAGCTGCTGGACCAGCCGCTCACCAAGTGCGCCTTCAACCACAGCGGGCAGATCTTCGCGTACGCGGTCGGCTACGACTGGTCCAAGGTCAGTCGGTCTGTCTCATGATGTCATGCTCTGCCGCAGAAACCGATTTATTATATCTTAAAATGATGTGTCAAACGAACATCATGTACATATGCCGTCATCGCTGTACGTGCGTTGGGTAATGATAAAATGGACATTGATTGTGGCTCTGCTGCAGAGCATACTCTCCAGCAGAGCCACAAACAACATGTACTAAGGAAACGATAAACTATTTTACGAATAGTGTTTATTGCGTTCGTGTTGAAAAATATCGATATTATACAGTAGTTTTATTTATTTTAACTTTACTACGATTTTCATAAAAAGCGCCTGCTTATTTTATGTTAGCAATATGTTGTGTAGCCATCACTATATGTGGCACAACTATAAATATTATGATCTAGGAAAATTAGCATTTTATTTATTACGTAATTGATATCACTAGATTTATTTACTTTTCGTCTTGAGGCACTGAGGTATTTTGGACGAGAAGACACTGCGTAACTTTCCGAGCGCTGCCCAGCCGAGTCGGATTCGTCGAAAGACCTCTACCTCGAAGCTGGAACTTCCTGCCTGGATCAATTGACCCAGGTAGATACACTGGTCTACAACTTCGAGGGTGGAGCTCCCAACAGAAACAGGTAAAGGCGTTATGTGCATATTCAACATGACCTTCGTCTTGTCAATGTTAATTTTTAGGCCAACCTGTTGGGAAACTCGATTTAGGTCTTCTGCCATGAGTGCCATGACAACGATATCGTCGGCAAATCGAAGATGAGTGATATACTCGCCATTGATGTTAATGATGCTTGAAGGCATGCAGGCCACGACACGAATTGGAAGAATATTATATATATAATATTCAATTCAATTCAAAATATCTTTATTATCATAGGATATTTGTAATATCTCTTAATAATAGTCACTTTGTTTTGTTTTGCACAAATGTTGACGTCAAATCGTTACTTAAAGCTAAGTTTACGCCGCTTCCTAGGCGCAAGTGCAGAAGAAGCGGCAACAAACTGCACTGCACGTTTTCTCCAAAGACGTCAACTAACAAACTAAAAACTTAAAATTAGTTATATAGATGGACAGAGATTACATTGTTTATTATGTCATAATTAAATTGAATTATAAGAATTACGAAATTTAAAATAATGTCAATTTGTAAATTTAGTATGTACCAATGTACCTAAATTATGACATGTCTAAGTATACAAACCTTTAAGAGGGATAATATGGATCCATATTATGGATATGCCGCACAGTGGTTTGATATGGGGGGTCCACCTAGTCGCCCATGGGTGATAGCAAAATATAAATATTATGATCTAGGAAAATTAGCATTTTATTATGTTGATGATTATGATGATAATTTTTATGGTGACGACGATGACGAAGACGATATGATGATGGTGTCGATGATAATGATCATATCATCTTTGGATGATGACGACGCTGATGGTGATGATCTCGGCATCACCATCGTCGTCGTGCCATCATTATCATCAACGTCATCGTCGTCATCGTTATCATCATCATCAACATCAACAAAATAAAATGCAAATCTTCCTAGATCATTTGTGCGCCTGATCCCAAATAGGTATAATATTACAGGGATACAGAACATTTTGCTAACATAAAATAAGCAGGTGTTTTCTATGAAAATTTTAGTAAAGTGAAAATAAATAAAACTACTGTATAATATTGATATTTTTCAACACGAACGCAAAAAAAACTATTCGTAAAATAGTTTATCGTTTCCTTAGTACATGTTGTTTGTGGCTCTGCTGGAGAGTGTGCTCTGCAGCAGAGCCACAATCAATGTCCATTTTATCATTACCCAACGCACGTACAGCGATGACGGCATATGTACATGATGTTCGTTTGAAGTACATCATTTTAAGATAAAATTGATCGGCTTTAAAAATGGTGGCTCTGCGGCAGAGCATGACATGTCGAATGAGCCATGGAGATAGAAGGAGTTCTTGGACCACTTTAAAAGCACCTAACTCAAAAATCACAGATCCTCATTGACCTACCTACTCTCACTGAGACTAAAATGTTCCTTATGTAACATTTTGAACAGTTTTGGCGCTTGATTGAACTGAGGTGAGTTCACCTGACAAGAAAGATCATTTGCATACTCCATATCAATACTGTTTAAAAAAAATCATACATATTATCACGCCTGTTTCCCCTAGGGGTAGGCAGAGAATTGCTGACCCTGACCTGACAGACCTAAAACCCTAGGTTTTTCCTAAATGAGATCAGGTGGTCTATCAAAGATGGTGGCTACCAGGTTCAATAACAAAATCTATCTGCTTATCATATGAAACCTTTTTGGCTACTGTTCTTAATAATTCTGTCAGAACAGAACCCCTTAGTGTCACCATGATTAGAATTAGGAAAAATATCTCAGCATGATTGTGTGAGTATTGTATATAGGATTTTATCTACGTAATTGTAAATAATATGTTTCCTTGGCCATTATGTGCAGGGTCACGAGCACTTCAACCCCTCCAAGAAAAATTACATCTTCATCCGGCCATGCTTCGAGGACCTCAAGCCGCGCTCCACGTAACCGCCGCGCGGGCCCACGGGCCGGTTGTAAATAGACTGACTGTGAAGTGTTGGATATGTAATCTAAGACTGAATGTTAAATAAAAACTCATTTGTTTATATTTTTCTCATTTTTTTAGCCTGTTGCACTCTAGCCAAGTGTGATAGCCAGAGACGTAACTATTAATATTTATAAGTATAGCCATAGCTAGACAAAGTAACATTAAAAGAAATTGCTTAACCATTTTTCTTTGCACTGAAGGAAGAAAACTTTAACCCTTTCACCGCGAGACTTTATATCAGTTGTCGTGCTCTCAGCGCGAGGAATTGTGAATATCCATAGTCGGATAAATTCGACGCTCGCGAAATGGGCACAAAAATGTTTGTTGGATTAATCCGACGTTCGCGTTTAAAGGGTTAATTAGTTGTGGAACAGCTTGCCTTTATAAACGGGTCCCAAATTATGGTGACAAAAGTTATTTAAAATATATCAATAACATTTATTCAAAGCTGGTTTTACATATTTCAAATAAGGGCTGAGTTCTCATCAGATTCACTTTGAACAGAACCGTAAAAGTTAAATCAACACATCTATAGTCTATATTGAAGCTGTCACACGAGGCTCAGTGATGATCGCCTCCATGGTGGTCATCACCACCACCGAGTGCCTTCTCGAGCCCGACGGTGGCCACCGTCAGCGCCAACCCGATGCTGAAGCCGCGGAAGAAAAAGTTTCGAGCACGCTGCAGCCTTGTGCCAAAGCCTGGGTGGTACCGCCACGCTTCATTTCTACAAAAGCAAATAAATACAGGAGTTTAATTTAGGAAATAGATCAACAGTATCATTACAATAGAAAATATTAGCATAACTATTATTTCCAGCCAGTCTCCAAAGATGCTTGATATTCTTTGTTATTAACCCTTTAGCCGCGAACGTCACGTATATGTGACAAACATTTTCGAGCCCATTCCGCGAGCGTCGCATATACGTGACATAAAACCAGTCCTTGTAAAATCCAAATTTTCTGTTTCATTTTGTTGTATTCGGATAAAAAATATTCATATTAGATATATAAGTAGTCCAGTAATCATTTACAATAACATTCACTATAATCGTATAATTAGAAGACTCAAAAATAATTTCAAAAGTTTGACGAATTATCAGATATATTTTTCATAACTTTGTATTAATGTCCACCGCGAGCGTCGCATATACGTGACACGCGGGATGGGACATTTACGATTTATTTACTGATAAAAATTAAACGTAAATTGAAATATTCTTTCTTATACCGACTATATCACCATAAAAAGATCTAAAATCATCACATATATTATTAATTAATAATTTTGATACTAATATTTGTGTATATTTTATTTAATGTCCTTGAAACTTAGTAAATGAACTATCGAAATGTCAGCAATGGATTTGTTTTTCCCATCCCTAAGCCTAGATGTTTAGAACATAATGTTAGTAGTTCCCCAGCGCGAACGTCTCATATACGCGACAGCTTGTGACGTCACAGGCGAGCGCCGTCTTCTTTAGTGTTGGGCTTGCGTTCGTGTGGTTAAATTCTCTTTGGTGGTGATGACTACTGCGGAGGAATTGATAAGAATTCTTGAAGGCGACGATAATGAAGAATTCAATACAGATGATGAATTTGATATTGATAATGAGGTAAGTTTTTTCATACATCGTTTTTTTTTACCTATTTCAATTGCGAGAGTAGTAAATACCTACGGACTTATAATTTTGTTACCAACTGCTATAAAAGTAGAGTAATTTAAGAAGTTAATGTACATGTATGTTTGCGAATTTCTTTATTACTAAATAGTATAAAACAAAGTCGTTTACCGCTGTCAGTATGTAGGTATGTATGTCGCCGCTGTTATAGCAGCTCGTTCGTACCTACGGTACGCTAGTCGCTCGTCAATATGGAGAACTTCTTGATGTCAATTTTCTTTTTCGAGTTGCCATCATCAGATCCATGCAAAAAGTTTTTCATCTTGATGATCTGATTTGCACCTTTGGCACGTTTAATAAGTTCTTTCAGCAGTAGAAAGCTTCGTCATTTATTAGTGAGTCATGATTATGATACGATTAAATGTGATTGTTAGTACCTAAGTCAAGTACAAATTAATAAATCATTTTAAACCTTTAAACGCTTTTTGTTTTAATAGCTTACGAAAAATGCCTCATAATTATAGTATGGGTAAGGGTATTTAAAGTAAGTACACCATCAATCAGCTTCTGGACAATTCATTTATTTGTATAAAAATTATGGTGAATGGTATAGGTACCTAGGTGAAGTGTACAAACAAGAAAAATTAAAACATAACACAAATCTTTCACAAACTTTGGACAGCGGAGGTCACTCGGCAGTTGCTCTGTGTACCTAAATACCACTGAACTGAATATCTAAAAACTAATAACTTCATCAAAAAGTTAGGTAGCCGACCCCGACCTCCGGAGTGCGAATCGGGAGTGCGCTATGATATATTATCATCGTTTTCCATTCACGCCTTGATAGATTTCCATTTTTGCCAGTTGAAAGTTGCCTACATTGATTGTTTGTCATATGTTTAGGTAGTATCGTTGGGATGGAAACACTCGCACATACTTAGATATTGTAATTTACAACCAATAATATTTATTCTAGACTTCCGAGAGAATATCTTGTGTGTGCATTTAGGGTGAGGGCTGGTCATATTCCGTTGAACAAATTTCTACTCTTAATGAGAGTTACCCGCTCAGACTTATGCAATTATTGTGATAAGACGGAGGACTTACTACATGTCTTGATGGAATGTGACCAGTTTACCGCCCTACGTGACCGATTTTTGGCGGGACTATCGATGTGCAACGGTGAGCTTAACATTATGTTAAGCGACCCACTATCACATATGGCAAAAGCCATATACCTTTTCATAAGAGCTGTGATGTTGCATAGAAACTAGAAATTATCTAATCGAATCCCCCATGAGGCTGGCATAGTCACACCAAGTGAACTGAAGCCTCGGAAAAAAAATAGATTAAAAAAAAAAAAAAAAAAAAACCTATAATATCGCAGCTATACCTGGGAGCTGCGACCGCGGATTATTATGTAATATAAGTACTTAAATAAAACGTATCCGGATAAATGTTCTTAATAGTAAAAACGTCATCAAGATCGCCCCAGTCATTTCTAAGCCTATATAGACAGCCAGATAAATGGATATACGCGCGGAGACTTAAGTTTATGCCATATTTATACCTATTGTAATCATTATCGATATCTTAATACGTAAGTATTGCACATCCCTATTTTTTGTAGGTACTTATTTTCGATTCACTACGCTTCGCGCTGGGGGCACGACAACTGACATAACGTCTCGCGGTGAAAAGGTTAAAATTGAAAATTCTACTGGAATTTAAAAAAAAATTCAATTCATTCGTTTTGTTTTTAGGGGATGTAGTATTTTTCCATATCCCTCAGAAACAAAGACATCCTAGTAATATCAAAATGGTTAAGAACAGTACCTGATCCATGGATCCTTCAGACCTTTCTTGGCGAGAGCAGTTTCTAGCTCTTCCAGCTGAGGAATGCCTTTCGTGGTGAACTGCGTGTAGGGCGGGACTTTGTACGGTGGGCCGTGGTGCGCGTCTCCACCCATAGCTGGTGAAATAAACAACTTAGTACAGAAATGACACCCCAGTTATCAACATAACCTAATAAATTATTACATAACAGTTCTTTTACGATTTGGGCAAAAATATTTATAGAGAAGACAAAAATCGAAAACCGAACAAGAAGAAATTTAATTAGGTACCTGATTAAAAAAATATTTAATTCAGGTTAATAAAGTAAAATTCCAAGTTTGACAGTACGTTCACTCGAATTGTTTTGTTTGTTTGACTTGACAATTGCCAGACAAGTGACAACTACTGACAGATGATAGCTGACAATTGGGTAGTTTCCTGTGTCAAAAATAAATTATTTGATACTGTTAAGAAAATAAAACGTCAAAAAATAATATCACTTGTCATTGATCACATCCATTTTGAACGAGATTTTAGATTTATTAATGCAGAAAAACGGATATTAAGAGCGTCAAAATAAAAATCTATGACGTCACAGTCCGATATTTCATATAAATCTCATAGAAAATGTTTGTTTAGACGTTTAGAAAAAAGTATCTGATTTGACTTGTTGGAAACTAGCGGATTACGTAGGTACCTACTGTGGTACCTACCGTTCGTTCACAATTTTTAATAGAATCACGTCGTTCTTTGCCGTTGCACAGACTAGGAGTACTATTTTTCAACGAGGGAGTCAGAAAACACAAAACGTAGTTTTTTAAGTCACCAGTCAGCCTACACCACCCGCGTTATCACAAAATTCACAAATTATAGTTCCGATTCCGACGAAAATCACATATTTTTTGAAACCGTCGTCGTGTCAGCAAGCGATAATAGTTATATTGTTTTCTTCTTCTTATTTAAGAGCTTAGTGGCTCTTGTCGGTGGAGTATGCGCCAAACTTCTCGGTTCTCTGCCTTACTTTTTAGTGCATGATACGACATGACCCCTGCTTTTTCTTTCAGTTGGTCTACATAGCTCTTTCTTGGTCGTCCTGGACCTCTTCCTTTTATCTTTCCTTCTAGTATGTTTTTAAATAAGGAGTCATGTCGTATTAATTGACCAATCATTTCCGTTCTCCTCCAGCTATATTGTTTTACGCAGAAGATATCTTTTTGTCAATAGTTTTGTAAACATTTTAACATAAATAAAAAAGCAGCATGAAACGGATTACGGAACGGATTCTCCATGAAAGGTTTTGTTAAAACCTTCTATTCATACTTGAAAGTTTTCTTACTGGCTGGCGTAATAATTTGATTTTATTTTTATATTCTTACGTTGCCATGGTGCAAACCTTCACTTCAAAAATTGTAAAATTCTACTGAGATAGAAAATAATACTAAATATTATATTAATTATATTCGGTGAATTTACATTGATTTATTGTTATTTATTTAGTAAATATAATATATTAACAGGTTTCTTTGATATTTGTACGCTACAAATGTCAAAAAAACCGGTCAAGTGCAAGTCAGCCTCGTACATGAAGGGTTCCGTAGTTCCGTATAATGTTTTAACCACAGATCTCGATCCATGGTCTGTGGTTTTAAAACGCTAAAACATCATTGTTAGGGCACCTAAGGCGTGGCGGCCATAGTAATACTGACACACCCCGATAAATTTGGTTTAAAAAAAAAGAGTAAGACATACTTTTTGGTATTTTTACTTTATATATTTATTTATTATTACACATATTATATATTTATTTTGGTAGTAAATTAAATACAACTGCAAACATAGGCCCTGATCATGTCAGGGGGTTCTTAATATAAATATATTTTTAAAAAAAACTGACATAATCGGTGAAAATTTCTAGTATCTAGTTAATGCCATTATAAGAAGTTAAAAACGCCAAAAAAGACATTTTCTTGTATTGTATGACGATATTGACGATTGACGTCCCTCTTCAATTTTTTACTTTATCTTATATTTAACCTCTGACAAAAAAGAGGGATGTTATAAGTTTGACGCTAATGTATTTCTGTCTGTCTGTGGCATCGTAGCACTTGAATGGACGGACCGATTTCGATGCGGTTTTTTTTTTATTTACGTAAAGCCAAGTTCCCTTGCGGTGGTTCTTAGCTATGTTTGATGAAAATAGGTTCAGCCGTTTAAAATAAATTGGGAGTTAACGCATGTAAGTCAGGGCTTTCTCTAGCTTTATAGATGGCATTGCGGATATCAAGTATTTGTAGTTCCGGTACTTATCACTAGACGGTGTGCTTGACAGTAAGGGTTTTTTAATTTTACTAGCAAATAAACTTGTTAGTATTGGTTGTTATAGCGGCCATAGTAATACATAACATGATCGGTCAAAATTTTAAGTGTCTAGACAACCTCCGTGGCGTAATGGTTAACAGCCAGGGCAAGTTGGAAAATCGCCTTTTTCAAATTGTCCTGGGTCTTGGGTTTTTATCTATATATGTATTTATCATAAAATATAGTATCGTTGAGTTAGTATCCTATAACACAAGTTTAAAACTTACTTTGGGACTAGCTCAATCAGTGTGATTTGTCCCTATATATTTATCACCTGGTTATCCGAAAAGAAAGATAATTCCGTGCTTCGGAAATCACGTAAAGCCGTTGGTCCCAAACGCCATCTAGCGTTTGAACCTATCCTAGGATTGGTTCTGGTCTACCCTTTGGGTTGCGGAGGTCAGACGCTCTGTGTAAAAAACCAGTAACCTCGTCAAATCGCCTAGGTTAGGTAGCGGACCCCGGGCTCTGAAGCGTAACGCTGACGATGCAACCGGGAATACGCTCGGATGATGATTTATATATTTATAGCTAGCCTATTACGGTTCATGAGATAGAGTCCTGTGACAGACACGGACAGATGAACAGACAGCGAAGTCTCAGTAATAGGGTCCCGTTTGCACCCTTTGGGTACGGAACTATAAAAATGCGCCCTCTCTCCTAATTTTCTCGTCAGATAAGACTTGGATAAGACATTTTTTTTACTAAATAGACGGTCTTTGCACTTTCAAGTTAAAAACGCTGAAAAAAACACGTTTCTTGTATGACGACCCCCTTTAATTTTTAACTATTTTTTATTTTTAGTATTTGTTGTTATAGCGGCTACAGTAATACATAATTTGTGAAAATTTCACGTATTACGGTTCAAGAGATAGAGCCCTGTGACTGACGGACAGACAGATGGACAGACAGCGGAGTCACAGTAATAGGGTCCTGTTTGCACCCTTTGAGTTCGGAACCCTAAAAATGCGCCCTCTTTCCTAATTTTCTCGTCAGATAAGACTTTGATAAGATATTTTTTTTACTAAATAGCCGGTCTTTGCACTTTGCGATTCTCCTACACGAGTACAATATTTATAAATAGATAAAAGTTGGGTAAAAAAACGCAAAAATCTTGGGTTAAACGGTTAAAAGGTGATAACTTTTTATCGATTTGTTTGTAATCGATTCTTATTAGTTGTTTTCAAACAAAGGTCAAAGCTCCATGAGCTCCATCATTCAATTCATTCATTCATTCGGCGCGGCGCAACTCGAAGCGGGTTGATTTGCGTCTCCCTCCAGTAAAAACAAATTAATAAAATATTTTTATTGTGCGTACGGTTCGTGTAAATTCAGAAGAAAACATTTATGCCCGCATTTATTACGTGTTAACTACGTAAATAGTTCTCGTTCTAGTGCCAACCGAATACGAGGTGCAATAACAACTTTGTCCCGAGGGCATGAGGCATCGTCCGTGGTGTGAGACAAGTCGCATTCTCCAGACTAGCCGCCAGACCTACCTACACGAATAGAAGTAGCAGCCCGGCAGCGGGCACACTAGACTACTGCTGTCATACTTTTGGCGAAAAAATGAAGTGGAGTACGTGAACATGGGTGCTGCTCGGAAGCCCGGCGGAGCGCTGGCGGCTAGCGCGCTGCTGGCTCTGCTGTGCGTAGCCGCCGCCGACTCTATGCTGCCGCATCCTGGTAACAGCCCTATCTTATTGGCATGCCGCTTGTGCCCATAGACCCTGGTCCTCCCTTGTAAAACCTGCATTATTTACTTTTGAAGTGGATGCTAGCTCCTTATTATTTTCTATTTTATGTTTTGGTAGGCACATTTTAATTCTAACATTGTACATAATAAATATGATTTATGGCATTTTCAGTTTTATTTTAACATCCCCCAGCTTAGCATGGCGTAAGTTATGGGTTGCAGATTTATACTGATTTATTTTGAATGTTATTATAATTATTTATAATATACAATGGATTGCCCTTAACTTTCTGTAGTGTGGTGAATCATCATCAGAGATGTAGGATGGTGATTTCACTAAGTTCCTGTAGGATCCCTAATACTTCAGTAAGTATTAGGGATCCTATATATGACTATATGGAACAGTTCCATATAGTCGTGTAAAAATATGTATTGGCGGAGGGCTGTGTGTGTTTCAAATTCCATGTGACGGTTTTCCTACTTACTAGTGATAAAAATGTTAGCCTAACATTATGAATCAGAACAGCTTATAATAATGAGCAGTTAATTTTTTTTCTGTGCACAGTCTCTTGAGCTGACGTGCCCATTTAGACCAGAGTCCCGAGTCCCTTGATATTTAGCCCGCTCTATCATCCCTTGGTGATAAAAGCTACTGATTTCATGTACTGTGAAGCCATCATCATTTTAAATGATGAAACTCAAACTTTTCTCTTTGTTGGATTACCTATCCTAACTACTTAGGATACGAGAGCCTGCAGACTATTAGTTTGCATTAATCATTGCGTTTGCGACGTCAGCCGTCGCCACTTGTCGACGTCAGCCGTTGCCACTTGTCTACGTCAGCCGTTGCCACTTGTCGAAGTCAGCCGTCGCCACTTGTCGACGTCAGCCGTTACCACTTGTCGACGTCAGCCGTTGCCACTAGTCGACGTCAGCCGTCCGTCGCCACTTGTCAACGTTAGCCGACACTATTTGTCGACGTGAGCTGTCACCACTTGTCGACGTCAGCCGTCCGTCGCTACTTGTCGACGTTAGCCGTCGCCACTTGTCGACGTCAGCCGTCCGTCACCACTTGTCGACGTCAGCCGTCAACAAAGTGCCGCTCGTCTGTATGAATAACAGACTACATTTTAGATGTCTACCTCAGAACAATACAACCAATATCCCATATTTCTGATGTCTACGACCATAAGCTATTTTCAAAGAACCCTTCATTTGTTTTGTGGTGTGGAGAAAAAGAAATTTTGAATTTGAAGGGACATTGCTTTTTAAACAGAAGAAAATGTAGCCCATCTTGGACGGTCACCTATATTGTGCACAAGAAGTCCATGTTACTAAATCAGCTGTGCTGTGCGACCTTGTCGCCGCAATGGCGCCGCGCGCGCGCCGCTGCTGTAGGTATTTCCATGCAGCCGCGCGCCCCGGAAGTTCACGGTCGGCTATATTGTTGTGTTATGTTCGCGAGCAACGCACAGCAGCTGTATGTATATCCAAAGTAAACATGAAATAATATCCAAAAGGTGTACTAAATCCTTTATAGTTACCTACAACGCGGCTGCGCAAGTTGCCGAGGCTGCCGAGCCGAGACACTCTCTGGCTAGACCCAGGCAGGGGAGCAGGACAGACAGTAATATGAAAATTTTTGATGGATATCGCTCGCTCGCGTCTTACTCTGGCCTGCAGCTGCAGCATACCACCGACAATCATGAGTATTTCGCTATGCAGAGGATTCGGAATCATAAGAGATTTGATACACTTTGGAAGCGTACAGGTTTTAACATGGACTATGGGCTTTGGTAAACACTAATCACCACTGCAATCAAAAAAACTTGTCCAGCTTTTAAAATACGTAGGTATGTTTGCTCCTTTGCGCGTTGTTTGTATTTTAGATCCTGCTTACGTCGATAATATAGTGTATTATAGCTAAGTACCTATATTGATTCGCTGGGCGAATGAACATTGATTGATCTAATCGGTGGGACGCGGGCGCTGAGGGCGCGTTCTCCACGGCATCTCTGCGGCTCAGCAATCCACTTGCACGATCGCTTTGCGTGGACACAACTCAAAGAATGTACGGAAGAAACTGCGATCTCTGGCAACCCAAACAGACAGTGCTAACCTTATGAAGAACATTAGAGCGTCTCTAATTGTTATAATATGTCTCACCAGAAGAAGTACAATTTGGAAATTATATGGAGACATAGCTCATAAACTGACGGCGGCCGCTTGTAAAACTTTTCGCACAAATACATTCCTAAAGAGGGTTGACGTCAGGCAAGCGGCCGGTCGTAAAACTTTAAACTGTTCCGGCTATTTCTTCTCCAGTTTGCAAGGTCTTTGGCATCCTTTGGTGAGCATTGACATTGATGTTATATTTGGAGAAGAAAATGCAGGAAAGCGCACTCCAGGCTCCGAAGCAGCACAGCTGAGGATGCAACCGGGAACACGCTTAAACGAAGAAAATAGCTCATGAACTGACCTATGTCAAAATCTGAAGTCACTTCTAAACCTGTGAAACTTTGTTTTTCAGGTGTTCCTTATGACTTATGACAGAGCCCTTTCAGTGTACAATATGAAGAACAAAAGGTCACAAAATCGGAGACGTAAAAATAAAAGAGTGTTAATGAGCTACTGTTTAGTCCTTGTTTTACGTCCCGCCGTCACGCTCTGCGCTGCCTGCGCCTGCGCCGCGATAGACAGCTCTCTCAACTATTCATTAGTCTGCGCGCCGAGCTCATTAACACCGCGCATTCTTGACTTCTACTTCAATCCGGCACTGTTTACACGTGTTGGCTTTTTATGAGACTGTCGTTGCAATATGTGCGCCGTTCACTCGATTTACAACAGGAAGGTCGACTGTTTTTAAAGGTTGGCGAGGATAAAAACGCGACGTTCAGCAGAAGCAGACGATTGCGCGGACTCTGACCCGCGACTTGCCGTTATGCAGCAGCTTATCTAGTCTTCTCGCGTAATTATCATATTTCAGTGTTAATAGCACGGAACAATGACGGCACAGAAGTAAAGCTCATTGACTGATACGTAGGTACCTAGGTTATTGTAGCTAAACTGTTTACACAGGTATGTACATCTATGTAAACGGTCTCACTCGACAACTCGCTGGGAATTTATTGTCTGAGAATGTTACATAATGAAGCATACATATTACACCTACATACATATTATCATATCACGTCTTTATCCCTGATGAGGTAAACAGAGTCTGAGGCCTTAAGATCCCAAGATTCCCAAGGCTACCTTAAGTGCGATGGATGGCGTGGAGGAGTTGGAAAAAGAGAGTCAAAAAATCAAAGCAAATACCGACATGCCCGCGATCAACACAACTTTGGTTTGTGCGATCCTTACTTTGATTTGATACAGAATGTTGTCATATAATCATTACAATTGTATACTTGAAATATGTTTACTCATCTCCGCTCCACCCGAAGACAGTAGAAAGAGCCAATGCGGACTCAAATTGTGTACTTATAAGAACACTAGCAGTCCACCCCGGCTTCGCCCGTGGTACACACATAGCCTATGTCACTCGAGAATAGTGTAGCTTTCTAATGGTGAAAGAATTTTTTAAATCGGCCCAGTAGTTTTTGAGCCTATTCATTACAAACATACAAAAATAGGTACAAATCTTTCCTCTTTATAATATTAGTGTAGAAGTGTAGATTTGTAATGAAGTTAAATAAATAAACAGACACCGACAAGTTTCCAAAATTAATACCTATCTATGTTGTGTATATATTTATTATTAAAGCTTTTTCCCTATTTAGTAATATTTTTTGTCAGCAGCTGACTTTGACCTTGAACTAACTGGTTGACCAAGAGCAAATAGGACCTGTTATAATGGGGCATTATGTCAGGCCGTTACCCTTTGTCTCTAAGATATAGACATGCTCTGTTCGAACATAATCGCATCGTAAAGCTTGCGAACGAGTGGCGAATCCAATTTACAGAAATAAGAAATACTGAGTAGTCTAAAAAAACGGAGCCGAGCTGACTTACTGGCAGCACCCGTTCACGTGTTGACGCATGGATCAGCCATCGCTAAACTCAACTCAACCATAATTTAGAGGGAATCCAGCAATGCGACCCACGTCGCCACACTACCAATTTGGACATTTTAGTGAGCATGCCTACTATATTTCGATGGAGCATGCAGACTGTCAACCAACCACCCGCGCACCACGCTAGGTCCGTGCCTCCGTAGACAGGCCTGCGCCCGAGCCCGGCCCGCCGCCGCCAGTGCTGTGCCCTCCACATTAAGATAAAGATAACTGCGTCGTCGTAAACAACCCAGTCGACAACACTACACGCCCCTCGATTCGTTAGTATCACTTCTTAAGACTATTTATAGTATCACTTCTACCTGATAAAGAATTAAGAAACCTCAAAGAAAGGAAAATAACTGTACCTATTCGTGATTCGATTCGAGTATATGATCCCGTATTCCCAAAATCCACCTGAATTTGCACCCCAATTGCGTATAATTAATTTTGTCTTTCGACTTCTTTTTAATACATTTTAAATATATAAAATATAAATAAATAAATATATAGGGACAAATCACACTGATTGAGCTAGCCCCAGAGTAAGTTTAAAACTTGTGTTAAGGGATACTAACTCATATTAAATATTCTTATATTGACTTGACTTTTGATCTTTGAAATTGTCAAATTCATTACATGTCTCCGGAATCAAATAGGAATACATAATAATTACCCATCAGGCCATCATATAATTATGGATCGAAGTCCCCCGGACCGGATGTACTCGATAAACTTAGAAAATACTGGGCCGATTTTGATGTGGTTTACATTAGCAAGTAGAGCATTTCACCGGGAAGGTTTACATGTATAATACATACTCGTACGAAGCTTGGGTGGGCCGCTGGTGACATGATAATGTTAGTGCAAGTAGTTGATATAAGTACCAATGTCGTGCGGGCCGAGTTGCAGCAGTCGACGCACGTCCGGTCATTAGCAAACCACTGCACCCGCACACAATAACTACAGTACACAAGTCACTCCACCCACTTTACGCTATATAGTCGTCCTACGCGCGAAACATTTTACGTACTACTAGGAGTCTGGGACCTTAAAGTCACTTTAGAAATAAATAAATAAGCTAGCCACAAATTAAGTTCAAACTTGTGTTAGTATACTAACTTAACAATACTGTATTTTATAATAATACAAACAGATAAACCCCAAGACCCACAACAATTTGAAAAAGACTTTTCCAATTAGCCCTACTAGGGATCGAACTCAGATCCTCTGAGCTGGATTGGGATTGGGAAGTTGTAAAAATACAGAGAGGAAGCAAACAGTATGTAATAAAACTCAAAAAGAATTTATTGAAGTAGCATCAAAATACTAATCGCCCACAGACCAAGGATCAAGATAGATCTGTGCAATCAAATCACCTGATATTGAGTGTCTGGTTAAGATTTTTTAGTCCTGAGCCAAAGATGTTCGTGTGTCGAAAATTCAGAGGAATATAAAGCTTGAGATACTTAATTATAAATTTGAATATAGAGGTAGATAGAGCACTTGAACCGCAAACCATAAGTAGCGTTGCTACGTTTAAGCTCGGGTGTGTCGTGCCATGTCCTACTCTCTGTACTCTGAGACACGCACTCGCGCGCAGGTCGAGGCGAGTGCTCTTAATTAAAGTTGAGAATCAAGTACCAATAATATAAGAAAAATAATTAATGACATGAATGAAAAGCCTCAGTCCGACCAGACACCTCATGAGGATACTTATGCCCAAAGAATCCTTTATATCTTCAGACCTTTTGAGTTCTGTGCTCCGAGTCTGAAATGATTTGGCGTTTTTATGTACGTACCTATGTATCATTATTAGAAAGCGTGCGCCTCGCCGTGGGCACGCGTGCGCGTGCGCGGCTCATCGAACGCAAATCTTGAACGCATTGGCTGAACGGTGGGACTCCCCTCTGTTGAGTCGCGGGATACAGCTTCACGCTCCTGTTGCTAGCTACCAATATCGGTTCATCGGCAGCTAATCTCAATCTAACCCTAGAATGAGTTTAGTGTCACCAGGCCTGTGTCACTCCCCGTTTAGGTATCGAAAATGTACCTACATTATTACTATGCGCGCAGGAGCCCCTCCGGGTGGTAACTTCAGTTATACGAATCGTTTGTCCAGAGTAATAAGAATGAAATTTGCTTGCAATGGATGTCTAGGTAGATACCTAGACATCCATTGCAAGCAAATGTCAACACCTTTCAACTCAGCACCTTTTCGCATAGATATACGAAAAGGTGCTGAGTTCTGACGTGAGCTAAATTAGACCATATCGCTAGCCACATTGAGTAGATATTTCTTTGAATTTCTGAGTGAGACTTCTGTGCGTAAGTATTATTTATTCTGTGGTGTTACTAACAACATAATATGGATGTATCTGTCTGAAATAAACAATTTATTATTATATTATAATTATGTATGTTTTTTCATCGTATATCTCCATAAATTATTTCAAAGGCAACGGAAATATCATTTGAAATTTTATTCTAGTAAGCTCTTCAAACTATTATGTTTACAGTTTAAAGTGAGAACGTGAAGCTCTTCTTCGCACATTTGCGAAAAAACGGCCACTTTTGGCAAATGTTTCTTTTTCTCGACAATTTCCGATTTCGGACATAAAATTATAGATAAGCTGAAATTACTTGGCACTTATTTGAGGCAAAATTTGATCGTTTGAAGTAACGAATCATTAACTAAATGTAAAAACATCGTCCAAAACAACATCGGCATGTCTCGGCTCAGTTGGATCCGCCGGCAACTGCGGCTTGGTGGTCGTCGCGTCGGTTGGTGTCGCGTTACAACCGAGCCGGCGCCCGCGCCGTGGGTACATACGTACTCCAGGCGCCTGCTTGAGTGACTTATCGTTTTATTTAGGTAGGTTAAGTAGGTACCTTATTCCTCTTTCTACTTTGAGAAATGCATTTTGAGAATCCCGTTAAGGAGAATAGAAGAAAACCTAAGAGAACCTAACCTTAGCAAAAATCTTAAGGATCAAAGAGGTAATTTAAGGCTGTAAGAACCAGTAAATCGTCAAAAACCTTTTAGCCAATTTGACTCGCTCTTAAATATTACCATATGCTATGTATTTCAATATAAAGGAGCTTGATAGCCCAGCCGTTATGCTTGGCGTTTGTGGACAATGAAAAAGCCTTCGATTCGATCGAAACATGGGCCGTGCTTCACTCTCTCTAGCGATGTCGTATTGACTATCGGTATATCGAAGTGATGAAGTGTTTGTACAGTAACGCCACTATGTCAGTACAGTACAGGAGCAGTGCACGAGGGCTATTCCACTGCAAAGAGGTGTGAGACAAGGAGACGTTATATCTCCGAAACTGTTCACCGCTGCACTGGAAGATGCCTTCAAGCTTCTGGAATGGGCAGAACTTGGCATCAGCATCAATGGCGAGTATATCACTCACTTTCGATTTGCCGACGATCCATGGAATCATGAAAGAAGAAGGAAGAATCCATGGAAGACTTAAGCACCATGCTCGGAGACCTTAATCGAGTTTCCCAACAGGTGGGCCTCAAAATGAACATGGACAAAACGAAAGTAATGTTGAATGACCATGTCGCGCCCCTACCTGTTTGTGTTGGGAGCTCCACCCTCGAAGTTGTAGGTAGACCAATATATCTACCTGGGTCAATTGATCCAGGCAGGCAGTTCCAGCTTCGAGGAAGAGGTCTTTCGACGAATCCGACTCGGTTGGGCAGCGTTCGGGAAGCTACGCAGCGTCTTCTCGTCCAAAATACCTCAGTGCCTCAAGACTAAAGTGTACAATCAATGTGTGTTACCAGTGATGACTTATGGCTCTGCAACGTGGTCCCTTACTATGAGTCTCATAAGAAGGCTCAAGGTCGCTCAACGCGCTATGGAGAGAGCTATGCTCGGTGTTTCTCTACGTGATCGAATCAGAAATGAGGAAATTCGTAGGAGAACAAAAGCCACTGTTATAGCCCAGCGGATTAGCTCGTTGAAGTGGCAGTGGGCGGGACACATAGCGCGACGAACCGATGGCCGATGGGGCAGAAAGGTTCTCGAATGGCGACCACGTACTGGCAAGCGAAGCGTTGGACACCCACCCACAAGGTGGTCAGACGATCTGACTAAGGTCGCTGGAAAGCGCTGGACGCAGGCCGCTCTAGGTCAGTCATTTTGGAAATCCCTGGGAGAGGCCTATGTCCAGCAGTGGACGTCATGCGGCTGCAATGATGATGATGATAGCCCAGCGAAAGTATGCCTAACTAGCGGTTTTGCATGTTAAGCAGCACCGGACGTGGTTCCTACTCGGATTGGTGACCAAAAATGGCATAAAATATCTCAAGCACCTCCGTGTTCCACCCCGGCTGTCATCAGTCGATCGATGGCGATTATCAAACTAAATTAAATGCCTCTAGGCAGCTCCATATAATGACACCTGACGCCAGTGTTGGACCAACACAAACAAACACACATGTATATTCCAAACTTAGATCCGTAATTTCTCGGAAGAAGTCCTTTCGAAAAGACGCTCTGTAGAGGGCCTGCTGCAGCAATGTGCGAGTCGCAACCAATCTAGGACTCTCCACAAATAACAGAATGAAAGCAATGTCTTCAGTATTCGTAAAAAATCTCGGCTGTCGGCATGGCAGTCATCAAGCTATGTCAGATGCCTTTGGCAGCTTGAAAAATCTGAACGAACCAGCTTGAAAACTCTAAAACCAGTGTTGGCCACTTACATAACAAACGGATAATACAATTAAAATTTTTAATTCAAACAAAAGAAACACATCGTAATCGGTTTATTCGTTTACTGTGGTTTACACAGGGTGTGGCTACACCCAGCGGGATCACGCACATCAAACTTATACCTAACACCCCTCTTTTTGAGTCGGTAACTATAACTACTCGTACTTATGGTAAATGTTATGGAATTCAGAAATAGCGACAGGTCGCTAGCCGCAGAAATGTCACTAGGTACCTCAGTACTCCAGGCACAGATCGAGATACCTGGTTACGAATGCAGCGCAGCCTGCCCGCGCCCACTGCCCACTTAATAATGTCACGCCTGGTACCACCTGCGCTGGCGCAAGTCCTTCTGAGCATGATATAATAAAACAAGATATTCTCTTCCCGTGACAGCTGGACTGCGATTGGCCCAAGGATAC
This sequence comes from Acrobasis repandana, assembly GCA_963576875.1. Taxonomy (NCBI): domain Eukaryota; kingdom Metazoa; phylum Arthropoda; class Insecta; order Lepidoptera; family Pyralidae; genus Acrobasis; species Acrobasis repandana. The sequence goes on along the minus strand of OY756238.1, from coordinate 14,183,317 downwards.
ACCATTGGTTTTATTGTTCTGAGTCACCATCAGTTGGGAGTTGCCATTGTGTGATTGAATCCCCCGAGCAAAAATGCAAATACATAAATTATTAAAAATGAAACAGATCAATCTCACGATACCTACGAGTACACTCCGCTAAGTTAGTATTTTATGTTATATTCATTAACTGATTTTAAGTCTTTTAATTTACTGAAAAAAGCAATCAGTGGTATCTACGCTTATCGTGACATTCGTGACGTAGACTTGGGCCATCACAGGAAGAGAATACCTTGTTTTTAGGGTTCCGTACAAAAAATGAAAAAACGGAACCCTGTCTGTTTGTCCGTCCGTCTGTCATAGCCAATTTGCTCCAAATCTACTGGACCGAATCAGGTGAAATTTGGTACGATGGTGTAATCGTATGACCCAAACACATATGTGCAAAGTAAATAAATATTTTTTTAAAATAAGGGTCATTTTCGGGGGACAAATTAGGGAATTAAAAAAAAGTTTTTCAAACCTCACTGTGTCATATATCAAATAAAAGGGCTCGTTATGAGGATCTTAAATATATTTTTGTTATTATTTTAAAACAAATAGTTTTGATTTTATTCATGAAAGGAGACGAAAATTGACCACTCCCCCCCCTGATCTCCCGAAACTACTGAGCCTAAAATTTTGAAAAAAATATAAAATATAGTTCATTGCTTGTAGATTACAGAAAAACCTATAAGAATTCAATCAATTGTACGGAACCTTCTCCACGCGAGTTTAACTCGCACTTGGCCGGTTTATGTATTATACCATGCTTCTGAGTATAAAATATATTTTTCCACACACATACTATTCTACTTTCACCCAGCCTCGGCCAGCAACGGGAAAAACCACCTTACTTGACGGCCGAAGAATAATGTTTTAAATTTATGAATTTAATAAAAGATGGATTATAATAACCACAAGAATCTTGCGCCACAAAAGTCCTTCAAGCATCATCATGGTTCTTATGAGCAAGCGAGAGACTAACACAGCACTACTATCTTGAAGGAGAGTAAAAGAAGGCGATACGCCGCGTTCCTACCCCCACCTCTGACCTGCGATACGTTATCAGTCGTGGACATACTTACTCAGAACTACCACAGACACACTTTCTTTGACTAAAACATTGTAGAGGCTTATTTTGACTTTCTGACTCGCTTTGTTTGTTATAGGTATTAATTATTTATTTTATTTATTGATTTTCAAGGGGAGCCAACAGCTTTACAATACAAAACAAAAATATACCTATATATAAATATATATTATATGTAGGTACTTAAACATATTTTACAAAGTCACAGACAAAGTAGTTTAAAGTGCTTAATTACTTATCTATATTTCTTGGAAGATAAATGGGAGTAAATAGAAGTAGTGGCTCTGGGAGCTGTAAAACTCGCGACACTATCATCCGTTGAAGTTTATCGGATAAAAAAGTTGTTCAGATAAAACAGTTGCGTCTTTATTTATTTTATTTAAACTTTATTGTACAAAATACAATTTGTATAGCACAATAGGCGGACTTAATGCTAAAAGCATTATCTGACAGCCAACCTTTGGGTTGTTAGAAAACTCAAAATGGGTACAAAAAATATTAATTTAATTTCAGAGCATTCAGATATATATTTAATTTCTACATAAACTACTTTAATAATACTTACTATACTTCAACAATTTAAATATCTACATAAATATACATACATTGATACATACTATATACTTATATTCATCTATAAAATACACTACTAATAAATAATAGTTTCTCATCTCAAATGCAGCAATTAAGTACGTACATAGGTATTACACTTGATTGGCCTGAGCGAGCATGTGCTTGATCAACAAGGCCTATAAGCCAGTGCGACTAGTGGCAGTCCTAACAGTGTCAGGAAGCGCGTTCCAAAGCCTTACTGCCGTAACGGCGAAAGAATTAGAGAAAAAACCAGTACGGTGGGAAGGAATAACTAGGGTCAATTTATTTGAAGAACGCAGGACTCTGTCATGAGTGGAACTTAGAAGTTTAAAGTCATTTTTAAGATAGTCTGGGGAAAGAGGATCGTTAAGCACATTATAAAGCTGACACAGTAAACGTAGATTCCTGCGTTGGCGGATGGTGAGCCATTTAAGCTGAGAACGGTATTCTGAGATATGGTCATACTTACGCAGACAGAAAATAAATCTAATGCAGTTATTAAGCAGACGATCCAGCTTGTTAAGCTGTTCCTCAGTTATGTCCAGAAAACACACATCAGCATAATCAATAATGGGCAGTACAAGTGCTTGAGCCAACATAGTTTTAGTTTTGATTGGTAAGAAGTTCTTTAAACATTGCAAATAATGAAGCGTCGCAAACACTTTTACAATACAATACCCTTTATTGCACAAAAGTAAAAAACAGAACATAATTATCTTAAAAATTAGGAAATGCGCAAAAGGCGGCCTTATCGCTAAGCAATTTCTTCCAGGCAACCTCGTTAATATAGAAAAAATGATGGGAAATTAGGTAGTGCGGGGTGGTCAATATAATAAACATACTTATATACACTTTTCGACTGACTTCTACAATACGGTACTTCCAGTTGAGACAATTATCTATATATAGACCGAGATCTTTGACTTTTATAACAAACAAGTTTCATGACATATTTGAATTTTTTTCTAAATGGCTGAAATATGATTATTTTTAAAGTTTTAAATCCCAATATCGCCGCCATTTTAAAAAAATTCCAAAATCTGTATCGACAAAAAAATTTACTGGTCAAAAATATATTATTTGGTGCTGTTGAATAGAATATAAACGGGCAAATGCGAGTCGGACTCGCACATGGAGGGTTCCGTACCTCCGTATAATGTTTTAAAACGCTGAAGAAACACGTTTCTTGTATGACGACCACCCCCCTTTCATTTTTAACTTAATCTTATTTTTAATATTAGTTGTTATAGTGGTCACAGTAATACATAATCGGTTAAAATTTCAAGTATCTAGTTAATGCCGTTATAAAAATCGAGTTAAAAACGCTGAAAAAAAACACGTTTCTTGTATGGCGACCCCCTTTAATTTTTAACTTTATTTTACTTTTAGTATTTGTTGTTAAAGCGGACATAGTAATACATAATCTGTAAAAATGTCAAGTATTTAGGTAATGTCATTATAATGATCTAGTTAAAAACGCTGAAAAAACGCGTTTCTTGTATGGCGACCCCCTTTAATTTTTAACTTTTTTTTATTTTTAGTATTTGTTTTTATAGCGGCAAAGTAAAACATAATTGGTAAACATTTCAGGTGTCTAGCTATTACGATTCAAGAGATAGAGCCCCCGTGACAGACGGACAGACAGACAGCGGAGTCTCAGTAATAGGGTCCCGTTTGCACCCTTTGGGTACGGAACCCTAAAAACGTCACAAATTAATGTCACTTGTCATTTGATCACATCCACTTTGAACGTGATTTAAGATTTATTAATTCAGAAAACGGATATTATATTTCTATTATTTCTTTCTTCTTTGCTGGTCTGGGAGAAAAGAAAAAACATAGAATGTACCAGCTACTTCTCTTCCCGTGCAGATCGTAAAAGCCGATCGAGGGAATGGGCGAGAATCTGAATCATATGAATAGGCGATGTGGTTAGCAACCCATCACTATTATGATTTCCCTTTTCCTTCCATTTTCCTTCCATTCCACACCTTCATGCCCACCATGACGCTACAAGTGGCCTGGGCTTTACCGCCCTTGGCTCTGTCTACCCCGTTAGGGATAAAGACGTGATAGTGTATGTGTATTATTTCTTACCATAGTTGTTTATTTGTGTTTCTCACAATAATCTTCCTGTTTGTTACTTAAATACAATCTTTTATGTTTACCAATCACGTGACAAACATTTTTGCATTGGCTAAACTTTAGGCTTAAAACTACGTCAAGCGGACGTCCGCGACGGGCAGTCCGTCTCTGTCACAATCCCGTGCGTGCGATAGAGATAGCTGACACCGTCGCGGGGCACGTGTCTCTGTCGCACGCAGGGTTTGTGACAGAGAGAGACGGACTGACAAAGTTTCAAGCCGAAGCCGAGGCACAAGCCAAGGGTTTTGCGACTTTGATGGATATACACCTAAGTACTTGGGCATTTTCATTTAAAATGACACATTGTCGTTTTTGAGGTGTCATTTTGTTTAATAATTATTAGCATTTTTTTAACAAGCATTACAATATAACTGCGGATTTATATCTATATATAATATAATACAAAACAGGGTAAATACTAATAAGTAGTATTTACAAACTAAAAAGTGTCTAAGTAACTAATTAATTTTTAAAATTTACGAAAAATCAGCTACCGTTTATATTATTCCGATGGGTGCAGGGCGGGATTAGCCATTGTGGGGGCCCCTGCCTGGGCAATGCATTATGCATAGCGTGGCTATATCAAAGGAAAAGTTTTTTACTAGTCTGATTCTTTCTTCTTCTGAAGGCCTTTTATCATCTGTTTTCTTTAATCTATCACAGGTCGCGCCAAACTTCTAGATCGCTCTGAAGTTGAGGCGATTCGCGTCGCAGTAGTAAAATACCCATAGCAGATAGAATTTGCTTTATTTTTGTTTATTGTGTATATATATCATATCTACATTCTTGCAATCATTCTGAAAAAAATATTATTGGGGAAAATATTCTGTCCCTGTTTGTAACCTGAGTGAGGCAACTTCAGAGCGATCTAAAAGTTCTTCTAAAAAGATCTACTTAAAAGTTTCTAAAAGGCACGACCTGTACTCTGTATCATTATGTTTTGGTGCAATAAAGATTTTAACTATTGTGGGGGCCCCTCTTTTGTGGAGGCCCGGGGCAGTAGCCCCGGTCGCCCTCCCCTAAATCCGGCCCTGGATGGGTGGTAGGCACCTAACTTTAGCGACAGTTTTATGTATGTTAATTTGTATTGGCAGGCGTGCCGGGAGAGGCAGGAGCGCGCGCGGCGTGCGGCGGCGGGCAGTTCGCGTGCGCGGACGGCTCGCGCTGCGTGCCCGCCGCGTGGCGCTGCGACGCGCGCCCGCACTGCGACGACGCCTCCGACGAAATGCACTGCAGTAAGTTCACATTACTACAACATACTAAACACAATACTAACAAACAAAAAACTTAACAATATCATAAAATACATATAAATATCTATTTATGATCCAGGCACAAAGTCCAGAGAGCATGAGGCATTTGATCGTAGGTACCTACACTTAGAGCATTTCTTCCACCCACGACTACATAAACTTTCTATATTATGTGAAAAATTTGTCTTCGTACCAACTGCTCTCGAGTTCAAACAACGGTCTAAACTCGAGAATACAATTAACAGCTAAAGAGTTTCGATCGGGTGCTCCACAAGGTTCGCTTCTTAGACCTTTGTCATTGTTCCCCATGTATCGAGAATTTAACTCACTGTTTTAAGAAAAGTGAACCATTTTTAAGATGAGTCTTCATCTTGCATGAGTTGTATGTTGCAGCATTGAGTGTTGTATGTTGCAGCGTGGAACACGACGTGCGCGGCGTCGCAGTTCCGGTGCGCACGCAGCGGGCGCTGCATCGCGGAGAGCTGGCGCTGCGACGGCGACGACGACTGCGGGCCCTTCGACAACTCTGACGAGGAGCCTTCCCTGTGTACGTGACGTCGCCAGCGACGACCAAAGATTCCGTCTTTTGTTCATTGAGTTTGATTCCAATTTCACATTTTTTAAATTACTACCTAATTTAAAGGCAATAGTGCAATGCGTTGCGTGCGCCGCATGCAATCGCATTGTTTTTCTATACTTTGGAATTCACTCATCGTAGAGAGTTGTTTACACACGTTTAACAAAATGCGGTATTCGAATCGTTTTCATAAGGTATCGGAATCAGATTAAATTCTATTATGAAATGCAGGTGAGAAGGACTTCCAGTGTCCAGGCAATGAGGCGCGCTGCGCGACGCCCGTGGAGGGGCAGTTCTCGTGCGTGCCCGTCAGCGCGTTCTGCGACGGCGTGCGCGACTGCCCGGACGCCAGCGACGAGTGGGACATCTGTGACGTCAACCGTGAGTAGTCAGTAGGTGGTTGTAAAGAACAACATCTTGTGCTACAGCAGCATTATCAAGAAGGGACGTCTAAATTAAAAACTATAAGCTATGGTGAGAGTACTAGTTGTGAAGAACCTAGATTAGAGCCCTGTGGACCCCTGACCGTCGCTTATAATATTATACGGTAGGTTACATAAAAAGGAAAGCTTTTTTAAATCTGCACCGAACTATATATGAATTCGATAATACCAGAAAATTGTAAATAATCTGCTTTAGTTTTTATGGTCTAGTAGATACTTTTTACACTCAATCAAATGCGTAACCTATTTCAGGAATTTTAGAAGTAGACTATTTAGTAAAATCTACGATGACTCATCTTTTTTTGAGATTTGATTTGAGTATCAGATTTTTATAGAAGATGACTTTAAGAAGTCATGAGTTGTGTTTGTGTTGCAGTGACTGCGCTGCTGGTGCCCGGCGGCTGCGCGCCGCTGCGCTGCCCGCTGGGCTGCCGGCCCACGCACCAGGGGCAGGCCTGCTACTGCCCGCCCGGCTTCGAGCCCGAAGACGGCCGCTGTGTCGGTCAGTACTTGTGTTAACCACATGTACTTTACCTTACACATAAGTACTAACTTGTCTCGAAATATAGACACGCTGCCTAATAGGCAAAGTAATGAATTTCAATACTACAAGTCACACCGTTGGATTTTAGATTCAAGGTGTATTCAGAAACTAGGACTGTGCATTCAGTTTTTCACGTCAGTTAATGAGAAGGACTACTTATTGCTGAGAAGAAATGGCGAAAGAAACGAAACATTCTAATGGATGATGATTGGAATGTTTCATCCATCCTGTTGTCGTTGCCTTATGTTTCTATTCTAGACTTGTTAACCAGACTAGTTCGTTATAATTAGATCATGCTTGTGGTTCCAGACAGCGACGAGTGCTCGCTCGGGCAGTCGTGCTCGCAGCGCTGCCTCAACACGGTGGGCTCGTACACGTGCTCCTGCGTCGACGGCTACCAGCTCGACAAGGACGGCAAGGAGTGCGTGCCTGTCAACGGTAAGTTTTTTTTAATCAATCAAATCAATTAATGAAACAAATCAATCAAATCCAATCAGCCTAATTAATCAATCAATCAAAGCAATCAGTCAAACAAACCATTCAATCAAATCAATCACTCTAATCAAACAAAATACTTAATCAAATCATGCAAATCAAATCACGCAATAAAACCAATCAATCAAATCGATCAATTACATCAATAGAAATAGAAAATCTTTATTTGGAGCATAAAAATAACAAATGACATTGAACATGAAAAAAAACAAATAATGCTACCAAAATGGTTACTCTCAGCATTATGTCGAGGCATTTTGCGGCTTTTTTTTTCCATCAATCAAACCAATAAATTAGTCGAATCAGTATAAATTTTATCAATCATTAAGTTTTAAAAATTAAGTTCGTCTAAATTTAAAAAATCCCGTGGAATTTGCGATTGGTTCATCCGCAAAATCACTTATTAATTCCTTAAAAATGTGTTTGGTCTGCAGAGCCACCCTCGCGGCCGCTGTCGCTGGTGGTGGTGACGGCCAGTGAGGTGCGCATGGTGTTCCCCGACCAGCCCGCCCCAGAGGGAAACTTCTCCCTCGCCGCGCTCAACGTGCGCGCCATCGACATCAACTACACCAACAGGTGCACTCATTATTTGTTACTATAGCAGGTACCACAACGGTGTGATTTTATCGCGAACGAGATAGAATCTTCCCGAACAACGTTCGCGAGCCAAGAGAAATACGAGCAACTAGGCCTAACTACAAGCAAAACTAGGCCCTATGTCTTATGTTATAAAGTTTAGATTTGTTTGACTCCATTACTCTCACACATACGAGGGGGGGTCAGCGAACTTTTTGACCCCCCCTCGTACGTACTCGGCACATCGATGTTTCGTGTCATCAAAACATATTCGCCGACTATGGAGAATATTCGAGACTAATGTGGGCCTCTCTGCCGTGCATATAAATAGTGAAAACCGTGGGATCGCCACTTCGATACGAGCTACCAAAGTGATCACTTCGAAGCGAAGGAAACCTACCTAAGTGCGACAACTGGAAGTACTTGCGACAACTTCGGCGAGAAACCTGGACCTCAGCTGCTATGCGAATTGAACCTTGGATATTTAGAAGACCATCTTCACGTGTCATTTTTGAGTTCCGTAGTGAACAAAAACCCTCATACAAATATTGGCGTTTTTCTCCAAATACCGAACCACGGTTTTGTAACAATATCTCTAGCACAGAACTATCCAATAATACGAGTATCAAACTGTTGATTCAAAATTGAATTGTGAGCTCTAGAGTCCAATCAAAGTTTTACTGCGCTATGTATTTATAAAACCTTATACGGAATAGCTGAATTTGTTTACGGCTTTTGACTATTTAGGGTACCAATCTACGAACAATAATTCTCTAGAATCGTAAGTAAACCTGAAAAATCATTCCACGCGGCTTAAAATATGAACAGCGCGGCGCGACAGTTTGCCGTGACACTGGAGTCGTGCGGTTGCGTCGTAAGAAGTTTCCTTTGAGAATATTGTTGTGTTTTTGCGATAATCGATTCATTAAAAATGCCGTCATGTGCCGTGAAGTGGTTTTGAAGCCATCCAGACATGAAAACGACGACCAATCGCATGCATCTTTGTCTATGTGTGCGTTCGAGTGTTTCGTTGTAATTACTGTTCGTTTGTTCGCGTAAATGGAATCAGAATCGAAGCGGTGAATGTAGGAGCGTTAGGTTTCTAGAGAATTATATTTCGATGGTACCAATAAAGCAATATAAGCATACCTCGCAGTAATTCAGTGTACTACGCTTGGTTCAGGACGTTCTGCTACGTGCACCACAACGTGTCGCGCGCGGCGCTGGCGTGCGTGTCGGCCGACGACTTCGGCCGGCGCTGGACGCTGCCCGTGTCCAGCCTCATCCCCACGCTCAACTGTACGTTTCGTGCTCATTCTCTTCACTACTACATCAATGCAACTTGAACACACCTGGTAGCTTCGTATGAGATTGCCGAACCGTTCTATGAAATCTTTACTATGAAAACGCTAAATAATATAACATGTGTTCTTAAACTTTTCCAAAAGGACGATGCGATTCGAGTTTGTATGAAATACTCAACCGTGTCGTCATAGTTTTTTGGAGTCAAATAACGCTCTTAATATGAGTTTTTCTACATTAAGAAATCTGAAATTACTTGGAAAATGGATATGATCAATGACAGTGATTGACATTAATCAAAAAAATCTAGATTTAGTTATTTTGTGATGTTTTATTCTCCGCCATAGCACACAAGTTTAGAGTACCCTGTTTTGAGCACCATAATATTTCCATAAATATTATTTTGGTAGCGATCTCGTACCTGGCCGTGGACTGGCTGTCCGGCAACCTGTACTTGGCGGATGAGGCGAGCTCGTCGCTGTACGTGTGCGCGCCCGACCTGGCCAGCTGCCGGCTGCTGCTCACCACTCAAGATAAGCTGCAAGGCTTCGCCATCGACTGCCAAGAAGGGTAAATGTTTTCATGTTATACAGTATGTAACAAAAACCCTGTCCGAGCCGTGAAGGTCATGGTGCGTAGCTTGTGTAGGTTCTTTTTATCGGTTTCTCGACAGAGAATAGGTACAAAAAATTACCCCTGATAAAATAAAATTTTAAATTGTAACTTACATGGCAACTCAGGGGGCGACGGGCGGGAAGCGCCTGAGTCGCGGCGCGGCGGCTGCTTTGCGCGCGATCAAACGAGCCGACAGTCGATGCCGCGCTTGACTGTGTCTAGCCGTGGTCTAGACAGGCCGCCACCTGAGACGGTGTTGTCGCTTTCTTTAATTTGATCGATTTTAGGGAAATAATGTAAATTGCTGATATTTTAGAAATTAGATAACTTTTTTATTTTTATTACTATTGTCGTTTTCTTAATTTTTTTGTCTGTCATTAAAGTACTTATATGCCCTTTTCCGGTCGGACAGGGTTTTCTTTACATATTGTATAAATATTTTAGGATTAAAAATACTGTTAAGGCCGTACCTAAATTTTCCGGGGTCCAGTGCTGGCCCCATTTAAAATAAATCATTTCAAATAAAACGGAGACATCATTTTAAATTTTGCTACTACCAAGCCCTAGATAACCTTTCAAAGTATTTTATGAACTACTGTTTACAGTTTAAAGTGAGAACGCTAAGCGTTACTACGCACATTTGCGTAAAACGGTCACTTTTGGCAAATGTGCGTAGTAAAGCTTAACGTTCTCATTATAAACTGTAAACAGTAGTTCACAAAATAGTTTGAAGGGTTATCTAAGACTTGGTAGTAGCAAAATTTTAAATGATGTCTCCGTTTTATTTAAAATGATTTATTTTGAATGGGGGCAGCACTGGACCCCTGAAAATTTAGGTACAGCCTTAAGTATAGGGGACCGAGTTTTGATCCATGAGGAACACCTATTTTGATAGAATATTCCATTGAATTTAAATCCACCCTGACGAACATTTTATAGTCTATTTTCTACGTACGAATTATTAATTTAATTGGATGTTGTTCTGATACTGTCATAGGTTATTTTCATAGGAATGAAACATCATATAAGTAAATAATGAAATCTGAAATTGTATATATGTATGTCGTTTTAAAAGTGTAATAAGTAAAGTTAATTGTGCTTATCTATGTCATTTTCGAAAATTTGTTATGTCAGTTCACATGCCTTCCGTGGTTCGGGAGGGGGGCTGGGGGTTCTTTGTCTGAGCAAGGGTTAGTGGAATAAGCATTAACCGCTGTGTTATTGCGGTACTGAGTGTGTTCGTAAGTTGGTGTGTATCATGCATGTATATGTGGGTGTGCAGGCTGATGTTCTGGTCGGTGTGGGGCGCGTCCCCCCCGCAGGTGCGGCGCGCGGCGCTGGGCGGGGGGGAGCAGAGCTCGCTGGCCGCGCTCAAGCTGGTGTACCCGTCGGCGCTGACGCTTGACCTGGCCAGTAAGCACGTGTACTGGGTCGACACCTACCTGGAGAGCGTCGAGCGCGCCGACTACGACGGCCAGCACAGGGTCACTGTCAGGAACGCTTACCGGGTCAGTTTATTTGATTAATCACCTTTTTAGTACTTTTAATAATTTGTATATTTATTTCTCGTATCAATGATTTGATTGGTTGCACACATACGATTCAACGTATTAGGTCACTAACAACGTATTACATAGAAATCAAAGAGCATTTATGGTTTGACATAAAGATTAAAAAAAATATGAGCTCTCTTATGTCTGTACCATCTTTATGTACCATGTTCTGAGTGAATAACTATTTAAAAAAAAAACCTATGATGCCATTTTACATTGTTGTCTTCACACAGACCCAAAAGCTGCAACACATCTCGATCCTGGGCCCCAGCCTGTACCTGCCGCTGAGCAACCAGTCGCTGTGGCTGGCGCCGCGCGCGCCGCGCTCGCGGCCGCTCGCCGTGCTGGCGCTGCCCGGCCGGCCCACGGCCGTGCTGGCCTACCACCGGCAGCGGCAACCGGTACACATTCAATTATTGGAAAACATTTTTAGGAATTATATTAAACCACTGCATACGAGCCCTGTATAAGAAACGAAAATTAATCTATCAAGGAAGTAATTTTAAATGTTTTCCCGCCCGTAGTTAGCGACACATCCGTGCGCGAAGAACAAAGGCGGCTGTGACCACATCTGCATCACCGCGTACAAGCTCGGCGAGCCGCACGCGCAGTGCCTGTGTCGCCACGGGTACCGCCTGGCGGGGCACGCCCAGTGTGAGCGTGAGTCGTCTCATATTCAGTAGCAGAAGAGCACGTAAAGCCGGTGGTCTCGGCTGTCATCGTTGTATGGCAGTCGTCAAGCTACGTCAGATACCTTTAGGCAGCTTGAAAAATTTGACACCAGTGTTGGCCACTTACACACACGAAAGAAAGAAAGTAGAAGAGCTTGCATTGATACATGCCTACACTAGACTAGTAACACTTGAAAAATTAACATCGCCAAATGTTGTATTTAAAAAACCGTAGTTACAATGCCATTTGGTCTTTACAAATTTAACACAATGTCTTTTGATTCAAAAGAGGCTACATATAAACGACACGTGGCAGTTTTGTATGTAGGACATGTGGTGTGTTCAGGAGTGGAGCTGGACAGCTACCTGGTGGTGGGGCGCGGCTCCCCCCCGCTGGTGCAGGCGCTGGCGCTGCAGCCGGCGCTGGGCGAGGCCGCCGTGCCGGCCAGCGACGCCGCGCGGCCCACCGCCGCCGACGTCGACGTGGACCACCACTACCTCTACTACTGCGACGTGCACAGGTGAGCTCAATAGACCGACCAGGTACACACTACTAGGCAGCTGGTGCCAGCTGCGTAAAGCTGTCTTAATTACTCCAACGATGTCCTAGTTATAACTTCGGTTTCCCTTATAGATTTGATATTCTTTTATTTAATATTCTCATTCATCGTCTTCCTCACCTTATCTCACTTTACGTGGGGTCGGGACGGCATGTGAGTCTTTTCCATATTCCTCTATCTTTTGTCAAGGCACTTGTTACATTTTTTTTCTCCATATCTTCCTCTCCATATGTTCCTATTTCCTGTAACCTTCAAATTCAGCACCTTTCTGGTAACGTTTCAATGTTCTCGATTTGATAATTTCACGTTATATTTGTGCAGATACGAAATAGTGCGGCAAAAACTGGACGGCACCGGACGAGAACTGTTCGTATCCGAAGACGTTGACAACTGCGAAGGGCTTGCCATAGACTGGATGGGTAAGTAGATACCTTATATACATAATGTCACTTTTTAGTATCATCACTAACATCCAAACTTAGTGTCTTAGCCATGATGAAATTGTTTATTTTAATTAAATATTAATATTGAAGTGACATTTGAACATATGATTACCTATATTGTTTTAACTAACCTTTAAAATTCAAGATGAAGCTTAAAGAATTCAGCTCAATACTTCGAAGTTCCTAAAAAACAATAATGAAATATTTTAGTATTTCGTTATTGTTCTTTAAGAAACGGAGCTTTTATACAAATTCAATTGATTGATTGAATTATAAATTCACTGAGGAAATGGTTCAATTTCATAGATTAATCATCCTTACAGTAACAATTGTATAGTATAAAGTGTCGTGTTGTCCCAGGCCGCAACCTGTACTGGACGGACGACGCGCTGGGCCGGCTCAGCGTGGCGCGCCTGGACGCGCCGCGCGCGCACCGCGTGCTGCTGCACGACGCGGACTTCAACCCGCGCGCCATCGCGCTCGACCCCGCCAACGGGTCAGTAACTACACCATGTTTTAGTTAATGCCTGGAAAACCTGATAAACGGAGGATTATGGAAATTGGTTAACGTTGCGAGCCACAATCATGCCACTAGAATTCACTAGATACAAAAATTGGACTTGGAGAATATATTCTAATTTCTTGTTTCAAAAAATTTGGTCCTTTTAAAAAAGAAATATTAGGTCATGTTGTCGGTTTTTAGGGTTCTGTACCCGAAGGGTGCAAACGGGACCCTATTACTGAGACTCCGCTGTCTGTCCGTCTGTCTGTCTGTCCGTCTGTCCGTCTGTCACAGGGCTCTATCTCTTGAACCGTAATAGCTAGACACCTGAAATTTTCACCGATTATGTATTACTGTGGCCGCTATAACAACAAATACTAAAAAATAAAAAAAGTTGAAAATTAAAGGGGGTCGCCATACAAAAAAAATGTTTTGTTCAGCGTTTTTAACTAGATCTTAATAATGGCATTAACTAGGTACTTGAAATTTTCACAGATTATGTATTACTATGGCCGCTATAACAACAAATACAAAAAATAAGAAAAAGTTAAAAACTAAAGGGGGTCGTCATACAAGAAACGTGTTGTATTGTACGGTGGTACGGAACCCTTCATGTACGAGTCCGACTCGCACTTGCCCGTTTATTTATTATTAATTATCTTTTGTTATTCAACTAAGAACAGAACAAGCTCTGGGTTGTCATCAGTTTTGTCAAAATAAATTTCAGTAACAATAGTGGACCATATAGGGAGCCCTGCGGTACTCCATTAAAAGAGGTATGAGAATTAGCTTCATTTTCAGTGGCTGGAGAATTAAGCGAATAGAAATTCTCACGCTCTTGTAAATTCCATGAAAATCCAAATCTTATGACAACAAGCGATAATTTTATCAAAATATAAGTACTACACTTACGTAATCAAAGGCTTTGCTGTATTCTACAATTTAAATTTGTTATTTTATTTTAACTAGTAAATTGTTTGTAATTTTAATAATGTTATCATTTATTTCCTTGTGCAGCGTGATGTACTGGTCGGTGTGGGCGAGCTCGCTGTCTCCGCGCGGCCGCATCGAGACCGCGCTCATGGACGCCAGCCAGCGCCGCACGCTGCTTGACACCGACCTCCACTGGCCCAACGGGCTGGCCACCTACCAGAACCAACTCTACTGGTAAGCTATATCGTCGCCGCAACAAGGCGGAAGGTAAAACGTTGATCCCGTCTGCTATCGTTAGACAGTGGAGTTCATAAACGCTTGGAAGCGACCTGCATCTAGCTTCTGTCTCTTCTGGTTTGAATAAACTTATCCGCTCAGTTTGTTAAACATTTCATTGATGCTGATAATTACGGACTAAAACTGCCGCGTTTACTTGTCGACAGGTGCGACACATATCTAAACAAGATCGAACGTCTGGATCTATCTACCAATAAGCGCGAACTAGTGCTACAAGACTCACCACAGATCCCCGTTCTCAAACCCTACGGCCTGGCGATCTACGAAGGTATTTATGACGTCTAATTTCTGTTACTTTATATTAACATATTTATTTATTTATTAAATCTTTATTGACCACAATGGTACAAAAGGTGGACTTAATGCTAATGCATTCTCTACCAGTCAGCCTGTAGGAAAAACAGAAAAAATTAAATTAGCGATAGGCGCTTAAAGATAAGTATGTATTTCTACACACACTATATATACACATACATACATTTACATACATACATACATACATACATAAATACATAATATAAAATACAAAACAATTTATGTTATGTTAATGATTAGTTCTGCTGCAACAAATTGGCATAAAGGTGCGTGTGGACTTTTCTCTTAAAAAGGAACCTATTTGAGATGCTTTTGATGTCTTCGGGTAAGGCATTCCAAAGTCGCGTAACTTGAACAGTAAAAGAGTTAGACATAAAATTTGAACGAAATAATGGAAAATGGAGACGAAGAGTATGACTGGAGCGAAGCTCACGGTCATGGCTTTCGGACTGATAGCTAAATTTTTTTTTCATATATAGGCGAGAGCGAGGATTCTTTAGTATAGAAAAAAGTGTACAAAGCATTCTCTGCTGTCGACGCTGACGAACAGGAAGCCAGTTGAGCTTAGATCGAAAAGAAGAAATGTGATCGTATTTACGAAGACAGAAAATAAAGCGGATACAATTATTAATAAGACGATCTAGCTTATTGAGAAGATACAGGGTGGCTTTGTAACCACCAGCCAAATTTTCTGAGCAAGTTCAGTCCAATATTGAAAATCGTTAAAAAAATTCGTCCTTCCATACAAAACCCGTTTGGCGGAGCACTGATTTAAATGGAAGGGCGAAATATTTTATCGATTTTCTATAACTTTTTTATAGAAAGTAGTTCAGTATCATGGACTGAACTTGTTCCAATTTGGCTGGTGTTTAAAAAGTCACCTGTATAACAATTGAAATGTGTGTTAATTGGCAGGAGCTGTGATGTGGAGCGAGCACGGCACGGGCACGATCCGCCGCCGCGCCGTCGACGGCAACGTCACGACGCTGTACGAGCTGCCGCCGCCGCTCTACGACCTCAAGCTGGTGTCCAACACGGGCCGACTCGGTGAGTCATTGTTGTCATACCTACCGTGTTATTTCGTAACATTTATACGAGTATGTATGTATATACCATATCACGTTCTTTATTCCATAAAGGGTTGAAATAACATTATGGGTCTTGCGGCTTGCGGTTCTAAGTATTTTTTCAATTTTGCGACTTAATATTGGTTAGGGTACTGAAATTCATTTTTAGTAAATGGTTTTATGGGATGTCATTATGATCAGTCCACACATTAACCATCGATGTATATATATAGTTTAGTAAATAAACAAAAAAGATGTCTCTTAGGACCCTAAATTAAAAAGTATTACATTCTGAATTATTGAAGTTTGTTACGCAGGCTCTATACAGTTTGTATGTGTGTTCCAAGGCGGTAACCGCTGCTCGCGCCACAACGGCGGATGCGCGGAGCTGTGCCTGGCGGCGGGCGCGGCGCGCACGTGCGCGTGCGGGGACGCGCGCGTGCTCGCCAGCGACGGCCGCGCCTGCGTGCCCAGCCACGCGCCGCCCGCCGCGCCGCCGCCGCGCTGCCAGCCCGGGCACTTCCACTGCGGACGGGGGTAATATTTGACACAATGTACCGTGATAATCATCATCATCCGAGCGTATTCCCGGTTGCATCCTCAGCGGTAACGCTTCAAAGCCCGGGGTCCGTTACCTACTCTAGGTGATGTGACGAGGTTACTGGTATTTTACACAGAGCGACTGCCGTCTGACCTCCACAACCCAAAGGGTAAACCAGAACCAATCCTAGGATAGGTTTAAACAAACGCTAGATGGCGTTCGGGACCCACAGCTATACGCATGCCTTCCGAAGCACGGAATCGCCTTTCGTTTCATATAAGCAGGTGATTCAAGCCTGCAATATCCTAACCAGACTGAAAACAACTTTTCACAAAGTATGTATCCCAATGGGATTCGAACCCTCGACTCCGGATCACAAGGCGAACGCCTTGACCACTGGACCACGAAGGCAGTCAACACAATTTACTGTGATATCACTCTTTATTCCTTTTTATTTACCATGGTCAGAGCTATATTATTACTGCGAGAAGGCCTTATCTTCTCTATATCTATATCTCTTCTATGCAATACTCGTATTTTAAATACTTATTGCGCCCTGTTCCCAGGTTTTCATTTGCTGTAACAGTTTTTCCCAAACAAAGCACTGATGAATTTAAAGGAAGATGCATATGGCTAGACAGTTAATTTTAAGATTTAACAATAAGTACTTAAAGTTGATGTTTGTGTGAACAGGGTGTGCATCGACGCGCAGTACATGTGCGACGGCGACGCGGACTGCCCCGACGGCTCCGACGAGGACTCTTCACCCACGGGACCCTGTGGTGAGAACGCCGCACTATTAAAACAATGCCTACCATTTTTGGAATGCCCTTTAGATATTTCATAATTAAGATTCGTATAATTAAGAAAAACAAATCGCAAGGGCGTTCCACAAGGACGCGTCTTGAGACTTCTACAATTATTATCTACTCCTACTGTTCGCTTGGAAACCTCTCGTCATTGTTGCGTTCCTGAAACCATACGTGTTACTGTGTGTTGCAGCCAACCGGACTTGCAGCGAGAACTCAATGCAGTGCGACGTCAACCGCTGCATCCCGCAGAGCTGGGTGTGCGACGCTCTCAAAGGTTACACATTCCAACTCTTAACCTATCTCTTTCTTTGCTCATGTATACCCTCTTTTTCTCTCTCTTTCTTTCTTTCTTTCTTTTTTCTCTTTGCTTTCCTAGGTTTCGATTCAACTTTTTTGAGTAGAATGGACAATCTGGATCTTCCGTTCCCAGCCTTATAACTTATTTTCTGATAATTTTATTTATGTCACTTTGCCCGTAACTTAACCATACCCAATACGTGAGAAAAGTTGATTTGAGTAGAGGTAATTGAATTAGTAATAATATTCCGTAGATTGCATCGACGGCGCGGACGAGTCGGCGGCGGCGTGCGCGCGCACGGCGTGCGCGCCCGAGCAGTTCGCGTGCGCGCTGTCCAAGCGCTGCGTGCCGGCCGCCTGGCGCTGCGACGGGCAGCGGGACTGCGGCGCCGGCGACGACAGCGACGAGCAGCTCTGCAGTAACGCATTGTTTATACCTTCTTCACGTCTGCGAGGTTCTCTATGTTTACGAAAATAGGCGACATCGTGGGTCGGATTCCTAGATTCCCTCTAATGTCATTGAGTTCAGCGATGGCTGATCCACTTGGCAATTGTTAAAAACTTTCAGGAGCGACTGATCAGCTCAGTTCCGATTTAAGAGTAAGACTTTGTTTTGATGATGATATGTTTTGCAGAGAGCGCCGAGTGCGGGGCGATGTTCGAGTGCGACAACGGCGCGTGCATCCCCTGGGAGTACTACTGTGACGGCGTCAGCGACTGCGGGGACACGTCCGACGAGCGCGCGTGCCAGACAGAGCCTGGGCAGAGCCCGCCGCCCACCACCAAACACAACTCAATGTGCGTGCACTAAACAAGGAACTAGAAGGCGATATCCTACGATTATCCAAATATTTGTTTGTTTCTTTGTACTTTACATATACCTACGCTCTATAAATAAGTGTCACTCTTTAGTCTAGCAAAACAACCGAAATGCAATTGACCATGAGTACTGTTGAAACAGCAGTCATGGATGCTCAATACTCCGTGTTCTCGGATTGTGTCAAATAGTGCACCATAGATCATACCTATTGATATTGCGTGATTTTTTTTTATATTTTCCTGTAATATGTTCTATCTGCGTCCAGATCCAAGCACCACCACCGCAACATGGAGCTGGACAAGGGGCTGTGTGAGGACCACGAGTTCCAGTGCAACAACAGCGAGTGCATACGGATGGTACGTCGCACATGTGTTTAATAATTTATTTATTTTATTTTATTTTATTTTATTTCGGAAAACTTACAGCTATTTCATTATCTATGTAAACATAACAGCAAATAGTTACAAAACTTAGCCAATAATAAGTTTCCACTTATAGAAAAAGTATAGTACTTAAACCAATTGGATGACACTATTTTAAGTTCAAGGACACAATAGTTCAATGGAAATGAAGGCAAAACTATACAATATGGTGTTTTGAGAAAGCCAAGGTTGATAAAAAGAAACTAATCTAAATAAATTGTCTTAAGACTTAAAATCTTACAATGACATTAAATGACGAAGGGGGGTTGGGAATTAAAAAACTTTTGTTCAATTACACGCCTGATGTGAAAAGGTTTTGCATCTAGCATTTACTTTGCTCTCCTCTGTTTTGCGTAGCATTTGGTTTAAACATATATTGTCTGGTAGTTCTCAAGTACGCGCTCTCTGATAAAAAACGTTCGCGCATTATTTTTATGAGATGGCTACCGTACCTCACAAATTAATTATTCATAGGTGCATTGTAGGATTTATGTGTGTAGGAATTCCGCTGCGACCAGCACGAGGACTGCTTCGACGGGTCGGACGAGGCCGGCTGCGCCCCGGCCGCCCCGGCCCCCTCCCCGGCCTCCTCCCCCACCCCCGCGGCCCCGCCCCCCCCTTCGGAGTGCGCGGCGCCCGCACTGCGCTGCGACAACGCGACGCGCTGCGTGCCGCTGCTGCAGCTGTGCGACGGGAACAAGGACTGCGCGGACGGGAGTGACGAGGCCGACCGCTGCGGTGAGGCCGACATCTCATTCAGCTTATTCTATTTGAAAAATGTTCAACTCATTCGCATAAATGTTTGCCTTACCGGCAGTTCTAAGGCTTGAAATTACGCTCGCGTCCGTGACGGGGTCAGTCCGTCTCTGTCACAAACCCTACGTGCGATAGAGATAGCTGAGACCGTCGCGGGGCACGTGTCTCTGTCGCACGTAGGGTGTGTGACAGAAACGGACTGACCCCGTCGCGGTCTCCGCTTATCGCAGTTTCAAGCCTTCACTACTCAATTTCCTTTAGAATTTTAAAAATGCCTTAGCAGTTTATCATCACATCATGTAGTAATACTCGTATAGTATATATAGTACTACTCTGCGGGCTTATTGACCCACAGTTTAACTGTCCAGTCAATATAACAAAGTACTGTTTGTCCAGGCGAGCCGATGTGCGTGATGGCGGCCTGTTCGCACCTGTGCCGCGCCTCCCCCTCGGGCCCGGTGTGCGCGTGCCCGCCGCCGCTGCACGTGCAGCGCGACGGCGTGTCATGCGGCGCGCGCCCCGCGTGCGCCGAGTGGGGGGTGTGCAGCCAGACGTGCACGCCCATGAAGAGCAAGTTCCGCTGCTCGTGCCACGCCGGGTTCCGGCTGGCCGACGACGGCTTCACCTGCAAGAGCACCGCCGCGGTCACCCCGCTGCTCGTCTACAGGTCAGCTTTTGTTTCTGACATTATTCAATGCGGTCAAAGTTTCCACAGGACCCTTAGTTCCGTTCCCAGTGCACTCAATATATGACGTCACTGTTGGCGAGCATTTCGTAAATAAGATACAGATACATTATCACGTTTTTATCGCTAACGGGTCAGGCAGAGTATTTTGGGTGTTGCGGCTCTAGGCAGACAGAATACGGTTCGGACCTGTTTGTGACCTGTGAGTGCGGTTTCATACCGTAACCGCAAAACCCAAAGGCCATTTTTAGCGTGATGGTGGGCGAGAAGGTGGAAAAAAGAATCAAAATAGTGATAGGTTGCTAGCCGCATCGCCTATTAATATAATAGGCTATTTTAGTCCATACGAGAAAAATCTAAAAGTAATTATTCAGATAGCTGAGGCAAAGAGCAATCGGGAAATGTTAGTTTTAGTTCATAAAGTCACAAATGCATGTTGGTGCTTACATCAAAATGATCTTCACAAAAGTACAATCTCTTCCCTCAAGTTTCAACCAAGTTTTTCTCATATTTATATCAGTTGGCACTCGAATCCACAATATCCAATATGTTTCGACTACGTCCAGCGTTTTCGTCAAACAACGCGCGAAATTAAAAAAAAAAAAATTATTTGCATTTTTGGGGCACTTAACGATGGATTAAAAATTGTATATTTTTGAAGTGAAAACTTCTTTAGCGGCGTTGTGCACTTTTTTTGTAATGGGTAAAAAATGTTAAACTCGCGTCAGGACACGTGTCCTGATCGAAAATTCGTAAGACGGATGGAGAGTAGACAGCCGGCGCGGCGTAGGAGAGGAAGTATCCCCCTCTCTTTCTACGGCGCGGCGCAAATGTATGCCTGCGCCTGCTGTTTCGTTTAGCTGAGAGATAAACTTTTTAATGTAATATAAATTGTCATGTTTGTGTACGATAGCGCAATAAATAAATATTGTATTCTACCACATAAATGATAGTACTTTTTGTACGTGCTATGGCCCGTACACTTTTATACTGATAATTAAAGCAATTCGTGCAAAATTATTCCCAACCATTCCAAAATATCAAAAATGCACAACGTTAATATTCAAGTTTTCGTTTCTGCCGGCACTCCCGGAGTGCAACCCGTCGTTTTTTTTAGTGGTTTGTTAGCACTATAGAATCTAGCTGATTCTCATTTTCGCCTATTCACTCAATAGGCTTTTACGATCTGCGCGGGAAGAGAAGCAGCTGGTACATTATTTTCTCCAAGACGTAAATAATTTATTTATTTACCAATTTATGTACACGGACAATATATACAGAGAATACATAAACAAAAAGTTGTACAAAGGCACTACTTAATGTGTAATAATGTTTGGAAAGTCCATTTTGTATGGGTTCACGCTGATGTGAGTGTTTGGCAGCAACCGGCACGAGGTCCGCGCGGTGGAGCTGCCGTCGCTGACGTCGCGGGCGCTGGTGTCGTCGCTGAAGAACACCATCGCGCTGGACTGGCTGCGCGCGCCCGGCGGCGGCGTGCAGCTGTTCTGGACCGACGTCGGGGACGACAAGATCTACCGCGGCGCGCTCCGGGGCACAGGTCAGTGCCATTTGTTTTATATATCCCATGTGTGCTGAGTGCTTCTTTATCTCGCCTTGTCTTCCGCCGCTCCCGCCACTACGGTTCGTCGCCAGGTTTGTTTGAGTTGAAGTTTCTTCTCTCCCTAAGGAGTGACATATCCAAATATAAGGTGCAAACTAAGTAAACTAACACAACCTTTCACTAAGGATTTTTTTTTCATTAAATAGTTAAATATTTTTAATAAGTAAAGCTCTTGTTCCAGCACTAAGCGGCATCGAAGTGGTAGTGGAACAAGGGTTATCGACAGCGGAGGGGCTGGCGGTGGACTGGCTGGGGGGCAACCTGTACTGGGTGGAGAGCAACCTGCACCAGGTGGAGGTGGCCCGGCTGGACGGCCGCTACCGGCGCACGCTGGTCGACGACAACATCGACAACCCAAGGGCCATCGCGGTGGACCCCAGGCTGGGGTGAGTGTGGTCAGGTGTAGCTGATATACTACGGGGGCGGGGGAGGGGGCTGCATCACTCAGCGGTAATGCTTCAGAGCCCGGGCTTCGCTACCTACCTTAAGTGATTTGACGAGATTACTGGTTTTACACAGAGCGACTGCCGTCTGACCTCCGCAACCCAAAGGGTAAACCAGAACCAATCCTAGGATAGGTTTAAACAAACGCTAGATGGTGTTCTTAAATCAGAGGATTCAAGCCTGCAGATCTATTTGGATATCTAATCAGACCAGAAAAAACTTTTTACAAAATATGCTTCCCAATGAGATTTGAACCCACGACCTCCGGCCTCCAGATCACATGAAAAACGCCTTGACCACATAAGTCAACTATGAAATTTGATTATCCAATGAAAATGTTTAAACCTGACTGAATGAGGTGGTGTCAGCTGGTGTCATTCGAAAAGCCGTGATTAAAATGTAAGTAAAGCTTCTTTGAGTACAGCACAGCATAGTAAGTGTCCACTGTCCACTGTCAGGTACCTGTTCTGGAGCGACTGGGAGACGTCGGCGCCGCGCATCGAGCGCTGCTCGCTGGCGGGGCGGCGACGCGCGGCCGTGGTGCGCGTGGACGAGCTGACGGACGGCGCGTGGCCCAACGGCATCGGGCTGGACCACCTCGCGCAGCGCCTGTACTGGATCGACGCGCGCTCCGACGCCGTGCACACCACCGACTACGACGGCCGCGACTACCGTGAGGTGCTGCGAGGTCGGTGTACACTGCACAACCACTTCGTTGATCTTGCGATGTTGTAGGCTGGTTGTATTGTGCTTGATCGAAGTCAAGATTGGTGCCATTCCACAGGCAAGAAAAACGCAAAGATAATAGTCAATGAATTATTATATTCACGTTTAGTTTCGTCCAAACATGTTTGGGATCTTTCAAGTATTACTGTAAGCAACTGTCAAATTGGAACTGGTATGTTCATTGCAAATCATATCAAAAATGTTTACTTTATATCGATGACATAAGGTCCAATTTAAAGCGTCAAGTGTTTTCCAAACATCCACCGCAGGCTTCTGTGATGCTGACAATTAACACGGAATATGTTCAGGTCACTCGGCGCTGTCGCACCCGTTCGCGATCACGGTGTTCGAGTCGCACGTGTACTGGACGGACTGGCGCAGCAACAGCGTGGTGCGGGCCAACAAGTGGAACGGCAGTGACGTCACTGTGGTGCAGCGCACGCTCACGCAGCCGTTTGACATCAAGGTGGGTGTGCACGTGCGCGGCCAACACCACGACGCAACCGACTGGCAGGGTCGCCATTAAATGTACAATATACAAGAAGAACTACTAGATGGATTCAGTGCCGATGTCGCGTTGTTCTACTTCTAGCAGCTTCGTTATGTAGGACTAATCTTACAATTTCCAAAATCGTGTTTCGCTTGTAAAAAATTGTGAAACAAATACCCTAGCACAATAAAATAAAGTTGCCTCAATACGAGTAATTCTCAGTGGCTGAAGAATTAAATTGAATTTGTAACAGGTGATACACCCGTCGCGGCAGCCGCGCGGCGCGAACAACCCGTGCGGAGTGAACAACGGCAACTGCTCGCACCTCTGCCTCATCGACTCTGCGACTGAGCGCGTGTGCGCGTGTCCACACATCATGCGACTCGCCGACGACAACGTCACCTGTGAAGGTAAGTACAGGTTTACTCGTCGTTTCCTCTCGTCAGGCGTCCTCATAATAGAACGCGTCGTGCTTACCTCAAACGCACTCTTAAACCCGTCTCGTAATGTGACTTCCTTCCGCATGTCATGACACATACGTACATTAGTCGAAATTGAGCTTGTAACGCATGCGTACTGTTTCAGCGCACGAGAAGGTGCTACTGCTAGGGTCGCCGGGCGCGGTGCGCGGCGTGGACATCGCGTCCCCACGCGTGGCCCTGACGCCCACGCTGTCGGGCGCGCACGTGGCGGCGCCGGGCGTGCTGCGCTGGTTCGCGGCGGACAAGGCGCTGTACTGGGCCGACGCGGTGGCCAACGAGATCCGCCGCGCCGACCTGGCGGGCGGCAACCACCGGGTGATCGCCGACAGCGGGGTGAGGCCCGCAGGGGGTGCCCGCCGCCGCGGGTTTCTGAAAAATTATTCAGTATCACAGAAGTAGTTGAGAAATACTCAGTAACCTTTTGTACGTGCGCAGGTGGAGAACCCCCGCGGCTTCGCTTTGGACCCGGCCGCGAGGCTGCTGTACTACAGCACGGGCGCCGCGCTGGCCGTGGCGGGGCTGGCCGGCGAGTACACCGCGCTCGTCATCGAGAGCGGGCTCGACAACCTCACCTCGCTGGCCGTCGACCCTCTCAGGTTACTAATTATTCCATTTTTTTAGCAGATGCAATATGGCGACCTCTGCGCCGAGAAACTTTAACTACAATTTAATAAGCAAAGCTACTGAATAACAGAAAACAAATAAAACCAGCCAAGTGCGAGTTAAACTCGCGTGGAGAGGGTTCCGTACAATTGATTGAATCCTTATAGGTTTTCCTGTAATCTACAAGCAATGAACTATATTTCTTTTTTTTTTTTAATTTTAGGCTTGGTAGTTTTGGAGATCAGGAGAGGGGGGAATGGTCAATTTTCGTCTTCTTTCATGAATAAAATCAAAACTATTTATTTTATAATTATAACAAAAATATATTTGAGATCCTCATAACGAGCCCTTTCATTTGATATATGACACAGTAAGGTTAGCAAAACATTTTTTTTTTAAATTTCCTAATTTATCCCCCGAAAATGACCCTTATTTTAAAAAAATATTTATTTACTTTGCACATCTGTGTTTGGGTCATAGGATTACACCATCATACCAAATTTCACCTGATTCGGTCCAGTACATTCGGAGCAAATTGGCTGTGACAGACGGACGGACAGACAGACGCACGAGTGATCCTATATAGATTCCGTTTTTTCATTTTTTGTATGGAACCCTAAAAAGATCGCGCTTGAGACATCCTGCAGCGCGATATGAAAGTTTCTACGACTAAATATCAGCGGCTCGTCTAGAACAAGCATCACTACTTTGTTTATTTATTTGTATCAAAGGCTCTGTAATCTGTGTGAGGTGATACATATACCTGTTTTCTCTCTGATACAGAGGCCGCCTGTACTGGGCGCTGGCGCCCGCGTCGGGCGCGCGCCTGGAGAGCGCGGCGTGCGACGGCAGCGAGCGGCGCACGCTGCTCGACAGCAACGCAGACCCCGAACTCGGCCTGGTTACAAGTTAGTACATACTCGGTACAACTATATTACAAACATTCTATACTCTATGTAATAGTTTTATTTATAGTCATAATTGCTATCCGTGGGAACCTTGTAGAGCCAATATATTTTTTGTAATTTTTGTATATACAAAACAATTTTTGTTTTGTATTGTAAAAGCTGTTGGAATAAATAAATCCCCTTGGAAATAAATAAATAAATACTTAACGACTTACTTAGAACAACATCGCGATGAAACCAATTCAATTCAATTCAAAATATCTTTATTATCATACGATATTTATAATATCTCTTAATAATAGTCACTTTGTTTTGTTTTGCACAAATGTTGACGTCAAATCGTTACTTAAAGCTAAGTTTACGCCGCTTCCTAGGCACAAGTGCAGAATACACTGATTTTATTAAATTAATTACCTAGTGTGTAAAGTATAACGGAGTTATATTATATTATATTATATTCCCTCACTCTATCTATCTATCTCTCTCTGTTATATCTGTCAAAATATCGTCTTAGTGTCGTCACAACAAGCAGGAGCCTGGCTTTATTCCAGTGTAGAGGAAGTCTCACTAGCACGGTACGTTATTGTTGAGTAATGAAAGTGTGGTTGCAGGTCTGACGGTGGACGTGGAGAGCGACCGGCTGTACTGGGTGAACCTGGGCTCGGCCACGGTGCAGTACATCGACGTCAGCAGCGGCAAGCTCGTCACCGTGAGTGCTTTGTGCAAACACTTCGCCTCGCATGGTTTATATATCTTTTTAAATAAGATTTACCTCTTTCGTAGTCGCAGACTGTGTGTAGAGCCAGTCTGCGACCACAAAGATGTGACTCTTATTCGAAATGTTACACAAAACAATAAAAAAAGGTTCGTGCTAACTACTATTATATATATATATATATATATATATATATATATCATGTGTTCAAAGCGCGCTAGTCGTATATCGTACTTGCGACACCATAACCCTACTTACGCGTTTAATTTACCCCCACCCGGTCTCCCTTTCTCTCCTCTTACATCCATTCCATTTACCTTATTAGCACCATAAACAGGTTATTTTTAGTCTTCACTGCAGGAGCATGACCCTCTCTACCACACTTGGCCAGAGCAGTCAGAGGATTTGGCCTACACTCTCCACGCTGGCCAGACGAAGTTGGCGACGTCTTACTGATGTTTATAAGCTTTGTTTAGCTTGTGTTTCCTACGTTGCCTTCTACGCTACGACATCCACGGGAAGACTTGAAATGGTTCTGTTCTACTCTGCCAGAAAATTATTAGCATCGAATAAACCCTTGTTTTTTTTATGAATGAGTAACAAAACCGCTTGTTGTTTGGCGGCTGGTGGCAGGCGGACCACCCCACCACCATCCGCTATCTGGACGTCGGCAGCGGGCAACTCGCCGCCGTAAGTCACTCGTAGGGACCACCGTAGTGCATCGCCAGTCTTCATCACACAACAGACCTCGCTTCTTCCTTTTCATTTTTTAACCCCCGACAAAAAAGAGGGGTGTTATAAGTTTGACGCTAATGTTGATCTGTCTGTCTATCTGTCCTTGGCATCGTAGCGCTCGAACGGTTGGACTGATTTCGATGCGGTTTTTTTACGTGGTAGCAAGATCCCTTGCGGTGGTTCTTAGCTATGTTTGATTAAATAATTGATTATTATTGAGCATAAACGCCTGAAAATCTGGGCTTTTTCTAGCAAATCCGCGAAACGAAAAGTCGTATCAATAGTTTCGGTTCACATCACTAGATGGCGTTTTTGACAGTCGGGGGTTTTTTTGATTTGCGTAGAAAATAAACTTGTTGATACCTTTTTATTGAAAATAAGAAAGTTAAGAGTCTACGAACGTACGTACATTACGTTTTTATCCGTATTGGGGCAGCCGGGGCATTTGGGTCTTGCGACTCTTAGCAGGCAGAGCCCAGGGTCGCACGACTCGAAGACCACTTTTAGCGTGATGGTGGGAGCGAAGGCAAGAGCCTTCTTGCCTGGTTAAGAATTAAAACAAACTTATCTATTAGTGAAGTTTGACCATATAACTCGTATCGTATATGAGATCTTGCACAATGGAAATTTATTTACGCGCTTAGTTCACTTTTTAGTATGTAAATCTTTCCTACTTAGTATTTCTGCTTATATCTGTATCATTATTTTTTTAAATTAATATTCTAAGTAGTTCCTAGTTCCGCCTCTTGTACCTTAATTAATTAAATACAGTTCTGTAAATTTTGTGATTATAAATGTTATTTGGTGTATTAAAGTTTTTTTGTATTTGTTCACGTGAATATGAACATGTGACCTCCGGGGCATTCACCCAAGAATTTGCAAGCAAGAAGATCGCAACGCAAACTAATTTAACGCATACACTTTGACACATAATATTGTAATTATACACACATATGTAGATAGTTTTTGTATATATAGTTAATGTTTGTTTGAATAAACTATCTTTTTGGCTGCCTACGCTTGGACATCATACTGCTGGTTTTATTTTCTCTCACTGTGTCCAAGACACCCTTAGCCTGTGACGGTCTTGTGAGTCTGCTTGACCGGCAGTGAGAAAATCTTCCTAATACCTTGAATCCTTCCCACTTTCCGTCTGTTACTATAGGTCGCAAGTAACAGACATTCCTGCATCTATTTATTTATGTATATATTCGTAGTGTATGGTTAGGGCTAGGCTGTGTAGGTAGGGTAATAGGGTTGATTATAGGTTACAGTCTCTCTCCTTCCATACTTCATGTACAGGTGACTAGCTATTACAGCACAAAACAGGACTACACACTTACACTTTAAATACACCCGACACAAACTATACAGGAACACTTTTATAGCTAGTTATCTGTACAGTATTGTATTGTAGTTTCATATAGAAAGGTTAATAATTCGTATGTGGATTATAGGAATATTGTTGGCTCATAAAAGTATTGTACACGTGTTTTTTCTTTCCTCTGATTATTAAATCATGACGAAGATACATTTAAATTTTCATGACTACACGATCAAGTACAACTTTTACTAGACGGTGACGTTAATCGCCCCCGCTCCAAACATAAATGCACTGTATTTTGCACGCCTCATAAGCGAAGCGCATGAGGTAGTGCTCTACTCTCGCCTTACAAAAATCAAGTGATTTTTTTAACTAAATGTGTCTCTATTTATTTTCTATAGCACTTGTACAATAATATTTACACATAAATGTCAAGGAAAAACACTAGTTTCGACACTTATGACATTTTTAAAAGACATTTTGCCTTTTAAATAAATAAAAACAATGTTGAATAAAATCATTTTGTGGACGTCCGTGTGTCTGTATGTATGGAAACCGGCGTGGTCACGATAACTCCCGAAAAACTTATCTGATCAAGTCCATTTTTTTTTATACGCTTCAGTATTATCCAAAACTAAGTCCTTTCGAAGATCACGGTCTAATTCAATGTAGTTTAATCGTAATTTCAATTTAATTGTGAAAAATGAGATTATGAGGCGTGCACTTTTGGATTTTCCAAACTTTTTTTTTGTGAATTTTTACCACTGATAAACCGAAAAATATAGGTCCATTGTTTTTGGACAATCTAACTGATGGACTTAATAAAATAATATTTTTCGGCGCCAGTCTAAATCCCTAGCAATGTCCAGAACATGTGACAGATCACGAGTGTGTGATCCACGTAAATGATGAAGGTGGTCGTGTTCAGCTGCCGCTGCAGGCGGGCGCGCAGCCCACCGCGCTGGACGTGTACGGCGGCGAGCTGGTCTGGGCGGACGGCAGCGACGACACCGTGCGCGCCTGCCAGAAGAACGACTGCTCCAAGCCGCGGGTGTTAAGGAACCACACAGGTGCGAAGGGAACACTCGTTAAATTTGTTACTACTTGTCTATGTACACACTTACGCTTGCTAGAATAAAACACTTCCGTATGCTTGGTAGAACTTTTAATATGTAATTTACCGAGAGCTACAATTTATAATCAACCGAAAAGTACAAAATTCATTTTTTTCACTTTGATCGTATTACTTTACTTGCTATTTAGATCTGACTCTCCATACTGTTCTGAAGCAATTTTTTTTAATTTAAAACCTTAGTTATACTGTTCGTATTGCAGAGCATGTGATGTCGCTGAGTGTGTACGACGCTGAAACGACGCGCGCGCTGACGAGCGCGTGCTCGCTGCGCAAGTCTGCGTGCGCGCAGCTGTGCCTGCCCGTGTCGCGCGTGGCCAGCGAGTGTCGCTGCGCGGCCGGCTACAGCCGCCACGGCCGCGCCTGCAGAGGTGGGTACAGCTGCTCTCCACCATCTCAAAGTATATGCAACAGGCCGTCATTGTAAGTACATGAGCTGCGTTGTGTTCCAGCCGTGCAGGAGGTGCTGGTGTACTCGCTGAGCTGGGAGGTGCGCGGCGTGGCGCTGAGCGCGGCGCCGCAGGAGCCCGGCCCGCTGCTGCTGCCGCCTGTCGCGCAGCTCAACAACGCAGCCGCTCTCGCGTACTTAGCTGGTACACGACACGCCTCACTCTGTATCTTTTGACGAGACTTTATTGATATTATTTGTGTTATCGAGAGACAGAGAAAATATTTGATACGAAAGCAAAGAATGAACTTAGCTTCCATACGCGCTAATACATTTCGATGGACTCTGGGAAATCGCGATGCTCCCTTTCTCAGGGTTCCCTGATGTGAGGTGTATAAGCACGTATGAAAGCAAAGTTTATGCACTGTTTTCGTTTAAAATCTTTTTGTTTTTAATGACGCTTCAAACGTTCCAAAAATTTTTTTAAAATGTTATTTATGTATTGCCGTAGTCAGAATAAAGTAAAATCTTATACTTGGGACACGAAAGCGCGTTCTTGTATACCTATTTAATATACAAATGCTTTTGGGACCCTGCTTACATGAATAAGACGTAAATTCCCCATATTTTTCCCCATACGTATGATTTAGGGATTTTCAAGGCAAGAGTGAATAGTTTGAGTCTGCGTGTTACACCTTAGACCTCATCTTAGTTTACCATCAGGCTAGATAGAGGTCAAACGCACTCAAATTTCTAATAAAAAAAATAAAAAAAATTAAACAGACGCGTTCTTACAATTTTGGTCTTAATTTATTCAGGGTTAGGGTCTAAGGATGACGAGTAATAAGTATGTAATAATTGTGATTGAGCTGTGTGTCTGTGACGCGAGCAGAAGAGGAGTGGCTGTACTGGGCCGACTCGGAGGCGGGCTGCGTCTGGCGCGGGCGGCGCGACGGCACGCGCCGCGAGCTCGTCGTGCGGCAGCCCGAGCCGCTGGACGCGCAGGCTTCCGACTGGCTCTCGGGTACGATACTCTACTTCACTTCCGACTGGCTCTCGGGTACGATACTCTACTTCACTTCCGACTAGCTCTCGGGTACGATACTCCACTTCCGACTGGCTCTCGGGTACGATACTCCACTTCACTTCCGACTGGCTCTCAGGTACGATACTCCACTTCACTTCCGACTGGCTCTCGGGTACGATACTCCACTTCACTTCTGACTGGCTCTCGGGTACGATACTCCACTTCACTTCCGACTGGCTCTCAGGTACGATACTCCACTTCACTTCTGACTGGCTCTCGGGTACGATACTCCACTTCACTTCCGACTGGCTCTCGGGTACGATACTCCACTTCACTTCTGACTGGCTCTCGGGTACGATACTCTACTTCACTTCCGACTAGCTCTCGGTTACGATACTCCACTTCCGACTGGCTCTCGGGTACGATACTCCACTTCACTTCCGACTGGCTCTCAGGTACGATACTCCACTTGACTTCCGACTGGCTCTCGGGTACGATACTCCACTTCACTTCTGACTAGCTCTCGGGTACGATACTCCACTTCACTTCCGACTGGCTCTCGGGTACGATACTCCACTTCACTTCTGACTGGCTCTCGGGTACGATACTCCACTTCACTTACGACTGGCTCTCGGGTACGATACTCTACTTCACTTCCGACTAGCTCTCGGGTACGATACTCCACTTCCGACTGGCTCTCGGGTACGATACTCCACTTCACTTCCGACTGGCTCTCAGGTACGATACTCCACTTCACTTCCGACTGGCTCTCGGGTACGATACTCCACTTCACTTCTGACTGGCTCTCGGGTACGATACTCCACTTCACTTCCGACTGGCTCTCGGGTACGATACTCCACTTCACTTCTGACTGGCTCTCGGGTACGATACTCTACTTCACTTCCGACTAGCTCTCGGGTACGATACTCCACTTCCGACTGGCTCTCGGGTACGATACTCCACTTCACTTCCGACTGGCTCTCAGGTACGATACTCCACTTCACTTCCGACTGGCTCTCGGGTACGATACTCCACTTCACTTCTGACTGGCTCTCGGGTACGATACTCCACTTCACTTCCGACTGGCTCTCGGGTACGATACTCCACTTCACTTCTGACTGGCTCTCGGGTACGATACTCTACTTCACTTCCGACTAGCTCTCGGGTACGATACTCCACTTCCGACTGGCTCTCGGGTACGATACTCCACTTCACTTCCGACTGGCTCTCAGGTACGATACTCCACTTCACTTCCGACTGGCTCTCGGGTACGATACTCCACTTCACTTCTGACTGGCTCTCGGGTACGATACTCCACTTCACTTCCGACTGGCTCTCGGGTACGATACTCCACTTCACTTCCGACTGGCTCTCGGGTACGATACTCCACTTCACTTCTGACTGGCTCTCGGGTACGATACTCCACTTCACTTCCGACTGGCTCTCGGGTACGATACTCCACTTCACTTCTGACTGGCTCTCGGGTACGATACTCTACTTCACTTCCGACTAGCTCTCGGGTACGATACTCCACTTCCGACTGGCTCTCGGGTACGATACTCCACTTCACTTCCGACTGGCTCTCGGGTACGATACTCCACTTCACTTCTGACTGGCTCTCGGGTACGATACTCCACTTCACTTACGACTGTCTCTCGGGTACGATACTCCACTTCACTTCCGACTGGCTCTCAGGTACGATACTCCACTTTACTTCCGACTGGCTCTCGGGTACGATACTCCACTTCCGACTGGCTCTCGGGTACGATACTCCACTTCACTTCCGACTGGCTCTCAGGTACGATACTCCACTTCACTTCCGACTGGCTCTCGGGTACGATACTCCACTTCACTTCTGACTGGCTCTCGGGTACGATACTCCACTTCACTTCCGACTGGCTCTCGGGTACAATACTCCACTTCACTTCCGACTGGCTCTCGGGTACGATACTCCACTTCACTTCCGACTGGCTCTCAGGTACGATACTCCACTTTGCTTCCGACTGGCTCTCGGGTACGATACTCCACTTCACTTCCGACTGGCTCTCGGGTACGATACTCTACTTCACTTCCGACTGGCTCTCGGGTACGATACTCCACTTCACTTCCGACTGGCTCTCAGGTACGATACTCCACTTTACTTCCGACTGGCTCTCGGGTACGATACTCCACTTCACTTCCGACTGGCTCTCGGGTACGATACTCCACTTCACTTCAACTGTGATGGACAAATTTCGGTTTTTATTTTCTTTTTTATAACAAAAGCTGTTTGACGCAGGCGGGGCCTATCGGTCGCCTATCTACAAATGTTGTGTGAGTGCAACGATCAAATAATACCGGCCAAACTATTCTAGACTGTGGTGAAGGTGCAAGCGAAACGGCCCTATGTTCTATAGGGCCTAGTTTCGCTTGCACCATACTGACGTATCGTAATAATGTGCTAAACTTGATTTTTTATGTGTTCAATTCAAAATGTAAGCTATGTTTGTGAGCAGGCCTGGCCATCGACTGGGTGGCGGGCACGCTGTACTGGTCGGACCCGCGGCGCTGCCTGCTGGAGGCGGCGCGCCTGGACGGGACGCAGCGGTACGTGCTGCTCGACACGCAGCCCTTCGCCGTCACCAGTAACTACCACTACATGTATTTTTAGTTAGGCTTATTCACAGCATACGACTGGTAAGCATTGTCAAAGTACAATACCCGGCACATAAGTTTAACCAAAATGGCGGCGCTGCGCAGGTATAATTAGAGGCAAAAATATGCGCCGTGACCGCCATTTTGGTTCAACTTATGTGCCGGGTATTGTAGCCGGTCCACTACAGAAGATAAAGGCTTACCATTGGTTAGAATGGCGTGCAATAGAGGAGGCCTGTATCCTGCCGTGGATTATAGATTAGGATGTGGAAGAAAGAAGAAGATACTTGAGTGATTTGTACATTTCAATGACATTTTCGGTGTATATAGGGTAATATTGAACCACCTAGTTATATTACTTATTATATTAATTACTCTTCGAAATAATAAATACATATTCTGTCATATGTACCTTGTTTCGTAATAAAACCCAAAGATCATTCGATAAAAATCGTCCATTTGAACCACCCGGTACCGGTGAGAACAACGGCCGCGCGTATAGTAAGTTTGGGAGATAATTTTTTACAAAAAGTACCTAAGTCGTTTTTGGGGCTTCGCCAGCGACTGCGCTAAATAGTATGTGATATCCTTCAGCTCTGGCGATCGACGCGGCGGCGGGCTGGCTGTTCCTGTCGGGCGGCGGCTGGATCGAGCGCGCGCGGCCCGACGGCTCGCGGCGCCGGCTGCTGTACAACGGCACCGCCGTGGCCGACGTGGCCGTGGACGCGGCCGCGCAGCTCGTGTACTGGGCCGACACGTGGGAGCCGGCCGTGTGGCGCATGCGCTACGACGGCGGCGGCCGCGAGCGCCTGGGGGCCGCGGGGGGCGCGGGGGGCGCCCGCAGGATGATCGCCGCGCTCACCGTCTACAACGACACGCTCTACTGGCTCGACACGTGAGTTGGGACTTCCTGTACGTCTGCTCTGACAACTCTTACGGTGAACCAGAGAGAATCTCTTTCTCATCTCGCCTCATTGAAGCCAAATAGTTCGTTGACACGAGAAATGGTAGATCAGAATCAATCAATCAATCAATTCTTTATTTGCATAGTAAGAGTCTAATGCCTAAAGCTTGCAATCTTTTTTGTTTGGAAGAAGGATAGCTTATATACTCCAGACTGTACAGAAAATAAGTTGACGTCTGTAGCTCAAACAAAATTAACGTATTGTTAAATAATCATTTTATATAGTTCTTTGATAAAACTGTCAATAGAGGAAGATTCCCAAAGAAAGACTTTAATCTGTTGCTTTTCTCGAAATGAAAGTATACCATTTTCATTACAACATACAACTTTCTACTTTGATAAATCCCATAGTTTACTAACAACATTCGCATCAGTTTCTATTGTATACATGTTAATGTCGAGCAGGATGTCGGGTCACGGCAGCGTGGTGTCAGCACCCATTTCCGACCCTGACGAGACGCGCGTGCTGCGCGACAACGTGGGCGACAGCCTGCGCGACGTGCTGGTGTGGGCGGCGGGCGCGCAGGACCGCGCGTCGCCCGCCGTCCGCAACGCGTGCGCGCGGCTGCGCGAGCGCTGCGCCGGGCTGTGCCTGTTCGACGGGGAGCGCGCGCGCTGCGTGTGCCCGCACGGGGACCTCGCGCCCGACGGACGGAACTGCACGCGTCAGTTTGATAAGTTATCTTTCAAGCCTAAATTACATAAAAATAGAAGATTAAACCAATATGTTTGTTAGACAAATAAAGATTCAAGAATAACTAAATGCGTCTTTCCGACCAACTGTCTCATGCTATCTCTTTCTCTCTCTTTTTCTACATGATACGGTCTCTCCATCTTCTTTCAAACTTCTCTAACGTTGCCTCAGAGTCCACACAGTTTGGTGCATATTGCTTCACATTGATTGCACCCCAAAGGCGGTGGAACGCGATGTAGTGACGGCATTTACAAATATTATCCCGTTTCCATCACACCTTGCCTCCTGAGATCCGTAAAACGGGTTTCCACATTGATTGTGTGTTGTTGTCCAGCGTACCAGTCGTTCCTGATGTACTCGCGCGTCACCAACATCGACAGCATCCACCTCACCGACGAGAAAGACCTCAACTCGCCCTACCCGCCCATTCAGGACAAGTGAGTGCTTTAGCGATGCACTCATATTATTTTTATTTCTGAAAGATGATTTCTATTACTCCATGTGTTCAATAGTTTCTGTTATCATCGTAGCGTATCTCTGGTTGTGCTGCATAAGAGCCCTTGTCCTCACTTTTATCTCGTTTTTTTGTGTTGAAAATATGATTCTTTGTGTGTTCAGGGAGCTGATGCGTAACTGCATCAGCCTGGCGTACTGGTACAACGCGTCGCGGCTGTTCTACTCCGACATCCAGCGCGGCTCCATCAACACTGTTTTGTTCAACGGGTCCAACCACGAAGTGCTGCTCGAGCGTGAGTATCACCCCCCCCCCCCCCACAACTCGCTCCAAACCCCTGAAAGTAAGACACCTGCTGTGTGTATATTTGTATTTACAATCGTCTGAACAATTTCAGAAGAAAACGGCTCTGTCCGTCTCTATGCAACTGACGATCGTTTGATCGATGTGACGATGTGATGGTCCCGTTACAGAGGTGGGCGCGGTGGAGGGCATGGTGTTCGACTCGGTGTCGGGCTGGCTGTACTGGACCAGCAACAGCCCGGCCAGCATCCGCGGCGCGGCGGTGGCGCCTGCGCTGGGCGGCGGCCGGCAGCAGCGCGCCGCCGCGCCGCGCACCGTGCTGCGGCTACCGCGGCAGGACCACGTGCGCGGCATCGACATCGATGTCTGCGAGAGGTGCGTCCCTACCATACACTGCGATTTGCACTACTCGTATGTTTCTTGCGTTGTACGTTGTGCTATGTATTTGCAGCCGGCTGTACTGGACGAACTGGAACGAGTCGCACCCGGCCATCCAGCGCGCGTACTCCAGCGGGCTGGGCCTGCAGAACGTGGTGACCACCGACATCCTGATGCCCAACGGGCTGGCGCTGGACCACGCCGCCAAGAAGATCTACTGGGCCGACGCGCGTCTCGACAAGATCGAGCGGTGCGACTACGACGGCTCGCACAGACAGGTCTTGTTCCCATCTTAGCGCGTTTCCGGTGGCATCCTCAGCTGTGCTGTTTCGTAATTCGGTGTGCTTTCCGGCTTTCTCTAAAGATGACTTGCGTGGCAATGGTATCCCAAGGATACCGAAGACTATGCAGTGGAGAAGTCTAAGAAAAGGAACTATTATAATGACATTATATATGTATATATTATGTGTATGTGTATGTATTGTAGTATTTATATATGTATGTATAGGTTCTTTTTGTAGCGCCTATCGCAATAAAACAGATTTTTCTGTTTTTCCTAAAGGTTGACTGGTAGAGAGTGCATTAGCGTTAAGTCCACCTTTTGTACCATTGTGTTCAATAAAGATTTAATAAATAAATATAATGACATTATGCATTTCGTTTCGCTTCCGATTTGGTTACGTTACAAAGTGCTTGCTTAAATCGTGTCGTGTGTCGTGTCCAGATCGTGACGCGGTCGTCGGCGGAGCACCCGTTCGACGTGGCGGTGTTCGGCGATTGGGTGTTCTGGACGGATTGGATCTCGCACGGCGTCTACCGCGCCGACAAGCGCGCCGGGGACGTCACGCCGCTGAGGCGGGACGTGCCGCGCCCCATGGCGATCATTGCCGTGGCGCCACAGCACCAAACCTGTAAGTGCTTCGTTCTCGGCGTTTCTCGGTATTGGTACCATTATTATCATCATAGCAGCCACAGGAAGTTCATCGCTGGACGAAGGCATGCCTCCGTCGTTTTTTCTATAACCTGGCTGAGATCGGTCGGCCACCTCATCATCATCTGGTGCTTTTTTAGTCTCCACTGCAGGAGCACAACCCTCTCTGTACTGCCAGAGTAGTCAAGAGGATTTGGCCTACACTCTCCACGCTGACCAGATGGGTTGGAGAAGTTTCATTAATGTTTATTGTGTTTCCTAAGTCCCCTTCTACGACATCCACCGAAAGACTTAGAGTGGCGGGAAACACACGGCCATCTACTGGTGCCAAATCAGTAGTTATCGTATAACGAAGCACTTCCCCAATAATGTTGGTTCGCACGCAGGCTCGGAAGACCCGTGCAGCATCCTGAACGGCGGCTGCGCGGAGCTGTGCCGCGTGGACGCGGCGGGGCGCGCGGCGTGCGCGTGCTCGGCGCGCCGCGTGCTGGCCGCCGACGGCCGCGCGTGCCGGCCGCCCGACTCGCGCTGCGCGGACGGACACTTCGCGTGCGCGGAGGGGCCCTGCATCCCGGAGGAGCTGGCCTGCGACGGCGTGCCGCACTGCGCCGACACCGCGGACGCTAGCGACGAAGACCTGTATTACTGCAGTAAGAGATCGACCGTCATCATTTCAGCCATAGAATGTCTGTAGTGTATGTACATCTACGTAATGTGACGACACATGACGTTACACGATCTTGATATATAAAGAATTGTTCTTTGTTATCTTATAAGTTCAATGTCATATGACGACTATCGACGCTGTGAAAATCTAATACTTATATAAGCTGCGGAAAACCCTACAATAAAGGAGTTGAGTACGAGTTCAGTACAGTTGATCTTCAGACCTAAACCTAACGGGTTGTTACATTATATATCTTCCTACGCGCTACTTTTCACGTCGACTGTTAGTTTCAAAAGTTTAGTTATAAATTCATCGTAAAAAGACTACTTTTGAAACTTTACTTATCGAATGTTCACGTTATTTGAAACATAAATGCGGTTTGTTCCAGCGTCCCGCTCGTGTCCGGTGGACACGGTGCGGTGCGGCGCGGGCGGGCGCTGCGTGCGGCAGGCGGCGCTGTGCGACGGCCGCGCCGACTGCGACGACGCGGCCGACGAGACCGACTGCGACTGCCCGCCGCAACACTACCGGTAACTTGTACCTACAACGAACTAAACAAAAAAAATATAAAGCTACTTCAGGCTGATTCGTGTGATCGGAGACTATTCTTCTTACATCGCCCACGGGGTATAGCAATTTACACGTATGTCAAAAGAGTGTCTTCCTGTTCAGGGCAGACATAAAATTAAGCTAACTTTGACCAGTATTTCTCCACACCCCGTACAGTTGTGACGACGGCGCGTGCATAGACGTGTCGGGCCGGTGCGACGGCGCGCTGCAGTGCGCGGACGGCAGCGACGAGCGCGAGTGCGCGCGCGCCGCGTGCGCGCAGCTCGGGCCCGCCGCGCTCGCGTGCGCGGACGGCCGCGGCTGCTACCTGCCCGGCTGGAAGTGCGACTACAACACCGACTGCGCGGACGGCAGTGACGAGGCGGGCTGCGTGCGCCCCGCCGCAGGTACGGGTGCTCCCAGCCGAAATAGTGCAATATTTCTACACCATAGTGTGCCATCATCATCCAAGAGTATTCCCGGTTGCATCCTCAGCGGTAACACTTCAGAGCCCGGGGTCCGCTACCTTACCTCGGTGATTTGACAAGGTTACTGGTTTTTACACAGAGCGACTGCCGTCTGACCTCCGCAACCCAGAGGGTAGACCAGAACCAATCCTAGGATAGGTACAAACGCTAGATGGCGTTTGGGACCAACAGCTTTACGTGCCTTTCGAAGCACGGAATCATCTTTCTTTTCGGTTAATCAGGTGATTCAAGCCTGCAATATCATAACCAGACTGAAAACAACTTTTTACAAAGTATGCTTTCCAGTGGGATTTGAACCCATGACCTCCGGATCACAAGGCAGACGTCTTGACCACTTGACCACGGAGGCAGTTACGTTCTACACCATAGTGTGTATCTATTCCTAATTAAACCCTACGATGAGCTTATGGACCGTCCTTTTATGTCGTACGCTTTGTAGTACACTATAACGGGCTAAAGTGAACAATCAATAGGTATTATTATATATTGTGTAAAGAGTTCTGCAGTTTTACGTGACATAGTGTCGGCACAAAGCTTACCTTTATCTTTTTTTTTAATAAAAAACCCAAACAAGTGATTTTTTTTCTAGATTCCACAACGGAAGAGAGCATCCAAGGCTGCGCTGCAGACCAGTTCACGTGCACCCTGCAGCCGCTGGAGTGCGTCCCGCTGGCGTGGCGCTGCGACGGACACGCCGACTGCAGCGACGGCTCCGACGAGACCGAACACTGCCGTGAGCATTCATTCTCTTGTGAAAAAAAAGGAATACATTTCTTTTCATTTTTATTATTATGGGATATTAAATAAGTCCAAGATAGGAAATAAGTCCGTAAAATTTAAGCAATGCGTCCAAAGTTCATCAAAGGTGTAATATGGCTATCTTGTATAAGGAAAACCCCTTAAATTGACATGTATATCGATGATGAACCGTGCAGGTCACACGAACACGACGTGCCTGCCGATGCAGTTCGCGTGCGGCGCGGCGGGCGCGTGCGTGCCGCGGGCGGCGCGCTGCGACGGCGCGCGCGACTGCCCGCGCGGGGAGGACGAGCGGGGCTGCGCCTGCGACGGGTTCTCCTGCGGCGACTCCGGGCTCTGCATACAGATGGTGCGTGCTTCCAATTATAGCTTATCTTATAATACATAAAAACTAATTTAACGAGTGTTTTGGATGTGTCCACTTATGAAAAGCTAATTAAAAAAACTACAAGTTAATAATGGAACTAACTACTTCGCTCGTATTTGCCCACTATTTGTGGTCGGTCGGAAGGAATAAAGTCGACATGGTCGTTATAGACTTTACCAATTAATTAAAAAACAGATGCCTTAGCTCAGATTTATTTACACCGATTCATTTTGTTGCAAGAAAACCTTTCGTCCCAGCTCCAGATTACATTCTGTCCATTGTTTTCTATCAGTGTGGACCTGTAATGGACTTTCTGTATATATTATGTTTTCTATGTAAATTATAATAAGTAGTGGTAGGTCTTTTAAATAAAATAAAATAAAAATAGTTTATGTTCTCGTGCCCGGAGGCCAGTGGCTTTCTTAACTGTGCAGTTGAGGAACTCAGAGTGCGCTTTTGATCATAGTTATGTGTAAATTGTTATTGTGTTGCAGCGTCTGTACTGCGACGGGGACGCGGACTGCGCGGACCGCTCGGACGAGCCGGCGGGCTGCGTGCCCCCCCCTACGCCGCGCCCCCCCGCGGGCCCAGAGCCCGGCCCGTGCGCGGCCGCGGGGCCCGGCACGCTGTACTGCGGCGGGCGCTGCCTGCCCGCCAACCTGGTCTGCGACGGCCGGGACCACTGCGAGGACGGAGGGGGAGGAGGTAACTTACAGGAACTCTTGAAACTGTTTCGTTACACAAATATCGCCAGTTGAGCTGGTCATTTTGACGACCTCCGTGGCGTAATGGTTAACACGGTAGACCGCTAATCCGGAGATTCTGGGTTCGATCCCCAGCCGGGGCAAGTTGGAAAATGGCCTTTTTCAAATTATCCTGGGTCTTGGGTGTTTATCTATATATGTATTTATCATAAAATATAGTATCGTTCAGTTAGTATCCTATAACACAAATTTAAAATTACTTTGGGGCTAGCGTAACCAGTGTGATTTGTCCCTATATATTTATATATTTATTAGGGTTCCGTACAAAAAATGAAAAACCGGAACCCTTATAGGATCACTCGTGCGTCTGTCTGTCCGTCTATCTGTCACAGCCAATTTGCTCCGAATCTACTGGACCGAATCAGGTGAAATTTGGTAGAATGTTGTAATCCTATGACCCAAACACATATGAGCAAAGTAAATAAATATTTTTTTTAAAATAAGGTTCATTTTCGGGGGACAAATTAGGAAGTTAAAAAAAAAGTTTTGCAAGCCTTACTGTGTCATATATCAAATGAAATGGATTGTTATGAGGATCTCAAATATATTTTTGACTAACAACTGAGCCTAAAATTTTGAAAAAAATACAAAATATAGTTTATTGCTTGTAGAAAATCTATAAGAATTCAATCAATTGTACAGACCCTCTCCACGAGAGTTTAACTTGCACTTGGCCGGTTTATTCTGTAAACTGGCGATGATCTTGCGACCTCGTATCTCGGCCACTCCGGCTCGACCGATGTGAATAATGTTCGTGTACGAGCCATGCTCGCACATTTCGGCTGCACGCGGCTTCACACAATGTAGGTCGCGTGTCACCTGTTTTTAATTGAGACACTATCGAGCAACGATCGAGAAAGGACCCGTCACACCCAGCTCTACACCATGTAACTTACCGACAATAAAACAGTTTCTGCGTGACGTGGTCTTGTGTCTCCATAACATCATACAACCTCATCAACAACATCTCTTCGTGTATGGCGTAGACCTAGGTGACAACCGAAGCCTGCGCCGTACATAATGGTCCTTCGAGCCGGATGGATTTCGGGCCCTTTTGCGATACCTAGCGAATCGGTTCACTGGCCTCTCACAAGCGAGTCTCACCAGTTGAATTGAGAAGGCGCATATATCGCAGGGGTGCGAGTACTTCAGAGAAATCAGCACAAGCATGGAAACACACAACTAGCTCTATCAAGACGTTATCAAGAACAAGTATCATGTGTCAACTACTGTCAGTGAAGCCACAGTGTTATTAACATCTATCATCAATTTATCAAGTAAGTTCCAACGCTACCTTACATGCAAGGTTGTAGAATTTGTAGAAAGAAAACTTCAATCAACATATCATTTAATGAAAAATTGGAGCTTCGCCACTAGCAACAAGGCAGTGGGAAGTCTTCTTCGTTCAGCTGGACATATCATTATCAAGCATTGGAGCTTCGCCACTAGCAACAAGGCAGTGGGAAGTCTTCTTCGTTCAGCTGGACATATCATTATCAAGCATTGGAGCTTCGCCACTAGCAACAAGGCAGTGGGAAGTCTTATTCGTTCAGCTGGACATATCATTATCAAGCATTGGAGCTTCGCCACTAGCAACAAGGCTGTGGGAAGTCTACGTCGTTCAGCTGGACATATCATTATCAAGCATTGGAGCTTCGCCACTAGCAACAAGGCAGTGGGAAGTCTTCTTCGTTCAGCTGGACATATCATTATCAAGCATTGGAGCTTCGCCACTAGCAACAAGGCAGTGGGAAGTCTTCTACGTTCAGCTGGACATATCATTATCAAGCATTGGAGCTTCGCCACTAGCAACAAGGCTGTGGGAAGTCTTCGTCGTTCAGCTGGACATATCATTATCAAGCATTGGAGCTTCGCCACTAGCAACAAGGCAGTGGGAAGTCTTCTTCGTTCAGCTGGACATATCATTATCAAGCATTGGAGCTTCGCCACTAGCAACAAGGCAGTGGGAAGTCTTCTTCGTTCAGCTGGACATATCATTATCAAGCATTGGAGCTTCGCCACTAGCAACAAGGCAGTGGGAAGTTTTCTTCGTTCAGCTGGACATATCATTATCAAGCATTGGAGCTTCGCCACTAGCAACAAGGCAGTGGGAAGTCTTCTTCGTTCAGCTGGACATATCATTATCAAGCATTGGAGCTTCGCCACTAGCAACAAGGCAGTGGGAAGTCTTCTTCGTTCAGCTGGACATATCATTATCAAGCATTGGAGCTTCGCCACTAGCAACAAGGCAGTGGCAAGTCTTCTTCGTTCAGCTGGATATATCATTATCAAGCATTGGAGCTTCGCCACTAGCAACAAGGCAGTGGGAAGTCTTCTTCGTTCAGCTGGACATATCATTATCAAGCATTGGAGCTTCGCCACTAGCAACAAGGCTGTGGGAAGTCTTTGTCGTTCAGCTGGACATATCATTATCAAGCATTGGAGCTTCGCCACTAGCAACAAGGCAGTGGGAAGTCTTCTTCGTTCAGCTGGACATATCATTATCAAGCATTGGAGCTTCGCTACTAGCAACAAGGCAGTGGGAAGTCTTCTTCGTTCAGCTGGACATATCATTATCAAGCATTGGAGCTTCGCCACTAGCAACAAGGCTGTGGG
The DNA here is from genome assembly GCA_963576875.1 of Acrobasis repandana. Lineage (NCBI taxonomy): Eukaryota > Metazoa > Arthropoda > Insecta > Lepidoptera > Pyralidae > Acrobasis > Acrobasis repandana. Next base: position 14,139,825 of record OY756238.1, on the reverse strand, counting down.
AAGTCTTCGTCGTTCAGCTGGACATATCATTATCAAGCATTGGAGCTTCGCCACTAGCAACAAGGCAGTGGGAAGGTTTCTTCGTTCAGCTGGACATATCATTATCAAGCATTGGAGCTTCGCCACTAGCAACAAGGCAGTGGGAAGTCTTCTTCGTTCAGCTGGACATATCATTATCAAGCATTGGAGCTTCGCCACTAGCAACAAGGCAGTGGGAAGTCTTCGTCGTTCAGCTGGACATATCATTATCAAGCATTGGAGCTTCGCCACTAGCAACAAGGCAGTGGGAAGTCTTCTTCGTTCAGCTGGACATATCATTATCAAGCATTGGAGCTTCGCCACTAGCAACAAGGCAGTGGGAAGTCTTCTTCGTTCAGCTGGACATATCATTATCAAGCATTGGAGCTTCGCCACTAGCAACAAGGCAGTGGGAAGTCTTCTTCGTTCAGCTGGAGATATCATTATCAAGCATTGGAGCTTCGCCACTAGCAACAAGGCAGTGGGAAGTCTTCTTCGTTCAGCTGGACATATCATTATCAAGCATTGGAGCTTCGCCACTAGCAACAAGGCTGTGGGAAGTCTTCGTCGTTCAGCTGGACATATCATTATCAAGCATTGGAGCTTCGCCACTAGCAACAAGGCTGTGGGAAGTCTTCGTCGTTCAGCTGGACATATCATTATCAAGCATTGGAACTTCGCTAACTAGGAAGTCTTCTTCGTTCAGCTGGACATATCATTATCAAGCATTGGAGCTTCGCCACTAGCAACAAGGCAGTGGGAAGTCTTCTTCGTTCAGCTGGACATATCATTATCAAGCATTGGAGCTTCGCCACTAGCAACAAGGCTGTGGGAAGTCTTCGTCGTTCAGCTGGACATATCATTATCAAGCATTGGAGCTTCGCCACTAGCAACAAGGCTGTGGGAAGTCTTCGTCGTTCAGCTGGACATATCATTATCAAGCATTGGAACTTCGCCACTAGCAACAAGGCAGTGGGAAGTCTTCTTCGTTCAGCTGGACATATCATTATCAAGCATTGGAGCTTCGCCACTAGCAACAAGGCAGTGGGAAGTCTTCTTCGTTCAGCTGGACATATCATTATCAAGCATTGGAGCTTCGCTACTAGCAACAAGGCTGTGGGAAGTCTTTGTCGTTCAGCTGGACATATCATTATCAAGCATTGGAGCTTCGCCACTAGCAACAAGGCAGTGGGAAGTCTTCTTCGTTCAGCTGGACATATCATTATCAAGCATTGGAGCTTCGCTACTAGCAACAAGGCAGTGGGAAGTCTTCTTCGTTCAGCTGGACATATCATTATCAAGCATTGGAGCTTCGCCACTAGCAACAAGGCAGTGGGAAGGTTTCTTCGTTCAGCTGGACATATCATTATCAAGCATTGGAGCTTCGCCACTAGCAACAAGGCAGTGGGAAGTCTTCTTCGTTCAGCTGGACATATCATTATCAAGCATTGGAGCTTCGCCACTAGCAACAAGGCAGTGGGAAGTCTTCGTCGTTCAGCTGGACATATCATTATCAAGCATAGGAGCTTCGCCACTAGCAACAAGGCAGTGGGAAGTCTTCTTCGTTCAGCTGGACATATCATTATCAAGCATTGGAGCTTCGCCACTAGCAACAAGGCAGTGGGAAGTCTTCTTCGTTCAGCTGGACATATCATTATCAAGCATTGGAGCTTCGCCACTAGCAACAAGGCAGTGGGAAGTCTTCTTCGTTCAGCTGGAGATATCATTATCAAGCATTGGAGCTTCGCCACTAGCAACAAGGCAGTAGGAAGTCTTCTTCGTTCAGCTGGACATATCATTATCAAGCATTGGAGCTTCGCCACTAGCAACAAGGCAGTGGGAAGTCTTCTTCGTTCAGCTGGACATATCATTATCAAGCATTGGAGCTTCGCCACTAGCAACAAGGCTGTGGGAAGTCTTCGTCGTTCAGCTGGACATATCATTATCAAGCATTGGAGCTTCGCCACTAGCAACAAGGCTGTGGGAAGTCTTCGTCGTTCAGCTGGACATATCATTATCAAGCATTGGAACTTCGCCACTAGCAACAAGGCAGTGGGAAGTCTTCTTCGTTCAGCTGGACATATCATTATCAAGCATTGGAGCTTCACCACTAGCAACAAGGCAGTGGGAAGTCTTCTTCGTTCAGCTGGACATATCATTATCAAGCATTGGAGCTTCGCTACTAGCAACAAGGCAGTGGGAAGTTTTCTTCGTTCAGCTGGACATATCATTATCAAGCATTGGAGCTTCGCCACTAGCAACAAGGCAGTGGTAAGTCTTCTTCGTTCAGCTGGACATATCATTATCAAGCATTGGAGCTTCGCCACTAGCAACAAGGCAGTGGGAAGTCTTCTTCGTTCAGCTGGACATATCATTATCAAGCATTGGAGCTTCGCCACTAGCAACAAGGCAGTGGGAAGTCTTCTTCGTTCAGCTGGACATATCATTATCAAGCATTGCAGCTTCGCCACTAGCAACAAGGCAGTGGGATGTCTTCGTCGTTCAGCTGGACATATCATTATCAAGCATTGGAGCTTCGCCACTAGCAACAAGGCAGTGGGAAGTCTTCGTCGTTCAGCTGGACATATCATTATCAAGCATTGGAGCTTCGCCACTAGCAACAAGGCAGTGGGAAGTCTTCGTCGTTCAGCTGGACATATCATTATCAAGCATTGGAGCTTCGCCACTAGCAACAAGGCAGTGGGAAGTCTTCGTCGTTCAGCTGGACATATCATTATCAAGCATTGGAGCTTCGCCACTAGCAACAAGGCAGTGGGAAGTCTTCGTCGTTCAGCTGGACATATCATTATCAAGCATTGGAGCTTCGCCACTAGCAACAAGGCAGTGGGAAATCTTCGTCGTTCAGCTGGACATATCATAATCAAGCATTGGAGCTTCGCCACTAGCAACAAGGCAGTGGGAAGTCTTCGTCGTTCAGCTGAACACAGCATATCATTATCATTTTATCAAGAATTGGAACTTCACCGCAAGCAGTAGTGGAGTCAATAACAATCATCATTCATCATATCAATCAAACATTGAAGTTACGCCGCGAGCAAGATAGTGGAGACTTCGTCTTGTCGAGAAGGACAGAAAAACGAATAACGCTGTGGTCAACTGAAGTTGGAACATCATATCTACATCAAGAATGTTTATGCTAAGAAATATTAATGCTTTATGAATATTTATGTATTTATGTAAGTATATTTATGTATGTTTATGTAGGTATATATCTTGTCTATTTATTTATTTAGTTTTGTATTGTAGGTACACGCCAATTACCTCTTTTTTTCCCATTTCCTCTCGCGGGTCTACTGGAAGAAATTTCTTTAGAAATAAGTAGCACCTAAGTACTATGTTTTCCTTATTTCTTTATGTGTATGTTTGTAAATTTCCAAGTGTACTTGAATAAATAAAATAAAAATAAAATAAATAAATAATATCACCATTCCACGCAACTCACACAACTTAGAGTGGAATATCTCAATCTACGATGATCAGAAACTAGCAGAAATTGGAGAAAACATCAAATTCTTGAAAGAGCATCCTCCGGCACTATCAGATGGTATTTCAACTCACGACGTGCACCACTATGCATTGATCTATGCTATAGTAGGTGTGCTGCTGTTATTCGGACTGGTATACGTGTCACGCCGGACTCGCTGTAGCTGGCGAGTGTCGGCGGGACCCTCAGCGTTGGCGCGCCCGCCAGTGGCGGCGAGCCCCCGTGCAGCAGGGCAGGCGCCGTGGCGGCTGGCGCTCAGCCCGCCCGCGCCTGCCCCCCGGGCCCGCGCATCAAGTCTTGGAGATAGTGTGTTGTATCAATGCGTAAATGAAAAATCAAAAACAGCGAATGCGCGAGTGTTAAACAAAAATACGTCCCCACTTTTTCAAAACTTTAGTGCTTTGAACACTGCCGATCAATAGACTCGAACTATCTTTATTTTCCAATTACTACTCACAAAGTTAAAATTTATGTAGTCTAAGAACTATAACCAAATTCTAATATCAAATCATTTTTATTAACTATTATTTTTTGTTGATAATATTAACAATATTTAGATTTTGAATAATTTTTTTGTATTGTTGAATCAATATATTGTTATTTATCTTTATCATTCGTTAATATGTGTGCCTGCCTGCTCGCTGGCCGCGGAGCATGTACGAGCTACGCTGTACATAACCGATTGACCTAGAAGCAGAAATGCTGACAGGCGCGCCGATGGGCCGCCGTCTCGTTGTAATTTACTTCGGTACCATTAAAATAGTCTCGAAATCAAGTCGTTTTATCATTATCAATCATCACGGTATTCAAACCCTATCAGTATCAATTTTATATCATTTCTAATATCAATATATCATTATTGTACGATCCCGGATCGTACAGTTCGACCTTAAAGTTTTATAAAATTATGATTATATATTTGTCCTACATTTATTTGCCGGATATACATTCTTACTGGTTTTGTTTTTCTATAATTGATGTTCAATCTTGATGCTGTAACAGCATAAAAAGCTCGAATTACTTAAATCCACAGGTGCGGGCAGCGACGAAGACCCTGTGCTGTGCAGCTCGTTCATGGCGCTGTTCGGCAGCGGGGAGGCGCGCGCGGCGGCCGGCGCCGAGCGCAGCGCGTGCGGCGCGGGCGAGTGGCGCTGCAGGAACGGGGGCTGCGTGCCGCGCCGCAAGCTGTGCGACGGGGAGGACGACTGCGGGGACTACACCGACGAGTGGCGCTGCAGTACGTATACACACACACACGCAACAACAAACACACAACAGCCACACACATACACTGTGACGTTCTTCTGGAACTGATTCCAGAGGCCAGGCCTACCCATTTTTAAGCTATTGCATAGCTTTTATCGCCGGCTTTGAGCGCGGCGACCGAATCAAGAAATTCCGTAACGAAAATAAAACCGAACACTCGTGTAACGTCGTTTCAGTTCGGCAGACTTCGGCACGGTGTTTGTGTGCGTGCGACTAGACGTATGCGTGTAGACTAGCTGCTAACTGCTCATAACTGATTCTATCTCTTTTAGACACGATGCTAGGTGAGACTAGAGGTGTGAATAACGGCTTTAAATTGCCAACGACTTATAACGTTATGCTTATTTAAATAAGCTGCTTTTCATAATAGCTTAATTGCTTAATAACTTAGGGACTATTTTTCGTTTAAATAATCGAAGCACTACTTATTATTTATTGTTGCTATTATTAATTTATTAACTAAACGTTTTCAATGAACTTCCCTTCGTACTTTAACAGGGTTAGGACTGTCTGAATATGGTTGTATTGGTTTTCCTTGACTTTTCTTAAAGCACTTATCAATTATTTTCTATAACACATTGCAATTATGTATTCAGGCGTACTTAAAAGTTCATTGATTTCGTATTATACATTATTTACACCAAATTTATATTATATACAAAGTTACCTATATACAGTTCTCATGAACAAAAAAATTCATAAGCAAAACACAATTATAAACGCGCGAAACAACGAACACACCTAATGTGTCAATGACTTGCGCCAACGAGAAAGCGTAGCGAACTAAACTAAACGGCAAAATAACAAAAATTGAAATTAAGCATTAAACGAAAAATAGTCCAAATAAATCAAAAAGACAGATATTTGAAGTGTTTTTTCACAATAAAACTCTATTCAATTTGGAAGGATAATTAACATCGTTGTATACTCCGATTTAATGAAAAAGTTATAATACGTAAATTGTTTAACATCAAAATTGCGCGCTATACATTTTAGCAAGGTTATCGTGTCATTGCAATAACTTTCGATTGTATTACCTGTGTCGCCATCTAACATAACTGATAGGTACCAATTTCTAAACGGTGAAGTGACGCGTGACGTAATGTAACGACGATAATTTCAACGAAAACAGATGTCGCCCTAGTAATTTGAAGTAAGCTAACAACGGTGTTAGCTTAAAATGTTAAACGTGCTTATATGCTTAATATTTTAAGCAGACTTATTTATACGCTTAGCGTTTAAACGCCCACCTCTAGGTGAGACAGTGTGCTTTTTGGCCGCGTCCACGAGTGAGTTCGAGCCCGCGACTAGTTGAACCTCAACGTGTATGTATATGGTACGACTGTACGAAGCTCGCACGGATCGAGACTAGATATTAGATAAAAAATGCTATGCAATAGCTTTACCGCGGCAGTCCCGAGTGTCACACGTTTTTTTTTACTTAATATTAGTGTGCAAAATAATGAGTTTTAGTTTCTACATAAGTAGATAAATAAAATATTTATTTATTTCTTCACAATTCCAAATTTTATTAATATTATTAAATCTAAATTCAACAACAAATAAATTAAATCTAAAACTAATATTAAACACAACAAACATTAACATTAACTTCACAATTTGTCTCAAAACTTAATTCAGAACTAAGTCAAGGTATAACAAGGTAAAAGTATATGTTAAAAGGTACAGAACCTAAGTAAAAGTGAAGCGCTGATGCCTGTGATAGGTTTCCGAGAAGAACTTGTATTTACAGGTCACCAGGACTTATAAGTAGCAAATATAGTAAAGGCTTATACATATATATACATAATTAAATAATAAACTTAACTAATAAATCGTGTGCTAAACACATGTTAAGGGTTGGGCTACATCTGCCCGCACGGAACAGCACTTTCCTATACTGCTATGTTTTCCTGTCGCTCAGAACCGTCATTTGCTAGAGCGAGAAAGAGTCCGTGCGGCCGTATGTAGCCGAACCATAAATTATTATCACGTTTCTGCTGTTCGAAAATCTACCAAGTCTTATCCCCTCCCCCCCGCAGACATCAACGAGTGCCTGTCCCGCAACGGAGAGTGCGCGCACAACTGCACGGACCTGCCGGTGGGGCGCGCGTGCTGGTGCCGCGCGGGCTGGCGCGCGCGCGCTGGCGCCTGCGCGGACGTGGACGAGTGCCAAGAGGACCAGCCCTGCGACCACCGCTGCAGGTGACGCCTGTCTCTACTTTATATACTTACGCAAACAAGCCCGGTTCAAGTGGATAGAAGCATGTCGTAAGGCAGAATAAATTCTGCAAGAATTATTTTTCTACTCGTCGACCGTTATATGGAACTTCTTCAAATATTTCCCTGACGACCGATTGGAAGCGGCCTGCATCCATCGTTTTCTTGCAACCTTACCCAGGTCGTCCGAACCCCTAGTAGGTAGATGTCTTACAATACGTGACTGCCATTCGAGTACCTTTCTTCTCCACCCCACTACCACTTCAATGAGCTAATCCGCTGGGCTATGTCAGTGACCTTCGTTCTTCTACGAATCTCCACATTATTTATACAGTGTGTCCCGTCATCGGTGTCGGAGACTTTAGTGATGTGATATACGGTATTTTTTACTGACAATTCACCTATTATGAGTAGTTTTTATTTTAATATTTCTTTTGTTAACAATATATTTTTTCTTTAAAAATGTATGAAGTTTTTTTAATTGGTCTTATATTGTAATAACTCCTAAATTATCTCACTGAGAGCACCGATGTTTGTATTTGATTTTAGAAAACATTGTCTTGTATCGTTTTAAAATAAAAAATTACCATCTTTATGGCCTAGTTTTTTCAAAAAAAGCCAATGATCTAAAAAAATATTTAAAACAAAGAATATTTTTTTCAATAACATTGTTTTTTTCTTATTCCATGAAAATTTAAACATGTTTGCTATCAAGCTACTATCTCCATGTCGAGCTCACATGAGGTTTACTATTTTATGTTTATAGGACCTTTACATGAGTAGATAATATTAAATTTGTACACGAGCCCGTGCCATCCCATTTTACTACGGTAGGTAATAAAAAAAATATGAAGGTTGATTTTTCGATAAAAAATGGCATATACTACCCCATTTAAGTCTCCGACACTGATGACGGGACACATTGTATATTTGGAATGTGCTCATAGTACAGTGTACAGGACGACTGTCTATATTTCGCTACTCTAAGGTGGTGTTAACCTGTTTGGTGTCAGGAACACGATGGGCAGCTTCGTGTGCGCGTGCGCGGCGGGCTACCGACTCATGGACGACGGCATCAACTGCTCGCCGGTCGAGGGTGAGCGAGCTTTTCATTTGCCATTTCACATGTTTAGCTAGGTATGCTGGCGTACTGCGTTAAGCGGGACCCGCGACGGATTCAGTCTGTCTCTTTCACAAACTGTACGTGCGACAGAGAATGGTGACGCCCCATGGATCTGCTATCATTGTCGCAAGTAGGGTTTGTAACAAAGAGAGAATGAAATCGTCGCGGAATAATATTACATTGAATGCGTTCCACTACACGTCTTGATTTTACTTTTAGTGAAAACGGTGACTAAAGCTAAGCGTGGTGATGCACACACAATGCGCTTTAAGACTGTGAAAGTAATTTACGTTTCTCTATATTTTGGTTCCTGCCTTTTTCTTGTCTCCATCTGATATGATATAGTGCGCTGGAGCAGCTCGCTTGCCAGGGAACAGTATTGAGCATGGAGCAGCTCGCTCGCCAGGGGACAGTATTGAGCATGGAGCAGCTCGCTCGCCAGGGGACAGTATTCAGCATGGAGCAGCTCGCTCGCCAGGGGACAGTATTGAGCATGGAGCAGCTCGCTCGCCAGGGGACAGTATTGAGCATGGAGCAGCTCGCTCGCCAGGGGATAGTATTGAACCTGGCTATTGGTGTTGCAGCGGCGCGTGCGTCCCTGATCTTCACGAACCGCTACTACATCCGGCGCACGTGGCTGGGCGCGGCGCCCGCTACCAGCCTGCTGGTGCGCGGCCTCACCAACGCGGTGGCGCTGGACATGCACTGGGCCAGCGGCTGCCTGTACTGGAGCGACGTCACGCGGCTGGGCAGCTCCGTGCAGCGCTGGTGTGGGCTGCGGGCCCGCGCCGCGCCCGGCGACGGCGACCACGAGGTACAGCTCGCGAGCTTTATTTAAGACGTCACCAGGCTGACAACTGGTGACGTCGGTTCCTTGAGTGGTTTACAATCCGGGCACGAGAAGATTGGTGAAGATGATAGGCATTTTTTGTGGTAGTCGAACTAAGAAAAGTGCAAGATACGCTCTCTGCTATCAAGACAAAAGCGTAGTTCGCCATTCTTCTCCAAGGTAATGGAAAAAGGCGAGCATGGAATCTTGCGTCGCTCGACAGTATCTTCCTTCAGCATTAGCTGGTGGTGGAAGAACACATCATCAGGTGTTTTTTTTGTCTCCACTGCAGGAGCATGACCCTTTCTGTACTACCAGAGCCATACTTAGCCAGAGCAGTCAAAGGATTTGGCGTACACTCCACGCTGGCCAGACGGGTTGGAGAGATCTCATTGATGTTTATTAAGTTTTATTTAGGTTGTGTTTCCTAAGTCGCCCTTTTCGACATCCACGGGAAGACTCGGAGTGGTCCTATTCTGCTCTGCCAGGAACCACACGGCTATCTTGGTGGTGGAAGCACACAAAGTAGTTTGAACCAAGGAAGCAGATCAGTATCTGGATGGTTGTGGTCGCAGCTGCTGCACGGCGCGACGCTGCAGAACCCGGACGGGCTGGCGGTGGACTGGGTGGCGGGCAACGTGTACTGGTGCGACAAGGGCAGCGACACCATCGACGTGTCGCGCCTGGACGGCCGCCACCGCCGCGTGCTGGTGCGCGGCGGGCTGCGCGAGCCGCGCGCCATCGCGCTGCATCCGCAGCAGGGGTGAGCCATTCTAAACGCATGTTCCTTCTCTATCAATCTACAATTGATGGCAGTGTAAGTGCAATGCCAGCAGAACGTCATGAGCAGGATAAAACTTACTCGCACTCCGGGCAGATGCCAACGACGTGTAGTGCTAGGAAGGGGTTTGTGAAGATGAATTTATGCTGGTTTTAAGTTTTCTCGGCAGTCACTGCTCTGTCAGCCCGGAATAGGGCCTCGGCTTTCATATACCGATATAATCTCTTGCTCAAAATATTGTTTGTTTGTAATAACTTTATTGTACCTAAATTTAAGTATAAAACACAACATAATACGAAAGAGCAAATATACAAAGGCGGACTTATCCCATGTAGGGATCTCTTCCAGTCAACCTGCGATAGATTGAGAGGATATTTACTCTATTATATATAAGGTAGAAGCCGGTACGTATAAATTACTTATCTACACACATAAATATATACGAACATACTTACATAAATACATATAGCAATACACATAAACAAACTATACATAAAGTATATATCTTACATACATAGGTATATATTTAATAAATATTAAAGATAAGTACTTGATTCAGTCCAAGCATGACGTAACCAGAGAAGACTTCGATAATCTAGTTTTAAATGAATCCAGTGAAGGTGCCATCCTTACATCAGCTGGAAGTGAGTTCCAAAGCCTTGCCGCCAAGACTTTAAACGATTTGGAGTAAGACTGTGACGAATGCGGTGGGATGTCCAAAACGAGGCTGCCGGCTGTGCGCAAACGACTATCCACAACCCGAAAATTAAATTTGCAATGGAGGTAATCAGGGGAAGAAGGATTAAAAAGGGCGTTGAAGAGGAGGCAGAGAATCGTATCCTAACAGGTAACCAATTTAGTTTCTTGCGAGACTCCGAAATGTGATCAAATTTTCGAAGGTTGAAGACATACCTAATACAGTTGTTTTGGAGGCGCTCTAATTTATCTAGAAGTTCCTCTGTAGGATCCAAATATGCAACGTCAGCATAATCAAGAATAGGAATTAATAAAGAACGTGTCAATAATACTTTCGTCCTTATTGGGAGACAATTTCGCAATCGCCTCAGAGAATGCATGCCCACAAACATTTTGCGACTCACCTCATTAGTTTGGGTAGACCATGACAAAGTTTCATCCAAAACTATTCCCAAGTTTTTAACTGTTGGAGAGAAAGGAATAATAATACCATTTAGCATAACATTGGGAACAACGGTGGAATGAAACTTTGCCATGAAATGTGGACTACCAATTACTATTGCTTGGGATTTATCTGCATTGACCATAAGCCCGAAGTTATGGGACCAAGTCGCAATAGCGGCAAGGTCGGAATTGATAATGCTTACTGCGTCGCTGAAGTTATCGAGAGGGGCGGCCGTATAAATCTGCAGATCATCTGCATACAAGTGAAAAGAAGATTTAATACAAGACGTGATACCGTCAATGAAAATTGAGAATAATATTGGGGAAAGTATTCCACCTTGAGGAACACCGGCAGCCAGGTCACACCACTCAGATTTACTCAGATCAATTTTCACCAACTATCGACGCCCATAAAGGTAGGAATGAAACCAAGTAAGAGAAGATGCAGAGAAGTTAAGGGAATTTAGAACGCCAAGTAGTATGTCGAAATCAACTGTATTGAATGCATTAGAGTAATCTAACAGAACCAGAATAGTGAGTTTCTTGTTATCTATGTTCATTCTGATGTCGTCCGTTATTTTGACGAGGGCGGTTGTAGTGCTATGTCCAGCACGAAATCCAGATTGATGTTCATTTAGTAGTTTGTGTGAAGATAGATATGTCGTTAATTGTTGCTGGACATAGTGCTCCAGGATTTTTGAAAGGACAGGGAGTATAGATATGGGACGGAATTGGGAAGGTAAGGAAGGGTTAGGTTTTTTAGGGAGTGGAATCACATGCGCGCGTTTCCAAGCAGAAGGAAAAACCCCAGTGGATAACGAACAGTTGAAAATGTCAATCAAGATTGGGGACACCACCGGTAAAATAGGTCTCAACATATCAAGAGAGATGCCATCATTACCGATCGCATTAGATTTCAGCTTGACAAAAATATCCTGAACATCCTTAATTGACATCGGCGGCAAATTAAATGCTGGGCAATCAGACTTAGTTTTATCAGCAAGCTCCGCAAGCGTAACATTCCTGACACTCGAAGGGAGGGTGGAGCCAGTAGAGCAGAAATGTTTATTAAGAGAGTTCGCATCAATACTGAGAGTAGGATCGGATGATTGCTTACCAACTCCTAATCCCTTCAAGAAAGTCCACATCTTACCATAATGATGACTTACCATATTAGTTCTTGAATGGTTATATGTATATGGTGGCGCAAGCTTTAGTACTCATATCTCCTTCATAGTCTCTGCCTACCCCTGTGGGGAATAGGCGTGATAGTATGTATGTATGTATCTATATATCCATATTTATTCTGGTTTTGTATCTGCTGTATAATTAATCCGTCACTTCACAAACTTCACGCAAACCTCACGAACATACAAACACACACATACAAGTTTAACAAAGCAGTTTAATATAATCTAGTTATAAAATGAGTTCAATAATTGATGATTTAGATGAAACCCTATCGATAGGGTGTCACTCACTTCAAAACGCCGAGGCATGCGGTAACTTTTTCACAGTCTCACAGTATTCTAATTTTAAAGTCTTATCGCTTAACATACGAAGTATCTCCCACAACTTTGACTCACTCATGGTAACAATGAAACGCATGAATACCACATTCGAAGTTATCATCCTCACTGAGTGCTGGTTGAAGGAGCATACGATAATACCTCAAATACCCGGCTACAAATCTTACCGTACACATAAATACATAAACCAAAACGGTGGTGTAACAGCTTACGTTAGAGATACTTGGAATGTCACTGTCGGGGAACCCGAATTTGACGATTGCAACTGTCTGGAGATTTACTTGAATTCAGCTTTTCTCATTTTAGGAATTTATCGATCTCCTTCTTTTGCGAACATCAATCCTTTCTTGAGCTCTCTACAAACAATTCTACATAGTACGGACAATAAAAAATACGTGATGGTATGCGGGGATATAAACATCGATCTCTTGGATGACGAAAAGTGTTCTGATTACTTAAACCTAATGTGTGAATTCCAACTTCTACCTGCAATCACCGAACGCACTAGAGACGATGCATGCTTGGACCACATATTTGTAAAAAAACATGATAATCCCGTAGGCCTAATTTGCCCATCCAATATTACGGACCACAGTATCTGCATGTTAGGAATATCACTTAACAAGCCTCCACCCACTCGCAAACGAACTCGTGTCAAAACTAACTCTGATTCCGTCATGCATGAATTAGAACGAGTTAACTGGGACGCGGTAACGGACTGTAATAATATTAATAATGCCGTCAAAACTTTTAATAATTACATTGAAACAGCTTTATTAAATAATACCAAAGAAACATTGACTAGTCGCTCAAAGTTTAACTTAAAACCTTGGATTACACCTGGTTTGATGAAATGTCAAAAAGTGAGGGACAAACTACATCAGGAAGCTAAAAAAGATACGTCAAATGAGATGGCCCAAATAATTTATAAAAGGTACCGCAACTTTCTCAACAGCTTACTATATAAACTGAAAAACGATTTTGAGAGAAACCAAATTGCTACTAACAAGGACAACCCAAAACATTTATGGTCAACCCTAAAAGATATTTGTCATCTCAACAAACATCACGATAACAGGTCCACTGAACTGCTTAAATTTAAATCAAACCGAAAAGATTCCATAAATTTTTGTAATGAATATTTAGCAAATGTTGGAAATACTTTAGCAAATACCACTCTGCAAAATATAGGTGCCACTGAAGAAAACCTGTTAACTTCCTTCAAAACTACTAAATCTATCTCCGAATCGCTTTTCCTTAATCCAACCGATGAAAATGAGGTTAGCGACTTAATTAACAAATTAAAAATAGATAGTACTCCTGGATATGACAAATTTACCCCTTTTCTAATTAAGAAACTAAGACACATAATCGTGAAACCTTTAACGCATATATTCAATCTTAGCCTTATCGTCTGGCGTTTTTCCGGAGTTATGGAAACTTGCCTTAGTGACTCCTATTTACAAAAACGGTGCAGAAAACTCTCCCGGTAACTATAGGCCCATATCTCTTCTACCCATATTTTCTAAATTGTTGGAGAAAATAGTAAATAAAAGGCTTGTAACTTTTATAGAAAAAAATAAACTTTTACCGGAACGTCAGTACGGTTTCCGACGAGGAAGGTCATCAGAAGATGCTGTGGTACTGCTTACGGAGATTGTATCTTCGGCCCTGGATTTAAACGAACGCTGTATTGGTATATTTCTTGATCTAGCCAAGGCTTTTGACACGGTCTCTGTCCGAATACTTCTCAGGAAACTAAGTTGTTGTTTTGGAATACGGGGAGTTGCACAGCACTGGTTCGAGAGCTACCTTACAAATAGATTTCAAATGCTTAAAATAGATAACATAATCAGCGATCCCGTTAACGTATCTTATGGAGTGCCACAAGGCAGTATTCTAGGCCCAACTTTGTTTATATTGTATATAAGTGACATGTTTGACCAGTCACTGGATGGGTCTGAACTGATCTGCTATGCAGATGACACCGTGGTACTCTTTCGCGGTTCTTTGTGGGGGCAGGTCTTTCATAGAGCAGAAAATGGTATGGCTTCCATGGGTGACTGGTTAAACAGAAATCTTTTGACCTTAAACATTTCTAAAACGAAATTCATAGCTTTTCATAAGACATTAGCTTCGAAACCTCCAATCGACGTAACAGCTATCAAATTACACAAGTGTGCTAAGGCAGGCAACTTTAACGTTTCTTGCGACTGCTCACACATCTCCCGAACAAAAAGCCTAAAATATCTAGGAGTCATAGTAGACGAACATCTTTCCTTTAAAGAACATGTAGCCCTGGTTGCAAATCGAACTCGAAAATCAATATTCATAATGAAAATACTACGCCAATCTGCAGACCGAAACACACTAACTCTAGTTTACAAAGCCATATGCCAATCGTATATCATATACTGCATTAAAGCGTGGGGTGGTGCCGCCAAAACATCTTTACTTGTTTTGGAACGAGCCCAGCGAGCAGTAATAAAGGTTATGTTACGTAAACCGCATAGGTATTGTACGAATTCTCTTTACGCGGAAGCTGAGGTGCTCAGAGTTCGACAACTGTTTGTTTGGAGAGCCACTATGTCCACGCACAAAAAAGTCCGATCAGCAAGCGATTATGAGGTCCGCGTTAGTAGAAGAGTTCATAGGATTGATGTTGTGGCCGTAAATACTATGTTTGCCAAGAGGCTTGCTCCATACATATTTTCATATACGAGTATGTATAATCAGATCTGCCATAAAATTAAAAATGTAATGACTTTTAACAAACATAGAGCAAATCATGCGGTAAAAACCTGGTTAATGACATTAGACTATGTAGAAACGGAAGATATCTTGCCAAAAAGTGGGTAACAACTTTTATAACACTTATATACCTACTTACTCTTACCCAAACAAACAATAAATACTTATATATTACACAAGCACACACTTATATACACAATTTGTAATTGTGACAAATATTGAACCGATATAAATATTATGTAAAAAATAAATAAAAAAAAACTGGTAACGGATACAACACGGACCACTGCGATACAAGCAGCGCTTAGTGCAGGGTCCAAAGGTACCTACTTCTGTCTGTACAAGTTTAAATAAGTTAAATTAGGTTAAGTAAAATTGTAAATTATTATTAGTTTTTTTTTGGTAAATAAATATATATTATATTATATTATATATCTTCTTCATCTTAGCACGGCCGTGGTTGCATCTTCTGCTGTGCTGCTATATGCATGTCGATGGTCACCCAAGGATGCCGCAGACCATGCGAAATCGATAAGCAAATAGCCGGAACAATTAAAACGATTCGGCTATAGTTTTTCGACAGGCAGCCTGTCTGACGTTTACCCTCTTCGGGAATTAAAACTGTAGAAGTAATCTCGTGCCCTGTGCGCAGCGCGCTGTACTGGTCGGACTGGGGCTCGGAGGCGCACATTGGGCGCGCGGGCATGGATGGCTCCGCGCGCGCCGTGCTGCTGCGCGAGGGGCTGGGCTGGCCCAACGCGCTCAGCGTTGCGCACGCCTCCCAAGAGCTGTACTTCGCGGATGCGCGCGAGGACTACGTTGCCGTCATCAGGCTGGGGGAGGAGCCGCCCAACGTGCGAGTGCTCTTCCACAGGGGTGAGTCTTGCCGGTGCTCGACCGGTGTTGGGAGGGGAGAGTTACGTCCCTCTCCCCCAATGATGACTTTTGCGATGGTTGTAGGGGATTTTCAGTGTCAGACCTTTCTACCACCAAGTATTAACCTACCCTCGATTTTTGTACATTTTGATATTTCGTCATCGAAATATAATCTCCAGAAGCCTAACTAATCCCGAAAAATCATTCCACGTGATATACCGCGGCGGGCGGGGCTTAAAATATGACAGTTCGCCGTGACACTCGAGTAGTGCGGTTGCGTCGCAAAAAGTTTCCTTTGAGAATATTGCTGTTTTTGCGACAATCGATTCATTAAAAATGCCGTCATGTGCGGTGAAGTGGTGTAGAAGCCATACAGACTTGAAAAACACAGGAGTCGCCTTTCGTATGTAAGTAAATAAACATTTTAATAATCGGCCCCTGAGCCGCCTGCTTGACCGACGCGGCGATAACGCGTGCGCGACCTTGTCGCGCATGCATGCATCTTTGTCTATGTGTGTGTTTAAGTGTTTCGTTGTAATTACTGTTAGTTTGTATGCGTAAATAGAATCAGAATCGAAGCGGTGAATGTAGGAGCGTTAGATTTCTAGAGAATATATTTTGATGGCTTTAGGTAATTTTGATTTGAAATTAAACAGACAGTAAAATAATATACTTGCTCGCGAAAACAATAAAAACTTTTCTAGATTTTATAAAAAAAATAACTCAATTGTTACGTACACATATAAGGGGGGACGGGGATAAAGGATACGCTTACTTTTGCTGACAAGAGAAAAGGGGGAGTTTACAATAGCTCAAATTCTGCTCACGTAATACTTGAACGATCCCTAAGGGCAAAGTTGTGTTTGTGTGCAGAGAGCCAGCCGTGGCTGCGGCTGCACCACGTGTTCGCGCTGGCGGTGTGGGAGGGCCGCGTGTACTGGTCGGACTGGGAGACGCGCTCCATCGAGTCCTGTCTGCGGAGGCCCACGAGGCACTACAAGGTCAGTTCCTAATCCCATTCACCATCAGCTTTCAAAAACACACTGCTGGGCATAAGCCTCCCTTTGTCTGCGCCATCCTATTCTGTCCCCCGCCGCTACGATCCAGTTCTTTCCAGTGACATCCTTGATATCGTCGACCCACCTATCCGCCGGACGCCCCGCACTGCGCTTACATTTCTGGGAGACCACTCGGTGACGGCCATAATTATCTTATCACTCGAGTTTTGACCAGCACTATCTGTTAGTGTTTTATTAACTTGATTATGAATTGGGTTATGTTATGTCCCTTTAGGAATCGAACTCTACGTTGTTCTC
Source organism: Acrobasis repandana (assembly GCA_963576875.1). NCBI lineage: Eukaryota > Metazoa > Arthropoda > Insecta > Lepidoptera > Pyralidae > Acrobasis > Acrobasis repandana. The sequence goes on along the minus strand of OY756238.1, from coordinate 14,122,471 downwards.
TAAGACGGGCGGCGCGCACGAGTGCCGCACCGTCGTGCACACCGTGCACAAGCCCATGGACCTGCGCATCGCGCACCCCGCCAGGCAGCCGCCCGTGCCGGGTACGTGCGACTTTATTTTTAGGCTGAGTTAACCTTGCTTGTGATATTGTATCTATGTAACTACTATTTAGGCACATAACCGTTTCTTTTGTATCCGTTCCCTAGAACTGACGGAGCAATGTGCCCGCCTGAACTGCTCCGGGCTGTGCCTGCTCGCGCCCGCGCCGGGCGAGGGCGTGCCGGCCGCCGACCACGACCCCGCGGTGTCCGCACACGCGCGCTGCGCGTGCCCCGAGCACTTCGTGCTGGGCGAGGACGGCCGGTCATGCTCGCCGAACTGCACCAGCGCGCACTTCCTCTGCAACTCCACGCTCAAGTGCATCCCGTTCTGGTGGCGCTGCGACACGCAGGTACCGCGCAGGTTACAGTCGTTTTACGCGACGAATTCAGCTCAGCTCGTCTCTGTCACACACCATGCGTGTGATAGAAATGTACGAATCGATTATCTCTGTCGCTCTCAATGAGCCGCTCGCCTTTCTCTAAAAAAATCGGTTTTACCTGTTCAAATACATAAAGAGTTTTCAATATTTCGTGTCTTGACAAACAAACATACAATAAGCGATGTTGAGCAGGACGACTGCGGTGACGGGTCTGACGAGCCCCCGTCGTGCCCCGCGTTCCGCTGCCGGCCCGGCGAGTTCCAGTGCGCCAACGACCACTGCATTCACCCCTCCTACATCTGCGACGGGCAGAGCCAGTGCGGGGACGGCTCCGACGAGAAGGTTCGTGTCACAACCACACCGTCATCTAACTGCTAACCAATCTGTTGGCGCAGATAGCTAAGATTACGTTCTGATACCAAAGATGTTACTAACTACGCTCTTGGTACGAGTCCGGCAATCCCACCGGCAACAAACAAACACACAAACAAACCTACGCAGTCTGCTACCACCCTAGATAAGGTCCAGGGAACCTCCTAACCTAATTATAAGTCAAATCCAAATCTAATTAAAAGTAATTAAACTAATTACAAAACTTACCGCATCCATGCAGTCTTCAGGCAGCCTCGCCTGGCCTTCGCGTCGAGCCCGAAGTCCTACTCAGGGCTGGCGACGGCCTCAGGTCCCAGCACGGGTCCCAAGTTAGTGGTGAAGAAAATGGGGTCCCTAAGCGAACCTACCCATGAGCTCATGTATGTCGCCCCAAACGAATACGTCGTATTTATAACACCACTTCACCACAGCACAACAAGTTTCTTCTTTTTCTTGACACTTCAAGATTAAGTACCTATTGTTGGTATAACCTAACAGCGGACCGTAACATGCGGTGTCTCTCGCTCCGACTCAAACACTTATCACTGTTTATACATTTATGGGCATTCACGCCACCAAAATTAGTTCCTTTTATAGTCAATTTACAAATACTTCCGTTTCACACGGGCAATAGTCAAAAACCAACAATTTACAATGACGCGATGGCACGCGTTCACATTTGACACAAATCACTGTTCTTATCCGTACTACAAACAATTTCCGGCTCCACGCCGTTCCAAACAAATTGGGCACACAAACGAACAACAATTAGCGACAATTCTTCACGAAATATTCGCAATATATCAAATACAAAATGCCGGCCTCCGGCTCTTTCGCGACGGGACGGCGAACCTGTCATTAACAATGGCGTCAGTGGAGCGACCGCGCCCTTCCACTTAGCGCTAAATCGATAATCTTGCCCGTGTTTGTGGAGATCACACGCAGATGGCGCTAGTCTCCTAACAAAAGCACTTTTATTCAAAACACAATCACTAGCCTTTCAAATCATGGAACTTCAAATTCAAAATTTCTTTATTTTTTTTACAATATTTCAGATTTACAAAATTAATTACCACTATAATAAAAGTCCATCAACAACAATAATAAACAACCAATACACCTAATAGGCGGCTCTTATTTAACACAACAGTTTTCGAATAGAACCACTCGGGCTGAGTTAGTAAGCCCTGGGCTGAGTTATGGCGTCCTGCCGTACGAGGCGACAGCACTGGCAAGGTCCCCGCACGCCGACTCTCCACCATTTGATATTCATGTAACACGCATTAGGCTTGCTTCAATGTTATAGGAATATCAATGGAGGTGGAGAGATTCGGCGTGCGGGGTTGATAACTCAGTGTCTAAACTACTGAGCTCTAAAGCATGGTGGTATTTAGACCAAGGTCGCGAGTTCAAGTCCCTCCTACGTGGTATTTTTTCGCCATTCCTTATTTCATTATTTAATTTGAGTACTGCAGTACTGCATTTTGAATAAGTACCTAAAACCCCTATAAAAATATAGACTAAAGTAAGTCTGTTTGTCAGGACTGCGACACGTTCACGTGCCTGTCGACGCAGTTCAAGTGCCGCGGCAACGCCACGGCCGGCGCGAGCGCGCGCTGCATCCCGCAGCAGGCGCGCTGCAACCGCAGCGCGGACTGCGTCGACGGGGACGACGAGCACGGCTGCCCGCCGCTCACGTGCCCCGCGCAGCACGTGAGTCTTCTTCTCATCTTAGTGCATGCCCGGATGCATCCTTAGCAGTGCTGTTTTGGAACTCCACGTGTGCATTTCGGCATTTTCTTCTTAAATAATAATATGCATGTCAATGGTCACCTAAATAGGTCTCAGACCTTACGATGTTGGGGAGAAAAAACAGCTATTTATTATTTCTTTGCCAATCCTGCCCCTCAAAGGTAGCCGTAAGATATTGCCTTGGCGATAAGGTCTACGAGTATTGTACATCTAGTCTACATATTTTAAATGTTAATTTCAAGTGTTTTGGTGCAATAATAGTTATTTATGCAACTGTGGTATAATAAGGGGTATTAAAACACGAATGTGGGTTTATGTGGCACTTATGGTTCTTTTAATTTGCGTTGCATAATGGATGATATTATGGTTACTATGAAACTGGTTGTTATAATGTTGGCAATAAGCTAACTGTTTCAGAAACTTTTATAAAGGATTTATAACATGGGTGTAGATAAAGTGTTTTTACTGTACTCTGCCATCTCGTAACTCTGTAACGTGGGTGCAGTTCACGTGCGGCGACGGGTCGTGCGTGCCGCGCGTGTGGGTGTGCGACCAGGACGCGGACTGCGCGGACGGCGCGGACGAGGGCGCGCACTGCGCGGCGCGCACGTGCGGCGCGCACGAGTTCCGCTGCGGCTCGGGGCGCTGCGTGCCGCGCGAGTGGCTGTGCGACGCCGAGGCCGACTGCCCGCATAAGGAGGACGAGCGCGACTGCCACACCAAGGCGCACAAGCCCTGCGACCCCACCTACTTCCGCTGCCCCGACTCCAGGTTACTACTTTATTTTCTGCACTGACTAAACTGATCTGATGATTTGCACTAACATCTGTATCTGTTCTAATAACCAAAAAAAGTGTAAACTGTTGATTATTCAAGCACTTTTACATAAGAGTAGACTTCGTGTAAGCTCGTGAACGAAACTCGCTGTATTGATTCCCGTGATACCCTCGGCAGGTGCATCCCGGGCCGCTGGCGCTGCGACTTCGAGGACGACTGCGGCGACGGCGCGGACGAGATGAACTGCACGCCGCGGGAGTGCTCCGAGTCGGAGTTCCGCTGCAGCAGCGGGGAGTGCGTCGGCGGGGAGCTGCGCTGCTCCGGCGTCAGCGAGTGCGGCGACGGCAGCGACGAGCGCGGCTGCACCGCCAGCTGCACGCGCCGCGCCAGGGCCTGCGCCGACACCATGTATGTACGGAGCTGTAGCACAGTGTAGCTTACACACGACGAGCGCGGCACTGGGGACCAATTCTTGGTCCACCTTTACTCCCTGATATCTACCTAACTCTTCACGACCCAACTTTCAAATTTGGGAATTGTTTTTACCTGTGTTGAGGCCATACAATAAACTTTCAGCCTTTATAAAGCCTGTCTGCACCTCGAGGGCTATTGTCGTTTCAACAGTTAGCCAGTCTGTCGCAGATTTAAACACAAATGAATTTCAAAGCAATGTTAACTTGTTTGTCAGACAATGCGTCCTGAAGGAGTGGTGGTGCGACGGCGAGGTGGACTGCGGCGACGGCTCCGACGAGCTCGACTGCGGGAACACCACCGCCGCGGGCGCCGGCAACCACGGTACACTCAATTAAGGATGCATTACATTTATTTATTTAAACTTTATTGTACAAAATACAATTTGTATAGCACAATAGGCGGACTTAATGCTAAAAGCATTATCTGACAGCCAACCTTTGGGTTGTTAGAGAACTCAAAATGGGTACAAAAGATATTCATTTAATTTCAGAGCATTCAGATATAGGTATATTTAATTTCTACATAATATACGCAATGCAAGTATGGAAGCGATAGTAGAATTTTTGGTATGATTATTAAGAAGAGGAACTGATGTGAAATGTTTATTAAGATCATTTAAGGAAAAATGCAATTTAGAAGAGTCTTTCTGTACTTTGCCTATGCCCTGAGAATTTAGAAATTTCCAGAGATTAGCTGGTGAGACTTTTTCTATATTTTCGGTGAAGTATTGGCGTTTTGCATTTCTACACATCTGATTACACCGATTTCTTGCAGCCTTATACAATGACCAGTTCTCATCTGTGCGTTCCCGTTTGAACTTGCGGAATGCAAAATTTATTATTTACTTATAGTATAACAAAATCCAGGGTTTTTTTCCACTGTAAAAACAAATCATATATAAAGTTAAACGTCTATTCTTTTTTTAAATTTAGTTGTCTATAAGCATGAATGCTTTTTGATGGGCGGTATGTCCAAGTATGTGTCACCTTTTTGAGTAAGAAGACTAAGAAGTATACAACATTTCTTTTGTCTTACACTTTGTTAGCCGGAATCGTAGACATGAGTCCCGCTGCGGATTCATGCGGGTCCCGGCTGCGGTGCGGGCGCGGGGGCTGCGCGCCGGCCGCGTGGCGCTGCGACGGGCGCAACGACTGCGGGCACGACGAGCGCGACTGCGGCGCGCGCGCCTGCGCACCCGACGCGCTGCGCTGCAAGGACGACACGTGCGTGCCGCGCGCGCTGGTCTGCGACGGCGTGCAGGACTGCAGCCACGCCGGCCTCGACGGCTCCGACGAGGACCCCGCTCTCTGTGAGTGCTTCTGTACCATTAACGCATTAACGTAAGGTTATTGACATATCTTTTTTTACCGAATAAAATAAAGATTGATATGTGTAAAAACTGCATTTTTAGCGCGCGTTCCTTTTGTAGCGCCCTTATTTATTTTTACACTACGGAGTACTAAAACGATGGATCCTTTCAGTACTCCGACTTCAGAATAACAGCTTTGACTATGAACGCTTCTATATAGAACAGAAAATTATTTATTCAGTGCTAACGACATAGCAATGGTCATAACGACCAGACTATGTCACACCTCCGCTCCTGCCCATCGTGCCCCACCAGCTGCACTAAGCGAGACCTATGTGAGGCTACAGACAACGCTGTGAAAGTGGCAACCTTCTGGAGGGAAAAAAAAATATTACATTTTGAGCTTTTGACACGAGAAGAAGAAGAAGCAATATTACCTCCTATCATTCAAGACCGCAGTCTTCGACCGTGAGAATTTTACAAAATCAATATTAACAAAATCAAAAGCCTTTTCCTATATCATGATGACACAAACATAAAAATGTCGCTTCCACCCAGGTGCGTGCACTTCGGAGCAGAAGATGTGCTCGGACGGGCGCTGCATCACTCCGCCCGAAAGCTGCGCCAGCGCATTTACAGGTATTTTTCCGGAATATGCTATCCATGGCCAGATAACTTCTTCTTAGTTTCGATTCCTTTTTCTTCTTTTTTACCATTATGTGCAAAATATATTTTGTATTGTTTATTACCTCTAAAATATATCATGTAATATCTCTATCAAATGCTACACTTTTGATTGTCAACACTTTATTTCAAAAGTTAATATACTTTGTTAAGTTCACTTCCACTATTTGTCGGTCAAATGAGGTTTCATACCCTTCTCTCGTGCAGATGAAAAGAGGACATGCACGTGGCGCACGTGCTCGCAGATCTGCCTGCCCAAACACGACAACCACACCTGCAAGTAAGTTCTTATTTTTTCTTGTAAAATGTTTTTTTTCTAGTAAGTTGTCCCGTAATGAATATACGTTGTTTTCTGCAGATGTGTCCCCGGCTACAAGCAGCGCGCGTTGCCTGACGGCAGTCTCACCTGCGAAGCCACTGGTATGTCATTTAGTCATCATCATCGATCTTGTATGTAATTAATTACATAATATAAATCCTGCGCACAATGTGTCTCCTTCTTCCACTAGTTTTTGTTACTGCATTTAATCTTCACCACCAACCTTCAGCGGCCTACAGACAAAAGGGATTTTGTCTGTCCTATAGTTCTCTATCCCAAACATTCCATTAAGGTGAAGTGTAGATTCAGTGGTAAAACGAGGTGATAGTAAAAAAATCGACTACTTACGATTCAGATAGGCCTTTAAATAATTTTATGACACAGTCGTTGAAAATGAACGTTCAAATAATGCAACAGGATCCTACCCTTCACATTGTGACCTTCTGTTGCACAAGAATGATGAAGGAACTAACAGATAATGTTAATATGTGTGGTTTAGGAGAAAAGCCGCAGCTGCTGGTGGCGGTCGGCAGCTCGCTGATGTTCCACGAGATGCACCGGCGGGAGCGCGAGGGCGGCCGCTTGGAGACTGTCGGCAACGACAGGTACGTACAGGAGACATGCATCATTGCCCATATCATCAGCAAATGTCAAAAAGGCGGCGTCTGGATATGTATCCAGAGTACCAAAGAATTAGAGATGTTTCTGTGTCTTGGTTTTTGGTTTGCAAACATTTCAAAGAAGCGATAGTGGTGGAGTAAGTTAGATATTGTAAGTAGCTTTAAATGTTGGTATTTACTTCCATAGTTGTCAGATAATTCTCGACTTTCTGTCGCGCCTTGTGTCCGTGGACGTGACACTGACGTCGCTGAGACATACGAGTACCTGCAATTAGAGCATTCAGTCAGATTGTTGTAAGATCCTGCGTCACGAAATAATAATTTCGTCCCTAGCAGCGTCGAGATTAACAGCCTGGCAGCGGCGCGCCTGAACGGGTCGTGGTGGGTGTGGTGGGGCGCCAGCGACGGGGCCTTGCGGCGCGCGCGCCTGGCCGAGCCGCCGCCCAGGGACGACGTGCTGCGGGGGGCGGCCGTCGACACGCTGGCCGCGGGGGCCGTGGCGGTGCGCGGGCTGGCGCTGGACCCGCTGGCCAGGCGGCTGTACTGGACGGCGCAGCTGCAGACTGGTATGGTTCTCATTGTTTGAATCGATATGTCACACTCTTGTAGGAAGGTAGGAGGGGCGCAGACAAATGTACTCGTAGTTGTTACTCGAGCCGTATCAATCCGAGGAGATTTACTCGCTCGCTTATGATAACATGATATGATTTTGACAGACGTCTAGAGTGCGGAGTTTGGCAGGTGGCTACGGTTTTGCTTGATTACAAGCCAAACTAATATAGTCTTTTTGATGAAATGAAAAGCGATATTTGACCCCCAATTAGTAAGCCGCTATCCCCCGGCCAGGTGGCGCGGTGTACTGCGCGGCCTTGGACGCGCGGCGCCGCGTGACGCTGCACGAGAGCGACACGTCGGAGCCCGACGACATCGTGTTCCACAACGCCAGCGCCGCGCTGTTCTGGTCGGAGCGCGGCGCCGCCCCGGGCATCCTGCGCGCCGACGCGGACGGCTCCAACCGGCGCTGGCTGGTCGTGAGGCGGCTCAGGAGGCCCACGGCGCTCGCCATATACTCGCCGCAGAACAGGTACCTACTTACTCCATTTTTTTCAGCGATCCAATGAGGACTTTTGTCTCTCACCAAAAGACGCTGTTCTGTTTGAATCCGCGCTAAGCTATCTGCTTTTTGTATTAAGAGCTCACACTCTTGTCAGTGGAGTGCTTTCCATATCGCGAATCTCTTTCTCTCTCATGCTAAGACACCGACGTGTTAAAATAGAACTTTAGAAATATATTTTGTCGAAGATTATACTTCGTGGACGCGTACTTCGACACCCTGGAGAGCGTGCTGCTGGACGGGTCGGAGCGCGTGCGGCTGGCCGGGTTCGCGCGGGCGGCGCCGGCGGGCGGGCAGCCGCGGCTGGAGCCGCTGCCGGCCGTGGCGCTGTGGGCGCGCGCCTGCCACCGGATGGCCGTGTGGGACGAGTGGCTCTGGTGCGGCACCAGCAAAGGTACGGGGGGGGGGGGGCACTGACGGGGTACTTAAAAACAGGCCCAGAAGTTCTTTAAATTTTCATATCAATTGTGTAAAATATGTTTCATACCAACCTGCGATCGAATGGACCGGTAAAGTTTTTAACGTTTCACTCGTCAACGGGAGCATTATGCGATCAAGTGAAATGTTTATTTTCAATAGTTTCTTACTTGAGTATGTATTAAATGTACGTTAGCCAAATACAAAAGTATATTTTACTCTGTTATTCTCTGGTGGCAGGCATGTCCCGCGTGCCGCGCCGCCCGGCGCTGCGCGCGCTGCCCCCCGCGCACCGCGACGAGCGCGCGCACGTGTCCGCCGTCGCGCTGCTGCAGGCCGTGCCCGGCGACGACTACGGTACGCATGTGCTCGGCTACCACTGTCTGACTGTCTACCGCGTGGTACACAGTGGTAGTCGAGCCAGCTCTCGTACTCAGAGGTGCTGTCGGTATTGAAGGGTCTAGAAATAAGTTGGGGTGGGCATTATAGGATCCGAATACTTTTTATTTGCTATAGATTAGTGTAAGCGTTTTTTGTGTAAACACCTTGAAAGTTATAATTCATTACGAAATAATTATATACGGCGATAAACTAAGATGAAAACTAACTAATAAAATGCGTACTAAGGTGTAATTTCTGAATACACTAAAAAATTGCTGCAGTGCAGTTTTTAACCGCTTCGTAACTTAACTGTAAGTAAATGATTTGACATAACCAACTGTATAAAATGGAAAGAAAAAAATTACTATTATCAAAGTGATACAAATCCAATGATAAATAACTGATTTTGACATTTTGAAATGTTTGTCAGGAGTGGACCCGTGCTCGGCTGGCGGGCAGTCGCGGTGCGACGCGAGCGCGCTGTGCGTGCGCAGCGCGCGCGCCGACCGGGCGTTTTCGTGTCTGTGTCCGGATGGACTGACGCCCACTGACGACACCATGGGTGTAAGTAGAAATATTTGTTCTTTCAATATTATCATTATATCTATAAACATTAACAATTTTTAGTTATGTTTTTATAGCAATTTTTGAACCCCTTCCCCTATTTTCAATAAAAATCGATGTTGAACTTTAAATTTTCACAACCGCGCCAAAAATGCTATTTCTGTCATGGCGGCGGATACTGGTCAGATGACGTCACACACAGTCCGTCAACACCAAAGAGTTATAATGTACCTTATGTACCTTCCGGTCAACACACTATGTTTACCAAAGAGCAAAAAGGTTATAGAAATGATCTGGGTTAAACCAATCTTTTGTGTACAAGTACTTCCCTCTTATCGGCATTTACTGTTGTTAGAATGAGACATCACTAAACGTTAAAAGTAAAAATGTCGCCTGTTTTCTGCTTAATACAACAAAATTAAAACAGATTGTATAATGGATATGACTTCTGTTTAGGTGACTTTTTTATTTAGAGTTTCATACACGTCCTGGCGTACCGCGCAAAAAAAATACGCCACTACGTTTAAAAATAGGTTACACTTTTTAACCTACCCCCAATATTTCTGATGTTTACTTTTATTGTATGTTATCGGAGAAGAAGCCATTCACAGAGCGTTTTGTGATAGATAAAAATTATTATAATTTTATTCGTATAGCAAAAACCATGTTAATATTGTCCAATAGCCCTGAAGACTTACCTTACATGATTAAGGTGAATATAGCCTTAATAACTTAACTTAATAAGAATTAACCTTAATAAACGATCTCGTCCTACATTTTTGTTATTCAAACCCACTTTAAACCTAACGTTCACGACAGGAGAACCGCCGCTGCGTGATATCTCGCAACACGGTCGGCTTCAAGATATCCCCCCTCGCGCCGGAGAAGCCGGCGTGCGCGGGGGGGTGCGGCGCGGGGAAGTGCGTGCGCGGGGAGCGCGGCGCGGCGTGCAAGTGTCCGCCGCTGTACGCGGGCGCGCGCTGCGAGCACTACCGCTGCGCTGCGCACTGCCGGCACCGCGCGCGCTGCGACCTGCGGCCCGGCGCCGCGCCCGACCCGCGCACGGGGCTGGTGCCGCTCCAGGTACTTACAGTTATTATGCAAAAAAGATAACCTTGAATGTACTAAAATATACCCCACCTTCGGGTTCCATTCTGTCAAATTTGTCCACTGGGGACAAATGGGACAGAATTCCAATAAATTTCCTATTTATATCCACTATAGAAACACACAAAACTAAAAATTGATCCATTTGTCCCCGCATTGTGTCCCCAATGGGATGTAACCACAGTTTCTCTTCCCACACAGATCGTAAAAGCTGATCAAAGGAATGGGCGAGAACCTAAATCATGTTAATAGGCAATGTGGCTCGCAACTTTTTGGCCTTTGGGTGTTACGGTCCTGAGCTCTGCCTCTCCTGTCAGGGATAAAGACATGATCATTTATCTGTATCTGCATGTAAGACAGACGCACGAGTGATCCTATAAGTGTTCCGTTTTTTCATTTTTTGTACGGAACCCTAAAAATGAATTTTGTCGCCCTCGTTTCTGTTACTATGCTACTTACAATTTTCAAATTTTCAAGTTCAGTAGCTCAAAGTTTTATAAGTATACATCTTCGTTTAAACCTTTGTACAAAATATAAATTAAATATCTTGTTCAGTGTACTTGCTCGAGCGAGTACACCGGCGAACGCTGCGAGACCCCAGTGCCGAGCGACAACAATGCCAATGACAACACCAAAACTACCAGCGGGGCGGCGAGTGGGGCGGCGAGCGGAGCGGAGAGCGGGGCGGCGAGCGAGGCGTGCGCGGCGCTGCGCTGCGAGAACGGCGGCACGTGCCGCGCCGGGCCCGACCGCGCGGTGTGCGACTGCGCGCCCGGGTACCTCGGTCAGTTTGTATAAGCGACTCTATTGCATTGGCAAAATTTTTAAGAAACGACATTTTTTTTTCAATTACTTGATATTATTAAATGACTGAATAAATCTTAATTCCGGTGTTTGTATGTATGTGCGAGGTATGGGGATGTAAGGAAAGTTGTGAGTTCTCAGCTCGGGGCAAACTACTGTTTAAAGTGCAATGAAAAATCTAACTATGGTTAAATACTGCGTAAGATTGTATATTTGTTTTATGACTAATAAATAGAAAACCTCGTTCGATGCAACCAATAGTCTGGAGTAACAAAAGTTAGTATATAAAATGGTGTACTAGTTAATGTCCGTGGCGTTGCCCGGGTGATAAAATTTTTGACAACCCCATAGGAACCTCACGTTTTCCAGAAGAAAAAATATCCTATGTGTAATCTTATTGTATAATAAACTATCCAGCTACATGCCAAATTGTATTCCAATCCGTTCAGCCCGTATAGCAATGTTGTTGGGTGCAGGGCCCCGCTGCGCGGCGTGCGCGGGCGCGGCGGCGTGCGCGCCCGGGGAGGTGTGCCGGCGCGGGGAGGGGGGCGCGCGCTGCGAACACGCGCTGTGTCTCAACTACTGCCTCAACCAGGTCAGTTCTTCTGCTTCTCGAGTCGAAAGGCTTTTTAATTATAACAAAGTTGACCAGTGTTTGGCCACGGCGACTCCTCGGTCATTTGTCTCATTTAGGTCTTGCAATGTACAAGATGTGGGGCAATATATAAAGTTATCGTATAGCATGAAAAAAGAATCATGTCAATTGACATGATTCTTTTTAATAGCAGAGCAATTCACTTACTTTATTATCTTAGCGGAGCAATCCAAGTTGGATCTTGGCTTCCGATACCAGATACTGATATTTGTTGTGGTTTTGTATAAATTGTTGCCAATCACCAACTCTGAGGTCACTATCTCGGGGACCAACAGCGAGGGACGTCAGCCACGGAAGTGTGCACGGCCCGATTCATTTCCTCTCTTTCTACGTGTTCCTTTCCATTGGTATGTATAGAGGAAATTCAGTTCTGTATGTCACTTAGTACGGGTATGTAGAAATGTCGTTTTATGTCCGGCAGAGTAGAATAAGACCTGAGAGACTCCAAGTCTTCGTGGATATCGTAGAAGGCGACTGAGGAAATAAAAGCTAAACAAAGATTATTAAGACCTAATCTCTGGCTGCTCTGGCCAAGTAAGGCCTTGGTAGTACAGAGAGGGGTCGTGATCCTGCTGCGGAGACTTTAAAAACCTGATGACTAAGTTGGAGACTAATGTTCCCTTTGCAGTACTTTATAGGTAGCTAACAAGTAATGTTGTCGTAGGGTACGTGCTACGTGTCCAACGCGTCGCTGGCGGGCGGCGTGCACAGCGCCGTGCGCTGCGCGTGCGCCGCGGGCTGGGCGGGCGAGCGCTGCCAGCGGCCCGCCTGCCAGGACGAGGGCTGCCGGCGAGCGGGGGCTGAGCCTGACAACAGGAGCACGCACCTTCAGCACGACGGTGAGTCTTAGTGATTACTGATCTTACCTGGGCACATAACCTACTCTGGTTTCTCATCGTCATACATGTTGCGTGTGACAGTTGGCACGCTTTGCAGACTATTCAGCCAATTTTTGTTGTATATGTCGTGGCTAGGTCGTAGAATTGATTTCATGATTTGGGCAGCTAAAATTACCATATAGTTGACATGTTAATCAACGTTTGGCCATATTATAGGCTTGCAGGACATCAAAGGTTTAATAAAAATTTCAAATAAGGATATAAGTGAAATTTTAAGGGGATACCACTAAATGACACTACCTATTTCAATTGAAACCTGTGAAATACGTTTCGAACTCAAAGGCGAGTGTGTGTGTTGGATTTTTTATGCGTTTTTATGGACCTTTAACGGCGAACGTCGCCTCGCGCCCTTTGTAGAAATGCATACAAAATACAAGTGCGCGGCGCCGCGTCGGTGTCGTGTGTAAACGCTGTTACAAGCCACCCTTGACAAAATGATATCAAAATGATGTACATTTATCTTTAGTGTAGTAGACCATCGCGAAAGAAGAAGACAGCCAAGCACAATTTTATTAAGATGTCGGACGTCAGGTGAAATCTTTGACGTAAATAAAAACAACCTTATTGCCATTTTATGTGCATTAACCACATATTACAAATAAGTTACATTACTAATCATAAAGAACAATAAACCTAAATTAAAAATAATTATTTTTAAGTAATGCTATTTAAATCCATAATTAACGATTGTTAATATAGCCTGTTGTTCAAAAGGCATGTGTTTTGAGTAGTATCAACATTTTACTAACATAAAGCTTCGGTAATAATATGTTAGATTGACAATGGAGTTGAGTCAGAACACAGAATCGTTAAGCTGTTAACGACCTCACTGAACGTGGATGACATCATATTCGGGAAACACGCAAATAGCTCTAAACTATTTACGGCCGCCAAATACACAACCTAGGTAGAACCTGGTGACGTGCGAGGTAGCGTAACGTCGAGCAATGTTATTACTCGTACTGGTTCAAGTAGTTATTCTTCAAAAACGATGTGAAACAGTGCGGAGGTGAAATACTGCTTCGGCCAGTTGAGCCCGCTTTTTGATCTAGGAATGGTCAATTTTCGTCTTCTTTTATGAATAAAATGAAAACTATTCATTTTACGATAATAACAATATATTTGAGATCCTCATAACGAGCCCTTTCATTTGATATATGAGGTAAGGTTTACGAAACCCTTATTTAAAAAAATATTTATTTACTTTGCACATACGTGTTTGGGTCATAGGATTACAACATTCTACCAAATTTCACCTGATTTGGTCCAGTAGATTCGGAGCAAATTGGCTGTGACAGACGGACGGACGTACAGACGCACGAGTGATCCTATAAGAGTTCCGTTTTTTCATTTTTTGTACGAAACCCTAAAAATATTAAATCGGTTAGGTTTTGGAGGAGAAATCAGGGGAAAACGAAACGATGATATTGTGCACTTTTCGTAGGTATTTTCGGTCTGAACTGCAATTGTCTGTGTCCCGCTCGCTCGATTGTTTTTAGGGCATTTATTTTACAAATGGGTACCTATTTTCCAATTCTCTCTACTTTCGTGTTTCCTCTTAATATCTTTCTACTGACAGGAATCGGAATCCTAGTCCATCTCCAATGGAGTTTGCGCTTTTGGCTTGTTTGAAGAGTTTGTTTCAAACAATAAATCAGTGCCAATATGAATATGGTGCCAATGTCAAAGTTCAAAGCTTGTATCAACCAGCCGAACGTCTGGCAATCCCAGACTTGTTGAAAACCGGTCCGATTGGCAACGAGTCGTCAAGAAGCATTAAGTTTGCATCGGTCGATTACATTACAGCACCTGGCCGTGACCTTCACACACCAACAGTGGACATACCAAGTCGCATCGTGAGGCAAGCGGTGCGCGCGATGTTAGGCTCGCCTTACACTGAATTGGCAGCGACGCCATGAATAGCCTAGTTATAAACTTTATGTACAATATCATAAGATATAGAAACGCTTGATAGAATAAACGGGCCTACTGGGACTGCCTCCGTGGCACAGAGGTCAAGGCATTTGCCTTGTGATCCGGAAGTCGTGGGTTCAAATCCTACTGGAAAGCATACTTTGTGAAATGTTTTTTTCAGTCTGGTTAGGCTATTACAAGCTTGAATCACTTGATTATCTGAAAAGAAAAATGATTCCGTGCTTCGGAAGTCACGTAAAGCTGTGGGTCCTGAACGCTATCTAGCGATTGTTCAAACCTATCCTAGGATTGGTTCTGGTCTACCCTTTGGGTTGCGGAGGTCAGACGGCAGTCGCTCTGTGTAAAAACCATTAAATTCCTTACTTAACTTAAAAAACAAATCACCTAGGTTAGGTAGCGGACCCCGGGCTCTGAATATATGTATTGTGTCTGAAGCGTTACCGCTGCGAATACAAACCGTGAAAAGACGCTTGGTTGATGATCATGAGAATGGGGCGCGACTGCTCGAGCCTTATAATGTCTTGTTATAAAACTGATGTCGCGTCGCTGCCAATTCAGTGTAGTGCGAGCCTTAAGCAATATGACGAGCTGCTCCGTGCTTCCGAAGGGAAACCAAGCTGTTGGTGCCAGGTATCATTGGTTCTTGTGGCTCCATCTTGAGCTCTACCATTGGTCTCTATCTATCTATATTAAATTTAAGAGCTTTGCTGTTGTCGGTGGAGTATGAATAACCACTGGTCTCATAATAAGTAAAAGTTATTCGTATTAATTACATTGACCCTCTTTTGGCTTGAAATAACCTTCCTAACTATTAATATAAAACGAAGACCGTGTTTTGGTGGATTTTATCCGAAATATTTTCCGAAAGATTCAAGTTAAATTTTCAATTATTTAAATGTTTAGTTTTATCCTGATACGTATACTCATTATACTAGCGCTTTCGCAAGATAAGCGATACCGGGCGTAGTCCGCACTTGGATGGGTGACTACCAGTGACAAAAAATCTCGACCTCCTCCGTGCTTCGGAAGGCACGTTAAGCCGTTGCTTCCGGCTGTCGTCGTTGTAAACAGTCGTCAAGCTATGTCAGATGCCTTTGGGCAGCTTGAAAAATCCGTCACCAGTGTTAGCCACTTACACGCACGAAAAACAAACAAAACATATCTCCAGGGTAGACAAAGTAAGAGGACCGACCTCCCACGTACCTATAAGCAAGATAATGGACTTAACTACTTGCAAGTTGAAACGGAAGTCAGGAGTAACGACATGCGCTGGCCCATTTCTCCCGATTTACGTCCATTTCCTGGAGCAACTTTAACTATCTGCGTGGGAGAAGTTGAAGCGAGTATATTAAACGTTTTAATATTTAATAAATGTAACCACTTTTGTGTCCGGTTATCCGTTTCTAAACTCGGTTTTCTTTAAACCTACCGAAAGTTAACAGTTAAAAATAACCTACAATATCGACCAAGAGAGCCAGTCTAGACCGCGAGGACGAGATGGCGAGATGACCTCGATAGTTATGTCACTGAACAGATAGCAGAAGATAGAGACGAGAGACCACTGCCCCCAGAGGGACATAACACCGAGAGGCTAGAAAAAAATACAATACAATACATACCTAGTTAGATAAAGGTTGACTGGAAGAGATCGCATCTAGCGATAAGTCCGCCTTTGTACCAATATTTTCTTTGTGTTTGTTATTTTTATTTTATGAATTATTATGGTGCAATAAAGATAATTTGTATATACTAGGACTCAATATTTTATTTGACTAGGAAGACCAACAACAACCAATTTTAACAACAGTCTTAGCTTAGATATTAGGACAAATAGATACTGTAGATATATGTTTACAATGAAAGTTGAACATAACTACACGCTGCTTTTAAATGATAAAAATGAAAACTAACAGTATTGATAAATAATATTAGTAGATTATCTGCAGTCTGCAGTACAAAGGGTATAAATAAGTCTTAAGTAGATTTCTTCCTCGCACGAGTTGAAGTCGCACCTTGATGTGTACTGTGTTATAATTCCAATTCACGTATAACTAATAACATAATTACGGAGTTAATTTATGCGTAACTTTTCCTGTAGCAACCCTGATTATGTTGATGACTTGATTACCGCGCGTATCTAACGCTGCGGTCGCAAGCGGGCGCACGCTACCGCGAGGTCAGCGGCCTCCGTCACGCTGCTTATGCACCACGACCTCTTTGATAGAATCCTACGTTATATTCAAGTCATAATTTAAATTTACATACTTAAAGATAATAAGAGGTGCGTGTTTTGGTCTTCTTAATTAGGATGTTCACGTAATTACGTGTTAATAACAAATTTTGTTTAGGGCTTCACCTCAATTTATATGAATATTTTTTACGCAAATCTGTATCTTGTCTTGTTTGTAATGAGCGCCATTGTTTGCTTCCCCGGGTAAACCCGGACAGTTTTGTATGGGTTAGCAACCCATCGTTAGATATGTCATATTCGAAGCGTTACCGCAATCAATCGTACAGGTGTTGCTTCAACAATATGACCTCATGTTTGTAGTAATCTACAATGCTTTTGGGTCTGTTAATTCGAAAAAGACCTAGTACCTAGTAACTTATAGCAGGTTTATGTTATTATAACATGGTATATATTAAGGGGTTGTGTTCTTGTGAAAGGGGAATGTTTGAAGCGGGACATGATGGAGAGGGGAGTTAGTACAGATATTGTAAATGATAGAAAACGATGGAGGGAGTTGACATTCAGAGCCGACCCCAAATAGGGAGAAGGCCAGGAAGATGATGATGATATACTATGGCATAAAAACCTTTAAGAGTTTCAATCTATTATAACGATGTGTGAATTACGTTCTAGTTTTATTGTTTTCCATCAAATTGCTCATCTGGTCGCCCTTCAGCCTGCTGACCTCCACTCGTGTTTGTTTTGTTGCGCTTGAGCTGACCGCGCACACGATGCTTTTATTAACATCTAACAAGCATAGACGATGTTGGTGAAACGATTAGGTATGTTGATTTTCAAGCGTTCTTTTTTACTGGTCAGCAAATAAATGATCACATGTGTACCTAACAAGGTCTTCATCAATGCAATTAACGTTTCTAAAAATCTCCTTAGGTTAAAAATAAACAATATTTCTTCTTTTGTTCGACAATCTGTCATTCGGTAGTTTCGTGTTCATAATAAAAAGAGCTTAGGTAATATACATGATTTTTGTTCGTTTAAAATTGAAGTATGTCTAGGTAGGTACTTATAGTATCGACGAAAATTATTGTATTGTGTATTATATCATGTGCAATGCAATGAAATTTAAATTAAAACTCTTACATATTTCATGAAAGCGTGCTATGATATTGTTTCAAATTGCATCTTACATCATTCAGTTTAAATGAAAGTTATATAATATTCACATGATCATAGATCTTCAAGATATAGATATCATACAGGTTCACGTACGGCAATGTTGATTTATTACAGTTTCCTAGTAGGTACGCTGGTCGCTGACGCGGGGGGCGGCGCCGGCGCACGGGCTTTCCCGTATCGTTCTCGGAAGACGACGGTTTCGGTATTTCCTACTTCGATACGGTTTACGTATATATTTTATCAAGATACGAGTTTTACGTGTAGATTTAAAAAGTTACTAATCACATTTCCATGCACTTTCGTAAGTATGATTGTTCTTTTATTTTAGCGAGGTGCTACTTGCGTCTTTGACTTTGCCGCCAAATTAACTTATAGCTAGAAATCACTTATTTAGCCTGATCTAGGCTACCTTTGGTCAGTGCCTCAATCCACCTGTCATCATAAGCCATCATTCTGACCACTAATGCTGGGCTCGCTCTGTGTTATTCAGAATTGATTTTATGTAAGTACATACCTACATTACTTTGTTACAATATAATGACATCCGGATCGATTATAAGAAAACCGGCAATTTATATAAGAAATTCTGGATACTTATTAGCGAGTCGGAATGGCCACACTTACCTACCCCCCTGCGTCATTAGCCGAGTTTAAGTAGTCTAATGTACAAGAGGTAGGGCAGTTGGTTATTTACCAAAAATATTAAATAGGTATATCAATAGATAACTACAAAATGTTTTCCTTAGTACAAAAAAAATATCTTTGGTGTTTTATTAGATAGAAGATCAACTGATGTTGACACAGTCAGTCTTGTGTGTTTTCCTGCCAAAACGACTAGACCGCTGTCGAGGGGATACAAGGATATAGGTAACTATGTCCTTATATCCCCTCGACAGCGGTCAGCAGGAAATAACTAGTCGTTAAATATTTAATTGCTTTGTCGTGTAAATCTATGTTCTTTTAATATTAACTCATGTTATATGTATTGCTAAAACTGACGGATTCTATAAAAGATCGTCCAATGTTGGACATCAACCATCTCCCAAAATTAAAAGTCAAAATAGCTATAGTCTGTTTCTGGAGCAGTGCAAAAAGAATACTGACCGATTGACTTCATTAAAATTTAAATTATTTTTGTCATGGGCACCCCCTACATTTAAATGACATTTAAAATATACTCTTATTTTAAATATGATTACTAAACAATGTGCTAAGAAACGATGTACATATGATAATTAGCTTCCTTATAATGATAATGCCTCATTTTCCTCGTATCTCGACCCGATTTCGTAAACAAAAAAAAGACCTTCAAGAATAAAACCGGCCAAGTGCGTGTCGGACTACGCATAAAGTAGGGTTCCGTAGTCATTTTTGGCACCGCGCTGTTTTGCATTTCTTGCATCTTCTCCCTAGCCTTTTCTCTGTTGGATATTTTTTTGGCCGCTTTTTGCGTTTCTGCGCTCTATCTAGGGAGTATATCAAAGCTGCCCGCTTTCGGGTTCTACACTCGAGCACCTCCCCCTCCACACCGCACCGCGCACCTAAACCAAGCCGCGGCTCATTGTGTCTGTCGCCGCGTGTGATTTTTTCTAGTTTTAAGTAATATTTAAATGATTTACCTATTTATTCTTCTCTGGATGTTATTTAAAATTATTAAGCTTAATTCAGTCCTAACAGTAAAATATGTAAAAAAAGCTTTTTAAGTTTATACTGTTCTTTTGGAAAAAAGTATATATTTTTATTTTATTTATAATTTTAAAAGTTTTCATCACAGGATACCCGAAACAATTTTAAATAAGAGTTTCCGCGCCTGTTTCTTTACGTGAGTGATTTGAAGTTTATAGGTCCAAGACTAGAAATTACAGGGGGGGACACCGTGTAAACGACTTTGGCAGGCTATATCTCGCAAATGGTAAAGCTGATAAAAAAGTGTTGTATGGAAACCCTACCTTGTTTTCATAGTCCTTTTCAACGATACCCCACACAAGGGGGTGCACTAAAAAAAATAATTCACCCCCCCCCCCTTTACATGTATGGGGAGGTACCCTTAAAAAGGGGTAATTTAAATTTTTTGTATTTTTAAAAATGAGATCTATATGTGAAGTATCCTCGAACCAAGTTACATGCAAATCAGTCCATAAACGGACGGACGGACTGAACGATGTTATAAGGGTTCCTTGTCGGACTACGGAACCCTAAAAACCGACGCTGCATCTTAGTTGGGTGCGATTTTCCCATATTTTCCTCAAAAGTGTTGCCGGGCAACGGCGTCCTACTGACCTTGTTCTGACCCACTATGTACTATCTCATTTGTGGTCAGTATGGCAAACTGCGGCGTGGTGGCCGTACGTGCCTTTTGTGTTAACCGTCTTCGGAAAGGGTTGTGTATTTACCGCGCGTTCTTTCGTGTATGAATACGGATTATTAAGATTTTTTGACTGATCATCAGTTATTTAGATCTAAAAATTAATTGTATTAGTTTAGGACTATTTATGTGAAATACATTTATTTATTCAAAAAAAAAAGATATTTAAAGACGCATTATATTCTGATTGAAGCTTTTGACTGACTGGTCATTTATTTTGATCCCAATTGTTAAATTAGTGAAAGTAATTTATTTTGGTGAATTTTTTAATGCACAGTGATTTCTAATTAATTATTATTGCACATAGTGTTGTAGAAATAATTAACGAAATAATTAAAATTTCGTTCTAATGTTGGGTGTGGATGAAGTGTCGGATGAAGTGACGTTGAGGCCTATGTGCTGTGACCTGTGAATAGTGAATAGAAACCAGCAGTAGGATCGTGAACCCGAGAATAGGAACTAAAAGCAAAACTAGGCAACTTGTGCGGAGGGGGGGTGGCGGCGATGGGCAGGCGGCGGCGAGAATACAGGCCCTTTCAGTTCTGTAAGTAAATCTTATTTAAGTTTTGCGCTTCTGTCAGTTTCCTGCATCTATGTGCAATGCAATTACGCATAAAAACCATTTTGGATTTTTTTTGCAGCATGAAGAAACCCAATTTGTATTCAAATTCATTCGTAGTTTTTGACTGAAACATTATTAAAATTTATTAATAAACTAAACTTTTAACAATTTGAAGCGGTGTAGACACTGGCTGTGTGTCTGTGAGGGATGAGTTCGACCCTCACTAGGCGCGACTTGTGCGGATTGTACCTCTAGCTAGTACTCATGTACGATCATTGTCAACTACCACCACTTGCCTCCGGTCCAGGAAAACATCGTAAGGAAACCTGCACACTACTTCACTGGTGTGGAATCTTGACTGTTGTCATTAGATGGTAGTCTTTGTGCTACATCAGTAGCATGCAGCTCGAAAAGTCACACTATAAGAATTACCTACTTATTGTTTGAATGAATTTGCTTTTTTTGTGCTTAGATAAGGCAGTACTACCACTAGATAAGGCAGTACTACCACTAGATAAGGCAGTACTACCACTAGAATCAAGAATCAGTATTTATTCAGTAATAATGAGATGTGTGTGCTGCAGGCGCGACTTGTGCGGCCTGTACCACCCTGTACTTACACGCCAATAAAACTAAACTAACTTTATGATAGCAAATTTGAAGCTCTGCCTCAGCACGGGTGTGGCGGTGTATCTGTAGCGTTCAACCAAAAAATAACACAAAATAAAATATGAGGTATAACCTAGGTAAGCTATCATCATATACATCTTCACGCGTTTTCTTTTAAAATTTTCTAAAATAAAAATGCTTGGGGGTTAACCTCCCAACGTATAATTTGCTCATAAATACCGTAATACTTTTTTTTTTTTTTTTTTTGACGCGGAGAGAATCCCTTCGGATACCTTACCGGTTACGGGACACCGGTAAGGTTATGTGGTGTTACCACTAAAAACTCCGCGGTGTCACCTCTCAGCCGCTATCGGCCGGGGCCGTGTGCTTCTCTTGCTCCACAGCCCCGGCGCGGCCGGCCGCTATCTCAGCGGCCCCGGCTCGCCAACGGCCTCACGGCACCCTCTGCTGAATCAGAGGGGCCGGAGAAACCGTCGCGTTGGCCTCTCGGCCCGACAAGAACAGGCGCGCTGACACGCACACGCGCCTGCCTTCCACTCCGGAGGGCTGTCCGTTGGACGATGGAATCCCGTTTCCACCGTCCAACAAGCCCTCATAATTTGGGGCCTGCAGAAGCAGGCCCTGCCCCAGTCCACCTGACGGTGACCGGGGCCCACCAAGCCGGCCGCAGGGGATAGGGAGAGCGGCAACGTAACACCGACACTCCTCTACCCCTGCGGCCCCACCGTTGCCGTGCCAAGCGCCACGGCCGCGCTTGGTCGCGGAGGATAGGGCGAGCGGCAACGACACACCGACACTCCTCTTCCCCCGCGACCCCTACCACGGCTGTGAGAGTAGGGAGTAAACCCCCTTCTCTCACAGCCAGGCCATTCCCACCAGGAATGGCCTCCTCCGGACCCGGGGAGGCCTAAGCCTCAACCCGGGCAATGGGTTCCTCTTGGCTTCCCTGCGGATGAGGCAGTCCGCAGGTACTGAGCCCCCCCATCGCGACAAGATGAGAACCCGGGCGGGGGGGAAATACCGTAACCCTAAGTCAAGCCAACTGGACGGTCGCCAAAACTTTAATTGAATTGGCTGAAAGAAAATATTACCTACACGCTGACACTGCAGAAACTTTATATAGGTACATAGATTTGTACATGGTTAGTACTCGGTAATACATACCAATGATAATATAATCACTATTTACAGTCAGGTTTAAACCTGACTGTCCATACATTACATTTTTACGTCGTTATCCATAACGTGGTAGACAGTGCCTACAGCCGAAAGATTGTTCTTACGTATCTCAATATTCATAGTACCTCTCCCTCTCTCATCTAAGCGTATCCCCGATCGCATCTTTTCTCTAGGCGACGACAAACCAAGATACATAGGTATCTACACTAATCTATTTCTATTCTAAATCGTTGGATAAATAAAAATATTAATTTCAGTTCGTTTTCCGAACTCTACAAATGTAGACAATGACCTGAGGCCTGAGGCTTTGAGAGCAGCACTTGCAAGGCTTATGCCCTTAGACCAATTAGGCATGCGCTCGGATGCAAATGTGTTTAATTCAGGTCGTCGTGCTTTTTAACCCCAGACGAAAAAGAATGATGTTATAATATAAGTTGGAAGCTCCATAACGAATAAACCCGATTACGATGCGGTTTTTTTTTTTAATCGAAAACCTTTTCTGTCAAGATGGTTCTAAGCTATGTTTGATGAAAATCGGTTTAGCCGTTCAAAAGTTATATAAGTTAAACATACCTACCATCTTATCTATTAGAACCATCTCGACAGAGAAGGCTTTCGATTGAAAATATATCGAATCGAAATCGGTGTATTCGTTTCGGAGCTACTGCGATGCCACAGACAGACACACAGACATAACACCCTTCTTTCATTGCGGTTAATTAAAAATGTCTGATGAAAAACTTTACAACGAGTTCACCAGTCCACGAGAGAAGTGGTACCGACGTGAGAGGTGGTGGGTGCGTATCCCTACTTGTGTTCATTTATCATTATGTTACATATTTTCAGTGTTAACATAAAGTTTTTATTGTACTGGGGATGTGTTTAACACATTTTTAGAGGTCAGGCAGAAGGTGTGGTAGGTCGTGGCGTGACACGCGAAATTTAGGACCGGTTTTGTTTTATTGTAGAAACAACTTATATCGTACACAACCTGTACAACAACTTGGTTAACTCTATATGTTATGTTATTTGTGGCTATTATGGCTATAATCTTTAAATTACTTATAATAAATTATTTCATTCTAATACTATTGAATAATTCAATTTAAATATAATGAATTATAAATATTATTGGCCGTGTGGTTTCCGGGTTAGAATAGGACCACTCCATCTCTTCCTGTAAATGTCGTAAAAGGCTACTAAAGGACAACTGCATACCCAAGGAGATTTGACGTCAGGCAGGCGGCCGGTCGTAAAATTATAGCCTAATCGTTTAAACATACATATTTTATATAGGGCTATACAGGGTGACTTTTTAAACACCAGCCAAATTTTTTGAGCAAGTTCAGTCCATGATATTGAACTACTTTTTATAAAAAACTTATTAAGTCAATAAAAATTTTTCGTCCTCCTGTACAAAATCCGTTTGGCTGGGCGCTGATCTGTATGGGAAGGCGAATTTTTATTTTTATTATTGTTCGTTAATTGTTTTTATGGAAACTAGTTCAGTATCATGGACTGAACTTGCTCCATAAATTTAGCTTGTGGATAAAAAGTCAGCCTGTATAGCCCATGTACATGAGATCAATGAACCATATTTATATGTATACTAAGTACTTTATTTTTCTTTCAGACTTAGAAGCAGAAGATTGCGAAGGAAATGGCTGCGAGAACGGCGGGTCGTGCGTGCGCGGCGCGTGCGCGTGCACGGCCTCGTACGGCGGCGCGCGCTGCCAGCGCTACGTCGGGCACGACCACGCCTGCACGCAGCTCTCCTGCGCTGACTCCTTCTGCGCGTGGAAGACTAACCGTGAGCTTCCATCTTATATTTCTTCGTACTCCAACAAAGTCTCATACTGATGAGGAGAGAAGAAAAAATCTAATGTGTGAGAAGCAGCTTCTCTTCCCGCGCAGATTGTAAAAGCCGGTCGGGGGAATGGACGACCATCCAGATCATGTTCATAGCCGACACGGTTAGCATACCATCCCAGTTTCAACTCTCCCCCTCCCCCTCCCCTCCCCTCCACGCCTCAAATCATGCTTCATGTGGCATTTGAGTGTAACTGCCTTAGGCGCTGTCTACCCCGTTATGGCTAAAGACGTGATATAGTGTATGTATAAATAATATTTATTAAAAAATCACAGATTTCGTGCCTCACACGACTATCGAGCACATTGGAAATGAATCTACGGAATTCGAAAAAATGTCGTTTTGACTTTTTTCAAAAAGGGGCTACAGGGCAAACAAAAGGGTTTTAGGCTCAAATTGTAGCTGACTAAATTGTCCAGATGAGTTTTTCTTAAGTGTTTCATATAATTCTTCGTTTCCAAAATATCGAGCGTCAAAATCAAAAATTCGGCCACAACTTTTTTCGTTTTTAGGATTCCGTACCCGAAGGGTGCAAACGGGACCCTATTACTGAGACTCCGCTGACTGTTCGTCTGTCACAGGGCTCTATCTCTTGAACCGTAATAGCTAGACACCTGAAATTTTCACCGATTATGTATTACTGTGGCCACTATAACAACAAATACTAAAAATAAGAAAGTTAATAATTATTAAAGGGGTCGTCATACAAGAAACGTGTTTCTTCAGCGTTTTAAAACATTGTACGGTGGTACGGAACCCTTCATATACGAGTCCGACTCGCACTTGCCCGTTTATTTACTAATTATTTCACGAAAAAGTGCGATCCCCTTATATCTCGAAGAGTTGTGACGATATGATATTCAAAAAGACTCAAAAAGACGCATATTCACGAGAGGTGTAAGATGCAAAAAGAATTATTCGAGAAAGACAAAAACGAAAAAAGTTATAGACAAAATAGTAAAAAAAAAAATTGTTTTTTTCCAAATTTTTTATTTTGGCGCTCGATATTTTGAAAACGAAGAATGATATCAAAAATTTGAGAAAAAATCTTCTGGACAATTAAGTTAGCTAAAATTTGAGCCTAAAACAAAAACGATCGGGTTAAGGGGTTGTCATTAGCGTTTTTGAATTTTCGAATTCCGTAGATTCATTTCCAATGTCCTCGATAGTCGTGTGAGGCACGAACACTGTTAATACTTTTAAACTATCGCGTTGCATTATTATTAAATTAATGCATACGGGAATTAACGCGAAACGTACCTTTTATTTATTTATTTTGCTGACGTTTCATTCGGGTTTCACCGAACGTGGTCCCAGCTTGACTCTCAAGCTGGGACCACGTTCGGTGAAACCCGAATGAAACGTCAGCAAAATAAATAAATAAAAGGTACGTTTCGCGTTAATTCCCGTATGCATTAATTTAACGAACACTGTTATTTTATTTTTATCCCGACTTGTTACCTTGTCGGTATTTAATATGTTATAAGATGTTTTGTCGTTCCAGCACTGGACTTGTCGTCCCCCGGCTCCCCATATTGCGTCCCCGGCGCGCCGCGCGGGGGGGGCGCGTGGGTGGGCGTGAGCCTGACGCTAGCGGCGCTGCTGGCGTGCGCGTGCTTGCTGGGCGTGCTGCACGCGCGGCGCGCGCGGCGCGCGTTCGCGCACGCGCGGCTGGCCGACAACGTGGAGATCTCCAACCCCATGTACCTCGCCGGGGAGGACGAGCCCGAGCCCCGCGCGCCCGACCTCACACACTCGGTACAGATATTTTAGTCTTTTCAAGTAGTTTTTTACCAGCCTATATCAGCCTACTCCTTGAAAGAAGCGTCCTTATAAAGGAATGATTTGCCCTTATCACCATGATCTGCAGACGGGCGATCGCAGAAGATAATAAATATGTTTAGAAATAAGTTTTAGCAACTGTGCCTGTTGAAGGAAATGTAGATTTTAGGTATTTTTAGTAAGTACTTTTAAATTGTAGAAAATGTGAACCTACCAGGTGAGGGTCTCATGTTGTGCATTTTGTAAACTAGATTTAAGGTTCACAGTTATAAGTACATGATAACATTAAATAAATGAATATGATCATTGTACAGAAACTGCTGTTGCCCGTTCTGTTATCTACAGGTACAATATAACGTCTTTCTCCTTAACGGGGTAGACAGAGTCCAGTGCTATAAGACCCAAAGGCCACTTTTAGTGTGGTGGTAGGCGTTAAGATGGAAATAACGGAATACTAGGCGCATCGCTTATTAATATGATTTAGATTCGTGCCCATTCCCTCGATCGGCTTCTACGATCTGCACTGGAAGAGAAACAGTTTATCTCCCAGACCAGCATGAAAGAACTATCTCTGACTCTGTTATCTAATCCTCAGTTAGTCGTCCCGTACTAAACCATTGGAAGAGGAAAGGGGTGCCGTGTGGTGACGGCAGAGTACAATTTGTCACCACTCCTTTCCTTTCGTACAGAAACGCATTAAAAATAAATTCAGGCGTTACATTATCTAAGTGTTATCCTCGTTGATCTGACTAATATACGTGGTTGTTCCAGAACGGCGGCAACCACTTCGCCAACCCGGTGTACGACAGCATGTTCGTGCCGCAGCAGAGCGCGCCCCAGGAGGTACGGCTTTACACTTCGATTGGTCTCTCTCCCGGTTGCATTCTCAGCTGTACTGCTTCGGAGCTCGAAGTCGGATTTTCAGGGTTCCGTACTCAAAGGATGCCAACGGGACCCTATTACTGAGACTCCGCTGTCTGTCCGTCTGTCTATCTCTTGAACCGTAATAGTGGTGATTATGAATTACTCAGGCCGCTACAGCAACAAATACAAAAAATTAGATAAAGTTGAAAATTAAAGCGGGTAAATACAAGAAGCGTGGTTTTTTTTTCAGCGTTTTAAATCATTGTACGAGGAGGTACGGAACCCTTCATGTACGAGTCCGACTCGCACCGTTTATTTGGCTTGTTCTGCTCGACTTGACACGACATTCTCGGTGGTGGAACTATTGAATTGAATTGAAAGACATTTATTTGTTGCTCACACACATATTTACAAAAAAAATTCAATGTGTGTGCTACAGCAATACAAAAAGGACACAGCTCAGTGGTAATATTGCCCGGGAGCAATATTACCACTCCTTCCTGATTTTCAGCTGTGGCCTAAAGAGATTGGTACGCATATCATCTCACAGTCTGGATGTCGAGATACGATTATCAAATTAAATTATTCAAAACGTTAATTTCTCCTAAATCGATTAAAAATTAATAATACAAATGTATATAGGTACCTACATAATCATTAAATACTTGTAAAAATGAAATTTTAGAATAGTCTATCTCTCTTTAATCTTCTCATTTGCATAATCCTAAGAGACTTATCATTCGTAATATTGTAAAACAAATGAATAATTGAAACATCTATATTATCTCCCCAATGTCGAAACACAAAGAGCAATAATGTCGTACCTTATGTACCTTCCTCCAATACCTTTGTCGAAACAATAAGTTGTGAGCCTGACATGTGTGTCCGCGGTTGAAGGTCCCTTGTTACGGCTGGTCAGCTCGCACGCAAAGTCGCCGACTTAATAGCACTTGTCAAACAGGGCACAAAAAATGCAAACTTAACTAATGTCATGCTAAATCTTACCTATATTTTTTCATACTGATCACAACTATTAATCTTTTGTAAATACAGGCGTCTTCTTAAGCGTTTAGCTTGGCACGTTATCTGTTTATTATGCAAAACGTTATGAAAACGTTATTGTAATGGGAAATCCCAGATAGACTGTTTGTATTATTTTAAAGTTCAGATAAACTTTTACTTACAAATACAAAGCTATTATTATTCATGGTTAGTGGTAATGGTCATTGATTGAGCCCTAACCCTACAGGGTAGACTCTGTGGTACTATTTGGGCTGTAGGGACACAATACGCTAAGTAAGCGTTTATTATTTCGTTCCACGACGCGCTAGCATGGAACGTTAGTCGTTTGCCATCTTTGTTTAGAATCGCGCGTGTGTCCGTAGATAGCTCGTGTCGATCCGTTTGTTTGTGCATATATCAAAAACTGTAAATTGTGTGAACTTGTGAGAAATATACCAGAACTTATTTACCGAGTGTTGAACTTTACCTTCTGAATCACAGCTTAGGCACCCGTACACTCTCTGAATACATACACATAGATACAGTAAATTCCGTAATAACTTTGGAGTCAGAACTATAGAGATAGCCCATAGTGTCTACAGGGCTATAAATGAAAGATAGTGGACTGTAAATTCAGATATATTACTGGTAAGGTATTAACAAAGAACGCGCGTATCGCTCAGCGAGTCGTTTGGCCAAGTAAAGCCCGTTGACCGGCGGTCCAGTGAGGCAGCCGCCCCGCGCCCCGCGCCTCCCGCGATGGCGTCGTCGCTTGTCCGCGGCGACAGTCATATTGCTGGTGTTCTTGGTAAAATTACTATTTTTTTGTCCCGCCAAAAGGTAAAGCCTATTTACACAGTGCAAGTTTCTCAAATGTTGCATACCTAGATACAATGGGTAGTTTTCTGGGTCATTATGGTATAAATTATTTTGTACTGGTAAGTGAATAAAACGTCACAAAATAATGTACAAGACATTAAATTTTCAAGAAATTTTCATTTAGACAGATTGACAGTCGCTTGCGTGGTAGTGGTATCCCTCAGCTGCAAATCCCTGCACATGTCTCGGAGTCATACGGATACTCATTCTCAGTTCTTGCTGCCCGGTTATGGAATGCGCTTCCTGTAGATGTGAAAAATGCGCCCTCTCTTGATTCATTCAAAGTCCGACTTAGAAGTCATCACGAAGGATCCTCAGACACCTTGAGCTAACAATATTGTAATTTATGTATTTTATTTATTTTAGTTGGTGATATTTATTTTTATTTATTTATTTAATCTTTATTGCACAATAAAATAAAAGTACAAGTGGCGGACCTAATGCCATATGGCATTCTCTCCCGGTCAACCATTAGACCAAGCAGAAAATATGTGTGGCTGGCGTAATAAAATTCACAAAAATAAGCAAAGTTAATATAAATAAAATATATATAATCAAAAACACATAGGTATAATTATACACAAATCTATACTAATATTATAAAGCGGAAGAGTTTGTTTGTTTGTTTAAACGCGCTAATCTCAGGAACTAATGGTCCGATTTGAAAAATTCTTTTTTTGTTGGGTAGTCCATTTATAGAGGAAGGCTTTAGGCTATATAACATTACGTTCCGACAACCACGCGAACGAAGTCGCGGGCACAGCTAGTATACTATATTTAGGTATATTATTCTGTTATGTATAAGTTTATGTATAGGTATATGTAATATGTTTTAGATTTAAAGTAAACATTTAATTTCTATTGATCAACGCTTTGACTTCTGCCCATTATGCCTATTTTTTTATTTTCATTCGCTGATACTTGGTTGACTGGAAGAGATCCCTTTATGGGATAAGTCCGCCATTGTACAATTATTTGGTCTCTTATGGTTTATAAGTATGTTTGTAAAATATTTTTTTTGTACAATAAAGATATCTACAACAACAACGACGGTTTTAGAGTTATGAATGCAGAAAAACTGATATTAAGAGCGCTATTTGACTCCAAGAAAATACGTCACGTCACGTCTTGCTATTTCATACAAATCCCATAGAAATTTTTTTGAAGTTTAGCAAAAGTATCTGATTTGACTTGTTCCAAAACCTAGCGGATTAAAATGAAGCGATAGATGACTTGCATGGTCCAACTAAACGGACCGTCACCAGCCAAACCATTTATTGTTTTAATAAAACTAAACTGTGTAAATGGGCCTTACAAAAAACATCATTAAAAAATGTTCACCATTATAAGTAAATAATAAAAGAATATTTTATTCATACTAATATATTATGTTTGTTTCCAGGAGCGCGCCAACTTGCTCTCGGGGTCGGGCGCGTGCTCGCCCGCGCCGGCCGAGCGCGCCGCGCTGCTCTGAACAGATTAACTCTACATATCCAAAGCGGCCATACTTGCCTTCGCCTCTACTCCACTTAGGTTTACTTATTATATTTATACTTTTAGTTCTATTTTGAGGTAGCATAATATTGAGTGATATTTTTTTGATTGTAAGGATTAGTACGCACTGTCGCCAAATGCTCGGATTCATTGGTCGATGTGTTAAGACAAAGCGAGTCCTACGGCCTTCAAGTATGTAACGTAGATGATTGATAAATTAATGTTTATTTAAAAATTTTGATGTTTAAAATCTGGCTATCATTATCTTGCATAATTAGGCTATAAGAACTTGTTTGCTATAAGAACCTATTTTAAAACCAGTAAACTTTGTCAGTGTGTACGTAGCCTAAAACGTAATCGACATTTTTTAAAGTGACATATTGCGCCTAAAGCATAAGCAATATAGTACTTTATTATTTTATTCAGGTTAGTGACAATTTTAATGTTTTAATTAATGTGATGGGCAGAATCTCCGTCATTGTTGTACATACCTTGTGATACTCCCACTTTAGTACATATTTACTTAATTTTACTAAGTTAAGAGGCATCGAAAAGATTGAAGTAGGAAAATTAAATTGGCAATGCTGTGAAAAAATGGTGAATGCTCAAAAATCACAATAATTGTGCCATATTAAGCGAAAAGTATTCTATTATATTAAATTTCGTGAAGTTCCTGGCGTAGCAATATGTTTGTTTAGTAAGTTAACGTTGGATTATGAGTACAATTAGTTTCGTCACTTTTTATTGTAAGTAACGGCTGGGCGCGCGGACATATTTTTCCCTAAATTTTATGTTAGATTTATGAACACGTGTTAACATTCAAGTTTATTGTCCGTGTTGATTTCGACCTGAGGTCTATGAAAAAAAACTTGACCCTGCCTTAGAAATAAAGTGAGGCTCAACCAAATAAAGCATTTTTATAATCACAACGATAGCATGTTTGCGATACATTTGTTCCTAACTAATATTTTTGTACCTCTGAGTCGCAGAGGCACGCAAAGGCATTAACCAATTCGTTATCGACCCGCCAATTCGACGGAAATATGTCCGCCGCATGCGCAGCTCAGCCACGTTCAGCTCAAGAAGGCAGCTGACTAATAGGTTGTGTAGCTTACACTTTATATCGTTTGTAGTGCGGGCACTTGCAATAAACGAACACACTTCGACGACGCGGTTGTCGTTAGATCTATCTCGTATTTATTTTTACGCAAATGCGATTTCCGCGCGTTATATTTAATAATTATTAGGCTGTATTTCTAATGCATCGATGGCCTAAAAATGATTCATAATGAAATTGAGGGCTAAATACAACCGGACCATATTTTTTGTTTTTTTTTTTGCTGTAACAATGGGTTTTGAATTTAGATATTATTAATATACCTAATAAATTTTTTTATTTGTCATTATGGTCATGCATGGTCTTCAGGGCGGGAACCAAGTGTCCTCAGAATATACCACCAGTGACAATAAATAATGTAGCTTTGGAGTGGGTCAGCCAATTCAAATACCTGGGTCACATAATTACTACCGGCCTTGATGACAACGCTGATATCGCAAGGGAGCGGAGGGCATTGTCTATTAGAGCTAATATGATCGCCCGCAGGTTTGCACGATGTTCGCGGGAAGTTAAAATTACACTTTTCCGATCGTATTGTACATCATTATACACCTGCAGTCTGTGGGCGAATTATACCAAACGAGCTTACAATGACCTCCGCATCCTATATAATAATGCTTTTAGGGTGATTTTGGGGCTGCCACGATACTGTAGCGCCTCGGGCATGTTCGCGGAAGCCCGCACAGATTGTTTTCACACAACAATGCGTAAGCGGGGCGCCTCCTTGGTTCGTAGGGTGAGAGGCAGCTCCAACGTCATTCTGAAGATGATCGCTGACCGACTAGACTGTACTTACCTTCAGCACTGCTGCGACAGACATGTCGCAGTACATATGCCACAGAGAAGGTATTTATAGTTTTTTTTTTTTTTTTTTTTAAGTTGTATTTAATTTAATGTAGTTAATGATTTGTGACATTTAAATATTCTAATTTTATTTTTTATTATGTGACATTTTATTGCTATTTTAAATTTTATTTGTGTGAATTTATTTTATATGTAATGTATGGATCTTAGATATCTGAAATAAATGAATTTGATTTGATTTGATTGATTATACTCATTATTATGTTTTACCCTGACAGAAGACAAAAGAGCCATAATAATAAGAGTATAAAATAGATACACACTATATTATTAACCAAAGGAAATGCAATACGATCCCTGCCATTGCGATCATATTTATTTTCGAGCTGTCACAATGAACGCAATGGAAATGGGCAGTACAGTAGTCAAATTTCATAAAAAATCTACCGTCTGAAATCAGTCGCATAGAGAGTAATCCACCAAGTTGAGGAGTGCAGACTCATTGCGTGGAATCGAGGCGAAATTTAAGAAATTCACAGTGGATAATGACTTCTATAAAGGAAAACAAAGTACAAATTAGCATGAAGAAAGAAACTTCGCGGGAATTGTCGCGTATTGCGCGAAGATCTTTTTGTTGACACAATTTTATACGTTACTTCATTAACATAGGGTTCCATATGCTTTGTGGAGTTTAATAAATTCGCTTCCATTCCACGGCAATGTAAATTGAGCCTTAATGAGTGTCATACATGACTGCGAAATACACAACTGCGATACACTTGAATGCGACTTCTCGTTACTAAAATTGACAGAAAAATAAGTGCTCCTAAATTCTGTAGCATTGTACTAAATGGATATAAGAAGCAGATTTTTTTTATGAATACGGCGGTATCACTCTGCGGCAATTGCCGTGTGGTGTTCGTGAGACAATAAATGATCTATGGATGAATGAAATGAATGAAATTCGATGCAATCTCGCACGACTCTTTGACAGGAACGGGGTGAGCGTAGTAAATAAAACAAGGCTTCTATTTGCCCTTGCATTATTATTCTAATTAATTATAAATCAAATTGACTTACAACTGTACATATCTTATATTGAAATATAATAACATAAAAAAATTTAAAAATATATTATGGTTATGAACTGAAGATTAGTATAATCCACATTTAAAACGTACATTTATTTAATTTATAATTTTTTTGTTGACGTAAATGACCTCGTCTAAATTTTATATTACTTTAAGTACTAACCTTCAGGTCGTAATTTTAACATTCAAGCTCCAATAACAGGCCTGTAACATGGTATCAAAATCCTTGATCACATGTCGGTAACAGTTCCTGCGTCCATGATTTATATGAAAAAATCTATTATATTACTATTATTTTAAATTATGGAATCACTTGATGCAAATGGGAATTTAACGAAGTCCACCCCTCCCTTCCAACAGTTACCTTGTGGGATGGAATGGGAATCCAATTATTAGTTCCCACTGACCACCAGGGTTTTGATAGGTTGCAACAAACTACGCGAGTCCTGCGCGCAGTTTTGACTTTCCAAAATGTGTATCACCGATTTTGATACGACTAAGATAGTTTTCATATTATCAAACACGATAATTGTAAAACCTTACTATAATTTTTTAATTTTATTTATTAAATTACTTATTTAATCATTATAAATGAATTGAAATAATGCCGACCCTTCTAGCCATTTCACGCTATTAGACATTACTTTGTTAAGACATAAATATGTATTTTATAGGTCTGACTCCCCATATAAAATCCTGGATTTCCTATTTCGCCCGCTAACCATACAATGGATGCTGGGTACTTTGGCTGACGGTATCCACGAAAAATCAGACATAGCGCTTGTTTGTTCGTAAAAAATGAGCGCACCACTGCCTTCTGTCGAACTACTACTCTCTAGCTCTATCTAGCTACATCGAAACTAAAAACCGAATTATGCTTCAAAGTATGAAGGTTGTAAGGCCTCTTATTTCGTCTTGTGTTTTTATCCTTAATGTTCACTGAATAATTTTCCAAGTATCGTGTTTGTTATGTAAAAACGGTCTTATTTAAAATATATTCTTGCCATCGTGGCTTTACTGATTCTAAAAAATTATATCTATGTAAATTAATTATAGGACTTGAACAACTTTTGTATATGAACAAATCGAAGTTAAGGAGATGTGAACAACATGATTGCGAAGTCAAACGATAGCTTTAAGGTATAATAACTGTGACGTAATATTTACACTAGGTTAAGACTGGCTGAAATAAATGGATTTAAAGAAAAATGCTTTTTATTTTATTCATATGGAGAAAATAACTTATACATGTAGCCTGTACCAACCGAATATACGTCAATTAGTTTAAAAATTCAGAATTGTAGTCCTAGGCCTATACATGGTTACTTTTTAAACATTTGCAACATTTTTGGAGTAAGTTCAGTCCATGATACTGAACGACTGAACTTGCTCCAAAAATGTTGCCGGTGTAACGTAAACCTGTACGTCGGTGCCGTAACTTCGGTCTGGCACGGCGCTACAGTGGCTGTCGGCGGTGATCCCACTGCACCGCGAAGCGCGGCGCGGCAGATTTTTAACAGCTTTTAAGTAGCTCAGTTTGTATAGAAAACACGCCTAATCCCACCCACTGAAAACGCGTCACCGCGCGGGAGCGTCAGTATGTAGAAACCGCGCTCCGCGACAGTGCGCGGTGCAGTGGGACTACCGCCTTAAAGTTGTCAATTCAACTACTTAGTCGTCTTAAAAATAAAAGTGGAAAAACAAGCTTAATACTTTAAAAAACATTATAAATATATTTAAGTGGAGAAAGCTCTGCAATACATAAAAAATAGTTTCTTGGTTACCATCAGTCTTGCCTATTGCAAAGTTCCACTATTTATACAAACATACAAATAAAACCAATCCTTATTAACTTGTAAGGCAGCGGACTAATACTACAAAAGCATAACCAACGCAAAAAAGGGTATATCCCATTCGTGCATGGGAATGACTATTATTTTTCACAGTTCCATTTGTCCCCACTGGTGATAAATGGGACGGGTCAGACTCACTTTAAAATTCTCATTTGTCCCCAATGGTGACGAATGGGAATTTACGTTTTTTGATTCTCATTATCAGTTATTCTATTTAACATAACTAGGGACGAAATAATTTACGTTCCATTAGCCACCAGTAGGGCCGAATATACCCGCAAAAAATGACCCCATCAAAAGTACATTCAAGTAGGCAGTACGAGTACTTACAAACTACATCACTTTTCTGCCATTACCGTACAGACATTAGGTACTTGTCTGCTGTATGATGCTGCCGTCATAACGGACATTGGCTAACTGTTGACGTTGCGTCATGCGGCAGTCATTTCATATACATTACGTGGGGCCATTTTGCGCAATGATAATGTTTGAAGTTAATCTTCCATAGTATTATAATTCGCTGCTCTAAGGTCCGCAATGTTTCGATAGCACATTATACACGGAGGGCGATCAAATAAGAACACAGACATTAGCCACCCGAGCTGGAAACCTATTTTACAACGCGTGAGTGAGCAAAACTTAAAACGTGTAGTTTTCCAAGTCACCGCTCTCGTTCCGAGTTACGAAATACCATATAAAATAATATTCATTTACTCAGAAAACTCGGATAATTTGTCTATGGTCTGGTAAAAAAGCAGAATGGATTCTCCATGACAAACAACACGAAGTAGTCTTACATCCATGTCAAAAAACGATTGGAATTGGAAAAAAACCACTCGTTGCAAATCCTTCATGTACGAGCGATGAAAAAATACGCCACTTTCGAAACGTTTGCGCCGATCATTCTTTATGACTCCCGTATTAAAAAATACGTCTCGTGAAGGCGAGTATGCTAAATGTGTGATCTGAGGCTAACTTCATCATATACATTTCTTCATTTAATTCATAAGCAGGAAATGGCTTTTTTAAAATACGCGATGCGGACGAAACCCCCACTTTTTGGCCCGAGGGTATAAAAAATATTTTTTTTACCGCTGAACTTCTGTTTATCTTTTCTCCCTACAGTGTTTACACACTACCTTAGTATTATTGGTTACACCACGGTGCGGTGTTCAGTAGAAGTCGTCGTGGTGCAGCTTGCTGGCGGCCGTGTTCCGCACCTGGTCCTGCGCGAGGTACATGTCCGCGATCTGCTGCGCCGTCGTCGCTTGCTCCGGGGTTTTGTCTTCTCGTTCACGCACAAATCTGAATGATAAACAAAATAAAATGCAAAACTTCTTAATAATAAACAAAAATTGTTTATTACCTAGTTATAATATAATTATAAGGACACAGATAGTTAATATAGGCTTTGATATGAATCCATCATACTGGAATCAAAACTTGTTTGTAACGCCATAGAAATGATGAGCCGCGTATATTAGCGTTCCATTAACAAAAATAAATTGATCCCCAAGGAGATCATCGTCAATTACTAGGGATTCGGAACGCATAAACGGTGTCACCATTTTTATGAGGCTCAAATGATATTATATGTATCCAGGGGCGTAACAAATATTTACTTGTATCGTAATGATTAAAAAATTACTTTAAAACACTATTTAGTTCGAAAAGAAGTATGATAAAGTGATTTTATTTTTAAATTTTGGTATTGTGTTCATAAAGTAGGTCAATATAAAATCGTTCTAAAGTTTATAATTTGAATTTTACGACAAAATCACAGTCCAGTACCCAATTCAAAATAGAACATATTTTATGCCAAAGTTGCATTATGCATATTTAGAGAAGCAGGAGACACATTTAGTACATGTTTCTGGTTACTGTAGCCGTACCTGGGGAACCGCAGCGACACCCCCTTGTCGGGCGCCACCAGCCCCCGCGCCGCGCGGTGCGCCGGCGACAGCGACAGGTCCGCGCAGCGCAGCTCCCACACGGCGGCCGGCGCCAGCCACGCGTCCGGGGCCAGCGCCGGGGAGTACCTGCCACCGAAGGGATAACTCCACTGTCTTTTATCGGAATTTTGATAGGTCCAATTTTTATTTGCATTTCATTTAGTAGTACTCTGTTTTATGCAAGAAGATAATATGAATAGAAATTAATTTCTGAATTCTTTTTTTACAAAACATCTGCATTAAATTTAAAGTTAAGTGGTTTATAACCTTTCGATTCTGCAGTAAGTAACTCCGTTTTTACCGGGTTTACCACGACACCTTGTTAAGGTCGAACATGAGCCAAATCGATTGCTGAGACAATAATATAGTTATAAAAGTTCCCAGTTCGGGGAGAACTACTGTGGCGATCTCTACGCCTCTACGTGGAACGACACCACAACCACGAAGTGACAACATAGTTCACGAGAGGACTACGAGATGGCGCCAGCAGTGTCCTACAGCTCGATCTTAAAGTTCTGGTTGCAACTGACCATATACAACGTGTAACAAAGAGGGGGTATCAACCCGAAAGGGAGTTAAAGCACTAACTGGTACGTTAACTCTCTTTCAGGTTGATATCCCCTTTTTATCTTAGCTTCCCATCAGGCTAGATAGAGGTCAAACGCACTCAAATCTCTAATAAAAAAAAACGTACACAATCTCCGCCAACACACTTGTGCAGCCGCGGCCCCCGCGCG
Source organism: Acrobasis repandana (assembly GCA_963576875.1). Lineage (NCBI taxonomy): Eukaryota > Metazoa > Arthropoda > Insecta > Lepidoptera > Pyralidae > Acrobasis > Acrobasis repandana. The sequence continues at coordinate 14,084,259 of OY756238.1, read as the reverse complement.
CGGCGGAGCCCCCGCACCGGCCGAGCATGTCACCTGGCTCCCGCTACACTACTAGTAATAGCAACTCACCTGTAGTAATTCTTAGGAGTGTCGATGACGTGTTCCTGCAGCTTAGCGCTGAGCGCCTGCAGGTCGTGGTCGCTGAAGCCGGTGCCCAGCTTGCACAGCGCCTGGAACTCCTCCCCGAGCGGGTCGTAGCAGGCCAGCAGGAAGCCCCCGAAGGCCCCGGCCCGCTTGCCCCGGCCCAGGTACCCGCCGATCACCACCGCGTCGATGGTGTCGCCCACGCCTTCCAGGTAGTCTTTCTTCAGCTGGAACCAAAATATAGCCATAATGAACGCAAAATAAGTTTATACAATGCCACTAGTAGCGCCATCTGTTGGGTAGCAGCAGCCGGGCGATCGAAGATCAACAATCGATGTACTCGACATGGACGCCGCTTGCGCTTTGTCCATGTGATTCATAAGTAGAATGTGATATATTATATTTAGGTGGTGTGTGGGGGCCCTGCTGGGAACTAATATTCATCATGAGATCTTTTTTAGTCTTCACTGCAGGAGCACGACCCTCTGTACTACCAGAGCCATATATTAGCCATAGGATTCAGAGGATTTAGCCTACAATCTCCACGCTGGCCAGAAGACGGCCACTGAGCTCCTTAAGCCCTATGAGAGCTCACCTTGAGCCAGTTGTGCGATCTCCTGGCGATGTCGTACCGCGCGTTCTCCCCCGCCAGCATCTTCACCATGAGCCCCTCGCAGGAGCCGCGCACGGACTCCTCCAGGAACTGCTGCACCTCCTCCATGGTGGAGCAGTCCTTGCTCGTCGCGAATTGCCACTCACCTGTAACAAATTCATAAAATTAATGGACGACACCCAGCACTAGACATGCCATGAATATTTGACCGAATACCGAAAAAAGTTGCCGAATAGCCAAATACCGAATAGTAGAAGAATATTCGTGGCATCATGGTGGCATCTCTATTGTACACCACCAATTTAAGCAGATGATATCCGCTGGGCTATTGATTGCAAATCTCTAACACTCCTTGTTCTTCTTGACTTTAGTAGCGCCTTTAATTCTGTTGACTTCGATATCCTTCTTGGGATCCTTCAATCTATTAACGTCTCTTCGTCTGCCTTAACGTGGTTTGATTCCTACCTTCGAGGCCGCTCGCAGTGTGTTCGCTTCGGTGAGTCTCTTTCCGAATGGTGTGATCTCAGTGCGGGTGTTCCTCAGGGCGGTGTCCTTTCTCCGTTGCTCTTCTCAATATTTATAACTTCTGTCACTTTTCTTCTTTCCTGTAACTTTCATCTCTACGCAGACGACCTTCAGCTTTACAGGCATTTCCCTGTATCTGATTTAGATGCAGCTATTGCTGCTATAAACGATGACTTGCGCCAGGTCAGCGAGTGGGCCCAGTCTTTTGGTCTTAATGTTAATCCCAAAAAGTCTCAGGCTATGCTTATTGGTAGTAGTTATTATCAGAGAACCATTGACTTATGTTCATTGTCTCCTTTATATCTTGATGGCTCTCCAATAGCATACACTGATTCTGCTAAAAACTTAGGGGTTATTATGGACAGAACCTTAAGTTGGACTGCTCATATTTCCGAAATTAGCCGTAAGTTACATTATTCACTTCACTCTCTAAAATGTCTTCAAAATTTCTTGCCATTTCAAACAAAAGTCTCCCTCTGTCATTCCCTATTACTCCCACTTCTTGAATATGCTGATGCCTGTTTCCTTGACGCTACAGAAGAGCTTCTTACTAAGCTTGAACGTTTGCAGAATTTGTGTATTCGTTTTATCTTTGGCTTATGGAAATTTGACCACGTCTCTGACTTTCGCAAACAACTCAAGTGGCTCCCCATCCGTCTTCACCGGAACACTAGAATCCTTTGCCTCCTCTTCAACGTCCTGTACAATCCCTCATATCCTCCTTATTTGCGTGAACGGTTTTCTTTCGCACGTACTGTCGACGCTCCTTGTAGATCTGCCCGTAAATCCATCCTTCATTTCCCAACACATAGCACCACTACCTATACTCACTCCTTTTTCGTGCAGGCAGTCAGGCTATGGAATCAGCTACCACCGAGCATTCGAGAGTCTAAAACCATAACGACGTTCAAGAAACGAGTAAAAGATCACTATCTGTATTTATCATCCTAATATATTTAGAAATATTAACATAATGTATTTATTGTATATATGCTTTATGAATATATATTTATTTATGTATTTATGTATGTTTATGTAGGTATATATCTTGTCTATTTATTTATTTAGTTTTGTATTGTAGGTACACGCCAATTACCTCTTTTTTTCCCATTTCCTCTCGCGGGTCTACTGGAAGAAATTTCTTTAGAAATAAGTAGCACCTAAGTACTAAGTTTTCCTTATTTTTTTAAGTGTATGTTTGTAAATTTCCAAGTGTACTTGAATAAATAAAATAAAAATAAAATAAAATAAGCTTGCGGTCGTGGGTCCGATAGATCCAAAAACAGACACAAAAAACCAGCTTATGGCCTGCGTTTATGACGTGACGTAACTCCCAAGCGATAAACGAAAGAATAGACCAGAGAGGCGTCATAAACTCACGAAGGTATAGACTCACCTAAGTGAATACCTTTGTAATTCTTGTGAGCAAATAAATAAATTCTTTAAACCCAAGGTGGGACTGTTGGTGGCAGGTACACTGGGACTATTAGTGGCAGGTACACTGGGACTATTAGTGGCAGGTACACTGGGACTATTAGTGGCAGGTACACTGGGACTATTAGTGGCAGGTACGCTGGGACTGTTGGTGGCAGGTACACTGGGACTGTTAGTGGCAGGTACACTGGAACTGTTGGTGGCAGGTACACTGGGACTGTTGGTGGCAGGTACACTGGGACTGTTAGTGGCAGGTACACTGGGACTGTTGGTGGCAGGTATACTGGGAGTGTTGGTGGCAGGTACACTGGGACTGTTAGTGGCAGGTACACTGGGACTATTAGTGGCAGGTACGCTGGGACTGTTGGTGGCAGGTACACTGGGACTGTTGGTGGCAGGTACATTGGGAGTGTTGGTGGCAGGTACACTGGGACTGTTGGTGGCAGGTACACTGGGAGTGTTGGTGGCAGGTACACTAGGACTGTTGGTGGCAGGTACACTGGGAGTGTTGGTGGCAGGTACACTGGGAGTGTTGGTGGCAGGTACACTGGGAGTGTTGGTGGCAGGTACACTGGGACTGTTGGTGGCAGGTGTACACTGGGATGGGTACACAGGTCTTCTATGACCGCCCCCTATAACCAACTGCGGCACTGACCGGGCACCTCGTTGAAGTGCTCCCGGAGCAGCGCGCGCCGCTCCCGCAGCGGGCGGCGCACGAGCGGCGCGCCGTTGAGGAACAGCAGGTCGAACACGAACACGCACACCTGCACCTTGATCTCCGCCGCCGCTGCGTCCTTGCGCTTGCGCGTTGACAGGATCTGTGGAGATAAACAAATTGAAATACCTGCATCTTTATAACTGATCATTCGAAATTCGACATAATTCGGTGTTTGACTCCATTGTTTTTTTTATCATTGAAAAAAGTATCTAGCATAATCTGAAACCGAAAAGATTTTTTTTTTCAAAAATAAACTAATTTATACATAGGTAAGTAAGTACGTCTTTAAAATCTGGTGGAAAAGGGAATTGTCACGTATTTTATTCAGTAATTCGGTCTTTGCAGGAACTTTTACACGTCTGTAAGGATTCGTCGCTTTTCGTCAGAAACGCAACTAGTCAGATAAGCGTTATGTCATCTCTCAGGATAGACTCGCAACTTGTCAGATACGCAACTCGACAGATACGCAACTCGACAGACACACAACTTGTCAGAAACGCAACTCGACAGATATTTGAAGTTATTCTCCCAGATTGACGAAAGCACATGGGTAAAAGCTTGTGTATATACTAACATACAAAAACTGTGCAATTCTAACAATACTAGCCCCGGCTTCGCCCGTGGGATATACGAAAACACTAACCTAACTAACACTCATGGGTCTATCCAACGGTGAAATAATTTTTGAAATCGGCCCATTAGTTCCTGAGATTAGTGCGTTCAAACAAACAAACTCTTCAGCTTTATTATATTAGTATAGATTACAAATCGATAATTTCCTTTTTTTGAAGTTGCTTAAAAAGAGTAAATAAAGAGTAAATAATAATCAGTGCCCTTAAATAAACATAATCAATATCAAATAACAAGTGCACTCAGCATATAAAACAATGTAAATTAGTTTAAGGATTTTTGCATGGAAATTTGTTTACCTTGTACTGACGCGCTCGGACTGGCGTGGGAAATATAGTAATGATCAAAAAATCAAATCAATGGTAATTGGGATACCCGGTAATATAAATATCTCGATAGGTAGGTACTATAGAGGTATAGAAAAATGTCCGTAAAACCGATAAATTGAGATGGAGTTACCATCGTAGATTGATAAATTATAAAGAAGTTGCCAACAATTTGCCAACAAAATACCAGAGTACCTGTATACACTCAAAACTAATATTTGATCGAGTGAATGCCAGATTATGCCGTCCCCCACTACTTATGCACCAACACAGAACAGCTGCTTTCAGGGGCAGCTTCAGATACCAGGCGACTAAATGTTGGAACAACATACCACCTCCAATAAGACTCTCTGTATCAATTTCAACTTTCAAAAAATTGTTGCGCGCCTATTTGTTAGATAAACAGAAAATAAACAATCCAACAAGTCGCCGGTAACTGCTGCTGCCACTGACTGATAGATGCTCGTATCCTTGTTTGTAGCCCTGTATTCTGCTGTGTATCTATGAAATATGAATACATAGTGTTTGTAGTATAATATGACACTGATCCTTATAGGTATTATGTTTTTGGTTTATATTGTGAATAAGGTCTCTTCATAAAATTCTATTAATTTAACATTAAAAATTTCGATCTCCTTTACCTTTGTGGCAGGGATTTTTGGATGCGCACTCGCACCTGACAGGCGGTAGCTGAAAATCAGTGAGCTGCTCTCTGAGCAGCACTAAGCACTGAGCTATGACCTTCTTGGGTTGCTGGAGCACACAGATACAAATATATTGTTATATGTTTCCGTGTTTCTTGTGTTTTTTATTATATTCTTATGTTGTGTATTTCCTGTATGTGTGTGACTAAAGCTACAAATACACATGTTATCTATCTCTCTATCAATTATTAACTAATTAGTTTACTGCTTTTGTTCAGCAAGATACTTTTACAATGGAAAAATAAAAAATAAAATTACTGTGGAAAATATTAAGACTCCTGTTTTTTAATGATGAAATGTATAAAATAGGAAATAGTAAATTACTTCATTTTACTAGTTACATATACGCAATGTATAATGACTAAGTTTTTAAATTCTATTTATTAAATTGACTGTCGAGTCGAGATGCATATCTGTCGAGACGCGCATCTGTCAAGTTGCGTGTCTGTCGAGTTGCGTTTTTGACGAGTTTCAAATCTGACGAGATGCGTTTCCATCAACATGCGTTTTCTAGCGAAATGAGTATCTGACCAGTTGCGTTTCTGACGAAAAGCGACGAATCCGTCTGTAAGTTTAGTACACATTTTTTTATTTATAAAAAAACTACTTATTTTAAAGAAAAGCTACCGATGCTAACGTTTCGCAATGACCACTGCTGAGAAGAAACGCCGACAGAAACTCATTTACAGAACGCAACACACCGGAAGGGCTTTGTCAGTTTACAAAGATGACACAATTAGTGTCGTAGGTACCTGGAAGGGCAGTATCTGCTTGTTCTCCACGTCATAGGCGACCGCCTCCGCGTCCAGCACGCAGCTCCGCACGCTCTCCTTGAGCAGGCCGGGCAGCCGCTGCACCACGTCCGGATATTTTCTAACAACATACTCTAATTACATTATCTTCATATCAATAAGGACACATTGCGTTACGCAGAAGACTTATTGTGGCCGCTATGATGATGAGATACTGAACGTATTCAACGCATGGCCATGATTACCAAGGCTAGGAGCTCAGTGGCCCGGTGGGAGTTCACATTCCTAGAGGTTTCGCAAGAGTTAAGCGACACCGGGCGTGGTCTGCACTTGGATGGGTGACCACAAGTGGCATTAAAATTTCTCAAACTCCTCGGAGCTTCGGAAGGCATGTTAAGCCGTTGGTCCAGCCCCCGCAGCATGGCACCGTTGATAAACAAATAAAAAGTTTGTATAGCGCGATGAACTAGTGCCATCCCGCTTGTTGTTATTATGTAGAGCAAGACAGTAATAGATGATAGACAATAAACGGTGGCGCCGGTGCCATGCTACGGGGACTGGTCTGGTCGTCGTCATTGTATGGATAGTCGACAAGCTATATCAGATGCCTTTAGGCAGCTTGAATAATCTGACACCATTGTTGGCCACATACACATGAAACAATAATAAACTGTGGACAACAAATGATGGGACAAGGTCAGGACTTTTCGTATGTATTAGCGGATTAAATTAACAGTGGAAATTCGTGTTCCGTCCACGAGGTGACGCTCGGTCGTTCACTCACGAGGTGTTGTTTTCCTGGTTCCGGCTGAAGATGCTGGCCTTGCTCAGGTCGGCTGCTTCCTCTCCCGGGACGTGTATTTGAGCTCTCTCTCCGTCATACTTCCATTCGCAAGTGAACTCCACGCCTTCGAACCTGCGATGGAAATCAACATAATTTATCTTATTTGAACTGCCTCCGTGGTCCACTGGTGGAGGCGTTGCCCTGTGACCCGAAGGTTTAAGGTTAAAATCCCAGTGGGAAGGCTACTTTGTGAAAAGTTGTTTCCAGACTGGTTAGGATATTGCAGGCTTGATTCACGTGATTATTCAAAAAGAAAGATGATTCCGTGTTTAGAAAGGCACGTATAATTGAGGGTCCCGAACGCCATCTAGCGTATTTTTAAATCAATCCTAGGATTGGTTCTGGTCTACCCTTTGGGTTGTGGAGATCACACGGCAGTCGTTTAGTGTAAAACCAATAACCTCGTTAAATCACCTCGGTAGGTAGCGGATGCAATCGGGAATACGGGAGGATGATGATATAATATATAGTCCTGCTGTCTCATAAGGCGACGTGAATTTTATCATACGTATGATATATCTCAAAATATGCTTCCCAGTGGGATTTAAACCCACGAGCTCCTCCAGATGATAGGGCAAACGTCTTGACCACTGGACCACGGAGGCAGTCTGTATATTGTATGTCAATGGCAATTATAACCGCAAGGAATACTACCTATCGAACACCTCGCCGACTCCCCTGGTGGGGTGCGCCAGCATGGGCTTCAGCGGCGTGCCGGGCTGCAGCGGGCAGTGCGCCGGCAGCCGCCGCGCGCCGTGCCGCAGCAGCGCCGGGATGACGCGCCCGAAGTCGGGGCACTCGCAGTACGTGGTCTTGATGAGCAGCGCGTGGGACTCCACCACACTCTGACCAAACAAACAGGCCAATGGTAACGCTTTGTTAAACGTTGACAAACACAAATTGCTGACAGATGTATCCGAACCCTTACTCTTCCCCTGGCAGTCAAACACCATACCATACGCCCCGCCCCCGCCCGCTACAGACACTAACCTTGAACTCTTCCTGCGACAGTCCTTTGGATGCGTCCAGCACCAGCTCCCCCCCGAGCGCGGGAGGGGTGGTGGCGGTGGCCACGGCCAGCGCCTGCAGCACGGACTGCTCGGCCAGCCCGACCCGCAGCTTGCCCTCGAACGAGCGGATGAGGTAGCGCGCCTCGCAGTGCCGGCACGCCACGTACAGACTCTGGATCTTCGAAATCTTCTTGTTTACGGATGCTTGTCCTAAAAATTAGTAAGGCTGTTAGTACGTATCTTCAACAAAATGGTACAATTGATTTGTTTAAGCTGCGTTTCGACTAGAGATTTGCGAGGCGGCTGAGCGGTTTGAGGATGCGTAATGAAACTGGGGAACAATGTCAGTTTTTCCATCAGAGATGTGCTGGGCCTCGGTGCGGGGGGTGCGGGGGGGGGGGGGGGAGTGCGCGGGGAGGGGCGGCGAGGGGTGTCGCAGACTCTCTTCACACCGTCTAGTAACTGCTAACAGTTTCTTGCTTGCTTTCATCCTTCATCCTCCTCGCTTGTTTTGAATGTACAGAAACCTCGCTTCACTAATCCGTTTCCACAGGCGCCGCGCTGAGTAAAGCTAAGTAAATAAAGCGATACTATTGGTTCTTAAAAACCACAATCTTCGTTACACATCCTTGCACATCTAAGGTGGAAACTTCATGTAATGACTTTATTTATATTATTGTTACGAAACTGGGGTTCGAATTTGGAGAGAAACGCCAAACTTCGTATGACAGTTTTTATTCACTACGGAACCCTAGGTTAATACGTGAAGATGGTCTTCCAAAAGTCCAAAGTCTTAAGTCGCGTAGCAGCTGAGGTCCAGATATCTCGCAAAAGTAGTTGCAGGTATTTCCACTTGTTGCACTAATTTAGGTTTCCTTCGCTTCGAAGTGATCGCTTTGATAGCTCGTATTGAACTTACTGGCGCACCCACGGTTCCCTATTTATATGCGCCATCGAATAGGTCCACATTAATAATCTAATATTTTACAAAATCGACGAACGTGTTTCGAAGCATCCAGACGCTGGATATTTGTGTGAGTGTAACATGGTCAAGCAATTCTAGACTTTATGACTTACGACATAGGGTCTAATTTCGCTTGAATTTATAAAATTAATTTTATTCTATCGTATTTCTTTTGGCTCGCGAACATTGTTCAAGAAGGTTCTGTCACGTTCGCGACATTATCTACTGCAACCACTAACCCGCATGTTTGGCGTGCTAATTACAGGCAAATCCTTTGTGTATCAGGACAAGCCTTTTCTCCAGCACTATTTGTAAGGTTTTCGGTTGTGTAGTGGCCAGGAGTGATCTTATGAAAAATGTGTTACCAGTCGGCGACTTAAATACACAAAAATAAAAATAAAACTGGTTGTCTGTAAAGTCGGTTTACGGACGGTAGTTTGACGTGACAACGTCAAAACCGAACTGAGCCGATCGCTCGAGCCGATCATGCCTCTCTCGTTCGTGCCGCGATCTTTTTCGTGCATGCAGCCCGTAGTATCGAGTTATTAGACGTTGTCACGTCAAAGCAACAAACAAACAGTGGTGTTATATGGGTAGAGAAGGAAGAAGACTCGCCCGTCATCCCGGCCACGTCCCGGCAGGCGGCGAGCACGCGCCGCACCGTGAGCGGCGGCGCGGCGAACATGGTGCGCTGCGCGGCGCGCGCCTGCTCGGCCACGGCGCCCAGGTCGCCCGCCTTCTGCGCGGCCGCCTTCACCTGCGCCAGCGTGCGCCCGGTGCACTGCCCTATGGCCTTCATCAGGTACGTCTCCGCTATGCCTGCAACCACCACGACACATCAACTATGACACTCCTTACACGGATATCTTACAAACACACAACTGCGATGACGTGAATGTCACTAGTCACTGCTCCGCATCGCCAATGCTCTTTAACACCACTGAGACTACCGCCAAGCAAGACGTAATGGCGGATTATAACTAAGGCTAAGTCGGCACATGCCTAGGGCAGGGCTTGAAATACGGTTAAAATCTGGTAACCTTTAAAAAAACATAAATGTAACCCAGGGTTTTTATTTCTTATGATGAAATTCTGTCAAACGGCGTTAACGTTATCAACGAAGATAACGTTATGCTGGATAACGGTATTTTTCCAAACATTTACCGATAAATCAGATAACCAATGATATTAACAGTAAAAGGTATTGTTAACACTATATTTCTTTTCGATATTTGACAGAATAAATTGATGAGAGTTTGTCTAGTAGGCTACTAGAGCTACACGGATATCATGATAGTCTGAGCTACCTTGAGCGATGTAGCTCAGGCATACCAGTACGATGCAATACACTCGTATAATACTTTACAAGAATTGAAAAAAGTATCGTTTTTTATATTGTTAATTGATAACGTTTTATAACTGTATTATCGATACCCCTTATAACGTTACCACTAATACCTGTATGAAAATAACGTTATTTAACATTACTTTTAGTGTGAATTTAGTATTGTTAACAAGAACTGGCCTAGGGACGCGGAAGTAGGAGGTACTTTGTTAAAAAACTTTGGCATTAAGATTAATTTAAAAAAATTGGTCCATAATCTGGTTTAGTGGTTTATTTCTCATAAAGAATTACATTCGCTTAACATGAGAAATTTTACATTATTTTATATACTTAATAAAATAAAAGTGAGCATACAAAGTCTTTTATAAAAAGGCGGTATGTAAAAAATAAAAAATATAAAGTGCACTAAGTGACTAACTACTATCGATGTCGAGCGTTGCAGGTGCAAAGATGTTTCGTTACAAGATGCGGCAAATTGTCAGTAGTTATCTTACGAGAGCGGGGTTTCCTTGAATGTGAGATTTTAGCAATATTTTGAAAAATGTGTTCGTTTGAACTTCTCTTATGTCCAACGGAAGCTTATTATACATCTGTGCTCCTTCAAACAGCAATGTTTTTTTACCATAGTTTGTTCTGGGAGAAATAAGGCATAAGTTGTTAGCACGGCGCGTTAGTTTCCTATGTACTTGTGAGTGTTTTTTGAAAGTAATGTTACAATGGATGTCCTTTGTTAAAATTTTTCGAATCAATATACAAGTGTTATATATGTATGTTTGTTTGACACTCATTATTTTTGTTTTAGAATATACTATAGGTGTAGGAGTTAAAAAGTCGTAATGAAAGAGTACTTTAATAAGTTTGTTTTGAGCTACTTGAATTTTGTTTAAATGTGACTTCGCAGTAGTTCCCCATATTTCTACTAGGTAATATAAGTGAGGTTGCCAGACAGAAAATTCAAAGCTTATGTAAAGAAAGTACTTTGTGAGAAGGCTTATTATAGGACCGATGACTATCTTAAAGACAAAAAGGTCTGGCTTGAGCTTGGCGCGGGTCCCTCTTAAAGGTTTGTATACTTAGACATGTCATAATTTAGGTACATTGGTACATACTAAATTTACAAATTGACATTATTTTAAATTTCGTAATTCTTATAATTCAATTTAGTTATGACATAATAAACAATGTAATCTCTGTCCATCTATATAACTAATTTTAAGATTTTAGTTTGTTAGTTGACGTCTTTGGAGAAAACGTGCAGTGCAGTTTGTTGCCGCTTCTTCTGCACTTGCGCCTAGGAAGCGGCGTAAACTTAGCTTTAAGTAACGATTTGACGTCAACATTTGTGCAAAACAAAACAAAGTGACTATTATTAAGAGATATTATAAATATCCTATGATAATAAAGATATTTTGAATTTTTGAATTGAATTTTTGAGGTTTAATAAAAGAATTATAAATAGTATACTTAATTTTCCGGGGAAGACACCGTGCAATTCCCCTTGTCAGTCCCATAAGAGAGTTTATTTTCTTACGAAGTGTTTCAATGTGTGGTTCCCATGAAAGATAGTTATCTAAGGTCAGACCAAGGTATTTTTTACTTTTAATTTTGTTAATTATTTGATCGTAATTTTAAGTGGTTCATGATTGTCTAATTTTTTGTTTTTTGCTGCAAAGACTATATAATTTGTTTTTTTTTTTTTAATGAGATACATATTGAATGGATCACCCTATGTAAGTGGTTACAGTAACCTGTGGCCGGCCGCAACACCAGACGTGCAACAAAACAATCTTGAAACAGCTCGGAAGGCCGCTCGAGGCACACCCGTATTAGCGGCAGCTTCCGTGTCTTTGACACAAAGTCATCTATGCTAATAGGTTCACATTTCAGGGATCCAAGGTTTTATTATTAGACTTATTTCCAGAATACAACAAACTATTATTTCTGATTTACCCTTCTCCTACAGATCTGATTGCCCGTCAGCAAAGACCTCCTCCAGTTTCCAGTCCTTACCATGCCAAGTCTTTCCCGCAACCTGGCTTATGTCGTCTCAATCTCTTGGATACCACTCAGAGACTGTTTTATGCAGATGTTGGTGTTAAGAGGGAAGGCAAAGTCCGTCTTAATACCAAGAGAAAACCAGCAACTAACATCAAAGCTGCCTCCCAGACCCTGGCTGGAGGGGTAAATCCATAAAAAGCCAACTTGATGTTGAGAAGGATGCACCCCAAACTCCAAAGCAGCACATGATATATGTGAGAGAAAGAGAACAACTCACCCAACTCCAAGCTGTGGTACGCCGGGGCCAGCTGATTCAAGCACATGTACACACTGGGTAGCAAGTCCTCGGGAGTCAGCACGATGACTGATCGGAAGTAGTTGGCAAGAATGTCGATCATTTTCAGTCTGGCGGAGGTCGCTTCGATGGCTTCCAGCGTCTTGGCCAGCGCGAGGTACGGGACTTCCTGGCCCTTGGCCCAGCACGCGTCGTTGATCGGGTGGTACTTGGCTTTGGCGGGGTTGTACTCGGTTTCTGGAAATTAGATAAACAACTGTACCGGTCCCTGAAGATAGCATGGCATGGCACTGAAGATAAGACATAGATAAAGTATTGACACGAAAACGATAGAATGTTCTCGAGCAGAAACCGAGAGAAACTAGACCATCGTAGAAAGTGTAAAGTTTGGCCTGTAGTTGATTTCTTTGCACCCACACACACCTCCCCGGCTTGCCGGTGGCCGGCATCGAAACACATTCGCACACTATGTACAATTTTTGAGAATCTTTATCGGCGCATATAAAAAGAGAACAGAGTTTGTTTGTTTAATTTCTTTATTGCACAAAAATTACATTTAAATATCCATTATTTAATACAAAGGGAAAAAGAAATAACTTGTACAAAGGCGGACTTATCCCAAGAAGGGATCTCTTCCAGTCAACCCAGTCTTCAAAGGTTACATATTTTTGGAATGGGTGGAGTGTCAATATAAATACAAAGAAATTTTGAAAATCCTAATACTAACTTAAAATCATAAAATCTAAAATACTAAAAAAACAAAAACAAATAAAAAAGATATGACATATTTATAAATAAATAAATATTTTTATATAATACATATACATACATAATATAAGCATATGTATAAAATAAATATATAATATACTAAATATAAACACTTATTCGCTTAATGAATCTACTGAATGCTTATAGTATTTTCTCAGTCGGTTTTTAAAAGACCCAATAGAGGAAGCCATTTTAATGTCAACAGGAAGAGCCACAGCCGAGCGGCAAGAACCGAAAACGACTTGGAATACTTTTCAGAAGAATGACATGGAATCTGCAAAGTCGGTACATCACTAGCACGCGATCTTCGTCAATCTGCCGGAAGGAGCATTTGTCGTGGAGATATGTAGGGGAATGAGGATTAAAGAGCATTAAAAAGCAGGGAGAATATGCATATTTCTGCGGAGTCTAATAGGAAACCAGTCCAGTTGTCGATGCCATGGCCGTTCGATACGACCTACCAAAGTGATTGATCGCTTTGGTAGTTTGTATTGAACTTGGCATATGATATAGACTTTTTTTTTTGTTATGTTCACCCCCTTGCCTCACAGCCAGGCCATTGCCACCTGGAATGGCCTCCACGGGCCTCGGGCACGGGGAGGTTTTAGCCTCAACCCGCGCAATGGGTTCCACTTAGCTTCCCCGCGGATGCCCAGTCCGCAGGTACTGACCCCCCCCCCCCCCTCACCACTTTTAGCGTGATGGTGGGACAGAATATGGAAAACAGAATCAAAATAGTGATGGGTTGCTAGCTGCATTGCCTTTTAACATGATTCGCATTATCGCAACAAATGTTTTCTTTTATGTTATCTTTGAACAACCATACCTGCCACTTTTCCTCCATTAACCACCTTTGATTTATCATCAACTTTATTCTCCTTTCCTGTCTTATCTTTATCACTCTTGCTATCCTTGTCACTTATACTATCTTTGTCACTCTTGCTATCCTTGTGATTTTTACTATCTTTTTCACTCTTGCTATCCTTGTCACTTTTACTATCTTTATCACTCTTGCTATCCTTGTCACGTTTATTATCTTTTTCACTCTTGCTATCCTTCTCACTCTGAGGAGACATTTTTTCTCCCTTTACCTTTTTGGGAGGAGTTTTCTCCTTCGTCCCATTGCTGAATCCATTCTGAACTGGACTGATGCTTTTCTTTGTTTCAGTTTTAGGGGTCTTTTGCTTAGGACTCTTTTTGCCCTTTTTCGTCGTTGGCGTTGGCTTTTCCTCTTTGACCTTCACTTTGCTTTTGGGAGACTCATCTGTTAAATCCAAAAGACAATATGTAAATAACATTAGATAGATAATCTAGCGCAAAAATTAACTTCCCTCCACTAATTATGATTGTACTTGTCTACGCTCTAATCTATCAATAATATCAATTAATCACAGATACTGTTATTGTAAGGCGAAGCCTAATGTACGACGTGACACGCTACTTTGTTGCGCGTTCGTGTCATTTACGCACTAGTTGGTTACCAGATCTACCTATCTGGCCGATCGACATTTTGACAAGCAGGCAAGAAATGAGCAATGCCTAAAAAAAATTGCATGTATTAAAACTAAACACCTATATTCTTTTGAGTGTTAATCTGGAAGGTAGATGAGCAGTTTTAAATTAGACAATCTATACTTGTGTGACTGTAAGTGTGTCTGTGGCATAAAATATTTCAAAGGGACAAACTGATTTTCATAAAGTTTATTTCGTTTAAAAGGTACATGTCGTACTATGATAAAAATTTTAAAACGGTACCCCCGTTTTACCTTCTTTGGGAGAATCTATCTTCTTTTTGCTTCTGGGTGAGCTGTATGTCTTGACTGTGGTATTGCCCTTTGTCACTACAGCCTCGGGTTCCGACTGCAACCCTGACTCACTGCCGGAACTGTTTATCCTTTGGCGCTTCGCTTTCTTTTTCTGTAAAATAAAATAATGCCGCACATGTCCATCTTAAAAGAACTAAATACATTTATTTATTTATTAAAATCTTTATTGGCCACAAAGGTGCAAAAGGTGGACTTAAAGCTAATGCATTTTCTACCAGTCTTTAGGAAAAACAAAAATTCATTAATTATATCATATAAATAATAAATATATAAGGACAAATCACGCTGATTAAGCTAGCCCCAAAGTAAGTTCTTTATAAGTCATATACAGACAACTTGATCCTCCTTTGAAAGGCCCTAGCCTATTTTGGCCATTGCATCATTATGGAAATGCATTTGTACGAAAAGTTTTACAACTGACTGCCACTCATTGTCAACCCTCTTTAAGAATGCAGTTGTAGCACAAGTCGTTGTTTCTTATAACATCCAAATGAAGAGAAGGAGTAGTCCTATTCTAGGACACAACACAGCACTATACAACCTGTACTGAGAAATATGAGTTGTTACCGTTTCCGAACTTTTTTGAGGAGATGTTGCTGCTGCTTCCTCATCGCTGCTGTCCAACCTTTGCCGTTTTGATGATCTCTGCCAACATACAAGTTTTAAAATTTTTAGAAAAATAAGTATAAGTGACCTTGAATCTTATGACCCTGGGCTCTGTCTGCTTAGAGCCACAGATACAAAATACTGTCTGCCTTGTTAGTTGTATATTTTCTGCATTTAGTTAGTTTTGGGAAACGTAACACATTGATGATCCAGCTAAATGATGTTCCGCTATTTTACAAAACCGAGCTGTATTACCAAACTGCTAGTTGTTATGTAATACAGCCGTTTACAATGTTTGTAATAAAGTTGAATAAATAAATTAAAAAAGAAAAATACAGCAAAATATGCAATTCAACTGTGACATATACATTTTAGACATTACAACAAGCAAATCAAAGTTAAACAGAACAGTAAAGTGCATTATGTAGTGCTGTGGGTGGAAGCTGTTTGTTTGCACTTGGTGCACTTCAGCAAGGCACCATTCCAACTAATAAACAAGGACATCCTAATTGCAGAAAACTCTTCTTTTTTGTATCATTATTATCTTCAGGTCTTTTATTTTAGTCTACAACTGCAGGAGCACAACCCTCTCTGTCTTTACTACCTGAGCGTATGTACATATATATGTCAGAGCAGTCAGACGATATGGCCAACACTCTCCGCGCTGGTCAGACGTGTTGGAGGTCTCATTGATGTTTATAAGCTTGGTTTAGCTTGTGTCAAGTGTTTATCAATTACCCAGGTTTTCATTAGCAAATAATAATAGAAATGGAAAATTATTTATTCAGTGACTATTTATTATTCTCCATTACACAAGCTTTACTTACTTTCTCCTTCTTTATAGGAGACTCCTCACTGGCACTGCTAGCAAAAGCATCGTTCTGAAATATGAGCAAATTAATACTGCTTAAAACCATTATTAGATACTAACTTTCTTCTAATATGAATTATGAAGAGATTAAGCGAACCAATTTGTTACCATTTCATAACAAAAAGAATATAATGATTAGAATGCCAACATGATGGCTTACTATTGTTATTACTCGAAGAACATAAAGAAACGGTTTATTTGACTAAACATCTCGTTGAAGCAGTTAAAGACATTCTATACCTAAATGAATCTGTAGAAGTTAGAAAATCTACCTCAACGGTTGCTTCCTGCTTGACTTCAGCAGCTTTCTTAGGTGTGATCTTGAAAAAGGATGTAATACTCTTTTGCGACATGTTTCTTACATGAAGAAAGCCGACGTAGGACTCGCGAACGTTAAGCGATCTTAGATGGAATTTTACTGCGCTGCTAGAAATCGGTTGCCGTGCCAATATTGGCACTATTCTACAAACTTTAACGATTTTTAAAGTTTTGTGCAAAACACTCATTCAAGTTTATAAATTTTCAAAGATTATGAAGGAAGAAACATATTTTATTTAACTTTGATTTAATATGTTTTATTTACAAAACATAACATATAGTCATTCATTTAACCTCAAATAATTGACTTGACAACTTACTTTTTTTTGGCGGGAAATTAAAAGGTTTTTTTTTTAATTTCTGACTTTTGTCTCTGCCCTCTGGCTGCCGCTGCTGCCGCTGCCGGTAGGTATATTGCTCGCTCGGCCGGCCGGCACACCCCGCACACGGCGCACACACCACAAATAGTTTTTTACTGTCTGTCTACTGTCCCAAAAAAGAGAATAATGTTTTGACTTGATTTAAGCCAAGAACCAGAACCAAAAACATCACATTTCCCTCTTTGCAAGAACAAGGTACATTGATCACAGATTCAAAGAACAATATTACATATATGTACTACTATACTACTCCTTGCGGAGAGATAAATATTCATGTATTTTTTGATTTTATGTAAATTCATAAGTGTATGTCTGAAGGATTTGCACGATCGATCTTCCTTCTTGCATTGCAGTCTTGCCTTACTTGAATATGTAGCGTACTCTGCGTAGCGTACAAGTGTTAAAGAAATTAAAAAACTTTTATCCTGAGCTGTTTTCTTATTCATGTTGAAATTTTAAGGCGGTACCTGAATTTTCCAGGGTACAGTGCTGCCCCCATTTAAAAAAAATAATTTCAAAGAAAACGGAGACGTTTCTAAAAATTTTGCTATTCTATTACCAAGTCCTAGATAACCTTTCAAAGTATTTTATGAACTACTTAGTGTTTACAGATCCCGGAAAATTCAGGTACGGCCTTAAGTAATCATTGACAAAATAATATTTTCATTATTTTCATGTCGGATCGCGAGATTCGTGACTTCGCGTCGCGACGCGAGTAGTGTGTTGGTTGGAATCGGAAAACTACTCGTTTTGTGTTTCGCTAACTTCCTCGTTGAAAAATAGCATTCTCTTGGTCAAAAACCCAAAAACAGAAGGTACATTACTAGCTCTTTGGGCAAGAACCAATGACGTTTGGCAAAAATATTTAAGTTTGTTTTTAGGGTTCCGTACCCAAAGAGTGCAAACGGGACCCTATTACTGAGACCCCACTGTCTGTTCGTCTATCTGTCTATCCGTCTGTCAGGGCTTTATCTCTTGAACTGTAATAGCTAGACACATTTTCACTGATTATATATTACTGTGGCCGCTATAACAACAAATACTAAAAATAAAAAAAAGTTAAAAATTAAAGGGGGTCGTCATACAAAAAACGTGTTTTTTTCAGCGTTTTTTACTTGATCTTTATAAGGCATTAACTAGATACTTAAGATTTTCACCGACTGTGTATTACTATGGCCACTATAACAACAAATACTAAAAATAAGATAAAGTTAAAAATTAAATAAGTCGTCATACCAGAAACGAGTTTTTTTCATCGTTTTAAAACATTGTACGGCGGTACGGAATCCTTAATTTACGAGTCCGCACTTGCCCCTTTATTATTTTTTGTTGTCTGTGTTTTGACATTTGTCTTTGTTTTCATATATATACAAAGTAATCTGTGGTCTTTGTCGATGGTGAAAATGTGGTTTCCTTTGTTGGATTGCTACTTTTAATTTGAAATATTTATTAAATAATAACATGTTTATTACATTGAGTAAAAAATAATATATACTTTATTTTTGTGTTTGAATTTATTCCGAAAATATTAAACGGTTACCTTAAAGATCTAAAAGTAATAAATTGATTAAAATCTAGAACTTATTTTGCAAAGATGGCTCCCTCTAGGAGTTGAACTGTCAACTATACGCGTGTCGTCCATGTTCCGAATGTGGTGTGACTTATTTTTGTTTTGTGTTAATTTTCAATGTGTTAAAATAAATGTGAAATGCAACAGCATGTGTCATTCCATATAGTGGAACCTTGCTCCGGCTGAATGGATCCCGCCGTCGCGTGGTATCAGCCCGAGCAGGAAGGACCCGCGAAGCGCCTGTGGCTTCGTATCTGGGAAACTCAAAGTGAAATAGACAAAATGAACTTGAAAAACTTAGAGAACGCTAATCCTAATGTAAATAAAGCGCAAGACTTTATACCAATAAATGATGTGAACGGTGAAACTAGGAATAACAATTACTTCAACCCAGCGCGGAGGAAAATGAACGACAACCGCGCATCAACGTTTAACCTGAACAAAAACCACGATGCTCTCATAGGTGAATTCGGGGGTTGTCCGTGGCGGATACCCAACTACAACTACAAGCCTGGCATATTGGGGTGAGTAGCCATTTGGGTTTGGATTATATCGCGGGAGCTGTCAACGTGTTTGGTAAGTTGGTTAGGGCCGTGTGGTGCAGAGTGCGAGCGAGTCGTGCGCTGCTGTCTCCGCGCCCGGCACTCCCGGCACCCAGTCTGCCGCTGGGCGCTCCAGCAGTGCTTGTCAACCGAACTCTTAATTTTTATTTCTTAAGTTGACATAGGTACTGTCTTGTGCGTGATCATGGTGGTTTAACAAGACCACTTCTAGACAATTCTTATTTATTTTAGTATTATCTTGACATTTTTCTTAGAAACCCCCATTCGATGATAACACATTAGTTTTCCTACTGGATTCATATAACTCTGCATTTCAAGCTTTCCAGTTGAATTTTCTGGTGCCAAACTATCACTGCTAGTGGTAGTTCGTTTTTGTAAAGAATAATCATAATAAGTACCTACATGTTGTAAATTGTCATGATTAAGTGCCTTTACCTAGTTCATGAATAAACAATAGTGAATCATTTTAGACTTTTTTATATTCTCACTTTCACAGCATTTGTTTTATTGCATTTCTTCTAAAATAGTTTTTGTAACTGTACACAAGATTCAGTTGCCTATATTGTATGACAGATAAAAGATAAATATTTTGAAGTAACAGATCTTTATTAGTTGCACAATAATACCTATTAAAATATACCTATCACTAATCAAATGGGTTCTTGTCAAACAAGTTTAAAAATATAGTTAGGATTTTTTTTATTTTTAGTAAGAAGAAGAAGAATAGAAGCAGCTTCCATAATTTGTTAACCAAAAATAACTAGGTAAATATGCATCCAAATATCTGATATTGTTGTAATTTGTTATATAACAGGTATATGATTAACATGACACAATAGGAATCATTGGAACTGCTCTCCAAACCCTGTGAATTAGTTAACTGACCCATACACAGTTACCTTTAGGCAGTAGGTAGGTAAAATAAATTATATTACTTGCATTCCCTCCATAATTTCCTACCCTTCTCTATCTCTGCTATCTCTCCGTTCCCTTATATCTGATCTCTAAACATTCAACAACTAAGCAAACAGACATTGCGGCCTATCTTTTAGGCGGTTATCCCACTGGTTTCTACATACTGACGCTCCCGCGCGGTGACGCGTTTCCAGTGGGTGGGAGTAGGCGTGTTTTCTATACAAACAGAGCTACTTGCATGCAATGTAAAAAATCTACCGCGACGGTGCACGGTGCAGTGGGATTACCGACTTACACCAGTACATATAATTTTTAAGTATTTAATTTGAATATGCATCATGTCATGAATTGCATCTCATCAGCCATGCAAAAGTGACTAAAACAAGTTAGGCATGATGCCAGCTAACCTAGCTGATTTTTTAGTATAGTATATAGGGTAAGTTAGCCGGTTAGCGACCAGTTAGCTGAGTTACTCACTTCAGATGAGTAAAAGAAAATGTTATGTACACGCGACATATAATATGTTAATGTTTATTAGTCCCAAGTATAGTCTAGTTTAGATATATAACATAAAATACAATACTTTTGCCCATTAAATATAATAAAAAGCTGAAAAAGTGAAAAAATAGCCATTTCGCCAGTTGGCGACCACTTTTTTTAGTTGACGACTACCAGTGAGCTGGTTTGCGACCGCTATTTTAATATTAAAAATATGCTAATAAAACATTTATAATTGATTTAAAATATTTATTTATAATTTTGCCTTTAAATAAGGAATATTTTTTTAAATACCTAGTAATGGTTAAAAAACATATTGGCTATTTTTTACAATTTTTTATAATAGTTCCAGGTTATAAAATCACACCTGGTCGCATACCCAATAACTTAAATACTTATTTCGGTTTGCAGCTGTTGTCTCTCATACTAAATTACGGTGACCGTAAACCAATGTCTTTATGTCAATTGTGTCGGTTAGCGGCCGCCTATTTAGCATCAATGTTTGTAGGTACGAGGGCTGTTTGATAAGTACCCGTTTATGGAAAAAAAACCCTTTTTTTTTGTATATATGCATTTATTTTTCTACGTAGTCACCTTTTAACTCTATACATTTGTTCCACCTATACTCAAGCTTCAATAAACCATCCAAAAAATATGATTTTGGAAAGTCATTAAAATAGGCCTCTGTGGCGGCAATGACTTCGTCATTTGATCCAAATCGCTTGCCACCAAGCCATTTTTTTAGGTTGGGAAACAAAAAGAAATCGCATAAGGCCAAATCTGGAGAATACGGGGGGTGAGACAATAGTTCGTAGCGTAACTGTGCTAATTTAGCCGTCACAACTCTGGACGAATGAGCCGGGGCGTTGTCGTGATAAAACATTTTTTTAAATGGGGTCGTTTGTCCTTCAACACGGCGTCAAATTCATCTAATAAATAGTAGTACTGCCCTGTTATTGTTTTTCCCTTTTCTAAATAGTCAATATGTATAATACCCTGCAAATCCCAAAAAACGGTCGCCATGACCTTTCCAGCCGATGGGACGGTTTTTGCTTTCTTTGGAGCAGGTTCACCCGGTAAAATCCACTGCTTCGACTGCTCTTTCATTTCCGGGGTGTAGTGGTGGACCCACGTTTCGTCCACGGTCACGAAACGACGCAGGAACTCCTTCGGGTTACGTTTGAACACGGCCAAACACTGCTCCGAAGTAGTCAGTCGGTTCCGTTTTTGCTCCTCCGTGAGTAAACGCGGCACCCACCTCGCCGATACTTTCTTCATACCCAATTTTTCTTCTAATATGTGTTGTACCCTCTCGATTGAAACATTTACAGCATCAAGGATTTCTCGAAGTTTAATTCGGCGGTCGGCTAAAACGATATTTTCAATTTTCTTAACCATATCGTCTGTAGTCACCTCAACTGGCCGGCCTGGGCCGACCCTCATCAAAGACGGTTGTTCTCCCCCGCTTAAACTCGTTATACCAATATCTGATGGTTGTCATAGAAGGAGCACATTCATGGTAAACCGCTTGCATTCTTACTTTTATTTCATCACATGTTTTTCCTTCCAAAAATAAGAATCTAATTACAGACCGATACTGTTCTTTCTCCATTTTAACAATTTTAAGTTCACGCCTTCACTGAATCGTTGTCAAAAGAGAAAAAAAACAAAAGAATGCCATTTTTTTTTAAATTTCCCGCCTCTGAAAAATGGCTTAAAAAGGTGGTATACTTATTTGCGGCCAGTGATATTAATATATTTAGAAAACGGGTACTTATCAAACAGCCCTCGTAAATTAAACAAAGTTCCTTCAAAACTGGTGGTCGCTCACAAAAAAATGGCATCTTTACACTATAACAATGCTTCACCCTAAATTGTTACAGTCCTATATGAACCATAAGGATCAGAATAAGCAAAAAAAATAATGTCTTATTCGTCGGATTGCGACCATGTGGCCGCAATCCAACTTTTTTGAAAATACGCGCTTCGGTTTTCCGACCACTGGATTTTATTTTAAAATTAAGTATAAAAGTAGCAAAATACTACTAAATTAATATGAAAACTTAACGATTGTACTAATAAAAATCTTACTTGGGTATACAACATGAAATAACTAATGAAACTTACTATTAAGCGCCGAGCGTCGTGCTATTTTTTTTTAACTTACTACTCAAATACACACCGCTGAATCATCACGCGAATTGAGTAATTTTTCTTCGGTGCTAGGGTAAACCATTTATTGCAAAATGTGTAAATTCATATTAAACAATCATTTGAGTAACACGTAAGATTTATTTTGTATTTGTGTTATCTCTAGAAATGGTATTATCTTGATTTTAAGACACTAAGTCCGTCAAGTGGTCGCCAACCGAAGGGTGGTCGCTAACCGGCTAAGAGATAGCACATCTTATTTTTACAACCTTTTTTTCTCGACCTCATCTAGGTTAATCCCCTGTTGCATCCTTAATGGTAAACCCAAAGAGAAAAGACCCCTGGTAAACTTAATCTCAGATGGCTGGATGGAGTACAACAAGACCTAAAAGTACTTAGAATAAGTAATTGGCGAGAAAAGGCTAAAGGTAGAATCAACTGGAGAGATTTGCACTGCCAGGCCAAGGTCAAATCTGTGTCTAAGATGACGATGATCCTTAGCTGTGTTGCTTTTAAACACTGGGTCTGGATATATCCTCCAAGGATTAGTAAAGATGAAAAATAGATATTAAATCGCCAGAAACATTAAAACAATTTGCTTGTGGTTTAACAACTGGACATAGAAAAGAGGGACAAGTCGTCCCACATGACATTTGTCCCAGGGCAGGGTTTTTTTTTTTTAATTTTACTTATCATCATCATGTCTTTTTTAGCCCTACTGCAGAAGTGCAGGAGCTCGACCTTCTCTGTACTACCAGAGCTATAAACTAGCCAGAGCAGTCAGAAGATTTAGCTTACACTGTCCATGCTGGCCAGCCAGGTTGAAGAGGTCTCATTGATGTTTAGCTTATATTTCCTAAGTCTCCTTCTACGACTTATGAGTAATGCTAGTTTATGTTACTTATGAGTTTATGAGTAATCCTTTTCATATTGTGAAATGGAAATACCATGTTTAATGTCTTTGAATCACATTCATATCAGTATAGGTCGGGTCAATAAGACGGAGATAGCCTAGAATGTTATCAGCTGTTTAATTGTCATTCGGTCGCTTACGACTTTATTGCTCTTGCATATGAGAGCCATGCTCTTGTTGGTGTTATTTTAAAAATATTCTATTTTTAACGATTTTTTTCCTATCTTAAATAATAATAATAAATATTGTTTATTTTTCCAACCACAACAATAACAATAAAAGTTAACTTAATAACTAAATAACTAGACAAGTCCAAAGAAGATTTACAGGGTTGTTGTGGAGGACTGGTGCCTGAACTAGGTATCCTAAGAACCTGTCTTACAGGTCACCAGGCCCCGCCACTCGAAACCTATAAACGGTTCTCTGTACATTATAGACATTTATATCGCAAAGTTTCTCTTATAGGTACATATAACTATTTAACTATGCTTGCAACAGCGGTTTGATGTAAGTAGGAAAATACAAACATAATTTTTTATCTACATGCTAAACTAGTACAGTAAAACTTGACAATAAACTCTTAAATATAGTCCTATCTGTCCCTACCAGTTACATCTAGGGGGTTACTCCATAAAATAATACGATTGATGTCCGATGGGGACGTCCCATTTATATGTCCATCCAAATTAGATCTTGTCATCATGTATTACTCTTTGTAAGTCACTCTTTTCCTTTCGCATCTTGTTTAGGTTCTTACTTTCTTTCGTGTACACTATCTTATTTATATATTATATATATATATTATATATATATATATATAGTAAATATTTTTCATATAAGAATGTATTATATATATTCTATAACATTTTATTTGTATATCTCCTTTGAAATATTGCACCTCACCTGTAACATATCTAAATTTCTTTTGTATCCATACTACCCTAAGGTTGCCTGGAAGAGATTGCTGTGCGATAAGGCCGCCTTTTGTATGCTAACATTTATCTCTATTTTTTATGTATAATTTGTTAAATTGTGTGCAATAAAGAGTAAAATAAATAAATAAATAAATAAATATTACCGCTCAACTTAACTTGATACTGATAAGTGAACACGCAATAACGTACGTCTTGTGTACCTCCCTCTTGGAGTAACCCTGCAGATACTTTACCAAACGTCAAAACCATTGAGCATGAGATTGATGCCCGTAAAAGCATCCGTTTTATTATCGTTCATATCATTACATTTTATTCATCCACATGTCCTGTGGCAAGCCCTATGAACAAGTCTTGGGATCAGTTATGATATGGACTATATCATAACCACATACACACAGGAGTTGCTTGAAGAAGCCTATTAGATAAATATTATACTATGGGATGAAGTAGAATTTCAGTTTCATCATAGGTAAGGCCTTGGTGCCAGTTTATTACAGTCTTTTTGAAATTAAATCTGTTAAGTGGTTGGCCGGTTTTTATATAAGAATGGACCAAGATACAGGAAAAATTAAAATTATAAGTTGGTACAGAGATATTTAGCCTATTTTTGCGAGATATAAGTTTAGGATCGTATGTCATAAGAGTTGGAGTACTATCATTAAGATAAATAGTTGCCTAACTATCAGTAGTTCAGTACCTGGGTACATTTAAAGAGATCAACTGTAGGATAACGATAAGGTTTAGAGTACGCTACTTTAAGTAGGGCTCTTTTGGCTCTTTCAAGTTGGGGCAGGTGTGTTTTCGCGGAGCCACCCCATGAGGTGATACAGTAGGTTATTATTGACTGGCAAAGAGACGTGTAAGTAAGTTTTATAATTTTAGACGAAGAAATACACTACACTATCACGTCTTTATTCATTACAGGGTTGATAGAGCTAGTATCAGTAGACCAGCGGTATCTCCTAGTGGGATCCGTACTTAGCCTTTAAGTAGGGACATTCAAACTGGAAAAAATAATGAAGTTGTTTCTAATTAGACAGACAGTGCGTTACTTCATAGTAACCACGTCACTAGTGAATCGCCATCCCTTAGATGGCCTGGCGCTGGCGTCCAAGTCTGATAAGATTTCAATTGTAATTAATGGAAATTATTACAATTGTATTTCGATTCAATAGACCACCACATAGTATTATTTATTTATAAAAACTATTAATCCACAATAAACAATTGTTTACTAAGAGTCCCCTTACCCTAGACAGAATCAGAGTTTCCCATACAAACGTAGTCTACTTTTTTAATAAAAAATTGTAACTTTAAAGAAATTGCACACATCTATCGGTTTTAATTGGTTTTCACAGTCAAAATATGTACTTGAAAGAGAATATAGTGTATTATATCATTTTTGACCGTCAGTATGGAAAAAATTGTTCCAAGTTCATATTTATTTTGACTGTGAAAACCAATTATATATATTTTTTTCAATTAATTTATTTAAAATTATTGTACAAAATACAATTTGTATAGCACAATAGGCGGACTTAATGCTAAAAGCATTATCTGACAATTATAACCCTAGATATATGCAATTTCTTTAAAGTTACAAATTTTTACTGAAATCAGATGTCTTCAAAATAAAACGTATACTACGTTTGTATGAGAAAGTCTAGGGTAAGGGGATTCTTAACGCTAAAAGCGTTCTCTCGCAGTTTACCATAGGGAAAAACAAATACCTATTCGATGTAGGTATTTTACCTTGCCCGATAAAGATTTACTTTCTTTCTATCTTTGATCCCAGTAGGTTACTCTCCTATAATTTGAGATCGAAGGACTAGTGATAATTTAAGTGCTCTTCAACATACTTATAACAAGTTTATTTTTTATTAACAAACTGTCTAGTTATCACGGTTTATGAGATACAGCCTGGTGACAGACAGACAGATGGACGGTCGGACAGCGGAGTCCTAGTAATAGGGTCCCGTTTTTACCCTTTGGGTATGGAACCCTAAACAATGCTCTATGTACATAATCTCAAAGGTGGCGTGGAAACGTGTGCATATTTTGACGAAATACAACTTCCAACTTTTTGAATCGTTATATCTCAGAAACTGTGGCTCTTAGGAAAAAAGTATGTAGACATTTTTTATAGATCTGATCCACAATTTTTGTCTGTACTAATTTTATGATAAAACTTACCGGATTGCTGAAAATCGCGAATAACCCGTTTTTTGTGACCTTTCACCCGAGTATTTTTTTTTCCAGGTATCAGATCGATTAACAATCCTACCAACTGAGCTGGGTGCAAATTATTGTAACCTCGGATGTCTTTCTTTTTGCGCCGAACAAATTACTTTTCTGTTTATCCTTATGGTTGACTGGGAGAAAATGCTCTTAGCATTAAGTCCGCCATTTGTTAAAAGTATGTTTTACTTTAGAACAATAAAGAGTATTAAATAAATAAATAAAAATGTCTAAATTGACCAGACTATGTGTATATCGCGGAACCGAAGTGGTTGGCATGCATTGAGAGAGGCCTATTCGGCTAAAATTTCCAATGTGGACCGTCGATTTAAGGGGCGGGAGGGGAGGGGGCAACCCCCCCTATGCCACCACCACCCCGCAGAGCCCCATGGTTAGGAAGATAGGGTTGGATCTTAAAACGAGTCCCCTTTTTTGAGGTGAGGCCCCGGGGGAGGGGAGAAACCTAATAAACATCCCCACGCGCGGAAACATGTAGTTCTTTTTTTATGAAATTTTGAAAATTAATATAAACAACGATGCCATCGACATATTATATGCAAACGGGAAATTGCCAAGTCGCCTTCTTTGAGATTAATTGAGGTTGTGGTGTCTTTGGGTTTCGTCTGAAATATTTTAAAGTAAATTTAGCTGCCGGTAATGAGTCAATAACAGTTATACTCGAGTGTTTTTTTTATAGCCGGAGGCGCGGAGCGAGGGCAGCCCCCGCCCGCTGTAAGAAAACGCAGGCACCATGCGAGCCGTAGCGGCTGAGGCTGGTCGAAGGCCGAAGCTGCGAAGGCGAGCATGAGTGCCTGCGTTTTCTTACGCAAGGGCGGAGGGGCTGCACTTCTTACAGCATTCTTTTGGCATGAATCCCTCCTGCCTCGCCCCCACTCCCCCCCGTCTTCCAAAAACCCTATCAAAGCCCTTCTACAACTCATAACTCGAAAACTATGCAACTCCGGCAGGTAGGGTTTGAAGGCCCCCCCTTCAAACCCTACCCCCAGGGGGGGGGATTTAAATGCTAACATCAAAACTTTAATATCTCCGTTACCATGGGACTCCGCGGGGTGGGGATGGCACAGGGGGTAGCACCTCTTCCCCCCCTCCCCCCTCCCACCCTTTAAATCGACGGTCCATAATGGAAATTTTAACCACCTATGCCCAACAGTGGGATATAGAAGGCTGCCAATGATGATGATGTGTATGTAATAATATTGACCTAAGCAATCGGTTTGACTCTTATGTATTCTGTGCAATCGGAACAACGCGATAGATATAAATGTCATGCGAAATACAAGTGGCGGCTGCGAGAGCCCAATAAAACATTCCGCGAACGACGCACCGTTCTGAGTTATTGCGTTCGGAGACCCGCGTCGACTTTGTGATCAATCACCTGACACAGGTGAGAAAATACTACTCGCGACCGTAGCCAGCTGCGAGTTACGTGCTGACAAAAATATGGTTGATTTGATTGAAACAGGCTTTTGGAGTTTGGACTGCCTCCATTGTCCTGTGGTCAAGGCGTTTGCCATGTGATCCGGAGGTCATGAGCTCAAATCCCGCTGGGAAGTAAACTTTGTAAAAAGTTGTTTCCAGTCTGGTTAGGATATTGCAGGCTTGAATCACCTGATTATCCGAAAAGAAAGTAATTCCGTTTTTCGGAAGGAACGTAAAGCTGTGGGTCCCGAATGCCATTTAGCGTTTGTAAACCTTTTCTAGGATTGGTTCTGGTCTACTATTTGGGTTGCGGAGGTGAGACGGCAGGCGCTCAGTGTAAAACCCAGTAATCTCGTCAAATCACCTAGGGTGTATATGACCCTGGGCTCTGAAGCATTGCCGTTGAGGATGAACCGGGAATACGCTCGGATGATGATGAGGCTTCTGGATTTATAGGTTCATTTCGTACGGCCTTCAACAACTGTGGGTGGCCGTTTAACAAGCGCTCTATATCTTTGGAGAAGAAAAAGCCGGACAGCACATCCCGGCTGAAGCAGCTCAAGCAGCCCTCCTACGAACGTAAAACTGAACAAGTATATTTGCCAGACGAATTAAGAAACCTCCGACTTTTAAGCTTTTATCCCCAATTACTTTTGATCGGCTGAACCGATTTTCATCAAATTGAACATAGCTAAGAAAGAACTATCTCGACAGACAAGGCTTTCGATTAAAAAAAATGCATCGAAATCGGTCTTTTACGAGCTACAGATACTACAAACACAGACACGTCAATCTTATAACACATCCCTCTTTTTTAGTCGGGGGGTTAAAAACGCCGAGATAAGATGGCTTCTGGATTTCCACACGGTGGCGACGCCGGCGACTGCACCTTTTGATTAGGGGTCACCGCACCCTGTAGACACTTATTACACGAGGGTTTTCACATACGTACGCGTTATCTACCTTACCACATCCTCATCTAAAAAAGTACATTTTGCAACCATTTCTTTTTATCGCATCAGTAAGTGGCTAAGTGAGATATTTAGGGTTGGGACCCATTCGTCAGCACGGAACAGCATGAAGAGAGAGCAAGCGAGAGAGAGAGAGCGACGGAATGCGGCAGCATCGCCGATCTCGCGGCGTTCCGTCGCTCTCTCACTCTAGCAAATGACGGTTCTGAGCGACAGAAAAGCATAGAAAAGTGCTGTTCCGTGCTGACAGATGTGTCCCAACTCTTAAATTTCTGGGCTAACCCAGACTTTGGTCAACATGTACAGGCAGCCCTTTGATTGATTGAGTCCACTGTAACTGTAGTAGCACGGGCCCCGGATGTCCCACCAATCAATGACGCGTCACCTCGCTCATCGTACGAGTATCTTCGCGTCACACTCGCATTCCAAGTATGACGTACTGGCAATGTGTTACGTTGTTTTCGGCTGATGACATAACGTTGCCAGCGACGCTGCGAGCAGCTCGAGGGCACTGACTACCGATCGGAAGGCAGTCTCGTTTTAACGCGGCATATCTCTCTGTACTGCGATGATCGAAGTTGGCAAGTCTTTTGAATGTTAGTGGCCTATACTGACTGGTGCAATATACTTATATGTCATTAACATAATCAGTAGCTCGGTGGCCCAGAGGTACGCGTAACTAGCGCTTTCACTAGGATGGCTGACCACAAACGTCACAAAATAGTGTGTCACTCACTTTTCATTGACCATACACATTCTCAACATGATTTTATATTTATTAATGCAGAAAAACTAATAGAAAACTGACAGAAGAGCGCTGTTTGACTCCAAATATCTATGACGTCACGGTATTGTATTTCATACAAATCCTATAGAAAATGTTTGTTTTGACATTTAGAAAGAAATGTCTGATTTGACTTATTGTCATGTAGCGGATTCTCGAGGTCCGTCGTTGTTGTACGGCCGTGGTCAAGCTGTGGCAGATGCTTTTAGGCAGCTCGAAAAATCTAATACCAGTCTTCTTCTTATCGAGTCTAATGGTTACACTGTAGCTTCAATTTCAAATCATCTAATGATTACCATACCAGTGTGTGGCCACTTACACGAAAAACAGCACAACTGGTGCATAAAATACCTATGTTGAGCTCGGCAGTCCTGTTAATCTGTGTAGGTCCCGGTTGTCAGCATTAGATGGCAGTCGTCAAGCTTTCTTAGATACCTTTAGGCATCTTGAAAAATTATCAACAGTGTTAGCTACTAATACTTACATAAACGAAAGAAAACAACTATATGGTGCCGCGCCATGATGGCGAAGTGTTATATAGGCGAAGTGTTATACATATAGTCATAGCTAAGGATCAAAATAAAACAAAACATTCTGCTCGGGTTGTTGCGCAAGGACTCTGCAAAAGCAAGGCCCCGGGCGACTGCCCTGCTCGCCACCCCATACGGCCGCCGCTGCCAACTGTTTCACGTGTCTTTTGAAGGAACAGTAAATCTAAATAAAGTGCCACTAGTAAATGCCAATAATTAAATTTTTCCGTGTTATTCCGCCTGCTTGTATCCTTCGAAATTAAAAATTAATGTGTTAAATCAGTATAAGTGTGGCTGTCTTGTTTCACTTGTGATTTCGCATGAAAATGGAAATTCCGGTCAAAATGACTCGAATTATCGTCGAATATTCATACATGCAAGCGCAGATTATACTATTGGGAATGCGCTCGCTCATTCAGTATTTAATATGAAATAGTATAGTTAAAAATAACAACCTTCATTGAGACAACTTAAAATTAAATGCAGCGTTTATTAAATGTCATGCCAAACCCGTCCCCGGATATTTAGGATATCGCGGACTGAATTGTCTCGGATTCCTTCGGAGCGCGCGCGAATCGAGGTCGCCCGCTAGCCAGGTTACACTCGGTCTAGCCATGTCTGTCTATCTAGTCTAGTTTCGCTGCGCCTGTGTTCAGTCAGACTGTAACATTCTAGTTTTTTTCCGTCTAGCTTAATTTTGCGTGGGCGCGTAGGCGAGCGGAAAGAGACAAGTACAGTTGGCTTAAAGTAACTCAGAAACTAAAAAAGTTTTTAAACCCCAGCAACTAAGTAGTTATTACACTGGGCAATTAAAATGAATATATTTTTGTTGCATGAAATCGGTGTTTCTAGGACACTTTTGTAAGCTGTGTTTATCAACCTAGTTTTGTCTTCTTCTAGTCTGTTCCGTTCTGAGTCCGTCCAGCCCGCACTTACTTACGCTGCATGAGCGTATGAATAAGGTCTACCTTGGAAAGTGCATCATCACGCTTACAGACCAAAGCCGATACGTGTACCGACTCAGTTCATTGAGTGTGGCGTTGTCAAACCTCGTTGTACCACTCACACAGCTCGAGAAACCAGTTGGACTCGTAGATAGGGATAGAGGAGTGTAAGAGATATTCGCAGTCAGGAGGTAGGAGAGAAAGGAAGTTGTAAGAATCGACCGAATATTTGCATCAAATCAGTATAAGGAAATAGATATTTCACTTGGTATGTAATAATTATATACTAGGTATGAAAGACTGCTTTTGCTGTTTTTGCATCCGTCGCGTTGCTCTACAGGTCTTCTTTGTAAGATGCGTGGATTTGTTGACAGCATCGTATTGGTTTTGCCTTCTAGCTTCTGATTTCCAATTTTCGCCTGTTGGCTTCTGGCTGGTGGATTCTATATTCTGACTTGTGATTTCCAGTTACTGACTTCTGTTTTTCGAGTTTCCGAAGTCCGTTGTCTTAATCCTGATTTCCGATTTTACTGGCTCCTGGCCTTTGACATTTGGCTTCGTACATTTTGTCTTTTGAATCCTCGCTTCTGATATATTGGACTGTGCTTTATGTCCTAATTCATACACGTCAAACACGTTTTTTCAATAAAAATGTCGAGTACTATGCAGGAGTCGGACAAGGAGATAACTATAAAAACATATCGCTTATCTGCTCTGCCCACAATAAAAATAAACATAATTTTATTTTCATGATCTTACTACTTGTATCGCAATCACAGTGTTACGTAAGGTATAAATAGATAAGGACAACAATGGGATAACTTGAAGATACGACATTTTAAAATAATATAATATGTACATTAATTCGGTGGGCAGACGATCGATAGTTTGCCAGGCAAACTATCGCTACTGATAAAGTTTGTGAAAAACTAGAGGGGAGGCTTTTGCGGAACTCTTGGACACAACAGGCTTTAAAAAAATGTACATTAAGTACTTAGGTGTACGAGCAAACATTTCTAGACCAAGGACAGTTAAAAAGGGTTCAATTTCCTAGGTGCCCTGGCTTGGCATTGAACCCTCCAGAGTGGCGGTCTAGCGTGTTAATTTTTAATTAATTATTAATTACGCCTCGGAGGTCATATCACTCAGTATAGATATTAATCGTTACATACCTCGTATTTCCATTAAAACCGGTACAAAAGTGTAATTGCTACGCGTGATTGCCGGCTTAGTGTACCATGTTTAGATACGAGATAAAGTCTCTGATCTAAGGTAAACGAGTGAAGGCCAGTCGATTAGACAAATGACTCGACGGCCCCCCGATGAGATAAATGGTATTGTTTTTGTGATAAGGTTACCTTGTATGTACCGCTAACTGGCGTCAGCAGACGCGATATGCTGCCTTCCGTGGCTGGTGGCCGCGGTCCAGTGACAGTACGGTATTCGCTGTATGTCAAAGGAATAACACTGAAATGTTTTAGACTGATAAAACCGTTCTGAGGCGAGAATTAATAAAAAATAAAATAAAACCCCGACGTTTGCCGAAGCTGCAAAATCTCACTTTTTGCAGCTTATGGATAGTACAGTGGACAGTATGTGAATTTACTGCAATTTCACACTATTATAATAGTGAAATTGCCTCCTCTATAGTATACTAACTACTTAGTAAGTAATTATTAAATTGTTAATTTTGCTCCTACTTCAAGCCTCACTTGTCTCTGCACCACCTGTCGGTTGATTGGTAGAGAAAGCCCAAGGCTTTAAGCCCGCCGTTTACAATTTTTGTAATAAAATTGAATAAATAAAATACTATAGAGGTGCCTGAGAGTAATTTACTGCTATTGACTGTACGCAGTGAAAGGTACGGAATGAGACTATCAAAGGTGCATAACGGTATGTCCTGCTGTTTTGACGGGCGCTGGTCTTGTTGCCGAGGTTTCATCGCACGCTAATACTGCAGCATACATTATTGTGTGTTGCTAAATGTCTCATTCGCAAAACATCCAAAATGTTTATTCAAGAACTAGGCTTTCGCAGGAACTTTTATCTTGTCAGTTTGTATGATGTACTAGTATTAGATTTATATATTATTTGAACGAATAATAATGAAATAGTCAATAAACCTAATTTGCGTGAACAATTTAATGGTTCAACAACGCCTCTTATCTTAACATCTCTAGACTGGATTCAATGCGCTCTAAAAGGTTCCATTTTTTGCAGTTTAAAAGTATTTTTATAATAAACATTATGGTCATGGTGAACGAGTATCAGCATGTTATAGAGAGCAGAACATTGTTATAGTACTTATTCTGTGGTTATACTTTAACAACATTCGCTGGCTCAGCGTTTCGAAATTGATTTTGGCCTCCGATAATATATGTATAGCGACAGATTTTTCTATTCTGCTTGATATATTGCCAGTTGTCAGATTCCATTGCTGTCGTTACTTGATCAACCTTTCTCATAAATCCTTTTCTCCACAGCTTGCACGAGGAAATCGAGCACTTCTACAACTACATGTCTCCTACGGAGACGGAACACATGGTGCGGACGACGGTGGTGGCGCGGATCCGGTCCGCGATCCTGTCGCTGTGGCCGCAGGCTAGAGTCGAGGTGTTCGGCTCGTTCCGCACGGGGCTCTACCTACCGACCAGCGACATCGACCTCGTCGTCATTGGTGAGTAATCTAGTTTGTTACACCTTCGATGATACAATGTGTTACACGGACCACACCGTACTACTACCGACATCTACCTCGCGACCTCGCTGGGCACGATATCGTTCCTATCATTAAGCACAGCTATACACGTATAGACTATCGCAACCGATAAAGAATCACATTTCTTCAGGTAACATATTTTGCACTGTAAAAGCTGGTCATTTCCCAGGGGTTATCCTGTCATGGCTTTGTGAGACTGCTAAACGATCGGACATGTATATCGCGTAGTCATTTACATTAAATCTGAATTATAGTTCGCTTAGTAACAGTAGGGTTACTCCAAAAGCGATACGCAAGACGTACGTAACTGCGTATCCGCGTTTCAGTGTCAAGCAACATTGAGCGTAAATACATGATGATAAAGTCTAATTTGGTTTGACATAGAAATAGGACGTCACTATCAATCGACTATCGTATTATTCTATGGAGTAACCCCTCTGAACATAATCAGTTCCCACGTTTGACCCACGTGGCTTTGTCACATTTCTCACGACGAGCATCCAAAATTAGAGCACATTGCAATAATCCACCCACATTCGTGGACATCAGAACATCGAAAGCGACCGATTATAAACTTTACACCTCAGCTTCAGACGGAAGGAAACGGCCATGACAACAAGCGCACATGGCAGACTTTTATTCGACCTTGAACTAGCTATCGTAGGCTATCAGCCTAGTAACAACAACAGACAGGTGTAATAACTAATTAGTGTAGTGTTAGATAAAACCAACCAGGGTCTACCATGATGTCAGACTTGATTTCACATTAAAATTGGACCTAGGAATTCCTCAATATGCGACGTTCGTGTTATTTAGAAAAAGTCACAAAGCCGGGCTAGTCACACATTCTAATAATTATAAAACGAGATTAACTTGAGAAATTGTTTAAAACCATTATCTACCTAAAAAAAGTTGACTCTGACAGATGTGAAATAATAACGCTAGTAAAATAATCTAAAATAAATAAAAAAGTAAAATAATAAAAATTGTCTTCTTCGTTCGGGTGGATGATAGTTTAAGACGATACACGGAGTCCAGTGCTGCCCCCATTTGAAATAAATGATTTGTAAGGAAACGGACATATCATTTAAAATTTTAAGCTAGTAAAACCTAGATAACCCTTCAAACTATTTTATGAACCACTGTTTACTGTTAAGCTTTAGTTTGCGTTTTTGTCAAAAGTGGCCGTTTTTCACATTTTTGCCTACATGTGACGAATTACATATAATAACCTGCCAAAATGGAAATGTCCATGACAGCAAGTTGTAGTTTGATAACGTGTATAACTACGCATAACTTACTACAGACTTTCATTCGACCTTGAACCGCGCTACAGCAGGAATTCGCGAGCAGCGCGTTTATGTAAATATACGAGCGATAAGCGTGAGCTGATAGCTGCTCGCAAATTTGACACGAGGTTTGGAGAATTTGTTGATTCTTAATTTTTTTTTGTTTGGTTTTTCCGCGGATTATGTTTGAAGCTTTCAGACTATTATTGTCGTGTGGATAACAAGAATTTCTTTCATCAACCTGCAGCCTGGATCTAAGCCGTGTGGTTTACTTTCTATAACTGTTTTTGGCTCCTTTACTTTATCGTTAAATCTAACGTTACTTTACACCATTCAGATGAGATATCATTCCACGGTTGGAACTTAGTGCGGCACTGTTAGACTTGTGAGTCTGTATACACTTTAAGTAAGGTCCTACCAAGACCACAGGCCGGAATCTCCTAAGGTACGCGCAATATGCGTCACCCAGGCGTCACCATTCCCCGTCCCCTCACCTCTCCCCCGTTTTCGCCTCGATGACTCACGTTGGCCGTCAAGAACCGGGGGAGAGGTGCGGGTGCGGGGAACGGGGACGCATATTGCGCGTACCTTAGGAGATTCCGTTCTGCTTACTCTTACTGTATTCTGTGCCAAGACATTAAAAAGATGGCAGAGAGAAGAGAGGAATGGAGGCATCTCCACTTGACTCCACCGACAAGAGCAAGCTCTTAAGTTAAAGAAGAAGATACACTATACATACAGTGTGGCAGCTAGTTTTTGCAGACTTGTTAAATGCTAACAACAGTATCAACGGCATCGTGGTGTCGTGTTGTGTAGCATCTCACGCTCGAGTGGGCTGGCCGAGCGCCGCCGTGGCCACGGGTTCAATGACCTGATTCCGATGGATCTTCCGCCAGATCCGGTAGACATTTAGAAAGCAATTTCTGATGTGTTTATTCATAGTACCTAATTATAATAAGGTCTCAACTATTTAGTCAGTAGAAAGAAAATAATTTAAATTCTTCAATTATATGATTTTTTTTCCATAATACCGGAGGCAAAAAAGCCAAATCCTCTGACTGCTCTGGCTAATATGTGGCTCTGGTAATACAGAGAGGGTCGTGCTCCTGCAGTTGAGACTAAAAAAGACCTGATCGTGAATACCGGATGCATTTGTTTTTCCGGAGTATCAAAACATACAACTATACAAATATCGGTATCAATCGTATCGTTGAAAACAAAGAATATTTATAATATATTTTAAAATACCTACAGAGCGTGCCAAAAAGAAATCATTCTTATGAATGTACCTCCGCGCTCGAAACCTTTAATTTACTTTGGCAGTAGGATTTAAAATAAAATAAGAGGCGTTGCTACGAGTCAGTCGCTAGTGAGTGGCCGCGCCTATCGCCTGAACCAGACAATCCAGCCATGCAAATTGGGCGCAAATGTGAAGGACGTCGTAAATCGCTCCATATATTATTATCTCCGTTGACACCGGTGAAGTGAATGGAAACTGTAGAAAAAGTTGCACCGAGGTTAGCACTTATAAAGACAGAACGTACCTACGAGCTGCTTGTCTTCCTACTTATATCGCAAAAACCGATCGAGAGAATCGGCGGGAATGTAAATCTCGTCAATAGGCGATGTCGCTAGCAACCTGCTACAACTACATTTTATTTTCCACGTACACGCCCGATATAATCAACATCACGTTCAACGTGCCCTTTAGGGCTTCTGACCTCTCTTCTCGTTCTACCCCGTAAGGGATAAAGATGTGATTGAATGTTAATAACTAATTGTTATTTTACTAGAGCTTCGGAATGGCCACGTAGAAGAAACTCTGAAACTCAGACGGAGTTGGCCAGCCAGAGAGAATCTCTGTAGGCAACTAAACTTTCGGCTAAAAAACTAGAGATAGTCTAGAAAACGTGACTCGAGTGAAGATAGTATCAGAAATCAGCACAGGAGTGGGAAATCTCGCGGATTTTATAAAAACGTGGGCGCTTTACAAGCGTAAGATTAGATAACCAAAATCTATGTAAGTACCTTAGGCAATTCAAAACACCGTAATGCTCCTACGATTAATAAAACGTGTAAAAAGTCGTGGAGTAGATGCAATTTGTGAAAACCAATCTGATTGTAGTAAAACGGGTGGCTTGTAGTAAAAATTATTTTAAACGCCTCCTAACTTGTTGATGGGGTAGACAACTAGACAAAATCAAGGTTCGTATACCCAAAGGCCACGCTTGGCGAGAGGTTGGCCTTAGATGGTAAATGATAGGTTGCTACCCCATCGTCTATTTAGAATGTTTTTTCAGATTGAATAATAATAATTTCCTCTAGCTGTCCTAATGATGCAAACTCTTTTAGCATATTTTTATCCTATTGCATGACTACTAAGTCTTTAAGGCCGTACCTGAATTTTCCGGGGTCCAGTGCTGCCCCCATTTAAAATAAATCATTTCATAGAAAACGGAGACATCATTTAAAATTTTGCAACTATCAAGTCCTAGATAATCCTTCAAAGTATTTTATGAACTACTGTTTACAGTTTATAATGAGAACGTTAAGCTTTACTACGCACATTTGCCAAAAGTGGCCGTTTTTCGCAAATGTGCGTAGTAAAGCTTAACGTTCTCACTTTAAACTGTAAACAGTAGTTCATAAAATACTTTGAAGGGTTATCTAGGACTTGATAGTTGCAAAATTTTAAATGATGTCTCCATTTTCTTTAAAATGATTTATTTTAACTGGGGGCAGCACTGGACCCCGGAAAATTTAGGTACAGCCTTAACTGGTTCGACACATCCACATGGTTATAACTTATCTTAAAGCCCAACGTTGAATTAAAAAGAAAATTATTCTCAACAAGTGCTCACCGGATATAAATTGACGACATCGAAGCGAGCAAAACGAGCAAGGTATTAGTAGTATAGCGCTATAATGGCAATACATTACCGCTCGTAGCGACGGCGGCTTGTTCAACTAAGTCAATACTCCGCTCGGAATCAGGTCACACGAATATCGAGTTGAATATATTGAGCAAAGAGTGTTGGGAGCCCTGCGTAACTCGGGGATGAAAAGTGGCTACTGCATCACCATCGGTTGACCTCGCTAAACAGATTCAATCATTATTCAACATCTTTAGGGTGCTGAGTTGCTGCCTGCCGACTGGCTGACTTGGAAAAATATTACTCTTAATCTACAGAACATTTCATTAACAAGTGATGGATGTGCTTACTATTACTCTGATTTCGACAAAGTTAATCGGATGTCCTTATGGTTGAACTTTATTCTAGTTTTGTATGTCACTTGGTTTTACTCCTGGTTGCATACGAGGGCTGTTTGATAAGTACCCGTTTTCTAAATATATTAATATCACTGGCCGCAAATAAGTATACCACCTTTTTAAGCCATTTTTCAGAGGCGGGAAAATTAAAAAAAAATGGCATTTTGTTGTTTTTTTTCTCATTTGACAACGATTCAGTGAAGGCGTGAACTTAAAATTGTTAAAATGGAGGAAGAACAGTATCGGTCTGTAATTCTGTAATTAGATTCTTATTTTTGGAAGGAAAAACATGTGATGAAATAAAAGTAAGAATGCAAGCGGTTTACCATAAATGTGCTCCTTCTATGAAAACCGTCAGATATTGGTATAACGAGTTTAAGCGGGGGAGAACAATCGTCTTTGATGAGGATCGCCCAGGCCGGCCAGTTGAGGTGACTACAGACGATATGGTTAAGAAAATTGAAAATATCGTTTTAGCCGACCGCCGAATTAAACTTCGAGAAATCCTTGATGCTGTAAATGTTTCAATCGAGAGGGTACAACACATATTAGAAGAAAAATTGGGTATGAAGAAAGTATCAGCGAGGTGGGTGCCGCGTTTACTCACGGAGGAGCAAAAACGGAACCGACTGACTACTTCGGAGCAGTGTTTGGCCGTGTTCAAACGTAACCTGAAGGAGTTTCTGCGTCGTTTCGTGACCGTGGACGAAACGTGGGTCCACCACTACACCCCGGAAATGAAAGAGCAGTCGAAGCAGTGGATTTTACCGGGTGAACCTGCTCCAAAGAAAGCAAAAACCGTCCCATCGGCTGGAAAGGTCATGGCGACCGTTTTTTGGGATTCGCAGGGTATTATACATATTGACTATTTAGAAAAGGGAAAAACAATAACAGGGCAGTACTATGCCAATTTATTGGATGAATTTGACGCCGTGTTGAAGGACAAACGACCCATTTAAAAAAGAAAAAATACTGTTTCATCACGACAACGCCCCGGTTCATTCGTCCAGAGTTGTGACGGCTAAATTAGCACAGTTACGCTACGAACTATTGTCTCACCCCCCGTATTCTCCAGATTTGGCCCCATGCGATTTCTTTTTGTTTCCCAACCTAAAAAAATGGCTCGGTGGCAAGCGATTTGGATCAAATGACGAAGTCATTGCCGCCACAGAGGCCTATTTTAATGACTTTCCAAAATCATACTTTTTGGATGGTTTATTGAAGCTTGAGTATAGGTGGAACAAATGTATAGAGTTAAAAGGTGACTGCGTAGAAAAATAAATGCATATATACAAAAAAAAAATGTTTTTTTTTTCCATAAACGGGTACTTATTAAACAGCCCTCGTATACACATTTAATTGCACCAACAATTCGGATGACGCCGGTCGCATGGCTGCCTCCACGGGCATTAGGTCAGATCTGTGCATCTGTCATTCAGATGAGTCAGGCTCGGGGGTCATAAGGACAATTATGTAGCCGCGAGACAGCTGATTGGATGATTGATATTAGCATTATTGTTAGCAGTATGAGTATTATGACAGCCGAAGCGGAACCGTCTTATAGCGTAAACACCGCTTCCCGTATAAAGTTGATCGATGCAAAATGGTTTCTTCCTTCAAAGTTGATTTGAGAGAAAAAAATTAAATACGTTTAGCGCATATTCGATTCGCTTTTCACTTATATTGACCAATCTGTGCTTTCATCTGAATATGTACCATTAAGGCCATACATTAATTTTTCGGGGTCCAGTACTAGGGGGTACCAGTAATGGGGGCACCATTTGAAATAAATTATTTGAAAGGAAACGGATATATCATTTGAAATTTTGTCTCTAGTAAGCCCTAGAGAACCCTTCAAAC
Organism: Acrobasis repandana; assembly: GCA_963576875.1. Classification (NCBI taxonomy): domain Eukaryota; kingdom Metazoa; phylum Arthropoda; class Insecta; order Lepidoptera; family Pyralidae; genus Acrobasis; species Acrobasis repandana. The sequence goes on along the minus strand of OY756238.1, from coordinate 14,043,657 downwards.
TGTTTTATGAACTACTGTTTAAACTGAGAAACTTTTCTTCGCACATTTGCAAAAAGTGTCAGTTTTTCGCAAATGTGCGAAGAAAATCTTGATGTGCTCACTTTAAACTATAAACAGTTGATTTTTTCTCCATTTTCTCTACTCTATATACGGAAATAACACTGTATTTTCCGGGAAAAATATCGGGAGAAACCTAAATCGATCTTTTACATCTACTCAATGGCTACAGTTGACGAGTATAGATATAGGGTTTTATTATGTCAAAGTCTCGAGCAAAGTCTGGTCATCACTTTTTACTACTTATTCACCATTGACACCAATCTTCCACATGGCAAAATGATGAATAAAGAGGGTAGAAGTCAGAGATACGACTTCATTCAGTATCACATGAAAGACTAGTAACCGTGTCCCGTACCTCGTATCTCGGTACAATCGCACTAGGACGCGCAGGCGAGGCCGTCCGAAATAGCAGTCTATTTATATCAGTGCACATTGTTTGTAGACCGTGTCCAACTCGACATCGACACCGTTCAGCTGATAGTGGAGCGCCAGGCAACCGGCTATTGTTTATATTTTGATGGTTTCTTCTCTTGTTTATTATTGAACCAGCGAGCATAGCGAGCGAAGTTTTCAGTCTGCTTGGACAATCCGGCATTTGTATGTATTTTCGACGATAACTTGAGTTTCCTTTACTAATGAGATCCACTTTATATATGTATACCATTGACATGAATATATAGACTCGGCATCTTCAAACACGGCCATGTCCTTTTTGGTAATATAGACTAAACACGAGAGTAGTACAGAAAGTTCAATATATTTCTTTAATGAATGTGGAGTGTTTTATGCGCGTATTGCTAGCGAGTGACTAATGTGGGGTTAACAGTGATAGCATATGATGAACAGAACACAACTGTTGTATGTGGCGTCTTCTCTAGTACGTAAGTACATAGATCTCGTTGATGTATACTGACTATTCTAAAGCATTTGATGTGTTCGACCATACCATTCTTCTACAAAGACTTGCCCATGCCGGATTTTGCGGTTCATTGCTGAGATGGTGTGAATCATATTTGATGCGCGCACGCAACTGGTTGTAGTTCTAGGTTTCAAGTTCCAACCCAAAGCCGTTCCGTTCAGTGTGCCACAGGGCTCACACCTTGGTCCTCTCTTCTTATTCGCCAACGATCTAACCTCTGACTTGCATTCATTATATAAGATGTTTGATGACGTTTGCATGCTGTGTTCGCTCCTAGAAGGTTGTGCATTTTGTATGCCATTTTGTTTATTTATTTCAAACATTTAAAATATAGTAACAACCAGTTTGCGAACCAAATAATAATAAATAGACCCGCTTCGTCCCGGATGATATGGCTGGCAGTTGACATAACATGATTCTAGTTTGAAAAATCTGATCTAGTGAGTTGACTATTTAAAAAGAAAAAGACCCTTAAAGAAGGCGATGTCTAAATCGCTTATTTATTACTATTTTCTAGACTTGTTTTCTCAGCATTAATACTTGTGAGATGTAATGGTAGTAACTATACGGCGGCGCCGGATTGTCTGTTCGCTTGCGCGTGTCCCTGGCCATTGGCATACTATGTTGTTTTGACAGCCGTTACATTACATTTTAGCAGAAAGTTTTGTCATGAAGTTAATATTAATTTTGAAGATAAAAGAAATGGGCATGATCATATCCACCGTACTGACACGGATATTTAGAAATTCTGAAAGCCATTCTTATTCGAGGACCTTGGTCCGTTGGGAGTACGCATTGCTAAAGCTTTCTCAAGGTAAGCACCCCCGGCCGTGGTCCGCACTTATAGGTGACCATGATCACAAGTGGTCATAAGTGGTAAAAACTTCTGAAGCTCCTCCGTGCTTCCGATAGCGCGTAAAGCCGCGCCGTTGTCCCGGCTGTCATTATCGTATGGTAGTCGATAAGCTTTGTCAGATACCTTTCGCCAGCTTGAAATATCTGACACCAGTGATACACACGCAAAAAAAAACCTTAAATTAAGGTTTAGTTACAACCAACGCTACATTATTTTACCATTGATCTTCAAATACGTGGCATTCTCATAACTCAGATGTTACCATCTGATGAACTAGCAATGTTGTGAACTCTATTCAGAATGTTTGTTAACTTGAATATATTTCGGATAAAATCGAAATTCCTTTGAAGCCTAAGTTCATAATTTAGTCACCTTCTTACCACACATTATTCTTACTTATTGAAATCACATCGTGACGCGGTCGTAAAGCAGACAGTTTGGACTGCCGGTGCGACTTCGTAACCGGCACAACTCGGGCACTCGAGTCAGGTATCGCGTCGAGTCATGCGGCGTTAATTTGAGGATAAGAAGAGGCGTCAATGAAATCATGCATATTGATAGGTCGTGACACGTCGACGAATATTTCGTGTCTAGCACTATTAGTTTGTAAGAACTACATCTTTTTTATTTAGTATACTAGCGGCCCGCCCCGGCTTCGCACGGGTATTTAAGATCCGTAAGAACCATCCTCGTACTTCAAGGAATATTCTAAAAAAAGAATAAGCGAAATCGGTGCAGCTGCTCTCGAGATTTGCGCTTAGCAACACATTCAGCGATTCATTTTTAGGGTTCCGTACCCAAAGGTTGCAAACGGAACCCTATTACTGAGACTCCGCTGTCTGTCCGTCTGTCCGTCTGTCATAAGGCTCTATCTCTTGAACCGTAATAGCTAGACACTTACAATTTTCACATATTATGTATTACTATGGCCGCTATAACAACAAATACTAAAAATAAGAAAAAGTAAAAAAAATATGGGGGTCCTCATACAAAAAACGTGTTTTTTTCAGCATTTTAACTCGATCTTTATGATGACATTAACTAGATACTTGAAATTTTCACCGATTATTTATTGCTACGACCACTATAACAACAAATACTAAAAATAAAATAAAGTTAAAAATTAAAGGGGGTCGTCATACAAGAAACGTGTTTCTTCAGCGTTTTAAAATATTGTACGGTGGTACGGAACCCTTTATGTACGAGTCCGACTCGGACTTGCCCGTTTATTATATTATAGATTAGGTAATGCGTGTTGAAATTGCTGTTTTTGAACTTGCTACTGGTATTTATCGCAGTTGGCTTGGCATTCGTTGAGGATAGTTGTGCTGTTGTGCATTTTTATTTGGCATCTTGATTTTGGAAAGGGAAATAAAGTAGAACATCATACCTGCTGTTCCATGAAATGTGACAAACACTCACCGGGCACTCCACATGTAACGTCACGGCGTTAGGGCGAGGGGAGGGGGAGGTCATGCCTAACATGACATTCCGATTGACATGTGGGGGAGGGGTTAAAAAAGTGGAATTTTTGTGTGACGTAATATGAGGACGGCCCCATACGGGGAATTACTAACTGTCGCTTATCTGTTTACGTTATTTTCACTGACTAATTCGACAACACGTGACTGCCCAAGTGCTCCACTAGTAACGTTATCGATTTTAAATTTTTGGTCTTGGAAATATGAGAGGGGTTTACTCACTACAACCCTTGTGGGTATTTCTTGATCTTTAACGACCTAACGCGTACGTTTGGGTTGTCAGACCTGATATTTTAGAAATTATTTTAAAATATTTAAAAAAGTTTGTAGAAAAGCCAAGTCGTACGTTTTAAAAGGAACTTCCTGCCACGTACGACCGAACTGTGGAATCAACTTCCTGCAGCGGTGTTCCCGAACCGATACGACATTGAAACCTTCAAAAAACGAGTCTATATCTTCCTGAAAGGCCGGTAACGCTCTTGTTACACCCCTGGTGTTGCAGTTGTCCATGGACAGTGGTGATCACTTACCATCAGGTGACCCGCTTGTTCGTTTGCCGCCCTATAACATAAAAAAAAAAAAATAGTATTAGCAAAAAAATAAATAATGCTCCTAATAGAATTAAAGAAACATGGAGTGTCATAAACAAGGAAACAGGTAAAAATAAAACCAAAGAAAATATTTGCCGAATCAAATGTAGTGGTAAAAATACTTCAAAAACTGAAGAAATAGTAAATATATTTGATGATTATTTTACTAACATTCCTTTGGAACTCACTTCTAATGTGAGTTCTAGCGCCCAGCGTGCTGAGGCTTTGCTTAAGAGTAATGTTAGCCCTTGTGATTCTAAATTTAATTTATATATAATAGATATAATAGATGCTTTTAAACAGTTAAATTTAAAAAAATCAGAAGATCACTGGGGCATGTCAGTAGCCGTAGTAAGTCATATTATACACATAATTGCTGCCGATTTAGCTTTTATATTTAACGAATGTATTGATGAAGGCATATTTCCTAACTTAATGAAATGTAGTTAACTAATCCCCTTATTCAAAAAAGGAGAAAAAACAGACCCTGGCAACTACAGACCTATCTCTATTCTGCCAGCTTTGAGTAAGGTGTTCGAAAAGATAATGCTCAATCAAATGCTACTTCACTTTAAGACCAATAATCTTTTCCATAGCCAACAATACGGCTTTACTGCTGGAAAATCGACCACCGATGCAGGAGTAGCACTTATTACTAATATCTACGACGCGTGGGAAAACAGAAATGATGCAATTGGATCATTTTGCGATCTTTCTAAAGCATTTGATTGCGTTGATCATCCAACACTTTTGCTCAAACTTCGTCAATACGGTTTTGATGATAAGTCAATTAAATTAATAGAATCTTACTTAACAGATAGGCTTCAAACTGTTGATATAAACGGCGTAAAATCACACGGGTCTAATGTGAAAATGGGCGTACCCCAAGGTTCAATTCTAGGACCGTTCCTTTTCTTAGTTTATGTCAATGACTTGCCTTACATGGTTGAGAAAGAGGCTGACATGGTGCTGTTTGCTGATGAGACCTCGCTAATATTTAAAATAGATCGACATAACAGTGATGCTAGCGCGGTGAACAGCACCTTATCCATAATTTCTGATTGGTTTTCGGCCAATAACCTCATGTTAAATGCCAACAAAACCCAATGCATTCGATTCTCTCTTCTTAATGTGAATCAAGCCTGCGTTGACATACTAATTAATGGTCAGCAACTAGATCTGGTTGAAAGTACTACCTTTTTAGGAATTACAATTGATTCGAAACTTTAATGGGGCGCTCATATAACTAAACTTTCTAATAGGCTTAGCTCTGCGGCTTACTGTTAGGAGAATAAGACAATTGAGATGTAGCAACTGCTAGACAAGTGTACTTTAGTTACTTTCACAGTCTAATGTCTTACGGGATACTTTTATGGGAATGCAGCCGACATTCAGACTATTTTTCTTTTACAAAAAAGAGCAATTCGTGCCACTTACGGTTTAGGATCGAGAGACTCACTGAGAGAATTATTCAAGGAAATAGGTATACTTACTTTTGCATCACAATTCATATTTGAAAATATAATGTATGTAAGGAAAAATATTTCCATGTTCAATAAAGTAAGTAATTTTACAGATAGAAATTTACGTAATAAGAATGACTTAGTTAGCCCGTATTACAGGCTGAATACAGTCAGTAAGTCTTTTATGGGGAAGTGTATACTTTTTTATAATAAATTGCCAGAATCGGTCCTTGATATGCCAGACAGAAAATTCAAAGCTTATGTACAGAAAGTACTTTGTGAGAAGGCTTATTATAGGACCGATGACTATCTTAAAGACAAAAAGGTCTGGCTTGAGCTTGGCGCGGGTCCCTTTTAAAGGTTTGTATACTTAGACATGTAATAATTTAGGTACGTTGGTACATACTAAATTTACAAATTGACATTATTTTAAATTTCGTAATTCTTATAATTCAATTTAATGATGATGGGGTACAGTAGTAGCCATAGCCATGCACCACGCTCGTGTATCAATTACACATTGTACTCCGCCATGAATGAGCTGCCGTCCATTGAGAGCGGCCCGCTTATCGGTTGTACAACGCATGATGGCGGTGACGTGGTGCTTGCGTAATGTTATCCTGCCTGCCGTATGGTGTGACTTGTGAGATTATTTTGTGTGCCTCATCATCAGGTCTTTTTTTTGTTTGTTTGTTTGCACGTATGCCAAAAGGTTATGGGAGGCCAGTTCTTTGTCTGTTTTATACCCTGGAAAAAAGAGGCAGCGAATTGTTCGGAAAAGTTTGGCTTGTCACCGTGTGTGTCGTGCGGCTTCCGGCCTGTGGGGTTACTCCATAAAATAATACGATAGTCATCCGATATTGACGTCCTCTTTCCGTGTCAAACGAATTTAGACTTATCATTATGTATTAACGCTCAATGTTGCTTGACACTGAAACGCGGATACGCAGTTACGTACGTCTTGCGCACCGCTTTTGGAGTAACCCTGCTGGAATAGGAGCACTCCATCTCTTGCTGTGGATATCGTGAAAGGCGACTAAAGGGCACATCTCGTGCTACAATTGCATTCTTTGATGCATGAATGGGTGGATGGTTGAAGTCTGGCGGGGCGGCTGATTGTTAAAGTGTTTGCACAAATGCATTCCCGAAGAGGGTTCACGTCAGGCGGCCAACCGTTTCGGTTAAATCGTTTCTACTATTCTACTCTCTATTTCTCTCTTCTACGGCATCCTTTGGTGACCATGCCCTGACATGCATATTATATTTGGAGACTCAGGGCTCCGTCCGAAACATCACATCTGAGGATGCAACCTTGAACGTGCTAAGCTGAAGACTGTGTGCTGCGGCACAAAAATAAGTCAATACATTTTTTTTTTAATTTTAATTTTTTTATAGAATGGTTCAGATCGAGGAAATATTTTGTCTTCGTTTTGAATAGCAATTTCAGATTGAATACAAATAAGTGATTCTTTGGTTGCAGGTCAATGGGAGAAGCTTCCGCTGTGGACGCTGGAGAGGGAATTGGTGCTGCAGGACATCGCGGAGAAGGAGAGCATCAAGGTGCTGGAGAAGGCCACCGTGCCCATCGTCAAGATGACCGACAAGTACTCCGACGTCAAGGTGCGTGCACGTCCTCCACTTTAGCATTCTTAGAAGGAAGGAGAGGGCAACCTGAGAGCTGTGAGAATAGAAGACCAAATACTTATGAGTAAGTGCTGCAAATGAACAAACGGACACACGCTTTAAAATCAGGAAACAAAATATTTATTATTTAATATCGTCGTTTATATTGCAATTTGTTCTATGTCAAAAATTACAAGCTTACTGTAGAGTAAAAAAACAGCATACTGGAACCAAAATCTTTTTAACTAATGTTTCCTAATCAATTTGTTTTATTCGATGTGAATATTAAAATCTCCGTAAATAATATGTTTTGTAATAAAAAATAAAAAATAAATTTACATTGAACATATTGCAATATGAACGACGATATGGCCTTTGCAGGCACTTTTACACGTCAATAATTTTAGTGTACATTACGTAACGTGTAATGTTTATATAAATTTAGATTATCAATATTATTTTTTTAAAAGATACTAGCGTTTGCTGTTTCGCAACGACCTCTGCTTAGAAGAAACGCCGAAAGAAACGCAATTACACAGTATTGTTTGCCTATGCGCCAAAAGGGCTTTATCAGTTAAGGATGGAGAGCGTCAAGGTGGTGAAGAATGCCACCGTGCCCATCGTCAAGATGGCTGACAAGTATTCTGATGTCAAGGTACCTAGTTTTTTCACAACTTGGCGCATTCCCGGTTGGATTTAATCATAGCTGTGTTGCTTCGAAACCCGGGGTGCGTTTTCTACCTTTGCTTTAAAGATGGTATGCATGGCAATGTTTGTTTTTATTTCGTGTGCGGAAGTGGCCAATACTGGTGTCAGGTTTTTCAAGGTGCCTAAAGGCATCTGATATAGCTTGGCGACTGCCATACCACAATGACAGCCGTGACCAATGGCTTGACGTGCCTTTCGAAGCTCAGAGGGGCTCGAGAATTTTTCATGTCACTTTTGGTCACCCATCCAAGTGCATTGCGGATCATGCCTGGTGTTGCTTAACTGACGAGTGGAGACAAAAACTAAAACCATTCAAATCAACGCTTGCTTGACACTTTTAAGGAGAAGAGAGGAGTAACCATTGAGCTATATATAAATAAATAAATAAATGTATGAGAACAAATCATACTGATTAAGCTAGCCCCAAAGTAAGTTTTAAACTTGTGTTTCAATTCAATTCAAAATATCTTTATTATCATAGGATATTTATAATATCTCTTAATAATAGTCACTTTGTTTTGTGTTATGGGATACTAACTCAAGGATACTATATTTTACAATAAATACATATATAGATAAACACCCAAGACCCAGGACAATTTGAAAAAGGCCATTTTCCAACTTGCCCTGGCTGGGGAACGAACCCAGAACCTCCGGATTAGCGGTCTAGCGTGTTAACCATTACGCCACGAAGGTCGTCAATAAGAGGAAGAAGGAAAAAAGAAGACGAAAACATTACTGCCGCAAAATGCAAATTATCATTGGTTTTTGGAGGACAAATAGATTTGCGAACGCTTTAAATCCACTATAAGAAAGTAAGATAAGGATGGTACATACATAAGTTCTTAAATAATAAAAATTATAATTTTTAAAATTGATAATAACACCAATCGTAAACGATGGAAGCTAGGAAATTCACAGCGTATTGTGTTTCACCAGCTGTTTATTGAACCGGTTGAATTAATTTTAGCTTTAGCGATACAGTCGACAGTTCTGCGTGTGTTGTTTGACGTGACGATGTTGTTTCAGGTGGACATCTCGTTCAACATGAGCAGCGGCGTCAAGAGTGCTGAACTCATTAAACACTTCAAGGTCAGCATTCAACGCCTTTCTTACAACCTATATCAGTCCATCATCATCATCCGAGTGTATTCCCGGTCGCATCCTCAGCGGTAACGCTTAAGAGCCCGGGGTCCGCTCCCTAGCCTAGGAGACTTGACGAGGTTACTGTTTTTTACACAGAGCGGCTGCCGTCTGACCTCCGCTACCCAAAGGGTGATCAGAACCAATTCTAGGATAGGTTTAAACAAACGCTAGATGGCGTTCGGGACCCCATATCAGTCCACTGCTGGACTTAGGCCTCTTATAAAGGGAGGATAGAAAGAAAGAAATTAAGGAAGGGTTAGGAGTAAGGTCCTACCAAGACATTAAAAAGATGGCAGAGAGAAGAGAGGAATGGAGGCATCTCCACTTAACTCCACCGACAAGAGCTAGCTCTTGAGTAAAAGAAGAAAGAAAGAAAGAAAGAAATTAGTGTATTTGGTACACACGAGAAACAAATTAAACTTAAATCTACCAAAATGGTCTCCGCTTAGCATATGTCGGGCGTGAGCCGCGACGCTGGTCTTCCGCGGACGCGCTCGATAAACAAAAACCATGTGTGAACCATGTGCTACTATCTAAACCTGGTGTCAGATGTCTCGAGTTGCCTATTGGCATCAGACGTAGATTAAAATGACAACAGTCAAGATTCCACACCAGTGAACTAGTGTGCAGGTTTCCTCACGATGGTTTCCTGGACCGGAGGCAGGTGGTGGTAGTTGACAATGAGTACACGAGTGCATACTCAGAGAGGATAAGTCGCGCCGAGTGAGGATCGAACTCGTACCTTACAGATGCACAGCAAGCGCCTTAACCGCTTGATCTAAACCGCTTCAAGGTTCATTCAAAAGTGCATACGAGACCAGAGTTCGAAACTATGGTCCCGTAACAGCCGGCCCTAGTTTTGATGAAGGCTTCTTATACTTGTACGTTACTGGGTTATAATGCGTTCGTGATAGCACTGTTTATCTTAATTTCAATACTTGTAAGATAAAAGGTATGCAAGCCAGATAGTGGATATGAATAAATGTTTCCCAAATATTTGTTTTGGCTCGAGCAGTGTATAATATGTGCAACATTTAAAATGTAAATGTTTTGCTAAATATTGCACAGCTGCGCCGCGGCCTCGGGCCGATTTGCATTATATTTGGGTTAGCTTCGGATGTCTTTGAGTTTTTACGGAAAATGTCGCTAATTCGCCACAAAAGTACTAGGTCGACAGCCAACTTTGTATTGTAGACCGAAGCCATCGCTCGTACAAAATACAGGATGAAAATATTTTGTGGCGTCATCATGACGTCTAGAAACTTATTGTCATAATTAGACATGACGAGTTTTTCAACGTTATATTGAAGGGAAACGTGAAGGAAGAAGAGGCAAAGGACTGGACATAGTTTTAGGCTTGACACTACGTCAAGCGGAAGCCCACGACGGGTTAAGTCCGTCTCTGTCACAAACCCTACGTGCGATAGAGATAGCTCAAACCGTCGCGGGGCACGTGTCTCTGTCGCAAGTAGGGTTTGTGACAGAGACGGACTGAATCCGTCGCGTCCCGGGTCTCGGCTTAACGCAGTTTCAACCCTTGTGAAATAAAACATCAAATTCATGGAACATGAGTTCTAGCTATTAGTTGTTTCAACTCCTTTAGTTGGCTTTGGACAGATTAAGGGGGGAGGGATTAGTTGCTGCATTATAGTAGTCGCCAATTTGCTGTCACCTTAAGTACGATATTGATTTTCACCCAAAGACAAAATATAGTCGTGAATCCACCATAGAGATAGATAGATAAACTCATTTTGCTGCTATAAAACAAAAAATAGAAAAAGCAGACACTATCAAAAAAGGCATTAGCTACCTGCACAATTTTAAATGTGTGTGCTTCAGCAATAACAAAAGGGACACAGCTCAGTGGTAATATTACCCGGGAGCAATACACAGATTTTCAGCTGTGATCTGAAGAGATGCGTGGTGCGGATCCAATACTTAAAAGTGTAAAAATAAAGAATAGTCTGCTAATAATATATCGTCTTATTGTAACTTTAAAGAACGTGTTTACTTTTACAGGAGAAGTACCCAGTGCTCTCGCGTCTGGTGATGGTTCTGAAGCAATTCCTCCTCCAGCGGGACCTCAACGAGGTGTTCACGGGCGGCATCTCGTCGTACTCGCTCATCCTCATGTGCATCAGCTTCCTGCAGCTGCACCCGCGGCCCGAGCGCCTGCGGCAGCCGCACAACCTCGGCGTGCTGCTCATCGAGTTCTTCGAGCTGTACGGCCGCAAGTTCAACTACGTCAAGACCGCCATCCGGGTCAAGAATGGCGGCTCCTACGTCTCCAAAGATGACATTCAGAAGGTCAGAAAGAGTATGGGAGTGTGGACGTTTGACTGGGCAAGCGTAGCGTAACAAAATTACTTAGTATTTACTATCAATTCTATATTCTAATAAGCCGTGTGGTTCCCGGCAAGGTAGAATAAGGAGGACCACTCAAGTCTTCCCGTGGATGTCGTAGAAGGCGACTAAGGAAAGAGACCTTTCCAACCCGTCTGGTCGGCGTGGAGAGTGTAGGCTGTATTACAGAGAGGGACGTGCTCCTACAGTGGAGGCTAAAAAATACCTGGATGATGTTGACTATCAATTCAAGCGAACGAAGACTGTGAAACAGTTGAGATGCAATACAATTTTTATTTTACATTAAAACGGTATCTGTTATTATCATCCGATGTTATAATCCCTGCGATAGCTTCTTTACTTAGCTAAAGGCAGTGCAATAAATGATTAGGGCAGATAGCGAATGATTCAGCGCGCTATCTGTTATGTCATGCACTTGTTTACAACTGTGTAACATCGATAATAGATCTGTTTGTCAAAGCGGAGCTAATCGGTAGTATTTTCCAGTTCGAAATTATGGGGCCACTTCATGGTTACTCCCCTAATAATAGCGATGATCAACACGCAATCAATTGAATTATTTTCGTCACGTTCTCAATCTGATACTTGATACAGTGCCGTGTATCGAAATATTTTTTTACATCCAAAAATATTTTGATACACGGCACTCGTTATAAGGTAACATAGCAAAATATATTATTTTCCAGTTTTATGCTTTGAAGTGGACTACTATTGCTACCAACCTCGTGTGTGTTGACCACTACCGCCAGCTATCGAATGATTTTTAAATTATTTTCTTAATAAACCTTCACGTCTCACCTCTGAAGCGGTCCGATGGGGCCGCTCGAAAACAAACGAATCTCAACCTTTTTACATTGACATAAAAATATTGGTACCTTAACAAAAAAAATTACCTTGAAAGGAGGCGTTCAATTTGCGTATTTTCTATATTAGTTACATTAAAAAAGTGTTTGTCAGCATGTTTCACTACTTACACTGTGTTTGTCTATTACATCTATTGTAATTGTAACATAATGACTGTACGTGCCAAAAAAAAAAAGTTTTTTTTATTAGTGGTTTTGCCCATAGGAAATGAATGACGGCCACCGTCCGTCGCTGCTGTGTATAGAGGACCCGCTGACGCCGGGCAACGACATCGGCCGCTCCAGCTACGGCGCCATACAAGTGAAGCAGGTGCGTCACTACTCTTGGGCTGCTACCAGGAATGAACAACATACTCTGCTGTGCTTCGATAGCCATGTTAGGTCGTTGGTCCCGGTTGTATTCGCTATTCGTTAAGTCTGTGCATTAACGTCGATGCTTTTCTCATTTCTAAAGTTAGCTGTAAGTAAATAATTTGATATCAGTCAACAATAGGGTATTTGCCTGTTTGTTTTTGTAGAATATTTTATTTATACGAAACATAACATAAATTAGTAGATTGTGCTACAAGGCGTAAAGGTAATAGTTTTAACGCGACGGCGCTACTTTGAATCCAGAGCGAAACGAAGGATGCCACAATAGAATCACGAACGTAGCGAGGGATTCTACCGTGGAATCCTGAGTGAAGCGAGGGATTCAAGTATATCGCCCGAGATAAAACTATTACCGTACACCCGTGTAGCACATTCTTATTTTCATCTCCATCTATGAGAAAAAGCAAATATATACCTATAACGAAAGTAGAATGCCTACATATACCTAATCAGAATTTAACAGTCAGTTACTAACCTTTATTTGGTGGCGTTTTCACTGAAGAAGTACTATGAAAATATTTTTCTAGGACCACCACATCTTATACATTTTCCAGTCATTAGAATCGTTTCATTACTTTTTCCTTGTGTTTCAATTCTTTATATATTTAAATATGTATATTATACGTAAACTTCATATTTATCTACTCTCGGCCTCATCAAGAAATTAGTCACATTTAAAATAGTTGTAAAAATAACCTAATAAAATTACTATTTAAATCAAAGACAACAATTGCGCGTTTTATTGCTTTTTAATAAATTATTATTTTGAAGCAAGAGAACCAAAACATTGACCTACAGTCATCCACGTAAAACGTGTTGTATTCCAATTTTTAAAAATTACGACGCCCTTGCCTTTATTTTATAATTTTAAAACTATATTCTTTTTTTTAGCTGACTGCCAATATTATTTTTGATTCGACATTCGTGTTCGGTTTTCAAATGTGTTTTAACGCCTAAGGAATTTACTTTTTACTTTTCAGTGTCTAGAGAATTACCAGTGACTTTAGCCCCAAATATTTGGGATAAAATCATCGTTTTTCGAATAGATGACATAAAAAAGAAGTTTTGTTAATGTTTTTCTGAAAACAGTAAGAAAATTGGTTATTAAATAAAGCAGCAATTAGCATTTCAAATATTGGTATGAAAAAAAGTGGGAGCGTGGTTAGGTGGTAGGTTAATAGCAGTGATGTCACATGCCAATACGTGCATCCTTGTTTTGTTTCTTGACAGTTCCAGTCCATCAGATTTGAATAGCTTATAATGTACTTATTTCTGAGCGGATGAAAAAAAACGGTTTTGGATTTTAGTAGTACAAGTAACAAAATAAATGTGTCATATACTGTATTCAAGCAAGAATGACATTGACAATAAGTTGCCAAAGTATCCAATGATATAATATTTTGAGTTTGCTTATATAGACAGGTGAGAAATCAGATGTGAGAAAAGTTTTAGCCAATTATTTTGTTAATTTTCTTAAAAATGGTCTCTTTCCCTCCAGGCGTTCGACTACGGCTACATCAGCCTGCAGCAGGCGGTGGGCCCGCACGCGCACGCGGCGCTGCTGGCGCGCCACAGCGTGCTCGGGCGCATCGTGCGCGTCACCGACCACGTGCTGCAGTACCGGCGCTGGGTGCGCGACACCTTCGAGCCCTACTTCTTCCCGCACCGGCGGCCGTCCAGCCGGGAGCCCTCGCCCGCCAGCGATCCCGATCAAGAACAGGTTACACTGATACTATTTGACAATTGGGTAGATGACTGGGTGAAAAATAAATTATTTGGTACTGTTAAGAGAATAAATGTCACAAAATAGTGTCACTTGTCATTGCTCATATTAATTTTCAACGTGATTTTTGATTTTTTAATGCAGAAAAACTGATATTAAGAGTGCTATTTGACTCCAAATATCTATGACGTCACGGTTTTGTATTTCATACAAATCCCATAGAAAATGTTTATTTTAACATTTAGAAAAAAGTGTCTGATTTGACTTGTTGACATCTAGCGAATTGGAGTACAAAGTAAAAGTATTCTTCCTTGTTAATCGTAAGGTATCTCTTTCGAACATATTGACGCACAAATTTATTGTTTGTGAATTATACTTGAAATAAATGATATTTCATTATATTGCCTATTGTGCTATACAAATTGTATTTTGTACAATAAAGTTTAAATAAATAAATGATTATTTTGTGATCTATCAAGAGCGTTCGATTATTCTGATCATCAGTCTAAGTCACTTGAACAGATTAATATTTACTTTGAAAAGTAAAAGTAAATTTTAAGAAATAGTATTATCGTTATCTTATAAGGATAGATCGCGTTCTCAATGGTACGGAATTACTTAGACATTAACATTGAAACTGGCGTACCTCAAGGCCCTAAACTGGACCCAACTATCTTGTAAGATTTCGTTTGTTTTGTCTCCAGGAGTGGTCCGACAGCTCCCCGCGCGCGTCCCCCGCGGGCGCGGCGCGCGCGTCCCCGCCGCCGCTGTCCGCGCTGCAGTGCTCGTCGCCCACCCCGCGCCGCGTGTCGGCGCACCAGAGCCTCATCATACACCACATTACCAGCAACTCCGACTTTAACAACATCCCCTCAGGTGGGTACAACTTATTCCGCTGACAAAGCGACCAGCACAACCTCAGAGAAATTCAGACCATTTATTCTACTCGTAACTTGGTTCGAGTGTAACATTAAAAATGAAACATCACAAATAAAATAATTGGTATCCCCAGGCGTAATCCAACGTTACGGCGGCAGCAATGAGACCAAACGCACGCCGCGCAACAACGACACCCGCAACAACAGTAGCAACAACATCAACAACAGCAGCAACAACAGCAGCAACAACAGCAGTAACAACAACAACAAGCAGCGCCGCTACTCCCCCCCGCGCCGCGCCTCCGACACCCGACACAACAAGAAGAGGAGGCAATTCGCGCAGCCGCGATGATAGTGTAAACATAACTAGTTTAGCGTTATAATTCGTTTTAGTGTAATTATAACGTTACTAGGACTTCTACTGGACATTTGGTGATGTGTACCAACAACAACAAACAACGCCGCTACTCATGTAAATATAACTAGTTATAGCGCGTAAATAACGTTACTAGCGTTATGTAGTGCGATTATAACGTTATTAGGACTATTACTGAATAGATGGACATTTGGTGACAAATAGAGCGATATAACGTTATGCTGCTAAGTAACGATTTGCGACGGAGAATAACGTTATACGATTGTTAGTTATGTGGCTAGACATGTGGTGAAATGTGTAATGGTATAAATGAAATAACGTTATGCTGCTAAATGAAGTAAGATATGTGTCGGGGAATAACATTTTATAGGACTATACTTACTAGACTATATGGCTGGACATCATGACAGATTAACAATTGTTGTAGCAGCACCCAAATGTAGATATATCATTCTAATTTATCGTTAACTAGCTAACGTTATTGGGCTATGGCAATAGTTACGGTTTTTGGTCAAATAAGCAGTGTCGTTATTTGCTATCGACTCAACGAAAGGCAGCCGCAACGATGACTATTTGAATCGTTATATAGTGATCAACAACGCATTAGCTAGACATTTCATAAAATCCGCATTCGTATAACGCTGTTGCTAAGTAAAGGTAGCGCCTCCGATGGAAAATAACGTTATGGGACTATTAACTAATTGGCTATAAAATCATAACAAATCCATAAGGGTTGGGACAGATCTGTCAGCACAGAACAGCATATTCCTATGCTGCTATCCTTTTCTGTCGCTCAGAACCGTCATATGCTGGAGCGCGAGAGAGCGACGGAACGTGCTCTAGCAAATGACGGTTCTGAGCGACAGAAAAGGATAGCAGCATAGGAATATGCTGTTCTGTGCTGACAGATTTGTCCCAACCATAACGATATAAAGACTAAACTAAGAAAGTTATCTGCTTAGTAACGATTTGCTGCGGAAAATACAATAACGCGAATCTTTACGTAGGTACGTACGTAGCGGTGTGCGACTATGAAGTTACGTTATAGTGCTACATATTGGGCTAGACATTAGAACTGTCTTATCTGACAAACATTTGAAAAAAGAAAGCGGCGTGTTGTTGTGTCTGGATCGTATAATATCAGATGCCTCCAGGGTTTTGTTCAGTGCCGTTACTCCATAACATACCGCGACAGTCGGCCGATAGTGTCGTCATATTTTTATGTCAAACGAAATTAGACTATCCTCATAAGGCTCAATGTTGCTTGAGGCTGTAGTTTGGAGTAAAGGTCCAAGGTCGGTAACGCGCGTATGGCTCCTGGTGTAACAGGCGTCATCGCGTCATCGTCACGTCGCGTCGCGTTTGTCTGCTAAGGGCCCGCGCGCACTTGTGATTTTTAATCTTCCGATACTTCGTTCTTAAAATGGAGCTGTATTAGTCGATTGTTAACACCACACTAATTATATCTCCAGATCGATCAAATTATCGGACGATTTAAAATCACAAATACGCCCAATTTTTGAACGCGGAATTCAGCAAAACAAAACGTTAAACACAAAACACAAAAAAGCAGCGTGAAAAGGAACTGATTCTCCATGACAAACAACACGAAGGTTTCTTTGACATTTGTAGCGCAAACGAGTGGTCAAGATCACTTGTTGCAAATCCTTCGAGTACGAGTGATTAAAAAACGTGGCACTTTGAAAACGCTTGCGCAAACCATTCGTTATGACTCCCGGGTTCAAAAAATAGGTCTCCAGGCTCTTAGTTGTATAAAAAGGATGTCGTTATGAGGCGGACGGTTGTTTGGCTCGGTTTTCGGTGTGTTACAAGTAAGGAGTGTGTGGTCGAGGATTGACTGGTGCGGTAGATAGGGTCTGTGCTCCACACCACTTGCGAGTGGAATGTTGGTATCAGTCAATTGTCACTCCTTGTTGTTTCCGTTTCTAATGATACCAACGCCGCTCCCAAGTTCTACTGTAGGGTATAAGACCTAACAGCGGCTTTTGTTCAGGTACTTTTAGTGAGAGTGGAAACCATGCAGTAGGTTTTTTAAGACCTTTGCCTTTAAATCAACTTGTCGGCGACGTCACTTGTGTGTGTAAGTGGCCCACACTGTTGTCAGATTTTTCAAGCTGCCCAAAGGCATCTGACATAGCCTGACTGCCGTACAATGATGATAACCGGGACAAACTGCTTAACATGCCTTCTGAAGCATAGAGGAACTTGAGAAAGTTTTATGCCACTTGTAATCACCCATTCAAGTATGGACCACGCCCAAGGTTGCTTACCATGCGAAAGCGTCCTTCCTTCTAAACTCATACAGAGTAGTTTTGAGCTTAATTCCATCAGAAAAAGTACATAATTATAGGCTTGTACTTGAGCCTACTGCATGGTATCTCGTCTATAATGACAAAGTTGCCAACCAACTGATAACAAGTTTAGTGGGGTCAGCATCTCCGTGTAACACTGCCAGTACATACAGCCAGCGTGTTGAAGGAACAACTTTGAAGTCGAGCTCTTTGCTACTGGTTGTGTTATACCATTACGCGTAGTTATGATTGCTCGGCACTTGGATATCATTTATGTTTGTTTTGCTGTACATCTGCCACGGTTTCCCAGAGACCTTATCCTGAGGTTCTTCAAAGAGTTCGTAAAAAGATGTCAGGGGCGGTACCGCGTGTGCCCTGCGCGGCGGGCGTGAACATATAGTCAAATACGACAAATATTTTTTGGCTTTCCATACAACTTGACCTGATACCTGATCGAGTTTGTATAGGAATATCACTTTTTTCATATTTCGATATAATTTTCAAATGGATAGTTTTTCAGTATCATAGACTGAATCTAATCCTAAAATAGTTTTAGTATATTTTGTAAGACGTTATATAAAAAAACAAATATTATTCAGTGCCGTGCAATTTAAGTTCAGTTTTCCATCCTGACAGCCCCACTGACAAACATTTTACGGATTCGGCGTATTTTTGCGTCACGATCGATGTACAAAGTTTACTTTTCCAGTGCACAAATTTTTACAGAAAAAAAATTCCGTGGTACTCATGTATGAGGTGTTTGTCCAGCAGTAGACTTCCTGTTGCTGGTATGGTGATGATAATATAATTCACAGACGCGCAACAAGTTTAGTGGGGGTGGTTATATTTATTATCAGAACTACAGTACTTTATTACAGAAGGACTAAACTTGCTGTAAAATTTGCGCATTGGAAAAACGTTTTCCGGTAGAAAGTCTAGCTAGAGGTTTGTCTATCTTGACTTATGTATTTTTATATATCACACGTGGAGGCTCTCTCTTTGGACTTCAGAGCCATAGAGTACCTATAGCGGTATTCTCATCACCAGGTTCCTACTGGCGAATAAATCGAGATAAAAATGAATTTAAATTTCAAGTAAAAGCTTAAAAACAAGTACTTGTAACATAAACAAAAACTTTTAAGTCTTGTTCTCGCATATTTTATGAAAAAAAAACCGTGTCTTTTATACACGGTTTTGTTTAAACAAAATATAAAACCCGTGATAATGTTTTAATTTACGTACAGTACTTTCAATACTTAATACTTTGTTTAAAAGAGGTAAAATTTTTATAGTCAATTTATTACTTTAATTAAAACTAACAAACGTGATTGTTTTTGATCAATTAAACAAATAAAAACGAATAAAAAGCGCTTCTTCTCTTCGCGCGAAAATATTAGATTAAACGACACGATACTTTCTTTATTTACTATGGATTTGCAAAAAAAAAAGAAAATTCACGATATCGTATCTCCAGGCAGGCTATCAGTGAAAACTGCTGTTGACCTATACTTATCTGTTTTGTGGTACAAAGGCGACAGTAACCATATAATAAGTCTATGGTAGGTGTTAAAAAAAGTTGATTACAGATTGTCCGGAGATATTGGAGGTATATAGTTTCTGCGATGAAGTTTCAAAAGTGTAACCTGTTTTGAAACGTAGTGGCGTATTTTTATAACGCGGTATGCCAGGACGTGTATGATGCTACTAATTAGAAAAGTTACCTAATCAGAAATTAATGTCATTAGGCTATGTCATTTAAATTTTGTCGTATTAAGCAGAAAACAGGCTACATTTTTACTTTTGACGTTTAGTGAATTCCCAATATAGCAACAGTAAATGCGGATAAGAGGGAAAGAGACAAAAGATGGGTTTTATCCCCATACATAAGGTACCTTTGTTGCTCTTTGTTAGTCTATTTTAAAACTCGTAATTAAAAGCTTGTTTTGATGTTTGTTGTATGGAGACACGTGGTGATGCCGTTACTAATAAAAGTTTAGTTTGTAGACGACTAACCAACGTTTTATAAACGCGGGTTCTGTATAAAAAAAAAATTCCAAACCCAGTGTGAATAATAAACTTACATAAGTTTGATTACTAGGGATCTAAATAAATTATTTAAAGCTATTATTGTAAGCCAGTCATTAATTTAATATTTAGTCGTTATCTCTTGATTGTTTAGTTTGTTTGAGTTATTTTAGTTGTGTTGTTCTATTTTGTTTAGTATTGGGATCGGGGTAGCAGCGGGTAGGTTAGCGACGGTTCATGAATTAACAATTGTAAGGTAAATAAAAACCATAAAGGTAACAAGTAAAAATTGATATAGCAAATAAAAAAAAAACAAAAATTCAGTCTAAAATGTATAAGGTTCTGCCGTCGGAGTTAAAATTAATGGGAAAGTATGGAAGAAAAAGAAAAGAAAAAAAGTAATACACATAGTCCGTATAGCAAAGAATACACGTATTCTAATTACTTATTTAGTAAGGTTCATTTCACATTAGCAGAATTTTATGTCACGTGGCAGAAACTGTATTCCATTAAATTTAAATTGTACCTTCAAGGGCCTCACGGCTTATATTTCAATGTTTTGATGCTTCATACTGAAAATAGCGCAGGAGATATATTTAAACCTTTTCACTGGGTAAAAACAATAAATAAATAAAAGCCAAATCGATCAGATGCGTTTTAAAGAAGTAAATTATTTAAGCTTCAAATAGCATGCTAATTATTTGAATGAAACATGCTACAAGATTCAGAATTCTTTCAAAGAAGTCTATTTTCCAAAAGACCACTAAATATCTATAAATCACTATGTTTATACACATACTCCCGATTAATTAACTAGTCCGCATAGATTTAACTTGTATTTCACGCTAAATTATCCCACTACATGTATAACATTAAGGCGAAAATAGCATGAATACATTTGCAGTTAAGACTTAATAGCTCCCTAGACGGTAATGAAGCCAATGCAAGTGTTTCTTGCGGTCGAGATAAATATAGCAATACTGAATAAAGCTGAAATTTACGCCATTTCTCGCTGGAGACCAAAATCACGTCGAAAATATACACGTTTTACGATTTTGAACTTTAACGCCCTAGCATTGAGAGTTCAATCGTGACATATTTTCGACGAGAATACTGCTGTAGCTTTTAAAAGTGATTATTTTACTGCCATATAGAAAAAAGTAAACTTTAAAATATACTATGTAGCATTATAAACACGGTCATAATAAAAAAAAAAAAAAAAATGGCAGCCATCTTTTTTTGATATGAAGTTTAGGCTGACCGTACAAAAACAAAAAACGCATATCTAAATCGGAGTATAATTGGTAAAAATGCATTTAGTATAAGACTGCTTGGCGAATTGCTTCGTAAATGAAATATTATCTGATTTAGGTATTTAAACCTTATCCAGTGGCAATAAAGTGCGGTTTGCCGCGCCGTCGCCGCAGTCAATCTTGTATTTACTCGTTTGATTACTTTGGTATATATGCGGTGCGTGCGTCGATGTTTTTAACCCTTTTCGAGCAATTACGGCTTTATGTGTATACAATTATTTTTATTGTCTGGTCTAGTTAATTGTGTCGCTAGGTGTTAAAGAGAACTGTCGATGTTCGTGCTAAAATTTCGACTCACGAACCGTCCACCGACATATTTCCCGTCATGAATTGTAGATCTCTCGAAAGCTGTATATTTATATTTATTTGTATAGTTTTTGTAACATAGGACTCTTAGTTTAGGTGTTTTTACAGTTTAGTAAAAAAATTATAAAAAAATATATAGACTTGTTTTTGTATTAGTTATATTTTACTGCCTTAAATGGTAACACTGGCTTGAAAAAACTACTAAATCTACAAATAATATTAATTGTAAAATGTGTTTGATTGTATATAAAAGAATTTGTAAAACTATTTTAAGGTCAGAGTACAATCGGCCACACATAACGCGTAACACTGCAGTTTCATTATGGACTCTGTTTGAAGGACATAAGGTCTATGTTGCGTTTGATTGGTGGCCCGCTGTACATTACGTCAACTCAGCTTCGAAACAAGGATGCGTTAAACAAAACAAAAATTGACGTCATCTTAACACGTTCCCAGTTGTATCCTTAGCTGTACTTCCAGGCTCAGTTTTGCGGCTTTTTCTTCAAGGATGATATCAAAAGAAGAAATAGCCAATATCTACTGAATATTGTACAGCATTGAGTTGATATTTGACCGTACTCTTGTTTGGAGCTGCGTGGATGTTGTAAGGCAAATAAAGGTATCCGCATACGCTTCCTTCAGTGACTTATACTTGTAACGTTTTTACATTAGACGACGAACGTCGTCGACTACAACTCGCCTCTCCAGCTCGTCCAACGTGAACACGTTGGACGAGCTGGAGAGGCGAGTTGTAGTAGTAGATACATAGAGGGCGGTAAAATAAAGAATGTCTCAGAACGCAGGAAATAGTCGCCTAAGCTGAAAGCGCAGGTGATAAATGTGATCTGAGACTTTCTTTATCACCGCCCGAGGAGTGTATACAGTTTGATGTCTTTCCAAGGCCAGATAGTCGCATTCATCGCACTGATTAATAACTGTTTTGCCACTTCCTGGCCCCGAGAGGATGTAAGACAGCCATTAGTACGCTTTAGGAAATCAACTCAAATGGCTCACCGCATGGCGGTAAAGTTGTACTAATAGTACTGACTCGACTCGCCTTATCAGCTCGCCCATTGTGAACTAGGCTTTATTGCGCGGTTGAGGTTTTTAACTATGATAACTTCACAGTAGGAATCTTATTTACTTCCTTTTGGGACACTTACCTTACGGCTACAGACGTTAAATAAATATTTTTTTTTGTTACTCGCCGACTGTCCTGTACGGTGTAAGGTTTTTCTTTAATCCTCTTTGTTAATTCTTTGTTGACGCTGTGAACTGTGGCAGGCAGATAGAACCGTAGTTAAGGGTGATTTTGAATACAAATAAGATGGTTTTTATTGTATGGCCGTGGTCGATTTTGATAGGATTTTAAGTTTGAAAGGTGACTTGATCGATAACGATCTTTACTAAGGTTTGAGAAAAACTGTTCAAATCCAATGTTATTTTGTGACAGTTTTTGTTAGTGCGGGCTGCATAGGCCAGGCCAGGCCTGTACAAACACACTGTTAACACTTTAATCGTCTCAAACTAGAGAACGTCCTCTCGGGTGTTGCCGTAGTAACGAGAAGAGTTGTCAAGATTTTTAAAAGACCGCGGTGTCTTTATTTCCCCCAGATCCCCTCCTCGGTACGTCTATGGCGGGCTGTACATAAACCAGTGCTTACCCGAACATGCGCGAAAAAGAAAAAAGGAAAGAAGTCCTAAAAATCATAGCACACAGGCGAAGTTGCGGATCATCAGGGCTTATAATTCCATAAATCTTTATTCTGACGTCTGGTGAACTATACTTTAATCGTCCGTAACAACCATTTGTCTCAAAATAAATGACACGATAAGCAACAATGTGTGAGTGCGAGCAATAAAAAGCAGTTCATTTTTCATACGAGACGCCGCGAGCCGCCAGGAAGAGAACATGTACACGGTTGTGGTGGATCCAGTGACAGGCGGCGCGCAGCGGAAATATAATTCAAAAATAAATAAATATTAAAAAATGAATTTTTATAAAAATATATATTACCATCTTTTAGTATGTAAAAAGTTACAATTAAAAATTCAATAAAAAAGTTTATTTTGATACATAACATTACAGAATATCCTAATGTTTTGGTCGCAATACTAGCTACAATACCTGTCTTGTTTGCAATAAAACGAAAATAAATGATAATTTGTCTATGAGCTTGACATGAATTAAATAAATGGGGAATATAAAGAAATGAAAATAAAGCTAAGGGGCAGCAATTTGTTTAATCCGATCCACATCCGATAATCGGGCACGATTTTATGTAGGAGAATAATAGAACGTTTTGATTGCAATATTATAATAGTGCAACGCACACGTCCCTACAAAAAGTAGGTCAGAAACTCCTACAAAAAACATCGGTCCTAGAAAAAGTGACGTGGGCGGGCACCCTTAGTTTGTATGCATTTGTATGGACCTTTACACATGCCCACCGCGCGGCACCGTGCGCAAGGGTCAGTACAAATACTAACAAAATACAAAACGTAACCGCCCTTGCCGCTCCGCTTATGGCTCAACCCAAGCTTTCCAAACCAACGGGCTGTGTGGTAATCACTCACTGTCCCCGCCATAATTATGACAAGCAATGCATAGTGCGGCTGTCGGCTGCCGACCTAGCCAAATAGGCCGATGCGATATGCGACGTATCCAAGCATCTATTTCCTCGTTATTTGACAATGGCCTCTCGGTAATACATTCTTCCTTTTGTGAAACATGAACATTAGTCAGGAAGGGTTAAGACGAGGGGTCTGTCTACTACGAAGACAATTATAGATGACCATCCACCGAGCTTCGTATTGTGTATTTGTGTAGTACCGCTCTGCTCATGTCTACAACCCCCGTCCAACCCCCTACGGCATGGTAATTTGTCACTGTCTCCCGCCATAATTATGACAAGTGATGCATAGTGCGGCTGTCGGCTGCCGACATGCCCAAATACGCCGATGTGGCGACGTATTAAAGCATTTATTTCCACGTTACTTTACAATTTATTCTTCCATATGGTCTGGCTGGGAGGAAACAAAAAGTTCGAATGTTCCAGCTGCTTCTCATTCCGCGTAGATCGTAGAAGCTGATCGAGGGAATGGCCAAAAATGCGAATCATATCAATAGGCGATGCGACGACCCAACACTAATTTTAGTTTATTTTTCCATTTTCTCGCCCACCAATCTCGCTTAAAGTGGTCTTCGTGCCTTGCGGCCCTGAGCTCTGTCTGCTTAGAGCCGCCCAACCAGTGGCGTAGCGTGGGTTTTCGCCGCCCGGGGCCGACCGGAAATTTGCCGCCCACACCACCTCCAGGCTCATTTGGCGCCAGTATTACTGGGGGTGCAAATAGGAATCTCTAAATTTGCCGCCTTTAACCTGCCGCCCAATTGGGAACTTTAATTTGCCGCCCTATTCTTTTAATACGCCCTCCCTCGCTACGCTACTGCGCACGACCCAACATGCTCTGTCTGCCCCATTTGATAATGATCGGAAATTCGTTGTTCCATTGTGTAAAATGAATAGCCAATCTGAAGGATGTACGTGTCAGTACGGCCATTTCTTACCATGAAACCAAAGTCGCGAAATAAATCCTCTTTGGATGTTCAATTGTAGCGTAGATGAAGGCGTGAACTGAAAAGCTAGCTTGGTGCTCAGCTAAACTAGTTCCGTAAAATAAACAGTAAAAACAATTCTAGGTCTATGGAAAATACATACCGAAGTTTTTATGTAAAGATACCAGACCTAAAAGTTTGTTTGAATAAACGTTACTATTGATGAGTGTAATTTCCATCGTAATTACAAGCGATACCAGTATCTGCGGCCCGCATCGCGGGGGACATTATTTCCACTATTCTAATAATTCACGAAGCTACGGTTGAACCCATTAACCTGTAGTGAAATGTGTTATACCGAACTAGTTAGTGGATACGGGTAGCGGAACTAATGACGACGCTAACTTTCCGCCATAGCTGTCCGGGGATCATTAAAATTTAAAAGCAGAGTTTAAGGGCCAGACGGCCGAATTTAGGCGGTGCTGAGCGGACCAGCGAACAATAAGGGTGAAGTCAAACGAGCGTAATTTTTTAAGTTGTGAGTCGCAGAAAGTGAGTTGCGCAACTTGTGTTCTGTAGAAATTCACAACTCATTTTCGGTCGCCGTGTGGCAAAACTGGACTTGTATGAAACCGAATGCAGCAGAAATTCTGCGACTCACAACAGCCACAACTCACAAAATTACGGCAGTCTGGCTTCACCCTTAATGATTTGTATGGTTGTCGTTTTGGTTAGACCACGCAAGTCATCTATTGCTTCAATGCAAGAGGCAAGAAAGCAAAGTAGCACTGTGTAATGGGCCTTACCCTCTATCCATTACAGATGCAAATGGCAGTGTAAAAGCCATAACCAAACTGAAAGGGGCGCAATTTATTAACAATATATAAACATTATTTTTTTACGAAAGGTATTTCTGCCATTTAAATAAAAGTAAAGGAGACTTCCGGTGCGCAAGTTTTTACATTGATATCTGTAAACATTCGTGCACTGGAAAATTGCCTCGTATATTTTGTAGAAGTATTGCAGGCATTCAAATGGAACTATGTAATTAGGGTTCCGTACCCAAAGGGTGCAAACGGGACCCTATTACTGAGACTCCGCTGTCTGTCTGTCCGTCTGTCACAGGGCTCTTCTCTTGAACCGAAATTGAAATTTTCACCGATTATGTATTACTGGTGCCGCTATAACAACAAATAGTGAAAATAAAAAAAAAGTTAATAATTAAAGCGGTTCGCCATACAAAAAACGTGTTTTTTCAACGTTTTTGACTAGATCTTTATAATGGCATTAATTAGATACTTGAAATTTTAACCGATTATGTATTACTGGTGCCGCTATAGCAACAAATACTGAAAATAAAAAAAATGTTAATAAAGCGATTCGCCATACAATTTTCACATATTATGTATTATTATGACCGCTATAACAACAAATTAAAAAAAAAAAAAACAAAAAGATAGAAGGGGGTCGTCATACAAAAAACGTATTTTTTAGGGTTTAAAACATTGTACGGAGGTACGGAACCCTTCTTGTACGAGTCTGACTTGTACTTGCCCGTTTATTTTTTTACACCTACTAAGAACTTGTTTTCACTCATTTTTTTAAATCTCGGAATGTATTACTTTGTCCATTCATTGAGAAGGCACATGCTGGCTGGCAAGGCTGCACATACGTCTGCTCAGCCCTTATTACGCGAAAACGTTTAGCAATGTGATACAGCAATTTGACGCTTTCTGGCGGGAAATGGACTAGTGATTAATGACGCCTTTATGCTTACGCCGCCTTGCCGCCCACGCAATAAGAACCACAGTCACGCAGCAACTTGCGGTATTTCAAACCTTAACACCTGTACAATAAGTGCGAAAGTAACCTAGCAACTTGCGGTGTCTAAACCCTAACCGTATGTATAATAAGGCCGAATATCACATTAGTGAAATGTTATTTAGGGAGCAATAGATAGCAATACCAATATTTTAAGAGCGAACACCGATGTGGATGCCAGTGTTGTTGTATGTGTAGTTGCATAAGATGTTAACACACTGATGAGCTGCGCGGAGCGAAATGGAATGTAGCACATGTTGACACATCCCAGCTGTCATAACCTGACGCAAGCAAGGGCCATTTTCTATTGCCAACGCTGTCGGCGGTGATCCCACTGCACCGCGCAGCGTCGCGGAGCGCGGTGCTACAGATTTTGAACATTGTATGCAAGTAAGCGTTGACGCGCGGGAGCGTTAGTTAGTACGTAAAAACCGCGCTCCGCGACGGTGCGCGGTGCAGTGGGATAACCGCCTTAAGGTGAATTTAAAAGCAAATGGCCTTGAAGTGGCGCCCTCATTTGAAATAAATTGATAACTCGTAAATATGGTGATAATTTCCATATTGCTAATCGTCAGGCACTAGATAGCCCTTTAAATTATTTTATGAACTGCCATTGAAATTATTATTGGTGATCCGTCTAGCTTTAAAACTTGCCTCCGCCAAAAGTGGCCACTTTTGGCGGAGGCAAGACTTCAAAGCCATTTGCTTCTATATTCACCGTAACTCAGAGCGATAATAAAGATTGCGATAAAATAGAAAATGGCCATTTGAAATGCGCCATCTTGTCGTGGTCGAGTAGTTTTTTCTCAAAAGAAGAAGAAACACGCACGAGGTGTATACAATATACCAAGCCTTTTGTACCGCGCCTCTAAGTGTGGATCCTATGTCTAGACTCACTGTCTGAAATTCATACCTTGTATAGGAAATACATTGCGTTATAATTTAGAATTCAATTTTAACAAATCAGACACTAATAAAATCAGGATCTGAATTTAAGACAGTGTGAGTCTAACCTAATAGTGCAACTAAAGTTACTACGAATTTAGTTGTTAAGCGGGGCAGGCGGCGGCGCGGCGAGCGGCCGGTCCCGGCGTGCCACAATAAGTTGTGAGTACGAGTGCTTGCATTAAGGTGAAGATATAGGCAAATGGCCTTGAAGTGTGAAATAAATTGTTAATTCGTAAATATGGTGATAATTTACATATTGCTCTTCGTCATGCACTAGATAGCCCTTTAAATTATTTTATGAACTGCCGTTCAAACTATTATTGGTGATCCGTCTAGCTTTAAAACTTGCCGTGTCCACTTTTGGCAGAGGCAAGTTTTAAAGCTAGACGGACTAATGTAAATACTTTCAACGGTGGTTCATAAAATAATTTAAAGGGCTAATTAGTGCATGACGAAGAGCAATATGGAAATTATCTCCATATTTACGAGTTAACAATTTATTTCAAATGAGGGCGCCACTTCAAGGCCATTTGCCTATATCTTCACCTTAAGCGTTGTAGGAGCCAGGTTAGACGGATTGTGATGATTTTGCAAAGTGGTCGTTAAAAAATGAAGTTCCGAATGAGGCGCATTACGCTAATTAAGTATTTGATTACGCGACGTGACATCGCGTATTTGGATTCAAGCTTTTAAGTTTTTTTTTAATAAAAGCTAGCGTGTCTATGGCTTACAAGAAACTTGTACAAATGTGTACAATATAGGGCATTTAATGATGTCAGCTATAGAGATCAGATACAGATACCAAGCCATGGAGTCTGAAGAAATGCGACAAGCGGCGCGAATTTCGTCAAACGGGTTAGCATCTGTCGTCTTGCTTGCGCGCGGACACCTATGATTGATCTAAGCAATGACGGAAATCTCGCCGCTCATCGTATATTTGAGAGGTTAGCGTCCAAAGCACTGCTCACGTTATAAATTCGGAAATACAAGAATATGCATTTAATAAGATTAATTTAGGACCATGGCAACCATGGGCCACTTAACCGCGCCGCCGACCCCAAGTTTATATGGATATCAGTCGATCAGTGTACCGATTGTGAAATTATGACGTTGTTATGTTAGCTAGTGTACATACAGAGCGCTAAGTCTGTACATACAGCCCTGTACATAATGTGTAAATAGTCGAGATATATATTTAATATTAATATAAATTTGATTTAAAGAAAGTTTTAAAATAAAATAAACGATAAAAACACAAAAAAAGGAAATAAAGACATGCAGTGAGCCTGAAATAGGAAAAGCGAATATTGTCTTTTATTTTCATCCCACCTCCCGAAATGCGACGAATACATTACAATGTATTTAATTTTTTTTAAATATAGGGATTCACCATCTGAAGTATTTTGTGATCACATTGCTGGACACACTACGTCTATAGACGTAGATGCCGACGATGTAGATGTAGACGCGGTGCGGTGCGGTGACAAACCGAATCACGCAGTTTGGAAGAACCTGAGCTATACGCACTGTCGACTTGTCGCCGGCGACTCGGTCGCTCGGCGGACAAAACAGGCAACTAAGCCCAGGAGGCCAAGCCGAGCGACAGTATTCGTGCAGAATGGACGTCGAAGAAGCTGCTATAGTAGCGCTACTAATCAAGAGAAAGAAAAATTAAAGAAAATCAAGAGAGTATTGGGAACATCCTTTGTTACAAGAACGGAGATCAAAAGGAATGTTTAAAATATTTTATGAAGACGTGAGAAAATACCCTCGTAAATTTTTCAACTACGCAAGAATGTCTGCGTTCGTTTGATGAGCTATTGTGTCTTCTGAAACCACATATAACTGGCACAGATACAAACAGAGAAGACGCCACATACAACAGTTGTGTTCTGTTCATCATATGCTATCACTGTTAACCTCACATTAGTCACTCGCTAGCAATACGCGCATAAAACACTCCACAATTCATTATAGACAACACTGTCAACTTAGTCAAAAATGCCTTGGTGTGTGTTGAGATACTGCACTAGTAATTCAAAGAACAAAGCAAAATATGAAGGAATAACTTTCCATCGGTAAGTAACTAGATTTCATTGATTGAAAATTAAATACGGATTGCAAAATTTCGGCTGCCATAATGAATGAATGAATGTAATGAGTGAATGATTCGTCATAGACTAACAAAACAGAAGTGAAATGTAGACATCATAAATATGCCTACAGTTCACTTTCTTCATGGAAGCATCGAAAAACTATTTGTTTGCTACTCAGTTATTAATGTTTGTAAAACGTTTAAAAATGTTTAAGTTTAAAACTTAATGCTATAATTAAATTAATTATAAATGCTTTACAAAAGTTTCCTAAAATCCTATAAATCCTATTAAAAATTAAGTCATATCTCGTAACGTCTCACTAGGACCTCCGATCCGAGGGCTCAAAAATTTTGTATGTGGGGGCTGTACCCCGACAAGTGCCCCGCGCAACTTGAAACTGCTATCAGATTTTGGATCCAAGTAGGCCGCTTACACATTTTTGATGTTTTATTATGTTTGTCCCTATAATTCTGTTTCCTCGTAACTGCTACGGGGCTAAATCGATTTTGATAAATTATTAAATAACTATAAGCCGATAACAAATCTTCATATATGTAATCTAAATAAACATATGTAATTTAGACCCAATACCTACGTATATGATTATATAATACATTAAATACAGAGATAGCCAACAAAGAAAAAAAAAAACAAAAAGGTATACAAGTACAAGAAATCACTTTCTTCTAGTGCAAAACATTATGTAAGAATAATAAAAGGTTACCAAAGAAACAGATATGTGCAGTTTAACTTTTACCTTTATAAATATGATAGTCGTGAGTCTACAATCTAAAAATCCATACAACCATCCATACACCCATCCGTACATCCAGCCATACTTACCAACATCCGCATTTATTAAAATATATGTAGGATTTAATTTGAACCACGTACTCGTAGGTATGTAAAAATATATTGACCTTTCTGTACTACTCTCGTGTTTAGTCTATATTACCAAAAAGGACATGGCCGTGTTTGAAGATGCCGAGTCTGTGTATTTATTGTTATACTAATTTCTTGTATTTACGCGAACACTCATATCAAATAATACAACTTTTAACGGATTACTTACAAGTTATTTCAAAGACGGATAACATCTTATAAGACGGAAAACATCTTAGTCTACCCGTGACCATGAACGCTGTAAAGTGTTCGAAACGTCGGGATAAATAAAATCAATATGTATAATAAACCGCAATCTAAATCCACTAAAAGTTGTATTATTTGGTATTTATTTATTGTTTAACTAAATCAATACTATATAAACTACTTTTAAATTGAAAGCACAAAAAAATAAAATAAAGATTCAAAATAAGTCCAAAAAATCAGAATCTTGCGAGGCACTTGAAGTGGCAGTAGAAACTCGCGACTCTGAACGTTCTTGCGGTGAAGGAACTGAAGTTGGTAGAGTATAGTAATTCTGTTTTGTTGGTGCTTCAGAGCGTAACCGTGCTGTTTGACTTAATTGTTGACTTGGTGCTGTAGAAGACCCGCCTCCGGTGTGACATAGCCACGCTCATACTCTAACTCATAATTACGCCAAACGGAGTTTGGATATACGTTATTTGGCGTATTGGTTCCGAATGAATCGATCATTGTGAATAATTGAATTTTCACTGCTGGTTTTTGTGTTCGGGTATTTTCCTAAAAGACGATAAAAGGGACAGCAGAAACATTCTGTCCTCAGCTCGTTCCAAAACATCCGCGTTATTTTTACGAGCATCAATACATTTATTTAAAGTTTCCAATAATTCTCTTGTGCCATCATCTGAAGGTTTTTTTTCTTTCTTCCCACTATATTTTCCCTAGAGTACGGCCATAAAGGTTCTTCATCAGTTTTCGACTTTTCTTCTTCCGTAATGCTACTCTCTGTGTTTAAATTACCAACAGTATTCTTCAAAAACAACAGCTATTTAAAATAAATATAGGGAGTTTTATGAGAAGCAGCAGACCCACTTGGTATTTTTCATTCTTCGTATTTCTCGAGCAAAGCAGCTTCTTATATTTTTCCATTTTTTCTGAAGTGATTGACCTGTAAATAAATTATATGTAACATGTATTTTTTTTATTTCAAATATCTTGGAAGTGGCTGCAAATTTGTAGATCTGCATTACTCATATAGACTTGGGATTTCTACTATTGCTGAGATAATAAGAGAAGCTTGACATTTTATATGGATTTTACTGAAAGACATGTGTTTACCACAACCTATAACAGTAAATTGGTTAAAAATCGCAAAAGATTTTCATTTACGAGCCAATTTTCCAAATTGTATAGGTGCCATAGATGGTAAACATATAAGAACTATAAAACCTTACAATAGTGGATCAGTGTGTGATTATTATAAACACTTCTTTTCTATAATTTTGCTTGCCATTTGTGACGCTGACTACAAGTTCGTATACATAGATGTTGGTTCCTATGGAAAGGATAGCGATTCTACTATATTTATACATTCAACATTTTATCAAAACCTAATGAAAATCATTTACAAGTTCCGGAACATCCGCCTATTTCATGTATAAATCCTATACCAGTACCGTCTGTCATTGTTGGTGACGTGACGAAGCATTTGACAAAGTTATGCGACCGTTTGGTGGATCAAATTTAACAACAAAGAAAAAAATATTTAATTATAGGCTTTCTCGTGCTCGACGCTATATCGAAAGTCCAAGTTGTTTTATTCCTTTGCTGTTGCGAAACCTTGCTACCAGATGGCGCCACTGGTTTGTACTTATGTTAAAGCTGCAGTTTCATATACTATATGAATCATTCATGTTCGTTTATTTCATTTGTCAATCGCGTTTTGTTTCATTGTCTGTCACCAAACCTCTTGACAGCAAATCAGTTTAAATAAATGCATGATGCAAGATATGAAGTTGTTGTTTTGTTTTTATTATATTTTATACAATACACTTTTATTTCTATAATTATCGTATTGTAAAAAAATATATTTCAGTGAACAACTGTAGTGAACAAAACGCTCCGTCAAAGATGCATTACCCATCGTGTTGCCATTGTTGCCAGATAGCGTCACTGCTATTTCCCAATGTAAAAAAGGTAAAATACTTTTTTATATAGTGTACAAACGTCCATAAAATCTAAAAAAAATCTTTTTGTAATCTTAGGATTTTTTTCTACAAAATGACGTAAAAATACTTGCTGCGACACGTAGTGCAACAATGAGGGCCCAAAATGTATGAAGCGATCTAACACATTATTTGCATAAACATACATCAAAAAGTTTTTCTCCATGACTAGAATTCCTGTATAATGGCTTTTCAGAGTAAAGCAAACAAACAAGGGACCTCTGAAATGGGATATTGTCCGGCTCGAAGGACCATGTCGCGGGAAATTCCACCACCCGCGGCGGTTTACTTAGCAAACAATAAATCAATAGCAAAACTGTGCCTACATTAATCAAAATTGCTAGAATGTAATAATGAATGTAGTAGGTAAGTAGATGTAAACAAGTAATACTCAAACGATGTTAGAACCAATAAAGGTAGGATTGTTTGTACTTGCAAATCAGTCCTGATGTTTACTTATTTAGCGTTTGTTCAAAAATATGTCCAATAGGTACACTCACACTCCTGATAGAAACGAAGATTCTCACGCCTTTCAAAAAACGTTTCAACACTTGATGATAAAATGACCTCTTAATTATGCCACAGGATTGACAAAACGACGTAGTACTTACGATACTACCTCTATAGACAAAACCTAGAGCCATATATACTTCCTCAACGCCAAAAATCCATGTACAAAAGTAAAAACAACTACAAGACCACGGTTTAGTTGCCAAGGGCTTTTACTGAAAACCTACTTTTCTTTGCTCTTATTAATGTTAATAAAAAAAGTTACAAACTTCAGCCAGCCCTACAAAAACAAAGTTGAAACAACTGAAACTTATTGACCCGGAACTGAAGGGCTGATAGATGAACGGTAGGGCAAAGGTAACTTTAAGGCTACGATAGATAGGTAGTTCGGACATGTTCGGGTAGCCGGCCCGATTACAGCAGTGGTCAACTTTACAGGGCGGAAACACCGGCAAGAACCCTTGATTTGTGGCCATGAAAACACGGTTAGGTGTACTGTACCTGTACACTTGAGACATTGATATGCTCTTTGTCGATGGGCAGCATGTTGTCAGGACTTGTCTCATCATTATCAACAGTTTTCAGGTACCCCTGTTGGGCATAAGCTTGAAGACTTGTTACTCAGTGGCATAAAATGGTAGCATACGAAGAGGCAGGGCCGGATTAGCCATTGTGGGGGCCCCTGGGCAATGCATTATGCATAGCGTGGCTATATCAAAGGAAAAGTTTTTTACAAGTCTGATTCTTTCTTCCTCTGAAGGCCTTTTATCATCTGTTTTCTTTAATCTACGAGTATCACAGGTCGCGCCAAACTTCTAGGTCGCTCTGAAGTTTAGGCGATACGCGTCGCAGTAGTAAAATACCCATAGCAGATAGAATTTGCTTTATTTTTGTTTATTGTGTATATATATATCATATCTACATTCTTGCAATCATTCTGAAAAAAATATTATTGTGGTAAATATTCAAGTCTGTTCAATTCTTGTGAGGCAACTTCAGAGCGACCTGTACTCTGTATCATTATGTTTTGGTGCAATAAAGATTTTAACTAACTATTGTGGGGGCCCCTCTTTTGTGGAGGCCCGGGGCAGTAGCCCCGGTTGCCCTCCCCTAATTCCGGCCATGCGAAGAGGTATGCTACCATTTTATATACACCTATGCTTTATACAGGTTTCAGTGTTCTAAACAAGTTTATCGAACGAGCGAGCGAGAATAAACAGCTATACCTATGCTCTCGAAAAAGCCACTTGCTAATAAAAAAAAATCTATTGACTTCATTTTTAGGTTTCAACGGGACCATGAGACTCCGCTGTCTGTCCGTCTGTCCGTTTGGTCCGTCCTTCTGTCACAGCACAGGGCTCTATATCTTGAACCGTAATAGCAACACACTTAAAATTTTCGTGTGACACTTTCTAGCGTGGACACCATCACCGATTTAAATTCCGATATTACTCAAAATTAATCACTGTAGGCGGGAACAAAACGACAGACAGATAAAAGTATTTTTCATCTCATCTATTCGGAAAACGATGATTTTATCCCAAATATTTGGGGCTAAAGTCACTAATTCTCTAGACACTGAAAAGTAAAAAGTCAACTTCCTAGGCGTTAAAACACATTTGAAAACCGAACACGAATGTGAGATCATAAATAATATTGGCAGTCTGCAAAGAAAAGAAGAATTTAGTTTTAAAATTATTAAATATAGGCAACGGCGTCATAATTTTTTAAAATTGGAATACAGCACCTTTTACGTGGATGACTGTAGGTAAAAATTTTTTTGTTCTCTTGCTTCTAAATATAATTTATTAAAAACCAATAAAATCTCGCAAGTTGTCTTTGATTTAAATAGTAATTTTATTATGGATCAATTAGGTTATTTTTACTTAAACTATTTTAAACGTTAGTAATTTCGTGTTAGTGTGACACTTTTTGGCGTCGATAGTTTATGAGATGTACTCATCTCCTACTCGGGAGCATGTTCGAGGTAATCGAACAGCAATTTTATCCAGTCAGCATGTCAGCATTTTACATTATGACGATAGTTAGGCAATGAGTATTTTAGTACGCAATAACCAGCCGTTCGGTGTGTACCTACCATTTCTTACCATTATAAATAAACCAAGTTTTAACCATTTAAATAACCATTTTATTACTGCTCCATCTTACACCAAATAAACATTTCACATAGCAGCGAGTCTCTGATACGTTAGGGTCAACTGCTACACGATGGACATCACTTACAATATACCTAATGATACCTAAAGATATCTAATTTGTGACCTAAAGTAAGTAGGTAAGTTGCGCGGTAGAACTGATACTTATGTCATAGAAAATTACTATTTCCAGGAATCGTCTGAATACTTCAAGCGTCCTCATTATGGTCTAAATATTGAATGTTAAAGAGTGCATTAAGTGTATATATAACGAAGTCGATGTGTCAAAATATTATATGTGATAGGTACGTATGTATTGGTATGACAAGAAACACCAATCCCAATCTTAAAACGTTTTCCACCAATGTGAACGTTATAACATATTCGAATTAGGTTATGATTTACTAACTTCCCAATAACCATTATCACAAGGCTGCAAAGCGGATTTTCCGAAATTATTTCAGGCGTTTATGGTGTATAGCGCAAAGCCCTTCCCGAGTTACAGGAGCTTTGAAAATCAATGGACGACATGGCGGTGTGCTCTGGAGTCAGTAACAATAATTCAACTCGAAAAAGAGCTACGGGCAAAAATACATTTTTGCAAAGAATATTTGGTGAATTTTCTCGGCCTTGGTAATTTTTTTTATTAAATAATTTTACGGCTCTGGATACAAGTCCTTTAGAGCCTATCTTTAATTTTGTTCTTTATTCCTAATCCTAACCTAACCCTAACAAGACAATCAAAGGGTGGTGTAGGCCTTTGACTGCTGCAAGGGAGCTTCTGGCGACAAATCTATACGACTCCACTGGTTTACATAGACGATTGAGTGGCGGACGACGCGACGCCCACACAGTCCGTAAAATAAATATTACTACAGCCGTACTATGACTGTCCACTTTAACTATTTCACACATTGTTCATGTTATGAGCATTTGTAACACCAAACAACACCAATTTCATATTATATAGTCCACTAAAATCAATTTGTAAAATAATTTAAAGCAAACCCCAACCGAACCCCTTGACTTCCCGCCAAAAACTCCTCGGCCCTGGTTAGAGTGGGTTAGGGTTGGGAGTCCCACCCCCCCCCCACCCAGATGTGTCCCAACTTGGGACACATCTGTCAACACGGAACAGCACTTTCCAATTATGCTATCTCTTTCTGTCGCTCAGAACAGTCATTTGCTAGAGCAGGGGTTCCCAACCTTTTTTTGTCTATTGCCCACTTTAAGAATAAATAATTTTTTAACGCCCCCCTTTTTAAACATACTTAAAAACCGCTAAGTACTTATAACTGATTATTGAAACGCAACTTTATAGTATTCGGACAGTTTGTGGGATTTTCAATAAATCCCAATTTAATATATTCCCCAGAGTATTGCCGTCTCTTCTTTTTTACTTCCGACATTGTTTTGTTTTGAGAAATACGTAAGTGTTGAAATCAATTACTGCTTATCTATTATGCGCGAAACCGCAAATGAAAATAAAATAAATTTACGTCGTTTATATAGGATT
Source organism: Acrobasis repandana (assembly GCA_963576875.1). Taxonomy (NCBI): domain Eukaryota; kingdom Metazoa; phylum Arthropoda; class Insecta; order Lepidoptera; family Pyralidae; genus Acrobasis; species Acrobasis repandana. The sequence goes on along the minus strand of OY756238.1, from coordinate 14,006,587 downwards.
GCATAAGCAGCACGCACCAACAGGAATAAGACAAACGTGCATAAACTCGTTTATCTCATTCGACGCCCAATCGTACTCGACAAGCAAGAACAAGTATTATAGAACCAGCCGATTGATACAGGAATGTACAAATCGGATTATTTAACAAAAACTTGTTAAAACATGATTGCCCGCGGTCTATTATATCGAACCGAGTTTGAACTACTTATATCTTCTATACTAATATTATAAAGCGGAAGAGTTTGTTTGTTTGTTTGTTTGTTTAAACGCGCTAATCTCAGGAACTAATGGTCCGATTTGAAAAAATCTTTTTTTGTTGGGTAGTCCATTTATAGAGGAAGGCTTTAGGCTATATAACATTACGTTCCGACAACCACGCGAACGAAGTCGCGGGCACAGCTAGTAATTAATATTAGTTGATATTCACAAGATGTAGTCGAGAGCTCAGTCGGTGTCTAAGAGTCTTCCTAGCTAGGTAGATGAAATTATAAATCGACCCCAAAGCCCTACACAACGCCCCCTTTTTTTCTGGGTCTCTTACCGCCCCCATTTAGGCCTGCAGCGCCCACAAGGGGGCGTTATCGCCCACGTTGGGAAAGACTGTGCTAGAGCGAGAGAGAGCGACGGAACGCTTAGGAAAGTGCTGTTCCGTGCTGACAGATGTATCAAAACTATCAAAGATGGTATTTAATAAAGCGAATATTATATTTATAAAGATAATTAATTCGTTCTCTCCGAGTAGCGTTCGGCTGAGCTGTAACCTTTTTGTGTGACTGTGGCACATGGCTGAATGCTAGATCAATATTTTAATAATGTAATTTTTGTTTCATTTAATATTTTATATAATTAATTATTAATGTATCTAATTGAATGTTATTTGTGTGTTACAGTAAACAAATATTTTTTTTATCTATCTATATATCGTTACGTATTGATTGTAGTATTATATAGTATCAATTTATATACCTTTATTACCTCTACTAGCTGTGCCCGCGACTTCGTTCGCGTGGTTGTCGGAACGTAATGTTAAATAGCCTAAAGCCTTCCTCTATAAATGGACTACCCAACAAAAAAAGAATTTTTCAAATCGGACCATTAGTTCCTGAGATTAGCGCGTTTAAACAAACAAACAAACTTTTCCGCTTTATAATATTAGTATAGATTAATCTGTTAAAGTAAATTTATATCAATTGTTCTATTAATATTTATATTAAAAAATTATTGTATCTTCCGCTGATCTGCGAAAAAAAGTCAACTCTTTAGAGGGACTTTTCCGGACAAATTTTATGTCTAACTCCTTTTCTCTCCAAGCTTCACGGCTCTGGAATGCTTTCCCGTTGACATCAGAGAAATTTCTACCAAATTCTCTTAAAAAAGGAAAGTTCACGCTCATCTTTTGAACTCCCTTCCTCCGTAAAGTCATCATCATTCAGTTATCAAAATTGATTATTATAAGTAATTATATATGTAGGTATAATATAATGGTACGTACCTATTGTATAAGTAGATATTTATTCTGATAAATATTATATAGTAATGTAATGTTTTATGTATATATTCTTAATAGGTTATATGAAGTACTAGCTTTTTCCCGCGGCTTCGCTCGCGTATCCCACGGGAACATTACTTTTTTCCGGGATGAAAGGTACCCTATGTTACTTCTAGTACCTCCCAGGATATGTGTACAAAGTTTCATGATGATTCGTCAAGTAGTTTTTGCGTGAAAAGGTAACAAACATCCACGCTTTCACATTTATAATATTAGTAAGGATAAGAATTTATTAAATCGATAGTCATAATTGATTAATTTTGCTTTTTGCGCCGAACAAATTACTTTTCTGTTTATCCTTATGGTTGACTGAGAGAAAATGCTCTTAGCATTAAGTCCGCCATTTGTTAAAAGTATGTTTTACTTTAGAACAATAAAGAGTATTAAATAAATAAAAATATAAAAAAGATAAATCTTAAAATGTACCAGCTGCTTCTCTTCCCGCGCAGATCGTAAATGCTTATCGAGGGAGTGGGCGAAAATGTGAGTCGTGTTAACTTAATAGGCGATCCGGCTAGCAACCCATCACTGTTTTGATTAACGACGAATAAGTCTTCAAGTCTTACAAAGTCACGAACTTTGAGATCGATTTCGGATTTCAAAGAGATGTTAGAGCTGTTAGAGCGTGGTTATTTTGAAAGTTATTCTTGCTGACTTTGCTTCTAACTGACTGGAGTTTGTACCAGAGTTAGATGACGCGCGCCTACTCATTGACCGAGATATGACGCGGGGCCACGCGGTAATTCTAAAGGCTCCCAAAAGGACGATGCCACAAATTTGTTAGTCTGTGGCTAGTTGCTAGGTGGCTTTGTCTTCAAGGTCAATCTTTTAAAAACATTCTAAACCATTTGTCTTTGTGTTCTTATCGTTCGTAATCGTATCGTTAGTATGTGTTTACGCGGTTAAAACTCGCGTGAAGTGGGACCAGTGCTTTAAAATGGGCCCATCTACCCTGCCAGCAATGATGGTGAGAAGGCCGTTGGAGCTGCAGGCCGCCCTACCCTATGCATCAGATACTTAACAAAAAACCTTCTTTAGACAATTATTACAGTAATCACATAACATATAAAACATGTCCTATGGACTTCTTCTTATCGAGTCGAAATGGTTACACTGTAGCTTCAATTTCAAATTACCTGTGACCAGTATGTGGCCACGGCGATCCCTCTGTCGTTAGCTTTATTAAGGTCCTCTATGGTACATGACGTAGGGCAGCTCGGACATGACAAAAGGTGGTCCATCGACTGAATGGCACCGCAGTCGGTTCGCAAAGGTTTTTATCGGCGTGACGCCACCTAACTCGGTTTTCCTGACACCTCCCAACACCAGCCCGGAGTCTATTGAGAGACTTCCAGACTGACCAGGGGAGGTCTCTACCCGGTGGGAGTTTTTCAGCAGGAGGGATATGTGACTCGTAAGGTGGATACTTATTTATCCACCTCACAACTTTTGCATTAGAAGCCTCTATTGCTGGTATGCTTGGCTGCCTGAGAAAGCTGTTACGACTCCTGAAACGTGCTAGTGGCGGAGTCTGTCCGTAGAGTAGGTGCCTTTTGTCGTTTACCTGCTTAGATTTTTCCACTGCACTTGCCACATCACGTCTGACACTTGGCGGAGCAATGCCGGATAAGGTATACAGGTGGGACCGAAGTGTTGGCTTTAGAGTGCCTGTGATGGTTCGGCATGAGTCGTTAAGAGCTATGTCTACCTCCTATGGACTTGGACGATATGATAACGATTTTCTATTGTACATCACTCTCCACTGTTTTCCAGGTATAAAAAACTCTAATTAAGATTATAACCTTAAGGTAGCCGACAATTTATTATACTCGTACGTAACAAAATGATACGATCCAATACGATCAAAAAATATTTTCCAGTACAAATATTTTGTTACTGACTGTACCAAAAATATACTTGGGGATCCGACCGGAATACAATATTTTATTATTTATTCTGATCCCCTGCATCACAACGGATTAGAAAATAATTAAAATAAAACGGATCCACTAGGGTATCAGATTTTGGGGATCACACCACCGGAATAATTCGATTATTGCTAGCAAATGAAACAAATAAATTACCAATTATTATTTTTAATAGCATTACAATGCTCGGAAATCATCACATACTTTCAATTTAAATAAATTTCCAGTTAAAAAACTCTTTGAACTGGAAAATGCTTAACTGAAAGCCTATCGTCAAATGGACGACGTGAACAGAGCAGTGATCGAAACCTTTGTTTCGCCGATGGAGACGTTACGGGGTCATAAAATCACGCAGTTAACTTCAAAATGTCCTTTTTATGACTCGAAGGCAAGCACAAAACGTGGAAAGTTTAGAGAAGCCTATTTCTTATCACTTTTTCCATGATAGAAAGCAAAATCTTAGAATGTTCCAGCTGCTTTTCATCCTGCGCTCTCCAGTGCGATCTAAGAAGACTATTTACTTCACACACAAAACATTTAATTTTTAGGTAGGTACTTTTACGCGTAGACGGTTTTGTGCTTGTACTGGACACAGTCGGGTAGAGTAGGTATCATCATCATCAAGTCTTTTTTACTCTCCACTGCAGGAGCTCGACCCTCTCTGTACTGCCAGAGCTACCATTAGCTAGAGCTGTCAGAGGAAGTCGAGAGTGAAGGCCAAAGCCTTCACTCTCGACGCTGGCCACACGGGTTGGAGAAGTCCCATTTATGTTTACAAGCTTTGTTTAGCGTGTGTTTCCTAAGTCGTTCTACGACATGCACGGGAAGACTTGGTCCTATTCTACTCTGCTAGGAACCACAGGGCTTAGATTAGGTATAGTATGGTAATTTTCAAGTACTACCTGAGCCTACATTATGCTACTCTACCAGTCCAGAGTACTCTACCAGTTTTATTCTCTTTTCTATTCTAACATTGGTGTAGTTAACAGATTACTAACGCGCTACTTCTTTCTTATTATGCCGTTAATTCGCCATGACACTAAGTATCTTCTTCTTAGCATGTCGATGGTCGCAGCATATATCAACAATTTTCTTCTCCTTTATCGCCGTGTCTTGCTCCCGACCGTAGGAGGCCGCAGCAACAGCACCCTTTGTGCTGCATCAATTCGGCCATCGAACATGAAGCAAGATATGAGGAACAGCGGAGAAGTTGTGGCCATAATCTGTATGCCCAATAATGGGCCACTTCGACGGCGTCAAAGCCCCTGTAACTCTGAATTCTATGAATACCAGACTCTTTATTTAGTTATGTTCAAAATAAAAGCATATATTGATGCCTACTTAAAATCCGCATGCCGTTCCATTGTTTTATTAGTTGCAATTCCGTACCTATCAGGGTTCATGTAGGTACCTACATACTATACAGGTACGTACAATGTGAAAAATAAATTAAAATTGAAATGATAGGAGCCTCCCCGTGGCGCACCTGGAAAGGCCTAGAGTCGGTAAGGCAGGCTCTAGGCTAGCCAACCCTTTCACCGCGATGGTACCCCCAAATGAGTCAATACTCATGTAGGTATATAAAGTTAGCTGCTAAGAACAAGAAACATTTATATTTTAGTAGATAGTCTATTACCAAATCTCAACAGAGGAGCATACTTTTTACGTTATAAGTATGTAGGTCAGCTATTGATGTGATATTAACGCTGAACTCAGTTGACAAGTTACAAAACACGACCTTTATCTGTAAGTATCACAAGTGTTTCGCTGACTTCATGTACCTACCTTCCGTTGGACCTTTGTTCTCTATTTACAGTACACTGTACTGTTATCTCTGTGCTTTCTTTATTTGCAGTCGTCCACCAGCAGGTCAGGCCATCTGACGGCCAAGAGCCTCACAATCCTCACATGTCCACGACGCCCTGAATGGCCACTGAAATCCACACTTTTATAATGCAATATTTGTCAGTAAACAACACTCACCTGTAACGCAACCGCAAAGAGTCCATAATCGAAGTTAAATCAAATGCAATATTTTTCTTAAAGAGGGTAGTTGTACGCGTGCGCGAACGACGTAAACATGCCGCCAGTCAGTCGTACGGCGGACGGCGTCGCGTTCGGACGTCTTTTGCTATTTTACAGTGCCGCGCTCGCGTGTGTTGTGGTGTTTCTACTGGGTTCTCTTTTTAATCGCTTCTGTTGTCAGTGCTTCAGCTGGGGAGTGATTTTTACGGTAAGTAACAATTTCTTTACATGCGTAATTTTTTTTGTAACAGCTGAATCACGCTGCGGCATTCAAAAGTTGATAGGTTGGGTTCCTGGCAATATATTGGCCGTTTTTGTGTTGCCCGGCCGCGTTTTTTCCTGAATCGTGTACAGTAATTTGTAAACGGTTCTCCATTGTTATTTGCATGTAATTTACGTAACAAAGCTCTCGATTTCCATATTCATGGTGTTGCTACGCGTGCGGCGGACCACTCGACAGCTTTTATTGAAATATACAGTCGCAAGATTTTGTCCCGTCAATAACTTTTTACGCGTAACTATAACATATGCGTACCTATTTAACTTTAAGGTAGTAGGTATAACTAGGTAGGTATTAAAGTGCTTAAATTTGTTGTTTTCTTCACTTTGGCACGAGATAAGACAAAGGTTTCGGTTAGGTTGGTTTTTGGTGTTTGCCTAATATCTACTGATCACACATTTAATGTACCTAACGGGGTAAATAGAGCCATGGCCGTAGTACCCTAAGGCCAGACGTTTTGTTAGCTAATCGCCTATTCTCATGATTCCACGAGATTTTAGCTTATTCCCTCGATCGAATTTTACGATCTACACTAGAATAGAAACAGCTGGTATATTCTACGTTTTTTTTTACAAAGACTAACTTGGAAGAGTCAAAAACAAATGAAGAAACTAAAACATTACCCGAGTCGGATGAAGGGGTTGAAAAAGGACAACGGAGTACAGTACAACTAGCTAAGTTTATTTGCAGCCTCCAAGCTGAGCCTCCAAGTCAGCTCCGCGGGCAGTAACTTCCACGGTTGTACCAATATTACGTAGGTGTACAAGTTCTTTACCCGCCCACGACCCGCATTATGTTATTAGCATATTATTACGGCAAAATACGTACTAAAATATTATTTGTGTCTAGTTTTGTTGTCACCCGCCAACGCTTTGTTATAGCGTCGCAAAGATAAAAGCCTTCTAGTATATTGTAAAGTACTTATTATTAATTAGAAATAATTGCTAAGTTAATGTGAATTATATTCCTTAGGTTTCATTTAAAAGTACCCTAATGAAGGATCAAGTCCAATAACTCAATAAAAGGCTTATATAGAATATTGTTGGAACCGCCAACTTATTGGACGTAATTACGGCGGGATGGGTTCACAATAAGCTAATACTGTGCGTGTTTTTGAAAAATCACAGTAATTAAACTACTACAGTTTATTCCTCAAAAAATTTACATAAAAATCTTAAGGATTTTCTACAGATATCCACAATAGCCAAAACACGATTAAGCATTTTTGGCTCGATAGAAAAAAATCACAAACATACCTCTTTTGCCTAAATTTGCTTTTATAATACATGTTACTATTTTATGACCTTAAGGGAGTTTGCGAAAATGTGAATCCTTTGTGATGCGGCTAGCAAACCCATCACTATTTAGATTTTATTTTTCCACCTTCTCGTCCGCCATCACGCTAAAAGGAACCTTTGGGTCTGGCGGCCCTGCTCTGCTTAAAGCCGCAACACCATAAAAGCTCTGTCTACCCAAAAAAGCCGTGATAGTTATGAACACCTACATCACGTCTTTATCCCTAACAGTATCCCCGTTAGGGGATAAGATATACACAGATAAACACATAAAACTTTAACATATTATTCCTCCTTATGCATTGGTGGTTAAAATGTTCTTTCTCGGTCCCGCCGCCGTCACTTTGTCTACGCCGTGAGATTAATCTGTAAGCTGACGCCGTATCTACCCCATCTTTTGCTTAGCATTGCATCATTTAGTACCCATTGAGATAATCTGTAGGACAAGAGAACTGTTCACTAGGGAAATTTTATTCCCGATAAAGAAGAGGGATGTTCTAAGTTTATTACATCAGTGGCACCACAACACAGAAGCAATATATTCGCATACCTAATATGACAGCAGCTTAAGAGTCCCCTTACCCTAGAATCTAGGGTACGCTATAGCTACGGTAAAGTCTGATTCTATCTAGGGCCAAGATACAATCAGACTTTACCGTACACACGTAGTCTAGCTTTTATTTTGAAACATGTCAGATTTCGTAAAAATTTTGTAATTTCAAAGAAATAGCATAAATATATCTAGGCATTAAACTAGTTTTTGACAGTCAAAATATGAACTTGAAAGAGAAATATAAGGGTGTAAAAGTGTTACATACTGATGGTCAAATATTTTCACTGTAAAAACCAGTTAAGGCCGTACCTGAATTTTCCGGGGTCCAGTGCTGCCCCCATTGAAAATAAATAATTTAAAGGAAAACGGAGACATTATTTAAAATTTTGCTACTACCAAGTCCTTAATAACCCTTCAAAGTATTTTATAAACTACTGTTTACAGTTTATAATGAGAACGTTAAGCTTCTACGCACATTTGCCAAAAGTGGCTGTTTTTCGCAAATATGCGTAGTCTTTAAACTGTAAAAAGTAGTTCATAAAATACTTGGAAGGGTTACCTTAGATATATTAGATATATACCTATATTCAAAATAGTGCCGAAATCTGACATGTCGTTTAACAATAAAAGCTAGACTACGTGTGTATGATAAAGTCTAGGGTGAGGGGACTCTTCTTAAGGTAATACATGAAGTCCAGTGCTGCCCCTATTTTAAATAAATTATTTGAAAGGAAACGGAGATATTATTTTAAGTTTTGTTCTAGTAAGCCCTAGATAACCCTTCAAACTATTAAACTGAGAACGTGAAGCCTTTCTTCGCAAAGCCTAAAGTGGTCGTTTTGCTTAAAAATGTAGAAAGGGGACGATACGTTCTCATTAAAAGGGATAAGGTATACATACATTTGTCGTAAAAATAAAATGTTTACTACAATGACTTAGGCAAAACTTACACCTACACCTTGTTTTGAAGTCATTGTTCATAATGGAAAAAGTTAAACAACAATCAGTGTCGGTTGACTGGTAAAGAAAGCACAAGGCTTTTTTAAGTCCGCCGTTATTAATTTTTGGAATATAAAGTTGAATAAATAAAACAAAAATAAAACAGTCTACAATTCTACATCATTTTTAAACTCCAAAAGTCTACCCATTAAACAAAAAAGCTTAATAAGTCGAGGCTTTAAAAAATATTTAATCTCCTTGAATAAATAATTGCGAAACTCAGGTGATCGATTAAACGCATTAGGATTAAAGCATTAAAGTCCGTAGGTACCGTCAGAAGTTATGGAATCGCGATTTGAAGACCTTAGGGCGCCAGTAGACGAGCCACTTAATTTAATTAAGCGGCTGGTAATTTAGGATTGCCACTTATTATATTATAAGTAGTAAAGAAAAGAACGTATATTTGTGATTTTTCGATCATCATCAAAATTTAAGTTGGAGTTTCTTCCATTCTGCTCTATCTCCCGCCAACCTCTTAACATCTTGGTACGACACTGCTATCACCTTTTCCTTGACTTGCTTCATATAGCTGTGCCTTGGCTTTCCTCTTCCCCTCCTTCCTTCTATTAAGCCTTCTATTGTAATTCGTATAAAATTATCATGCCGTATCAAGTGTTCCAATATCTTGCCTCGCCTATTTACGATTAGCTCGAGTATGTGTCTCTTTTCACCTAGGTACTCTGTTTAAGACCTCTAAGTTTGTTACTTTATCCTTCCATTGAATCATTTCTAACCTTCTCCAGCACCACATCTCAAATGCTTCCAACCTTTTCGTTTCTTCTTCGTTAGTGTCCACGTCTCACATCCGTATAGAGCAACGCTCCAGATGTACACTTTAATTGTACTTTTTCGGATCGATTTTGCAATATGTGATGTGAGTAAACTTTTATTTTTAATAAATGCTGTTTTTGCCATTGCTATTCTCGTTATTAGGTATGCCTTGTGTACATCTCTAGTCACATGTTATTTTATTCCCTAAATATGTAAACGTGTCAACCTATTCTAATTGAATGTTATTTACTATAATTATTTTCTTAATTTTCTTATTCTTGATATTATTGTCTTTTGAAGTTTGAATTAAGACATAACATGAAGCAAATTATTTAATTCTATGGAATCTACGGCCATTGCTGCAATATCATCAGCACATTGCCTTCTTCTTTAAGAAGAAGCGTACAAAATGATTTTTCGATGATGTATATAAATATTTTAAGGGTGAATTCAGTCCATCATAGTGAACAAATTTCCCATATACTAGTTAATACAATGATTGTCCCATACTATAGTTTACCCATACTAGTTGACCAATTAGCTGATCCGACTTTGTATGGAAAGCAAAAACATATTATTATTGTTGATAGCATTACAATGCTCGGAAATTTATACAAATTAAAAATATGTAATGAATAAACCCACTCGTGGCGGATTTTTTCATTACATATTTTCAATTTGTACAAAAAAAAAATTTTCATATTTCGATATAACTACAAACGTTCCTTGGGGAAAGTTGTTCGGTATCATGGACTGATTTCCGTATAATTGTTAGGCGTAATATAATAGGGATGAAGTCAGTCAATCTATTTATTTAGTTCGTCCGTTAAGTATATTTTATATTTATTAATTCAAAAATAATGGACCTATGTTTTTCAGTTCATGAAATCAGTAAAGATTTACAAAGCTACAGAACATTAAAGTTCCTTGGTTCCACGCATTGTGTGTGACATCCACGGCTTTAAAAAAAAACGTACGAAGCCGTGACGTAACGCCAAATTTATATGCGCTGTATCTTCGTAATTTTTTGTTAATCAGAGAAAAGAAAAAATAAGTGAGCAGTATATGGTGATAATCTAACTGATGGGTTTAAATATTTATTCAGTCATCGTGTCTATTAAAAATTCTTTCTAATTGCAATGAATGTCAAATATGATGTAAACTATTTCCAAAATTAAGAAGTTATGACAAAATCAGGGAATTGATAATAAATATATTGACAAATAGTGTATCTACTCGGACAATAAACAAAGCTGAGAGGTCTTCCGTAAAGGGTCTGAACCATGAGGTTTGGGTATCGTCCACCCTCAGAAGTATCAAATGTATTACACTACTTAGATTACGGCCTCAGATAGATTTTCGGAAACACGATATTTTTACTGTCGATATTAATTTATGATGTTCAATCTGCCATACACATAAAATTGAAAGTAGCTGATATAGGTACCTATACTTACAATAATAACGCCTATAACGCGTTATAATTCAAGTAAGTATAACATTCCATCTTTACAGATCCCAGCTTTAGTCTTTTCCTAGGGAAAAATGGTTAATTGTTGATATTGACGGGTTAAATGACACCTTCAATTAATAGTATTATGTGTCGACCGTGTTTAAAGCACTTATAGCAGCCGTCATTAATGCAATATGTGATCGATGCGATGTTGGCCTTGATGTGTGGTGACGGCAGAGTAGCATACAATTTGCCACCACCCCATTCCTCTCCCACGGGCGTCGTAAGAGGCGACTAAGGGAGGCATAGGTAACAGAGAACGGGCAACAGCGTACTCTACGCAACGACTTTATCCGTCTTATTATAAAAACAGGACTAACTTTGTAACTAGGTTTAAACCATTATCCGCCCAAATCAAGTTGACATTGACAGGCAGCGAGATCTATGTACTATGTTGACAGGTGAGATAGTGTGATATTGAGGGTTTTTTAGGCATTCAAGATAGTGTGATATTACTAGATGTCAACTTGATTTGGGCTAGTAATGGTTTAAACCTAGTAACAAAGTTAGTCCTGTTTTTATAATAAGACAACTGCGATCACCAACTCATCTGCCCAGCGTGGGGATTATGGTCAAATCCTCTCTTTACTGGGAGAGGTCTTTTGCCCAGCAGTGGACTGTTATATGCTGATAAAGAAAAAGAAAGAAAGAATGTGTGCTCAGCAAGTGCAGAGATCCTGTCGAATCAGTCGCCTGCGGCCGATGCTAAGTAGCAGTCGCAAGTCTGCAACCGCCCCTAGGTTGGCGCTATCGAACTGTTTTCAACTCACCCTTCATTACAACTTCGTTTCATTAAAACGTAAAATTTTGTTTCAAATTCTCAAAATCGCTTTAAGCGTAATTGAAAGTTGGCAATTTAAAGGCATTTGTGATGAATACCAAATACTGGGTAGTTTTCACAGACATTATTGATGACAAAGGTTAGTTTGCGTCAGAACATTCTGGATAATGAAGTACAAAGAATAGAGTTTAGGTAAGTAGTTACTTTAATTCAACGAATTAACATGTTTAAAATTATTTCTTTAGGTATTTTATTTTATTTATTACTCAGGTATTTAGTGTTTGGGTCTGTGTCTAGATTAACCTTGTGAGAGATAGGTACTTGGCGTTAAAATCATTCTAATTACCTTGTTGACATAACTGGATCAAAATCGAAATATATCGTATAGAAAAGATCCTGTTATGTAGATTATCTAACTAAACTACGACTTATTGCTATTGAGACGGTAGTCCAAATATTGGTATTACCTAAATAAAAAAATAAAATAGAAATAGCTAGCAACCCATCACTATTTTGATTCCTATTTCCACCTTCTCGCCCACCATCACGCTAAAAGTGTATTTGGGTTTTGCGGCCCTGGGCTCTGTCTGCTTAGAGCCGCAAGACCCAAAATGCTCTGTCTGCCCCGTTAGGAATAAAGACGTGATAGTATGTACAGATTGAGTACCCCAAAATTAGTTCGAGACCTGTGTTATGGGACCCAGTTCAATCTGTAAAAGATCATTTTCCATCTTGACTTGACCTAGCATCGAACCCAGGACCTCCGGTGTGACAGTCTGGCATTACCACTAGGCCACATAGGTTGACATTTATCAGATAAATAAAATATAGGTGCTTTGAAGACAAATCACACAATGGGAAGGGAAGACCTGGTAGACCTGGCTGGTTCCAGAATGACGCCGACAAGACGCGCTGACCCAGCGCGCGCTTGACCGGCGGACCGCTTGAAACGGACCGAGCGACCACCGTTTGTTTGCGCGTTGGTACACTCGTGCACGAAGGTACTAGGCCTATTGTATTATTTTCGCTCGCGGCTTGGAATAAATGGTTACTGGTAGGTACATTGAAAAATATATTAGTTATAATAAATCAATATCGATAAATCGCCTAATGCGCAGCTTGACGCCAGCGTTCGTTTTACATGACGCGACCTGTACCAGTGATAGAAATATTGCATGATCTCACGTACCTACCTAGGTAGAATTACAAATAGGTACATACCCTAGGCACCGCGAGATGGGTCTTGCATAAACAATTCAACTAGGAAAATTTTTGCTCAAAGTTTGAGGAAAATATACAAAACATAAGGATAAAGATGTATTGACTAAATGACCACAATAACAACTTGTTATTAGACACGTCCTTATGTCACATGGTTCCTTTGGACAAGCCGTGACATTTTATTGTCTGGGTTGTATCAGGTAGTACAGGTACCCAGAGATATGGGATACAGGTACCTATGTACATCTCACTCTGACCTTACCAAGTTTCCTGTTGCCTTTGGGTTTCTACTCTACTCCACATGACCTTGCTTGAAGGCCATTGACCTACCCATCAAAAAAAATGTCTACATATAGGTATATACACCGTGTAATAAAAAGGGGGTATCAACCGGAAAGGGAGTTAACGTACTAACCAATGTGAACAACTGTTACTATGGGACCATCCCTGAAATCGCGAAAAAAAAATCTGCAGCTCCATACAAAATTAAAAACGTGCCAAAATGTGGCGCTGTAGATTTTTTGCGATTTCATGGATGGTCTCATAATAAAAGTTGTTAACTCCCTTTCGGGTTGATACCCCCTTTTTGTTACACGTTGTATACACTCGAAAAACAAAACCCTCCTTTTGGCGCAGTCGGGTAGAAAAGAAGATACCCATCATCTCTTGGTGTGGGTCGGGTGGCTGGATTCCCTCTATTATGGTTGAGTTCAGAGATGACTGATCCACGCGTCAACTCGTAAACGGGTGCCGCCAGTATGGACTGGTCAGGTCAGCTTCGTTTTTAAGAGTACTCTTCTTACTTCTACTCATTTCTGTAAATTGGATTGGGCACTCATTCGCAAGTTTTACATGTTATATTGTGATAAAATTAGGCATACCTAATATCTTTGTAAACTGACAAAGCCCTTCAACTGCGAATAAGGATACTATTCAATGCCCTTCAAAGACCAAATACTGTGTAAACAAATGAGATTTTTCGGCGTTTCTTCTCAGCAGTGGTCATTGCGCAACGCAAGCAAAGCGGTAGCTTTTTTTAAATGATAATTTAAATATATTTAAATAAACATTACACGTAATGTACACTAAAATTATTGACGTGTAAAAGTGCATGGGTTCGCCGAGTTTGCTGTTGCATTTGGATTATCTTCTCTACTTAATGGCTTTGCTTGTAAGACGCAGTCGGACCTACCTTTAGTGTACCTACCTACCTTTTGGTCTTGAGATTTTAAAATATGAAGAAACCTGATGCCCACGCTGCCGCCCTGAGGTCACGCCCACATCATCTAGTTAAGTACCTATTAAAAAAAAACAAAAACCCGACTGCAAGGAAAAATCCAAAACTTCGCCATTACACATCATCCTTTCCAAACCCCGGCTTTAAATATTTTCTTTCCAATGCGCACATTGATTCCCATCCCCACTCCCTTTATAGGGATTCGTATGAGGTATTCACGTGGCTGCAGATACCTACAAAGTTATCGGGAATCTGAGCAAAGCCGACATCGAAGGCTCAAACCACTGCGAGTACAGAACTACAGTCCTCATATTCCCAATTGCATTCTTTTGTGCTGCTTCGGGCCGGGGCGCGGTCTTATGTTATTTTCTTCTTAAAACAACAGACTTCTTATCTCCAAAGTTTTTCATGTTCATCAAATTAATATGGGACCAAACTGTGGGACCAATTATCATCATCAAAATCGGTTCACAATTGGCGAAGCTATCGCGTAACATACATCAAAAATATACAGTCGAATTGATAACCTCCTTTTTAATGTCGGTTAAAATAGCGGATGTAAATACGAGAAAAGTGTATTTTGATATTACAGTAGAATAAAAGTTAACTTTATCACGCAATTAACTCGAAAAAACAAAAATAAGAAATAATATAAGTACAGCGCTCCATTGAAACTCAGCGAGGCTGTGCTGAGTTTTATCAATCAAAAATCAATCAATTCCGTTGTTACCAGCCTCCCCCAGCAATGGAGCCGCAGACTGCGACTCTGAAGAAACTTATTGCTATTTACTCCTCATTCTGCAATAAACATCAAAGGCCTTATTTGAAAGCCGACTGGGAGATAAAAACTAAAGAATTCTCTTGAAGTCGCGCGAATTGGCGGGAATAGGCTTACAGGAAATCTTTCATATTTGGAGGAGGCTTTGTCGTATTCTATACGCACAAGGACAAGTACGAAAATCTGAATTTTTCATTACCATATTTTTCTTTTGGTGCCGTGGTGGCTTCCGGCCTATTGGATGGTGCATATGCCTATTGGACCACTAGTATTCTTTTTTTTATCATAATTGAATTCTTTACTTCGGACCACAAAGAAAAACATTTTTATTTGCACCTTTGAAATTAGCTATGCTTTTTTTAAGAATTATTTTACGGCCCTGGCTAGATACGAGTCCGTTAGAGCCCATCTTTAGTTTTTCGTTTTTAATCAAAGGTTGGTGTAGGTCATTTGAATGCTTCAAGAGAGCTTTTGACGACAAATCTATACGAGTCCACGGGTTTTCACAGCCGATTAGGTGGCGGAAGGCACCTAAAGACGCCCACACAGTCAGCTAAACAAATATCACTACAGAGCCGTACCTATGACTAATTTAACTAATTTAGGTAGAAATTAAAATACAAATAATTGAAGTCATAATAACACTGCCATGTTTACTACCCGGGCAGGACGATACAAGCAAAAATATCCATCCGAATTGAAAATATATGATGATAAAAACCCGCCACGAGTGGGACCGAACCCACGACCCTCACGTTAACGCCGTGAATGCACTACCAATTGTGCTATTGTGACTTCGAGTCACCCCGACGAATTTTCTTATCACATAGTAGACGCATTTCAAGCAAGCGTAAATCTTCATTACTACCCACTATTCAGAACTGTTCGTTCAGTGAAAACTGAGTTAACTCGAGTAATATCGGTTTTAATATTCTTACATATTCTGAATCAGAAAAAAAAATGCTATTTTTCTGTCCTATTTTCATAGCTGTAGGGCTTAAAATGCCAATGTTAGGATTCGTGTAAAGTGATGTAAGTATGGGTTTTTTCAAGTTCCCACAACTTTTTTTGTGTTTTTCAATACAATTGCATTTAAAACTAGTTGAACTAAACTATATTTTTAATGTTGTTAGTGTAAATTGATATAAACAGAATCATAACCCTTAAAAAGGGCGGGGGTACTCATATTTGTGTATGGTGATGTAACTCTTTTTTTTTCGTCATTATCAAACTAAAATCAGCATATTTCAAATGCTGTCATCGAAATTTACATTTTTAATTTTGTGACTTTTCGCTGTATTATTAGAGATCTCATTTGTATCATACCATGAAAACAGTAAATGTATATCATTTAGCACTAAAGCAAAGCAGAATGTGTAAAATGTTATAATGTGACTTATATTATTTCCTACCCCTGTGGGAAACAGGCGTGATAGTATGTATGTATGTATGTATTAATTGGCACAGATAAAATGTTGTTTTTTTTTTGTGTCAAACGACATAACTTAATGTTTTAAATGTTTTATATAAAAAAAAAAGACATAACGTAATATTTGTTTCAGTACTTTATTGAAATGGGTATTATCTATCAATAATAGAAACCGAAAATTATAAAAATTCCATAGAAAATGAGTGGGAATTTTATGAAACTTTAAACTCGATTATCTCAAAACTATGATTTTTGACTGAACCCCGTCCCCACTGCTCATGCAGGGGTTGGTATTCAACTTAATTTATTTTCGATGAAGGCTTGGCTGGACCGATGACTATCTTAAAAAAGACAAAAAAGTCTGGCTTGAGCTTGGCGCGAGTCCCTCTTAAAGGTTTGTATACTTAGACATGCCATACTTAGATATCTCTAATTTAGATATATTGGTACATACTAAATTTACAAATTGACATTATTTTAAATTTCGTAATTCTTATAATTCAATTTAATTATGACATAACAAACAATGTAATCTCAGTCCATCCGTATAACTAATTTTAACTTTGTTAGTTGATGTTTTTTGCGAAAACGTGCAATGCAGTTTGTTGCCGCTTCCTCTGCACTTGCGCATAGGAAGCGGCGTAAACTTAGCTGTAAGTAACGATTTGACGTCAACATTTGTGCAAAACAAAAAAAAGTGACTATTATTAAGAGATATTATAAATATCCTATGATAATAAAGATATTTTGAATTTAATTAAAAACCGGTAACCTTGTCAAATCACCTAGGCCAGGTAGCGGACCCCGGGCTCTAAAACGTTACCGCTGAGGATGCAACCGGGAATACGCTCGGCTGATGATGATGGTGCGATGCTATATTTTGTCAAATTATTTAATGAGAATAAATAAAGAACCTGTTAACAATACACGTGTTATTTGATAACTTGATACATACCGTCCATATTTACGACGCTAGTTTATTTATAGGAATAAACCAACTTCTCCGCTGTGGGCTGCCTTTATTTACGTAACAATTTCCGGGAGTTAGGTAGGGAGCCAGCGAGGGATGCCAACTTTTGAATTTTAGAATATTATATGAGCCAGGTCCTGTTTTTAAAGTAGATTAGAAGCCGCCCCGGCTGAGCATACATATGTATGTAACTATGTATACAGATACATCATCACGTCTTTATTCTTAACGGGGAAGACAGAGCCCCGGGTCGCGAGACCTACAGGCCGCGGTTAGCGTGACGGCGGGCATTGACGTGGACAAGGGAAGCAAAATAGTGATGGCTCGCCTATTAACATGATTCAAACTCTTGCCGTTCTCTTGATCGGCTTTTACGATCTGCGCGGGAAGAGAAGCAGCTGGTACATTCTAAGTATTTTCTTACCTTTAGACCAGAATGCAAGGTACAATAAATATAAGCATATATGCAATGCATATAGGATATGTATTGCACTCTATTGATGAAAAATACATTCAAATCCTACTTTGAGTGTGTGACGTGCGTGCATAATCTTGGTTCCCTGAATTGATATTGAGAATTTAATCGATCTTTCAACAACTGCCACAGCGTAGTGGTTAAGCCATGTGTTCTATATCCGCGGGGGTTCGAGTTGGAATCTACCATCTATAAGTATTACGAGTATAAAAAGAAAAGATTAGATTGTAATGAATAAACTCAAAAACTATGATCCGATTTTAATTTTTTTTCCCATAATAGAAAGCTACATTATCAGCGAGTAACATGGGCTACATTTACAAGCTTTTATTTCGCTTGTCCTGAGTATTATTGTTTGTTTTTTGGGTCAAATCCTTGCAAGTTAAATTTGAGCTTCTTCCCGATTTTCGATTGAGATGAAAAATTGTTAATGTAAATCAGATGACAGCGAGATTATTATAACAAGAAGCTGATCTGAAGATGGAGCCGGAAGGTCACTACAGGAACTCTGTAATAAATCATGAGTCTTGTTATGTGTGATGTATGTGGGTTACATAGACATTGAGTAGTCTGTGGTGGTTTAGTATTAATACGGTGGTGGTTAATTGTAAGTCTTGATGTAACAGTTCGGAATAAACTATTATTACGCACAGCCGTTTATAGGATCCTGTAGGACTATAGGCCACGATAGTTCAGTAAGTACTTCGGTCTCACAATGAAAGCTTGTACCACCGATACCTACGGTAGAACGTTATTCTCCGGAAAACTTAAATTGCCGTGTACTTAGTCAAGGCAGCCAAAGTTTCAACTTTGGATTGATAGCGTTCCATGCTGCATGCTTTGAGTTAGAGTCGTTAAGAAAGTTCCTGTCGACGTTTAAGTTGTTGTAAAGCTTTTCAATTAAGGTGAATATAGAAGCAAATGGCCTTGAAGTGTAAAATAAATTCTTAACTCGTTAATATGGTGATAACTTCCATAAATATGGAAGTTATCACCATATATATATATATTCAATATGGATAAATATCCATATTGAAAATATGTGATAAAAAATCCGCCACGAGTGGGACTCGAACCCACGCCCCCCCGTTACCGCCGTGAGTGCACTACCAATTGTGCTATCGTGACTTCGAATCACCCCGACGAATTTTCTCAGCACATAGTACACGCATTTCAAGCATGCGTAAATCTTCATTACTATACATATACATACCCACTATTCAGAAGTGTGATATATGCTTGAAATGTGTGTACTATGTGATGAGAAAATTCGTCGGGGTGATTCGAAGTCACGATAGCACAATTGGGTAGATGACTGGGTCAAAAATAAATTATTTGGTAATGTTAAATGAATAAAACGTTACAAATTAGTGTTGTCATTGATCATACCCTTTTTCAACATGATTATAGATTTTTTAATGCAGAAACACTGATATTAGGAGCGCTATTTGACTCCAAAAATCTATGTCGTCACGGTTTTGTAATTCATACAAATCCCATAGAAAATGTTTGTTTTGACGTTTGGAAAAAAGTGTCTAATTTAACTTCTTGTCATCTAGCGGATTGGTAGTGCACTCACGGCGTTAACGAGAGGGTCGTGGGTTCGAGTCCCACTCGTGGCGGAATTATATCACATATTTTCAATATGGATAAATTTCCGAGCATTGTAATTCTATTAAAAATAACAACTTCCATATTGCTAACCGTTTATAAACTGACGTTGAAACTATTATTGGTGATCCGTCTAGCTTTAGAACTTGCCGTGGCCACTTTTGGCGGAGGCAAGTTTCAAAGCTAGACGGACTAATGTAAATACTTTCAGCGGTGGTTCATAAAATAATTTAAAGGGCTATCTAGTGCATGACGATTAGCAATATATAAATTATCTCCATATACAAAGTGGAAGGGACATACCCGTAATAAATCGTACCACGATCTATACTAGATCATTTTAGTATTATGAAATTAAAATAACAGCCAAATAACAAAAAAAAAATTGGCATTTTCATACAAAATGTGCAGCCGCCCGGGCGATTTGTATGGGAATGTCAATTTTTTTTTTATTCTTTCGACTGTTATTTTAATTTCATTATACTTTAGTGATCTAGTATAGCCCGTGGTTCGATTTATTACGGGTAGGTATGTCCCTTCCACGCTGTATACAAGGGCGCCACTTCAAGGCCATTTGCTTCTATATTCACCTTAATCCTTAAAATAAACGTTATATACCACGTAAACGAGGCTTGTTTTTTGTTGTCAATTTCAACTATTTACCTATGACGATGCTTGTGACAAACAAAAACACTTCCGCAAACACCTAATTAAGGTCGATTCATTGTTTAACGGCCACAGTTCAGGGGTTACCGTCACTAAGTGTATTAATTTGGAATAGTACCAAAAGGAGTTCGATTTTTGATCTAATCTAATTGATATCGTACATTACAATATACCTATATCTTATGCTTAGGTATTTGTGTATATTTTTAATGTATGTTTATTGATATAGTTATATATGTATGTATAGGTAATTTTTTTTAAATTTTCATGTAAGTCACATAATTTGCACCTCCTATTAAAGTTTCCTTTCTCGGCATCAGCAGTGGGTTGATTGGAAGATAAATAAATATCATGCACAAAAATATCAAATACAGCTTTCTTAATCCTTAATTTCTTTGTCGTACCTAAGCACTTTTAAAATCCATTCCAGTTTTTTTACCGATAGCAATTTCAAATACCAAAACGTCGAATTCTTGCGAAAATACTGTTGGTTCCATCATACATAATTCATCTTCGATTTAAAAACAGTTGCCATTGCATAGTTAATATTGCGTAAAATTAATAGACTCTACTTACAAGAGCGTTTTCAGCGAGAAGAAAATTATAATTTAGTATTAAAATGTAGGTATGTTAGTGGCAACACAGGCTTTGGCTTAATAAGTTTATTGCCAAACAAATTAAAAAGCCCCCGACTTTCAAGCCTTCAACACAATAACTTTTGAACGGCTGAACCGATTTTATCAAACTTAACTATTATAAGAACCATCTCGATATATATGGCTTTCGATTGTAAAAACACCAAAATCGGTCTATTCGTGTAGGAGCTACGATGCCACAGATAGACGCACAGACACACCGATACACAGTCACAGATACACAGACACGTCAAACTTATAACATCCCTCTTTTTAGCCGGGAGTAAAAAAAATTATATGACCGTTTTCACGTGTGATTTTGATTTCAAAATTCACCTATGAAAGTCAAACATTGATCTTCTGCTAAAAAATGCTGGAAGGCTGTTGACCCTCAAAAACAGACACGCAATTGCAAACTAAATTAGTAGGTAGTAGGCACCTACATTTTCATTCATATTTTACAAACTTAACACATCTTACTAACACAATTTACTAACAAATACTAGATACAAAATATAACTTATTGAAATTATGTAATATTCTATTAAATTATTCAATCTCAGATTCTCAGAATCGCCCGCTTGTATCTGGGTAAACAGAATTTATTAAATATTTACGCCCAAGCCTTGAAGCCGAGCAGAGAAAATCCTCCTGCTCCTACCTCCTACCAATGGAGGGTAGAGGTAAGGAGAACGATTCTGTGTATCCAAAACTCCAAATGTGTCTGTTAAAAGGCGTATAAATTATATAATTGTATAAATAAAGTATTTTTGACTACAGCCGAAAATACTAGAGATTTAATTTTCACTTTCGCCCACTTGAGAATCTTTTCTATAGCACAATTTTAATCATAAGCACTTCTTCTAGATCTAAGGGACAAGCTCTTGTCGGTGTAATTGTATGGAACGAAACTCACACAATGTCAATTTTTGGAATTTAGTACTATACGTTCACTAAAATGTTGATCACAAAAATTAACACTCATGCGACTCTACCGCAATAGAGAGCATGCATGCATTTATTAATATTTTTAATCGATAGTCCTCGTCGAAAAACAGCCGCAAAAAATAAATCAGTGCCGAAAAACATGTATATGGTCTAGAAAATAAATATTAAAAATAGCAAGTAGATTATAACAACTAAAACACGCCATTTTAAAATATGACGTCAACGTCTGCAATATCCGCTAGAGACAGAAGCTGTCAACGCATGTTTTACTTTTTTGGGTACTTTCGATGTTATCAGCCAGTGATGTTTGTTAAACTTCTATATAAAAGTACATACATTTTGAATAAATAAATAAATAAATAAATATATAGGGACAAATCACACTGATTAAGCTAGCCCCAAAGCCAAAGTAAGTTTTTAAACTTGTGTTATGGGATACTAACTTAACGATACTATATTTTAAGATAAATACATATATAGATAAACACCCAAGAATGTCATCGATAGTCAAACTACATGGACGGACAGTCCTACCGAACGCACCCGAACTTTTTATGAACTTTGTCGACATTTCCCTTTTGTTTGTCAAAAGTTCCCGCGTAATATTTGCATATTTTCAGTAATTTATTTCTAATCCAAATAAGAGTCAGTAAGAAAAATAAATAACTAGGCGTGGTAACGTATTAAAAGATATTGTAGAATAAAAATATGAGGATTAATTAAACACCGCTTGGCCACCAAACTTGTAAATATCAGGCGTAAACGTTCGCCGACATACGAGTATCATGACATTTCGTACCACTTGCCTCAAAGTTGGTTAAAAGCATTCAGAAAGTTTCCAATTAAGGTGAATATAGTAGCAAATGGCCTTGAAGTGGCGCCCTCATTAGAAATAAATTGTTAACGATAATTTCCATATTGCTAATCGTCAGGCACTAGATAGATAGCCCTTTAAAGTATTTTATGAACCACCGTTGAAAGTATTTACATTAGTCCGTCTAGTTTTAAAACTTGCCTCCGCCAAAAGTGGCCACGGCAAGTTTTAAAGTTAGACAGATCACCAATAATAGTTTCAACGGCAGTTCATAAAATAATTTAAAGGGCTATTTTAAGTCCCTGACGATTAGCAATATGGAAGTTATCACCATATTTACGAAAGTTATCACCATATTTATGTAAATAAAGTACTTTGTGAGAAGGCTTATTATAGGACCGATGACTATCTTAAAGACAAAAAGGTCTGGCTTGAGCTTGGCGCGGGTCCCTCTTAAAGGTTTGTATACTTAGACATGTCATAATTTAGGTACATTGGTAACTAAATTTACAAATTGACATTATTTTAAATTTCGTAATTCTTATAATTCAATTTAATTATGACATAATAAACAATGTAATCTCTGTCCATCTATATAACTAATTTAATTTTTTTTAGTTTGTTAGTTGAGGTCTTTGGAGAAAACGTGCAGTGCAGTTTGTTGCCGCTTCTTCTGCACTTGCGCCTAGGAAGCGGCGTAAACTTAGCTTTAAGTAACGATTTGACGTCAACATTTGTGCAAAACAAAACAAAGTGACTATTATTAAGAGATATTATAAATATCCTATGATAATAAAGATATTTTGAATTTTAATGTTTTAGTTGTTTAATAAAATAGTCTCTATAAGTCTTCCTTTGCCTCTTCTACTTTTCCCTTCCATATTTCCTATGTTGTTGTTTTTCGTGTGTGTAAGTGGCCAACACTGGTGTCAGCTTTTTCAAGCTGCCTAAAGGCATTACACTACCTAATTTCCTATTACTTTTTCTATTTGAGCGAGGTTGTCTGGAAGAAATTGCTTAGCGATAAGGCCGCCTTTTGCGCATTTCTTAGTGTTTAAGATAATTATGTCCTGTATTTTTCTTTTGTGCAATAAAAGGTATTGTATTGTATTTTGAAACAATCGTCATATCTAATTATGTGCCCTTTCGTCGTATACTTTATTTTTACTATTTCGTCTTTACAACTGTACTTAAATGTGCCAAGAGGCGAAAATGTAAATCATGTTAATAGGGCGATGCGGCTAGCAATTCATCACTATTTTGATTTCTTTTTCCGCCTTCTTGCCCACCATCACGCTAAAAGTGGCCTTTGAGTGTTGCGGACCTGGGCTCTCTCTGCTTAAAGCCGTAAGACCTAAAATGCTGCGTTTGCCTCATTTGGGGTAAATACGTGATAGTGCATTCCATCCAAGACGTGATAGTGTATAGTATACATTGTAATGACATGACCTATGTTGTCATCTTGAGACATCGTTACCTCATCATCATCATGACAATGTTATAAAAAAACGGTAAATTAGCCACCAACATGCATCAGCGCGCATTCGGCAAGGTCGTCCACTGGTTCCGCACTTCCACATAACTATTGAGAATAAGGTATGGTTCCGAGGATGACCGCATTGCTTATTCTCAATGTTGACTTGACACCTGAATCCGTCGGCCGTCGATTTAGAGCCGGATTTAGAATAAGTTGTCTATTCGGAAAACAAATGTTTCATTCCATTCCATCAGGTGACCAGCTTGTTCGTTTGCTGTCCTATAACATAAAAAAAAAGATCGACACATAAAAAATACCCTCAACACGCTAAGTAAATGACAGGACCTTTCACTACAGATATAAGTTTACATGTTGACCACACACCAAATTACATCAGCATATAACCTGCCGTCTTAAAATTTTCGGAACCAGACCTTTACTGGTGACTAATGATCAGTTGCAAAAACATTGATTAATGCTAACTATGCCTTAATGCGGCGTCCACTGCGTACATTATTGCAGGATTTTTTGCGACACAAACCTAGTCCAATCTAATACGTGTAAAAAAATGGTTGCCTGTAAAGTCGGTTTTACGGGCGAAGATTTTACGTGACAACGCGCGCGGCAGACCGATCATAGTTGAGTGGGAGAGAGACGCAAGGCATTCGGCGGGCCTCTCTCTCGTTCGGTGACTCATCGTAACGTTACCGAGCGTTACACTTTTTCATAAGTGACTCCCAGCCGCAACCTAATTTAAGACGTTGTCACGTCAAAACGAAAATTGATGATTAACTAGTCAGAGCCAAGCTGTTGTTACTGGATGACAAGCAGCGTGTGGTTTCCGGCCTTGAACTACTCCATCTTTGTCTGTGGATATCGTAATAATCAATAAAAGAAGTAAGCACAAAATTTCGTGTAACGAGTAAGTTACAACTGCATCAAGGAGGGATTATGATATCGGTTGGCGGCCGGTAATATGACTTTTTGGATAGTTATATCTCAAAAAAGGGCGTAAAATCTCAGCTAAATCGTTTAAATATTCCCGGATTTTCTTCTTCACTTTACACTGTCTTCGAATCCATCTATCGAAAAAAAAAGCTGGAAGCCAGCTCTCAAGCAGGCTTAGACGCCACGCAGCTGGTCATAAGAGATATAAGAAGGACGAAAAATAATAATGTATATAAAATTGTGACACTAAAGCTTATGGTAAGTCATCATCATCATCCAAGCGTATTCCCGGTTGCATCGTCAGCGGTAACGCTTCAGAGCCCGGGTCCGCTACCTACCCTAGGTGATTTGACGAGGTTACT
Source organism: Acrobasis repandana (assembly GCA_963576875.1). Classification (NCBI taxonomy): domain Eukaryota; kingdom Metazoa; phylum Arthropoda; class Insecta; order Lepidoptera; family Pyralidae; genus Acrobasis; species Acrobasis repandana. The sequence goes on along the minus strand of OY756238.1, from coordinate 13,981,322 downwards.
GGTTTTTACACAGAGCGAATACCGTCTGTCCTCCACAACCCAAAGGGTAGACCAGAACCAATCGAAGGATAGATACAAACGCTAGATGGCGTTCGGGACCAACAGCTTTATGTGACTTTCGAAGCACGCAGTCAGCTAATCGTAAATATATCTAGGTAAATAATGCATGGAAACCTCTATACCTACATCATTGAGCCGATTATTCTGTTTTAAGTACAGCACATCATTCAAACTCAAACTGTTCTTGTCGAATGTATTTTACATGAGTCGCATCAGCGACGGCGCCCGTCCAGACGAACATCTAATGCCTGCATTACTATCTAAAACTAAAGCCAAAGTTTGCATGCACTACACTAGACCACTAGTCTGTAAGATATTAATATCGATAACTGTCTGTCTGTAAGATATAACGATCAATAAACGATGAATCTTATTTTAATGCATAGAACTCTCTTCTTCGTCTTTCCCTTTTCCCAATTAGGTGAAGTCGGCTATCCTAATTCCTCTTTACCAGGTTGTTCTATTCTGGGTTGTCAGCTTTTTTTATTGCTCGGGCCATGCTTGTCCACCACGTGGCAGTGGGACGGTTTGCCACGCTTTTTCTCCGGTAGCTCCAGCGCCGTGTAAACGATGTAGTCGCGGTCCCTTCGCCTCACATGGCCGTACCGTCGTCTCTGTTAGTTTTTCAATTTCAGGGGATAATTTAAAACTGTTTCTCACGAACACATTTTTAATCTTATCCAATCTAGTAACGCCACCCGACCATCTTAACATCTTCATCTCATTTGTGTAAAGATTTGTTAATGAGTTCGTTTTACACTATTCTTTTTCGTAAAAAAATTAAACGATATATGGCTTGCCTTATTGTTATCTTTAGTCATTATGAAGTAGCCATTCCACCGGGCGTTTAGAAGCTGTTTAGCCGTAATGGTGTGTGGCCGAGTGCGGTATCGATTCCGCAGTATTTTTAGATGCCCGAGTTTAACTCGACTCGACACCCCCACGAAAGGCAGAAAGCTTTCAACAAATGGATTTTGATTGTTTGGCTAGTTGACACATGAGGACTTGAAGCTAATAGTAAGAATACTATTAGCTTCAACTCCTCAATTGTCATCATCATCATCCGAGGTTGCATCCTCAGCGGTAACGCTTCAGAACCCGGGGTCCGCTACCCAAACCTAGGTGGTTTCCCAGTGGAATTTGAAGCCATGACCTTCGGATCAAAAGGCAAATGCCTTAACCCCTGAGCACCTTAAGTATGTCAAGGCATCTGACATAGCTTGACGACTCTATAACGATGCCAGCCGGGACCAACGGCTTAACCTGATTTCCTCAGCATGGAGGAGTTCAAGAATATTTTCATGCCACTTGTGGTCACCCATCTGAGCGCGGACTACATGCGCGTGGTGCTTAACTAGCGAAAGCGCCAGTAATGCGCCACTCAGCTAAGTGGGAATGCGAAAATGAGAAAGAACATGTAGAAAGCTAAATTAAAGCAACATAAACCGTTGAGCTACATTTAATTTACAATCAGTTCTACCTTTGTATCAGATGATAACAATGTAAATAGCATCAATTGGTGATCGCGATTTAATTAAAATCTGGAGTTCAGTTTTTGAAAAACATAATTTTATACAACAGTTAAAACAAAAATTTTCTATGGGATTTGTATGAAATATCGGACCGTAACGTCATAAACAAAATAATTTATTTTTGACCAAGTTCACATCCCTCACCTGATGCCTCGACCAGCCTTTTACTTTAAATAAACTGTGTACAAAAGGCCCCCAAGGAACCAAAGCTTAAGGGGGATCATGAATTTTTCGGAAACGGAAATATCATTTAAAATTTTGTTCTAGTAAGCCCTAGATAACCCTTTAAAGTATTGAATAAAGTATATATATATATATATGAACTACTGTTTACAGTTTGAAGTGAGGACGTGAAGCTTTTCTTCGCACATTTGCGAAAAACGGCCACTTTTGGCAAATGTGCGAAGAAAAGCCACGTCCTCACTCAGTAGTTCAGATAGAACATGTCATGCGTTCTAAAAATAAATAGAAAATGTGACATTAGAATTTAAATTATTTTTCCACGTGTACGATTCAAAGTCATAGACTTTATATTTCAAAAATTGAGCTCCTCATTCATAGATCTAATACCAGACCAATATCTAGAACAATTTTAAACAGTCGACGTAAAACCAAGCATGGATACATACACCGTGTATCTCGCCCTCCTCCTCGTGCCCATCGCTGTGGCTGCGTCAGTTATTCCAGGGTCACATAATATGCCACCTCTGAAACCACCACCAGTTCGACGCCTCACGGAGTCTCTTGAACTATTCGGCGACGGAGGTATTTTTCTTTTTTACAATCTTTTATTTAGCTTGACCTGTTCCATCATCATCAGGAGAATACGTCATCATCATATCATCAACATCATCAGTCTTTTTTAGTGTCCACTGCAGGAGGACGACCCTCTCTGTACTACCAGGGCCATACATGGCCAGAGCAGTCAGAGGATTTGGCCTACAATCTTCACGCTGGCCAGACGGGTTGGAGATAAACATTGGTAAACATCAATGAGACCTCTCTAACCCGACCAAAGCTTATACGTACTCAAATAAGTTGGTATAAACTTTGTTTAGCTCGTGTTTCAAAAATCGCCTTCTACGACATCCACGGGAAGACTTGGAGTGGTCCTTTTCTATTCTGCCGAGAACCACACGGGAAAGTGCGAAAAAGCGAATGGGGGAACTTTGATTTGCTTATTTTTGACGACATGGAGGGCTTGGGTCTGAACTTTCATTACGTCAGCAATCTTTCTTAATTATTTTAGAAATTTCTTGACAAGTTTTTAAAAATTGATTTGATAGACCAATAAAATAATGTCTACGAACAATATACTTACTCATGAAAAAAATAAAATGTTGACCTTGCGGCTCTAGGACGATGTCTGCTTAGAGCCGCAAAATCTCTGCTCTGTCTGCCCCGTCAGATATAAAATCGTGATAATGTATCTGTACAATATTTTTTCGAAGGTAAACCACACTACACCCCGAGCATTTACGAGTATCAAGACGAAATAATCAGATTCCGGGACGACATGTATCATTGAAGCTGTAAGAAGAGAAATTGAAGAACTTAGCTGATATTGATTAATCGTATTATGGAGAGGGTGCGGGCAGGACGTTTAAATCTGATGACAAATTTGCTTAGTTTAATAAACAGAAAAATTCATTGTTTAATTATTAATGGTTCAACAAGAGACGAGAGATTTTATCTTCATCCTTATTGATAGATAGATAAGGATGAAGATAAAAGCTATCCTAGGATTGGTTCTAGTCTACCCTTTGGGTTGCGGAGCTCAGACGGCAGTCGCTCTGTGTAAAAACCAGTAACCTCGTTTAATCACCTAGGTAAGATAGTGGATGGACTCTAAAGCATAACCGCTGAAGATGCAACCGGGAATACGCTCGGATGATGATGATGAAGGATGAAGATAGAATCTTTCGTCAACATAATTTGACGCCATCTTCAATATTTCTGCCAAGCCAACTTCTGCTCGACAAAATATTGAAATTATGAATATTCTACACGGATTACTCGGAAAAGGCCGACTAGTTTCGATTGGTTTAGATTAGACGATCCTCACCAGGGCGAGTGTCAGGAGTGGCGACCCGACGGTTTCGCTGCCCGCTCTAAAACCGTATAGAATATTTAGACCTAATGTATTTATCTCAGGTTAGTTTTTTTAATAATGAAAAATGTAAACTTTGTGTTTTATATTGAAGAATTTTCTAAATTTTAGTGAACAAAATGTACAGTACGTGGAACACGCATGGAACAGCTTCCTTCTTATAAAAAAGAATTTAGAAGCGAGGGCTTTCAAATGTTTTAGGTATCGAGTTTTCATAAACTTTGAAAAAGCTTAGGTATATATATGTTTTATTTTTAATAAAATCCTTGTACTCAGTACGACAGTACCTACTGCCTCGCAATAACCTACATGCTCAGCCTACAAGTTTGACCTAGGCCTCCTAACGGTCGTATTCTGATACGACCGTTAGGAGGCCGTACGGTCTGCCGTATCAGGGCCCTGTGGCCTATATAAGTACCTAGTGTTTGAGGTAAACCTGCTTCACATTGCGCTGTCTTATCGACTTACGTCTGTTGGTTTATGGAAGCCAATGAAAGACGAGTTTTATAAAATATTAATTATTTCATTATCATCCGAGCGTTTTCCAGGTTGCATCCTCAGCGGTCACGCTCCAGAGCCTGGGGTCCGCTACCGTACCTGGGTGATTTAACATGGTTACTGGTTTTACACAGACCGACTGCCGTCTGACCTCCGCAACCCAAAGCCAGTCCTAGTATAGGTTTAAACAAACGCTAGATGGCGTTCGGGACCCACAGCTTTGCGAGCCTTCCTAAGCACGGAAACATCTTTTATTTCGGATAATCAAACGCCTTGACCACTGGACCCCGATGGCAGTCAAAATATTAATGATGTCGTAATTTTATCTATCTATCATAATGGGGTAGATAATGTCTAAAGTTACGCTTAACTTGAACATATTTTACAAACGGGTCACTGAATAGAACCTTAATGTTTTTAAAATACCTATCCAAAAAATATCCATCACTATGGGGTTAACGTGAAAAAAATATTATGTCCTCTTCATGAGGAAAGCTATCCTTAAAACATTTTTTTTCAACATTTTATTTTACATTCTTGTCAGCGTACTGCGTGTCAGCGTATTTACTTAAAACATATATGTACCTACCTATGCAAAATAACAGCTTACGTAGTATAATATTATTACTTTGTGTTAGTACTAATACCAACAATCTCTGAGCGCCGCGGACGGACAGACGGACATACCTTTCTTCTAAGTTCCTTGTAGGGACTTTTAAAAATATTCTTCGTGGGTCCGTCCTTGGTCACGAACACACTTACGTCACAGGAGTCGGTGGGATATCTGCGGATAATCCGGGCGACTCGCGAATATCTATTTACCAGACGGAATCTGCGGTAAACCAGATTTGTGGCAGTTCACGCTGGTCGAGTAAACTGAGTGAGATTGCAAAACCTATTTGGAATTTGGAGATTCAAAAAACGTTATGTATTTTTAGTAACTTTAAACCCCACTCCCTCTGATGGTACATGGTGAGGTTCCCTTTCTAGTACTGTCCCCCAAAGTAGTAGTAGGTACTCTGCCCTCAGCTGTAAGTAATATAATGATTTTGTCTTTACGAGTACCTACAAAACTTCTGTGTCTGCGAGTAGCGACACGCAACCGCTAATCCACTAATAAAAGGATTGTGTTGATGTAAGTCACATTTTCCCGATGCCTTTAAGATTAAGAGTCCCCTTACCCTAAACTTTTCCCTACAAAGCTAGCTTTTATTTTAAAATAACACACGTCACATTTCAGGAGTATATTGTAATTTCAAAGAAATTAACTTAAAAGAAAATATATAAGGATGTAGAAGCCATACTGATGGTCAAATATGATATGATATATATATTTTCTTTAAATTTCATACTTTGACTGTAAGAACCAGTAAGGTATATGCCAAGATATGAGCAATTTCTTTAAAATATCACATGTCGTTTCAAAATAAAAGCTAGACTACGTTTGTATGGAGAATTCCAATTCTGTCTCGGGTAGGGGTCTCTTAAATGGACCTCTTTGGTAACAAAGTGGACATCTCATCAGAATCTAGATAAGTACTCGTATTTAGAGGTAGTAGGACGGAGACAGGGAATACCTTTGCCCAGCTATAGGTTTACAAAGCTGGCCGGAATCTCTCGTGAAACTTACTTGCCACACGGCTCGGCCAGCCAACTAGCACAATGTGACCTGTGTAAGACTGTTTTCGTAATAACGTCTCTAGAGGATTTGTTTGGAAGTTGCTGTAAAGTCGGTAATTACCTTGAGAAAATAAGATTTCCGAGATCAAGGTGCTAAGGAGCTAAGAATAATGGGGAATGGGATTATTAGGGCTCTAAAGTGGATTGAAAAATACTAGTCAAGGTGGGTAAATGACACCGAGGTAAAACTCAACATAAATATATTTTTATTTCGTATTTTTATTTCGTATTTTTCTACAAGATGTGTTTATTTGAATTTCTAGCGGTTTAGTAAACAACAAACTACCAGCAGTTATGTAAAACAGCGAATGTTAGCGAGACAGCGAGCTGAGCGGGGACGCGGGCAGCGCGGCGGGTCAATGCGGACTTATTTTAAAAATAAGACATAATAATATGTATGATCCCTGCCTTATCTTTTATACAATTATAATCCAAAGTTACAAGGGCTTATTTATTGTATTTCTTGAATACTAGCCGTTTTAGTGTTATTTGGAGGTGATTTGGAACTTAATTTTTTTTTACCGAGAAAATTTTAAGCAATCGTGTTTTTGAGGCAATGTATAATTTTGCCCATCTTTTCGGGCACATTCGACAGACGTGCCCGGAAAGATGGAGGACAATTCCACTTCAGACTGGCAATTTTTGCTCCTACATATGCAATTTGAGTTTGGGATCGCAGCTCTGTGTTTCGCACCTTATCTATAAGACTAAGTCCCAGTATGCTGCGTTCCATTGCTCTTTGGCAATGGAACAAGTGAGCAGTAGGATTCTACTGCTCACAGACGTAGTCTTTGACTGAGACTCAAAAGTCCAAACTCAAGGTCTGCCAAAGAGCAATGGAACGCAGCATACTGGGACTAAGTTTTATAGATAAGGTTAGGATTGGCAGGATGCACACGTCGAGAAGTTTTCATTTTAATATGATTGGAAGGGTACCTTTCATTAGCTACCTCATGGACCAGTAGCCCTTCCAGGCATTATTGATACTTTGCCCAGATAGAGAAGCAAAAAACCGGCTACATTTTAACTTTTGACTTTGAGCGAAGTGTCATTCTAGCAACAATAAATGCCGATAAGAGACAAATGCTCGGTTTTAAGCAGATTATCTCTATAAGAAGGTACCGTTTTGCTCTTTGATTTTAATACTGCCAGTGCTACTAACAGACGCATCCATTCCTCGAACTACTTGTAGGTAGTATAATGGCTGAGTGGATTACGAAGCCGAAAAAAGTGAGTCATCGCTTCTCCTGGCTGCCTGGTGTTTCCATATAAATCCCACATAGTATAACAGTTACAGTAACGTGTATCGGAAAATCGTAACACGAGTCTGTAACCCGCTGCGCTGCAAAATAATGTAAGTACGAAAGTGACTCGTCTTCAGCGTGTTTCATAAACCGACCTAAGTAACGTAATCCTAAATTAAAAATATGTATTTTTAGTGCTGAGCGGACAGCGACATCGTCGGGTCGCCGCTGACACTCGCCCTGAAGATGATCGTCTAAATTGATCGAAACCTGGTCGGCCTTTTCCGACTATATCACGTGAGTCAACCGGTTTAAATTAACCAATTATTAAAAATATGTGATGAAAAATCTCACCACGAGGAAGATTCTAACTCACGCCCCTCTCATCTTTAATTTAGATATTGTTCAAGCATTGTAATGCTGTTATAAATCAATAATTAAAATAAAGCCTCCTTCACTTTAATCGACTTCCAATTTATCTAATATGAACTAAGTTGAATACCACACTTCTAAATAGTACAAGTTGGCAGTAATGAAGAGGTACGCATGCGTAAGTAATATGTGATGAAAATAAAACCGGCCAAGTGCGAGTTAAACTCGCGTGGAGAGAGTTCCGTTCAATTTATCGAATTCTTATAGGTTTTCCTTTAATCTACAAGCAATGAACTATATTCTGTATTTTTTTCAAAAGTTTAGGCTCAGTAGTTTCGGAGACCAGGGGGAGGGGGGGGGGGGATGGTCAATTTTCGTCTTCTTTCATGAATAAAATCAAAACTATTTATTTTTTAATTATAACAAAAATTCATTTGAGATCCTCATGACGAGCCTATTTATTTGATATATGACACAGTAAGGTTTGCAAAACTTTTTTTTTCAATTTCCTAATTTATCCCCCGAAAATGACCCTTATTTAAAAAAATATTTATTTACTTTGTAAATATGTGTTTGAGTCATAGGATTACACCATCCTACCAAATTTTACCAGACTCGGTCCAGTAGATTCGGAGCAAATTGGCTGTGACAGACGGACGAACAGACAGACGCACGAGTGATCCTATAAGGGTTCAGTTTTTTATTTTTTGTACGGAACCCTATAAATCATAGGTAGCACAATTGGAAGTGTACGTGTAGTTCGAATCTTACTTGTAGCGAGATTTTTCATCACATATTTATTTAGATATTGTTTTAAGCATTTTAATGCTGTATAAAACAAAAGTTACGTAGATAATCCTAAAAGCGAAAGTTTGTATGGATGTATCGCTACTGTTACTCCCGTCACTGTTGTTCCCGTCAAGTAACACTTAGACACAGTGTTACTTGACGGGAATACGGCGCGTTCTAAAAGTGCCGTTAAGACACACTGCTGGTGGAAAAATGTTAGTTGCAATGAGTAACACTGGAACTCATCGGGAAGTTACCCATCAAGATGTTACTCATTAGGAACAAACGTGGATTTCGGGGTTGTTTGAAAGGTGTGAGAAAGATGAAAGTGAATGCCCAATGACCTAAACAATGTCCAGGTCATTGGACCTAAACTTTGTTTACCTTATTTAATTTAAATAAGTTTAAGTTTATGCTTAAGCACGAAGTATCTTAATTTTGTCAGACCGTTTTATTATATTTCTGTTCTCGCCATGTTTGGTGGTGTGGCGCCCCTAACGAGCGATCTCTGGTTTCTCGTGCTCGTTCGTGTTTATTTTTCGCGTTTCTATATTGAATTTCATTTGGCCGTAAACGTGCGGTATGGTAGGACATAAACGTTTATGTTGTTTATTTCAAGAAATCATGAGTAAGATTTCCAAGCAAGACGAAAAAAGGAAAAGGAAATATACCTATATGTGCAAGTCACAAGAGCCGTTGGTGCCGTGTGGTTCCCGGCAGAGTAGAATAGGACCACTCCATCTCTTCCTGTGGATGTCGTAAGAGGCGACTAAAGGACTTAGCACAAACATCTCGTGCTACATTTGCATTCCCAAGGAGGGTTAACGTCGGGCGGCGGCCGGTTGTAAAACTTTTCGCACAAATACATTCCCAAAGTGGGTTGACGTCAGTCAGGCGGCCGGTCGTAAAACTATAGCCAAATCATTTAAACTATTCCTGCTTTTTCTTCTCCATTTTGCAAGGTCTTTGGCATCCTTGGGTGACCATTGACATGCAAGTTATATTTGGAGAAGAAAAAGCAGGAAAGCGCACCCCGGGCTCCAAAGCAGCACAGCTAAGGATTCAACCGGGAACTCGCTTAGACGAAGAACAGAAGAAGTGCAAGTCACAAGAGATCAAATGTACAAACATTTGAATACACGTACAAATATAATACAATTATCATTAATATTTTTTCAAAACCAAAAACCGACTTCAATACCGGAAATGCTGAATATTTAAACAATTGATACTTGACGACATATATTTTCTAGTTATTTTTGTTTAAAAACAAACCACCCAACCTATTTTAATAAAATTTCTATGGGATCACCTGAAAAGTAAACCCTTTCAAACAAAAAATAATTTTCCAAATCGGTTCAGTCTTTGAGTAATCGGGTAACATACTCGTACATAAAAAAATTATAAACGGGCAAGTGCGAGTCGGTCTCGTACATGAAGGGTTCCGTACCTCCGTACAATGTTTTAAAACGCTGAAGAAACACGTTTTTTGTATGACGACCCCCTTTAATTTTTAACTTTATCTTATTTTTAGTATTTGTTGTTATAGCGGCTAATAATATAATCAGTGAAAACTTCAAGTATCTAGTTAATGCCATTATAAAATTCTAGTTTAAATCGCTGAAAAACACGTTTTTTGTATGACGATCCCCTTTAATTTTTAACTTTTTTTATTTTTAGTATTTGTTGTTATAGCGGCCACAGTAATACATAATAGGTGAAAATTTCAAGTGTCTAGCTATTACGGTTCAAGAGATAGAGCCCTGTGACCGACGGACAGACGGACAGACAGCGGAGTTCCAGTAATAGGGTCCCGTTTGCACCCTTTGGGTACGGAACCCTAAAAAGATTCTGACGAATTGATAACCTCCTCCTTTTTGGCGTTATTTCATTAACACGTTGTATACATCGTGTTAATTAAAAAACGCAAAACCTCTCAGATGGTACCTCAGCCCATGAAACTGAACAACTTTCACGAAATAAAATAAAAAAATCGGATTTTCATACAAATTGACTCGATCAGCTGATCACTTTGTATGAAAATTCAATTTTTTTGTGTTTCGTGAAAGTTGTTTAACAAAAGTTGTTCAGTTACATGGGCTGAGGTACCATCTGAGAGGTTTTGCGTTCTTTAATTAACACGGTGTATAAAAACAAATACTAAAAATAAGATTAAGTTAAAATAATAGGGGGTCGCCAGTCATATATGAAACGTGGTTTTTCAGCGTTTTAAAACGGTTCCCTATTTTTTTGCATACAATTTTATGTCATAATTTAACATGGCATACTTTTACTTATCCTATTAATAGTTACGCAGAGTATTAATTTGGCATAACTTTTTAAGCATAATTATAATTATAATTGTTAAAAATCCTAAATATGCTTGCGCATGATATTTAAACATAAGTTTTATAGGCATAATAATACGCCGAATAAATATGTATAATATGATATTGATAATGTGGAATATTTGAAATTATACGCCGCATAATTAACTAAAAAATGCCCTTAATTTGTGTGGTATAAATATTACAATACAAGTCTGACACTTGACCACTTAGGTACACCACAGACTAACACACACGACAAACAGACAAACAACAACATTACAATCCATAACATTTAAAAGACATAAAACTTCGTCGTCGGTCGTCCCTCAATCGCTTCGCTCGCTTGCCCTTGTGATGGTCACTGCACAACCATAACCTAACCTACCTTCTGTGACTAATTCAGGGTCGCCAAATTGATCACTTCCGTCACTTGGTTGACACTCACTCGCTTCGCTCGCTCACTGCTGTGATGGTCACTGCACAACCATAACCTAACCTACCTTCTGTGACTAATTCAGGGTTGCCAAATTGATCGCTTCCGTCACTTGGTTGACACTCACTCGCTTCGCTCGCTCGCTCCTGTGATGGTCACAGCATAACCATAACCCAACCTACCTTCTGTGGCTAATTTAGGGTCGCCTATGCATGCTAGTTACATATATAATAAATAAAACAATGTTTACTTTTTCGCATGATAATTGAAAATAAACACTTAAAAATGACTTAATTTTATTCTGTTATTCCTAAAAATATTATGCCTAAATACTATTACTCTTAGTTATGATGCCCATAGAGATTACGCAAATTAACATTCTGCCAAAACAAATTAGCCTAATAGTTAAATATGCCAATATTACCCGTATGCCAAAAAACAATATGCCTAAGAACTACTATGCCAAAATATTTTATGCCACAACCGCTATGCCAAAGATCATTAGAACAAAACAAATTATGCGAAAAAAGGGATCCCTTTTAAAACATTGTAGGAGGTACGGAACCCTTCATTTACGAGTCCGACTTGCACTTGCCCTGTTTATTCACTGAAGAGGTGGAGTAATTCTAATCTAGACCAGAAACTACACGGCACGATAAAACGAACAAACAGACAAATAATAATTAATATAGCAAATGGATAATTATTTTCAATTAAGTACATTTTTTGTAGTAAAAAAAACACAAGTGTTGCCCTGAAATGTCAGATTAATATATGAATATTTACTACTAGTAATATTCCACGTGGGTTTTACGGATATTAGCATAAACCGTGTGTGATACGATCTTATTCGCGTGACGTCATACCAAAACATAGGGTTTTCCTGTAGATGATATAGTTCTCACATTGGGCGAATAAACTGTGCAAGTAATCAGGCGAGTGAATTCGTTAAAAGTTGTTTTTCGTCTGTGAAAGTAAATAAAAGTGGTGGCTTTGTACTTCTAAACACGGAATTTTTACAAAACTGATCTGAAAGTAAAAAAATATTTTTATCACATCAGGTAGATTAGTAAGAAATATTGTATAAGTATTTTTTCTTTTTTCTGATTAGCAAATAATTACAAAGATGCAGCGCAGTTAAATTCTGCATGACGTCACGATCAAGAACTTTATAATGAAATCACCAACAGGCAGGTGGGCTCAGCGTGGAGGGCAAATGCCCCTTTTAATTATCAGTCTACTGCGGAACTACAGCTGCCTGTAGTCCCACAGTGGACTTAGCCTGTTAAAATGAATGAACCTGGATGGAAGCAAGTGTGATAGTTGTCATAATCTAATATATAAAATTCTCGTGTCACAGTTTTCGTTGCCATACTCCTCCGAAACGGCTTGACCGATTCTCATGAAATTTTGTGAGCATATTGAGTAGGTCTGAGAATCGGCCAACATCTATTTTTATACCCCTTAGTGATAAGGGTTGTCCACCCTTAACATTTTTCTTACTTAAAATTTATTTATATGGCAAAAGAACGTTTGCCGGGTCAGCTAGTGCTCTAATAAATATTGCAGAAAAAGAAATGTATGTTATAAATTTCATGCCTGACTTTGATAATAAATTTTCAAAGCCTATGTACGCCCTTTTACATGAAAAATCTATTGGGGTCCCAAATATTTGTTCAAATCAGTGATCGAATAGAAATTTTATAATTAAATATCTGAGTGACAGTTATGAACGGTATTCACATATTGTAGAATGTAGGAATAAAAGAATAATGGTTAATCGTTACTTTGGAACAATAAAGAGCAATAAATAATAATTGAGATAAACTCAATTTTATAGTAAGTCCAGTCAACTCGCCCAATTTAAGTTGTTTAGGAGCTAACAACCGTATCATAGTGGACTTTGTATGCAAACTGAATACTTCTTGTAACCGGCGAACCCGACTTTAATGTAATAAATAAAGCTGATGATGACAATATGGAATATACGCCATTATTTTTAAACCGAGTACGACTCATGCATACTCACTTACGTCTTTAGCGTCAATAGTTTTAATGGAATTAGACATCCTTGGAATTAATAGACAAAGTGAACTGAGATGAGGAGTTCAGCAACCCGGATTAGGTAGGTACGCATTACCAGCGACTTGGTCCGCACTTGGATGGTCCCATCGAGATATTTAATGCCACTTGTGTGAGCACTAGCAGCATAAAAAAAAGATATATACACATACATACATTCGAAAAACATAACCATCCTTCTGACGCAGTCGGGTAAATAGTGATGGTTGCCAGCCTCATCGCCTAATAACATAATTCGCATTTTCGGCCGTTCCCTCGAAGCGAAGCAGTTGGCACTACCTTCTATTTTTTTCTCTAAAGAATTCTAGTTCAATCCTATAAATAAACTACGCTCCATGGCCCATACTAAACATTAGCCTTAGTCACATATTTACGTACGTAGGTACCTACGACGTTAGTAATATCTAGGCAATAAGATGAATTACTTAGTATAAGGACCTGGTGACGAGCCCATTAAGCACCACGAGGATCATTTATTAGGTCCAATATTTTTCTTGCAAATGTTTTGGAAAATAGATATTTCTTCTTAAATTGATTATCTCCATATTGTTTAAATAGATCAATTCTGACACGATTAATAATATTTTCTTGATACATTTCGATATAATCTATGTTCTCTTTATCTATAAAGTCTATAAAAGGAATGATATCCATTTTTGAGCGCGAAATAACACCAAACACTTTATTAAATACACACATTATCCACGACGTTCACTCTTAAACACCGACTGAACAACCTTTCTCGGCTGTTTAAAGATTAACGATGTCTAAGCATTGTCTATTGCAAAGCCACCGTTAGATGCAGTTTTGTGGTAAACCTTTCTGTAAACATCTGTTAAACAGATGTCTAACTTTTTTGTAGTAACACTGTAAGAACCCAAGCAGCCGATTACAATCCGAACCAGTTACTTATACTTTTGAAAAATAGTGCATTTTATGGTATAATAAGATATGGTACTCTCTTCCCGCGATAGCCCAAGGCAACGTCACGAATGTCGTGAGAAGTTGGTTGTTCTTTTCAGTAAATTTTAGGATTTTCTTAATCAGTTCGTATATGTGATTCATCTATTTAATTTTTAGTACATTTACTTATTACATTATTAGTTCATCATTGGTTTGTTAGGTTGAAAAATGCACTTTGCTCGGGTAAATCAATCACATATAGTGGCAACACTCCCAACTATTGACGTATTCTTGTTTTAATCACGTGTCCAGATGTCACGAGAAGAGGGCACTGTATCTTATTATACCATGGTGCATGCAATTTTCTGCGCTGGCAATTGAACCCGAACCACGAACCTACAGTTGACGGACGAGTGTGTATTCAATACGTCACGGAGGACCATGGATGTTTATAATTCAGTAAATCTCATTTCAGGAAAATAAATTGATTATTCACACAATTGCACAATAATGCGGGAATGTCTAGGGATCGGGACATGGACTGTGGTTTTACTTCAAGACGCTGTGACTCAAACAATGTGACGAGAGCGAAGGACTATAGTGACAGATGAATGAATGAGATCACCATTGGCCTTTGGAATCGTGACGAATATCCTAAACTGACTGGGCCTAAAGTATAGTAACGGTACTTATTCAGTTTTACAGATTGGTTGAAAATCTCGTCGTTGGTTATAAACGGGACCCTATTATTGAGACTCCGCTGTCTGTCCGTCTGTCACAGGGCTCTATCTCTTGAACCGTAATAGCTAGCCACGTTAAATTTTCACCGATTGTGTATTACTGTGGCCGCTATAAAAAATACTAAAAATAAGATAAGGTTAAAAATTTAAGGGGTCGTCCATCGAAATATAATTATTGTTTGTAGGGATCGTCCGTCATACAAGAAACGTGTTTCTTCAGCGTTTTAAAACATTGTACGGAGATACGGAACCCTTGAAAACGCGCGACGCAGGCCGCTCTAGATCGGTCATTTTGGAAAACTTTGGGAGAGGCCTATGTCCAGCAGTGGACGTTATGCGGCTGAAATGATGATGATGACGGAACCCTTCATGTACCATTTATTTTATTTCCATTTAATAAAAGTTATGGACTTAAGACAATTTACAGCTAAGGTGCAGAAGAAGAAGTGACAACAAATTGCACTGCAGCATTTTCAACTACACACGTCAACTAACAATTAAACTGATATTCAAATTAGATAAGTATGTGGACCGAGAATAAATAGCCATCATCAGCCGAGCGTATTCCCGGTTGCATCCTCAGCGGTTACACTTCAGAGCCCGGGGTCCGCTGCCTATCCTAGGTGATTTGACGAGCTTACTGGTTTTACACAGAGCGACTGCCGTCTGACCTCCGCAACCCAAAGGGTAGAGGTAGGTAGACCAGAACCAATCCTAGGATAGGTACAAACTTTAGATGGCGTTCGGGACCAACAGCTTTACGTGCCTTCCGAAGCACGGAATCATCTTTATAAATACTATAGAAACCTAGTTAAACAACTTATTAAGGATGCTTACCACAAGTATATAAAAAATACGGGAAACAAATTAATTGACAACCCTTCGCAGTTCTGGCAATACGTAAAGAGCAAGAGAGCCAACAGAAATACATGCAATACCTACACTCATAATGGTCGTACCCTAATGGGTCAGGCGGCTGCGGACGAGTTTGCAGAGTACTTTAGCTCAGTCTTCCGAAATGACCGACCGAAGCTCGATGTTGATGATGCCGAACAATATGCCTCCGACTCCAACTGCTCTCCTCTGGTGAATATCAAGAGTGTAAACGAAAGAGATTTAGTTACCGCAGTAAAAAAATTAAAACCCCACTCAGCTCCTGGTCCGGACTCCATCCCTGCTTTCATTGTTAAGGACTGTTTGGAAGTACTGAAGGCCCCTCTATTGTACATCTTCAATCTTTCCCTTGAATCTTCCACATTTCCGAGCATCTGGAAGGTTAGTAATGTAACTCCTGTTCATAAAGCTGGGTCTGCACGTGAAATTTCTAATTTTAGACCTATCGCCGTGATGTCTGTCTTTGATAGAATATTCGAAAGCATTATTGATGCACATCTGCGACAGCAAATAAGCATTTGGATTGATGACTCGCAACATGGTTTCCGGAGCGGTAAATCCACGACAACCAATCTTGTCAACTTGGTCGACTACGTCAGTGCCGAAATGAACAACGGAAAGCAAGTTGATGGTACTTATTTCGATTACCAAAAAGCTTTTGACTTGGTTGACAATGACGTGCTTCTACGTCAGTGTTCAGCTGTTGGATTTGCTCCTGGACTTCTTAAATTTTTTTCGAGTTATCTTTCTGATAGATCCCAGCGAGTGAAACTTGGTAACCACATGTCAAAAAGCTACTACACCGGCTCTGGCGTGAGCCAGGGTAGTACTTTGGGACCTACTCTGTTCGTTATCATGGTAAACGACCTTCCAAAAAGCGTCAGTTCTGCAAAGTGCCTTCTTTTTGCAGACGATCTCAAATTATTTCGTGGAGTTAGTACCTTGGAAGATACGGTGCAATTGCAGAAGGATATAAACGCGGTCGTTGAATGGAGTAGAGCTAATCATCTCAATTTTAACGTAGATAAATGTAAAACAATCACATTTAGCCGCTCCCCTTCACCTGTGCACGCCACCTACTACCTCCATGACAAGGCAATTGAACGTGTCTCTGAGATACGTGATTTGGGAGTGACATTGAACAGCAACTTTGACTTCCACAATCATATCATCAAAATGTGTAAAGAAGCATCCAAGGCTCTAGGCTTTATAATGAGAGTAGCGGCCGATTTTGATGATATCAAAGTCGCAATTACACTATATAATGCATATGTTCGCAGCAAGCTAGAGTATTGTGCAATAATATGGGATCCTTACGAAAGTACATATGCCTTAACTGTCGAAAAGATACAGAGGAGATTTGCTAGATGGCTGTATAAGAGGATGTATGGGTATTATCCATATCTGTATCCATCTATGTTTGTTTCGGGTATGGTGGGGCTTAATACGCTAGTGTTTCGTAGGAAAATGCTGCTCTTGATCCACTATTACCTGTTATTAAACAATAAGGTAGACAATAAGTCTGCGCTCGCACTATTGGGTCTCCACGTCCCCGTGCGCTGGCACGCGGCGATAGCGCCTCGCAGACCCCCGCGCTTGCTCTCTCCTCCGGCCACTCGCTCGGAATACACAAAGAACGCGCCTACAATAAGAGCGCTGCAGTTGCTCGGTGACATGCTCGCTCACCAAACTTGTGTTGACATTTTTAATGATTCAATTAATACATTCATTTCTAATTTGATATTGTATTTGAATTCGATCAATTATATAATTTAATGTATTTTATTAATCTCGACCTTTAAATTTTTTATTTCATTCAGTATTTTTATTTGAAAATATTTAATTTTGTAATGTTCTTTTACGTATGCATGAAAACTGTGTCTATTTATAGTGATGTAACTGTAACATCTAGCATGCAGATGTCTTGGTGTAAAACTGTTAGTCTGTATGTTATTTTAATAAACAATAAACAATAAACAATAAACAATAAACAATCTTTCTTTTCGGATAATCAGGTGATTCTAGCCTGCAATATCCTAACCAGACTGGAAACAACTTTTCGCAAAGTATGCTTCCCAGTGGGATTTGAACCCACAACCTCCGGATCACAAGGCAAACGCCTTGACCACTGGACCACGGAGGCAGTCATAAATAAAAACCGAGAATAAACAGTCATGTCATAATAATTGTAATTTAAGAATGATGTCATTCGTGAAATTGAAAATAATGTCAATTTGTACGTTTTGTATGTATGTACGAAATGTAGTACATTTAATGTACCCAAATTATGACATTTGAGAGTGTTTTTTTTTTAAATATACTCACTTAGATGATTCGGAATACCCAAGGATGGATGGATGGATGCACCCAAGGATGCCTTGGAAATACAATTATTGCTGTACGAGATGTTTGTGCTTATATTTTATCGCCTCTTACGACATCCCTATTAAGAGATAGAGAGTGGTCCTATTTTAGGCCGAAAAACAATATAATTTACAGACAAAGGGCAAAAAGTTCCTTCCAAAACTACACGGAACTCTTACATTCTCACTCAGTAATTTTGTTTTTCATAAAATTCCAAGAAAACGACGTAGAAGCAACCAATGTAAACAGTATTCGTTTACGAGTCCCGTCTCCTATTACATTTCTATTACTACACCCCGCGCAGTGGACGATAACGTTTATAACACCCGGAATGGGCGTAGTCAGGAGTACGAATAAAAGGGCAATGCTTACCCTAGAAACCTCTTTGTTCACTCTACAAAAGTCGGATATCTTTGTCCCTCATCCAAAGGATTGTATCATATTTTTATTACCATAACCCGCCCGCGCAGTGAACGGAAAGCATACTTTGTGAAAAGTTGTGTCCAGTCTGGTTAGGATATTGCAGGCTTGAATCACCTGATTATCCGAAAAGAAAAATGATTTCGTGCTTCGGAAGGCACGTGAAGCTTTGGGTCCCGAACGCCATTAGTGTTTGTATCTATCCTAGAAAAATAAAACCTATTTTAGGATTGGTTGTGGAGGTCAGACGGCAGTCACTCTGTGTAAACCTAGTAACCTCGTCAAATCACCTAGGTTAGGTAGCGGACCCCGGGCTCTGAATTGTTACCGCTGAGGATGCAACAGGGAATACGGGAGGATGATGAACCTGTGCAGTGAGCGATAACATTTAATATCCCGATAGTTGTGCGTGTAGCCACAGAAGAGCGATAAAAAAAATGTACACCAAACAAATCTTGACCTCCCTGTTTTCTTTTCGAAAATTCGACAGAAGGTAAATATATCGCAGGAGCGAAACGGCGCAGGCTCATCTGCGTGAGATGGAAGCTGGCCATTGATAAGATATCACGCAGAATAGAAACTTCGATGCGCGTCTCTCTCTGTCACTCCCCAAGAAAATCCCTATCTACGCCAATGCTTGTGCTAAAAATTAAAGGCAACAGAAAGTTGTAAAAGTTTAGTGCATCGTAGCTGTTGAGCATTGACTGGTATCAACTGGTATGCAGATATCGCGTTCCGGGCACTGTTATAATAATACTACGCTAGGATTTACTATTAGCTAGCTTTAAGGATCAGAAACGATCAGCGGTAATCTGTTGGCGGCAATTCAGTTTTATATTTAAACAGATTTTGCACAATCTTCTTCTATCGCTGAGCCACAACATTTTGGTATCGCTGCGGCACACACGCATTACCTTGCATACTTTTTAAAAGGTTTTTTTTAAACGATTGTCATGTTATTATTGTATTTAAATATTGTCTTTTCGCTATGTAACTTAAGTGTAAGTGTGTGTCGTTTTGGTATCAATAAAAATGATTTTATCTATCCAACAATCTATCATTCTAACAAAGTGAAGAAAATACTTGGTAATTTTCTTAAAATAACTTCAAGTGCTTAGAGTGGAATATAATTCTGATAAATTTTCTTTTACACTCGTATATAGTTGAAGCACGTGAGTGTGAAACTGCACATACCCACGCACACAAAAAAAATACATAAATGAGTTTATGTTATTTACATGCAGGGTTATGGCGATGCGATGTGTGTGTATGTATGAATGCAGCAGCAGCACAAAAGGTCGTACGTAGGCTTAGGGAAATTATTGCTTAAGGAACAATGCGCTGATTTTCAGCTATAAGTGCTATATATGTGTCCCGCCAACTGCCACTACAGAGCTAATCCGCTGGGCTATGTCAGTGACTTTAGTTAATGAATGTCTTCATGTTTGATTCGAACACGTAGAGCAACATCGACATAGCCCTTTCCATAGCGCGTTGAGCGATCTTGAGCTTTCTTATTTTTTTATTTTTTTTATTTAAACTTTATTGTACAAAATACAATTTGTATAGCACAATAGGCGGACTTAATGATAAGAGCATTATCTGACAGCCAACCTTTGGGTTGTTAGAAAACTCAAAATGGGTACAAAAAATATTAATTTAATTTCAGAGCATTCAGATATATATTTAATTTCTACATAAACTACTTTAATAATACTCACTATATTTCAACAATATAAATATCTACATAAATATACATACTTTCTTATGAGACCACGTTTCAAAACCATGTCATCACTGATAAAATATTTTGGCCTTGAGGCACAGATATTTTGGATGAGAATTTACCTAAATGTGTCTAATCGTAGATAGATAAACTAATTCAAACTAAATTAAAGAATGAAAAAAACAAAAAACATCAAAAGTTTTCTTTTCGTTTGGTTTATTGCAACAAAAAGGCTCAATTTACATTTCCGTGGAATTGAGTTGAATTTATACAACTTGTATAATCTAGGAGAATAAGTACAAATTACGTGAAGAAAAAAACTTCGCCGGTATTCCCGCGTATTCCGCGGAGTTACGCGGAAATTCTATTTGTTAAATTTTTTTTATACATTGCCACATTGACATAGAGTTCAATATGCTTTGTAGAGTTTTAAAAACTTGCTTCCATTCCACGACAGTGTAAATCGACTCTAAAATTAAATTTTTTTTAACAACTAAGATCCGGTTTAGTTATACTAGAATTCTTCGAAAATTGTAACAAAGAATTAGAAACGCTATCAAACGGAAATCCTTTAGAACCTCGGGATTACAGTTTGACTGACGTTTCGGCGGAACCTCGAGTTTGGTCAATATTGGTTTAGAAAACAGACAGAGATATTGTTTGTTCCGGGCGACCTGGATCTGTGAGACAGAAGGACAAGGCCGAGGTCAATTGAGACTTGAAACTGGCAAGTCACGTGGGAAACAAATGTAGTAGCCATGCCGTCCGCGCCGGGGCCCGGCAGACGTGGTAGACTCAAGAAATGCTGGCTTGACGTCGTCAAGGATGACTAGCGTGCCAATCGTCTTACAATCAGGGATGCTTAAGACCGTGCAAAATAGAGAAGAAAAAGCCGGAAAGCGAACCCTGGGCTTTGCAGCATTACAGCTGAGGATGCAACTGGGAATACGCTGAGATAAGCGAGAGATTGAGATAGAGAAAGTCACTGAGCTACGTCAGATTAGGCAGCTCGAAATTCTGACACCAAGTGCACTTGGCTTCTACAAAGGGGCCCCATTGGTATAGAATAAAATACACGATATAAAAAAGAACCTTAAAATAGAGGTTTTTGTGACTTAAATAAACCGTGTAACTGTGATAAGAGTGTAATAAATTATCACCGCGGTGCCCATACTTCAAGTTAACGCAGTCGCTTTTTTAGGAAAATAAGCAGATATGTCTTGCAGGCAGCTAGCCAAAGGCTCATTTTCATTGGTCGTTCTGGCTCGCATTTCGGGTGCGGAAGATTTCTGAAACGCATGCGGGAAGTCGTTTTTACTAGTCGATAGAGTAATAAACAGTCGATGTAGAATATCCACAGACGGTGTAACGACCAATGTATCGACTTGTGGCTTTCATTGGTCGTTAACCCGCATGCTGTATATCGACTGAGTTATCGACCAATAAAAATGAGCCATTGCTACGAAATAAAACCATTTACAGAAATAAGTAACAACGGTGCTGGGCTGACCAGTCCCTACCGGCGGCACCCGCTCACGAGTTGAACGTAAAACAAAGTTGAAAGAACTCACGTAAAGGTCAGCAATGGACGACATGTTTCGAACTCATCCAAAGGCCTTTCTTAGGGCGATTGTGGCTCGCGACGCGTACACAAAGACGTCCCGAGACGTCAGTCTCTCACATTAGTTTTAAGGCGAAGATATAGGCAAATGGCCTTGAAGTGTGAAATAAATTGTTAACTCGTAAATATGGTGATAATTTCCATATTGCTCTACGTCATGCACTAGATAGCCCTTTAAATTATTTTATGAACTGCCGTTAAAACTATTATTCGTTAAAATTATTTTATGAACTGCCGTTAAAACTATTATATTTATTGTACTTTAGTTACTTTCACAGTCTAATGTCTTACGGGATACTTCTATGGGGGAGTGCAGCGGACATTCAGACTATTTTTCTTTTACAAAAAAGAGCAATTCGTGCTATTTACGGTTTAGGATCGAGAGACTCACTGAGGGAATTATTCAAGGAAATAGGTATACTTACTTTTGCATCACAATTCATATTTGAAAGTATAATGTATGTAAGGAAAAATATTTCCATGTTCAATAAAGTAAGTGATTTTACAGATAGAAATTTACGTAATAAGAATGACTTAGTTAGCCCGTATTACAGGCTGAATACAGTCAGTAAGTCTTTTATGGGGAAGTGTATACTTTTTTATAATAAATTGTCAGAATTGGTCCTTGATATGCCAGACAGAAAATTCAAAGCTTATGTAAAGAAAGTACTTTGTGAGAAGGCTTATTATAGGACCGATGACTATCTTAAAGACAAAAAGGTCTGGCTTGAGCTTGGCGCGGGTCCCTCTTAAAGGTTTGTATACTTAGACATGTCATAATTTAGGTACATTGGTACATACTAAATTTACAAATTGACATTATTTTAAATTTCGTAATTCTTATAATTCAATTTAATTATGACATAATAAACAATGTAATCTCTGTCCATCTATATAACTAATTTTAAGTTTTTAGTTTGTTAGTTGACGTCTTTGGAGAAAACGTGCAGTGCAGTTTGTTGCCGCTTCTTCTGCACTTGCGCCTAGGAAGCGGCGTAAACTTAGCTTTAAGTAACGATTTGACGTCAACATTTGTGCAAAACAAAACAAAGTGACTATTATTAAGAGATATTATAAATATCCTATGATAATAAAAAAAAAAAAAAAAAAAAAAAAAAATTCGTGATCCGTCTAGCTTTAAAACTTGCCGTGGCCACTTTTGGCGGAGGCAAGTTTTAAAGCTAGACGGACTAATGTAAATACTTTCAACGGTGGTTTATAAAATAATTTAAAGGGCTATCTAGTGCATGACGAAGAGTAATATGGAAATTATCTCCATATTTACGAGTTAACAATTTATTTCAAATGAGGGCGCCACTTCAAGGTCATTTGCCTATATCTACACCTTAACCAACGAGATCTATGTACTTACGTACTAGAGAAGACGCCACATACCACAGTTGTGTTCTGTTCATCATATGCTATCACTGTTAACCTCACATTAGTCACTCGCTAGCAATACGCGCATAAAACACTCCACAATTAATTAAAGAAAACACTGTCAACTTAGTCAAAAATGCCTTGGTGTGTGTTGAGATACTGCATTAGTAATTTAAAGAACAAAGGAAAATATGAAGGAATAACATTCCATCGGTATGTAACTAGATTTCATTGATTGAAAATTAAATACGGATTGCAAAATTTCGGCTGCCATAATGAATGAAATGAGTGAATGATCTGTCAACCGATGGAATGATTCGTCATAGACTAACAAAACAGAAGTAAAAAGTAGATATCATAAATATGCCTACATTTCATTTTCTTCATGGAAGCATCGAAAAACTATTTATTTGCTACTCAGTTATCAATGTTTGCAAAACGTTTAAAAATGTTTAAGTTTTATAATTTTTATCTACATATTCTATAAATGCTTTACAAAAGTTTCCTAAAATCCTATAAATCCTTTAAGAAATTAAGTCATATCTCGTAACGTCTCACTAGGACCTCCGAGGGCTCAAAAATTTTGTATGTGGGGGCTGTACCCCTGTGTGTGCTGTATGTACCCACAAGTGCCCCACGCAACTTGAAACTGCTATCCAAGGATTGAATCCTGCTGCATTGGATCCAAGATGGCCGCTTACACATTTTTGATGTTTTATTACGTTTGTCCCCCTATAATTCTGTGTCCTCGTAACTACTATGCAGCTAAATCGATTTTGATAAATTATTATATAACTAAAAGCCGATTACAAATCTTCATATATGTAATCTAAATAAACATATGTAATTTAGATCCAATACCAACGTATATGATAATATAATACATTGAATACAGAGATAGCTAACAAAGAAAAAAAAACAAAAAAAATGGTTGCCTGTAAAGTCGGTTTTACGGGCGAAGATTTTACGTGACAACGGCGGCAGACCGATCATAGTTGAGTGGGAGAGAGACGCAAGGCATTCGGCGGGCCTCTCTCTCGTTCGGTGACTCATCGTAACGTTACCGAGCGTTACACTTTTTCATAAGTGACTCCCAGCCGCAACCTAATTTAAGACGTTGTCACGTCAAAAGGTATACAAGTACAAGAAATCACTTTCTTCTAGTGCAAAACATTATGTAAAGAAATTAAGTAAGAATAATAAAAGGTTACCAAAGAAACAGATATGTGCAGTTTAACTTTTACCTTTATAAATATGATAGTCGTGAGTCTACAATCTAAAAATCTATACAACCATACAACCATCCATACACCCATCCGTACATCCAGCCATACTTACCAACATTCGCATTTATTAAAATATATGTAGGATTTAATTTGAACCACGTACTCGTAGGTATGTAAAAATATATTGACCTTTCTGTACTACTCACGTGTTTAGTCTATATTACCAAAAAGGACATGGCCGTGTTTGAAGACGCCGAGTCTATATATTCATGTCAATGGTTTTAACTAAAAAATACAACACTTATTTTTATTTTCACAAGTAATTATTTAAAAATCCAAAAAACCCGGCTGTCTGATACAACATAAGCGTATTATATGTTGTTTTTTTTATTCAGTAATTTTTCATTCCAAATTACATTTAAACATACAAGTTAAATATATATTAATTTGTAATCCTTATTAGATTAAAATCCTTTCTTTTGATCCCAGTCGATAGGTTTTGAATAAAAATAAAACCGGCCAAGTGCGAGTTAAACTCGCGTGGAGAGGGTTCCGTACAATTGATTTAATTATTTTAATTTTTAGTTTTCCTGTAATCTACAAACAATGAACTATGTTTTGTATTTTTTTCAAAGTTTTAGGCTCAGTAGTTTTGGAGATCAGGGGGGGAGGGAATGGTCAATTTTCGTCTTCTTTCATGAATAAAATCAAAACTATTTATTTTAGAATTATAACAAAAATATATTTGAGATCCTCATAACAAGCCCTTTAATTTGATATATGACATAGTAAGGTTTGCAAAACTTTATTTTTCAATTTCCTAATTTGTCCCCCATAAATTATTATTATTATTACTTATTTTAAAAATAGTTTGAAAAATCCAAAAGTGCACGCCTCATAATCTCATTTTTCACAATTAAATTGATTTTGATTGTTTTATTGCTAACTTAAAACGAAGAAAAGTATGTGTCGGCTTTAACGCACGACTGGAGATTATTTTTAACTTCCCGCTGAGAAAGATATAACGGGCACTGTGAAGGAGGACCCATTGCAAACCTCTTTGCCTACACCCCGACGATCTACGCGTGCGCGAAGAGCAGCTCAAGTTCTGTCACCCTGATTTGTTTTTGACAGTAAGATTTTGGTTTGTAACAAAATGGCGAGCTCACGCGCGACGATTTGAATTTTTTTGCTGCTCGCTATAACTAAACTACATTGAATTAGACCGTGATCTTCGAAAGGATTTAGTTTTGGATAATACTGAAGCGTATAAAAAAAAATGGACTTGATCAGATAAGTTTTTCGGGAGTTATCGTGACCACGCCAGTTTCCATACATACAGACACACGGACGTCCACAAAATGATTTTATTAAACATTGTTTTTATTTATTTAATAGGCAAAATGTCTTTTGAAAATGTCATAAGTGTTGAAACTAGTGTTTTTCCTTGACATTTATGTGTAAATATTATTGTACAAGTGCGATAGAAAATAAATAGAGACACATTTAGTTAAAAAAAAACCGGCCAAGTGCGAGTCGGACTCGCGCACCGAGGGTTCCGTACAAACCTGCAAGGTTTAGTATTTGGTATGAATTTCAATTTAATACCTCTACGCGTTTATGAGGAAATTGGTAGTAAGTTTAAAATTATTAAAAAAAAATATATTATGTGATGTAACTAAAAATTTATGGTTTTCGTAATTTTTCCTTTATCTATGCTATAAGACGTTGCTTCGTACCAAATTTCAAGATTCTGAGTTCACGGGAAGCACCCTGTAGGTTTTGATTCCCTTGCAAGTGTCGAAAATTTGCGGCATAAACGGCTGTATCTTTTGATTGCGTTGGCTTAGAAGTTTGATTTTTTCACAGCTTCAAGGGACAGTAGACCTGAGTAATTGATATAAATTTCAGCTTCATACCTCCACGCGTTCCTGAGAAAAAGGGTCTTGACAGACGGACGGACGGACGGACAGACGGACAACAAAGTGATCCTATAAGGGTTCCGTTTTTTCCTTTTGAGGTACGGAACCCTAAAAATCACTTGATTTTTGTAAGGCGAGAGTAGAGCACTACCTCATGCGCTTCGCTTATGAGGCGTGCAAAAATATTTATTTACTTTGCACATGTGTGTTTGGGTCATAGGATTACACCATCCTACCAAATTTCACCTGATTCGGAGCAAAAATTGGCTGTGACAGACGGACGGACAGACAGACGCACGAGTGATACAATAAGGGTTCCGTTTTTTAATTTTTTGTACGGAACCCTAAAAATATGAAGGACATGTTATTTGGCACCAAAAATCCGCCATTTTGTTTTTGTTTTAAATTTTTGATGTACCCAGTGTCACTCACAATGAAGACTGTTCTGAGATGAAGACGAATCTAACGACCCTTCTCAATAGGCTGCAGAGCGTGCCAAAGAAATTTAAATGTACTCGTATCGGCTCAACTGTTGCTGTGAAGCCTGGGAACATTGTGCCGGCTGTACTTGAATGTACTTTAGATGGGGTCATGCTTCTATTTCTATTGTAGGTATTATTGTTCGCTTGTACATATGGAATTTTTAAACTTTTTTATAATGCTTACCTACTCGATTTAAATCTACTTACAAATTTATGCAATGAATTGCCTTGCATTTCAAATTTTATCTATGTTAGAAATAAAATAAAATAATACATAAATAAAAATCCGATATCAAAAATATCAAAGCACAGTGAAATATATCAAAAATAACTGGTATTTTTTTTGTAATTTTGGAATAAGCGAATAATACAAGTGGATGGCTGAATCCACTATGGTAATGTCGGATTGAATCGACTATCAGATGATTTGTAGGCAAATCTCGTCATTTTATTTATCGCGTTGTTGATAATATGTAAATCGTTAAACTTTTTCAGGTAGGGAGAATATTTTAAATATTTATATATGGTCTAACAAAATATAACGAAACTATATTGAGGTTAGATTCAAAACATGATATTCAAAAACTTTCCCCAAGGAACATATATCGGAATATAAAAAAAAAGTATTTTTCCATAGAAACTTGGATCTGCTGATCGGTCAACTTGTATGGAGACCCACAATTATTTTTCATCTTTCAATATAATGTTCCTTGAGGAATGTTGTTCTGATCATGGATTAAATTTAATCTTAAAATAGTATCAGTATATTTTGTTGGATCCTGTATAAGTATCGTGATAATAGCATTAAGTCCACCATTTGTTAAAAGTATATTTTTAGTAGTCAGGAGCCACAGACGTAGCACTGTTTTTTCCGCACCGCTTTCAGCTCGGTCCAACCTGTCACGCCGACACGCCGTCTTTAGTACTTACCTATAAATAGTGCAAGCCGACTGGTTCTCGTTGAAGGTTGCTTAGTGCATCACATTTTTATTGCGTGACGTCAGCGTCCTGTACTACCTCTGTCACTCGGAGATCATGCCAGTTTTGGAAAATCACTTAATTTACTTTTTTTAACTTATAAGTTTTTTATAATCCCCTTGATGACAACAAGTCAAATCAGATACTTTTATCTAAACGTCAAAACAAACATTTCCGATGGGATTTGTATGAAAATCAGAACCGTGACGTCATAATGTTTTCGAGTCAGATAATAAATTCATTTTAATATTAGTTTTTCTGCAATAATAATCTAAAATCAGTTGAAAATGTATATGACCAATGACAAGTGTCACTATTTTGTGACGTTTTATTCTCTTAATAGTACCAAATAGTTTATTTTTGACCCTGTCATCTGCCTTGTCCTTGGAGTTTTCCATCCTGGTTTAATGGTAATTAGGGTCCCGTTGGCACCCTTTGGGTATGGAACCATAAAAAATACAACATAAAAGTACATGCATCTCCTCAAGTGTTCTCATGTACGATCATTTACTTGCTCAAGATCATCACAAACAAAACAATACGCTTTTTATCTCGTTTTTTCCGACAATTAGATTTCTTAATCGCCTTCTGTCAAGGCTATATCTTGGGAACTGCTGGTATATTCATTATAATATCGTGTCAGTTCTGAGTAATATATTTTAGGTTAAATTAAATAACTATTAATAATTAAATAATAATGGCTTTAATTTACATTGAAAGGTATTTAGTCACGTTTTACTTAGAACTTATTCAAATCAAGGACTGGTGGTAACGGTTTCGTACTAACAAAGATTATAAACTAAATCTTTGTTAGTACGAAAAACAGATTATTAAGGCCCATTTAACATTGTAAGTTTTATACATGTCATTAAATTGAAGCAATAAATTATTTTCTTTCATGCTGGTCTGGGAGAAAAGAAAAAAATTAGAATGTATGTAAAAGCCGATCGAGGGAATGACGAGAATCTGATTTATTCATAGGCTCTGCGGCTAGCAACCCATCGCTATTTTGGTTGTGATTTTTTACGCTAAAAGTGGTCTTTGGGACTCACAGCCCTGTGCTATATCTATCCTTTAGGGATAAAAACGTGATAATATATCTGTAAGTATAAATTATTTATATGTTTGACGTTTTGTCTAGGTACACTACTTTCACAAATAAATATGACCTAAAGTTACGTTAGTAATTTTAAATTTATATTGTCTTTGCCTAAAGCCTGACAAAAGTGATAAATAACAATCTAGATCTAAAACTATCAGTCTAGTTTATGATTTTGATAAACAAACTTCTCATCTAAGCTTATTTATAAAACATAGTTGACGTCATAATATGGTGCCTACGTCAACGCTTTATACATATTTATTAAAAATTAAGTGTACCACGGGCGGGCACAGCTGGGTCATTTAATTTAATTACGTTATAATTACTACCATCTTTGGGTCACTGACTTACATATATGTATGTACCAATTTCAACTCAATCGGTCACTGGACCTATTATGACGCATGGATTTGACAGACAGATTGTGACAGCTTGTGACAGAAGGACGGACCTATAAGGGTTCCGTTTTACTTTTCGAGGTACAAACGGCTTCGTGACATTACGCAAGCAAAATAGTTCTGATAAAACTGCCGCATGTTAACAGGATATCCGGCAGCTATCATCATGTTTCACCCGGGACTGCTGCCCGGAGTCCCGGATTTAATGCGATCCGGTAATCTAGAGATTTATAGTTTGATTGAAATTGTGTTGGAAATATTTTTTATGTGATTGTTTTTCTCCGACCAAAAACAGGAATGTTATAAGTTTGACACTTATGTCTGTCTGTCTGTGGCATCGTAGCGCTCGAACGGATGGACCGATTTCGATGTGGTTTTTGCCTATGTTTGATGAAAATTGGTTGAGCCGTTTAAAAGTTATTGGGGGTTAAGGCCGTACCTGAATTTTCCGGGGTCCAGTGCTGCCCCCATTTAAAATAAATCATTTCAAAGAAAACGGAGACATTATTTAAAATTTTGCTACTACCAAGTCCTAGATAGCTCTTCAAAGTATTTTATGAACTACTGTTTTCAGTTTATAATGAGAACGTTAAGCTTTACTACGCACATTTGCCAAAAGTGGCCGTTTTTTGCAAATATGCGTAGTAAAGCTTAACGTTCTCACTTTAAACTGTAAACAGTAGTTCATAAAATACTTTGAAGAGTTATCTAGGACTTGGTAGTTGAAACATTTTAAATAATGTCTCCGTTTTCTTTGAAATGATTTATTTTAAATGGGGGCAGCACTGGACCCCGGAAAATTCAGGTACGGCCGGGCTTTCTCTACTAAATAATAGATGGCGCTATCTTTAGCACAACTTTATATCCGTATCCAGATAGTTCCGCTACTTATCAGTAGATGGCGTTCTTGACAGTCGGGGGTTTTCTTTTTATTTAACTAGCAAATAAACTTGTTGTTTGTATGGTACTCGTACTTATAAAGCTATTATGTACGTTAAGTCCATTTCCAGACATAAACTTCCCTCAAATATTTGTGACTTTTGTACTTATATAACATCTAACACAATATAATGAAACAATTTTAGAAAAGAGTGTCAGCCGCGACTTGACGATGTCGCTGTCCGCTCAGCGCTGGCACTCGCCCTGAAGATGATCGTCTAAATCGATCGAAACCTGGTCGGCCTTCTCCGACTATATCACGAGAGTCAACCGGTTTAAATTAATCAATTACATACTTAATTTGTAAAGTGTAGATATATTTCAATAAAATACATGTTAAGATTGTTAACATTTAATTAAATACCTAACCAAATGGAGTAGGTAAAGCGGATTATAAAATCTACCTATCTATCTATAACTGAAGAACTATAATTTCTTGTCGGTGGAGCAGTTTAGCAGAGATATGGATTATGAAATATAGACGGTATAGTCCATATGTTGTTCTTCTTATCGAGTCGAAATGGTTACACTGTAGCTTCAATTTCAAATCACCTGTGACCAGTATGTGGCCACGGCGATCCCTCTGTCGTTAGCTTATGAAGGTCCTCTATGGTACATGAGGTAGGGCAGCTCGCACATGACAGAAGGTGGTCCATCGACTGAATGGCACCGCAGTCACCATATGTTGTAATGTGTATCTTCGGAAATCTACTCTGAGCGTGGCCCGACGCGCACTTGGCAAGTTATTTTATTATATTACAGATCATCAAGTCAACAGGCGCCGCCAATTAAGAGGCATTTTACATTTGGTTTGCTGTGTCGCTCGCACAATCAAACATTTTTAAATATTATTAAAAAATGTGTCTCATTTCTATTAGAAAAGTGTTTCGGCCATAACCTAGATAATTATATCGTGAATATTTTAGACATGTTTTTATTTTGTGTAGACATAGTCTACATCGTAAATTTAAATCAAAACTTTTAAATCTTTGATCAACTAAATCACGATTCTACTCGTGTAGTTCCGGGTTAGAATAAGACCACTCCATTTCTTCCTGTGAATTAATTCAATTCAATATTTATAATATCTCTTAATAATAGTACTTTGTATTGTTTTGCACAAATGTTGACGTCAAATCGTTACTTAAAGCTAAGTTTACGCCGCTTCCTAGGCGCAAGTGCAGAAGAAGCGGATGTCGTAAGAGGCGATTAAAGGACTAAGCACAAACCTTGCACAAACATCTCGTGCTCGTACAATTGCTTTCCCAAGGAGGGTTGACGTCAGGCAGGCGGCCGGTCGTAAAACTATAGCCAAAGCATTTAAACTATTCCGGCTATTTCTTCTCCATTTTGCAAGGTCTTTGGCATCCTTGCTTTGGTGACCATTGACATGCATGTTATATTTAGAGAAGAAAAAGCGGGAAAGCGCAATCCGGGCTCCGAAGCAGCACAGCTGACGATGCAACCGGAAACGCTTAGAAAAAGAAAATAAAAACAACTAATTCACGATGTAGACAATGTCTACACAATATAAACACATGTTATGTCTACAATATCAACGGTATAATATGTAGGTTATGGCCGAAACACTTTTCTAAAAATGAGACTCATTTTTTAATAATCTGTAGAAATGTTTGATTGTGCGAGCGAGACAGTCAACCAAATGTCAAATGCCTCTTATGAGTTGCAAATATCCCAAATTGTTAATTTCTCCCAAAATAAAGTCTAAACTAGTATCAATTAGGTACAAAACCATTAGGTAGCCGGTTACTTTCGAGGTAATGGACCGTTTAATACTTACATTAAAAATTGCATAATAAGTAACGGATTAAGTTTTTTGTTAAATACGCGTTGGTATTGCATTCATAGTTGATTATAGGAAAAATTTACAATGTTCTCTCCATTATAAAAACAAGTAATTTTTGTTTAAAAACTTACCTGTAGCCGCCGACTTCCTCCGCGTGGACTTAGATCTGGGTGTTTTTACAAGATCTTATTTAGCTTGCCCAGTTTGTTGTTGTTTTTTGGGTAAAAGAAGCTAAAACTGATGAAATTAGATCCACTTTACGTTGAAAAATAATTTACAATATTATGTCACATACAAATCGATAGCGATAATTTTCTTAGAATTGTGACAATATAATAATATAAATTGAAGGTATAAGATAATTATACACATAATTATTCACATATAAATGTATAATTAATATCATACATATTAATGTTTTAATATCCAGTAAACGTTATCAAATCGTAATTGTGGTAATAAAATTATTATTTGCGTTGTATTATTTTTACATTTATAAATTATTTTGTTTAAATCAGAAATTAACCATCCTTATTTATGTGAATATTACTATTTAAAAAGTCGCACTTTACTTTTTACCCGATTGAGCCGAAGGAGGGTCATGTTTGTCGAGTGTAAGTATGTATGTTTACCCGACCGCGCCAGGAGGAGGTTTTTGTTTTTCTAGTGTACCTATGTATGTAAGTATGTATGTATTTAGGTATGTATTTGGCACACTCTACAGCCTAAACGGCTTGGAGGATTTTACCTTGAGGGGTGTTATTAGATTCGTCTTAATTCTCGAAGTGTAAATTGCGGATTTTTGGCACCAAATCATTTTTTTAAATTCAAAACCAATCGAGTGAGGTACCTATCAAAAGAAAGGATTTTATTTAAGGATTACAAATGCATATATAACTTATATGTTTAAATGTAATTCGGAATGAGAAATGCTAAAAAAACAATATATTATAATCCCGTTCATGTTGTAAGATATCAGGCAGTCGGGTTTTTGTTTTTTATTAAAATTACTTCTTAACCAACAGTTTTGACTTTTTAATGAAAGCTGCTGATGTTTTTATAATTCTAGTACTGATAAACGTATTTCGCGATACTCGTACGTGGAATGTACAGCTAATTGAGTAGGTATCTAGCGATAAGTCCGCCATTGTACCAACATTTTCTTTGTGTTTGTTATTTTTATTTTATAAATTATTATGGTGCAATAAAGATAATTTGTATTGTATTGTATTGTATTTTATCTTGGAATACTGTAGCGCATTAAACATATTCCGTTTATTTTATTATTATTTTTTAACTTTAGTTTCTAATATTCCACATAACCACGGTCTATACTAGATCATTATAGGTTGTACAATGAAATTAAAATAACAGCCAAAAAACAAAATTAAATGTAAATTAAATAATAAAGTAAAAAAAAGAAAGAAAACAAAAAGAAAAATAGGATTATTTAATTGAGAAAGATACAAGGTAGTTGAAAATAATCATTTATTTTTTAATTAATTTAACTTCAGTACATATATTTACACGTTGTATAACTTTAGTTAATTAATATCTTACACGATAACTTAACAGCGATAACTGGGACCTAGTCTTGTGTTCGAACGTTTATTTCGTCTATCAAAGATATAGTTAAATTTAATTCCATTTTGGAAATAAATTAGGAACACCGGTTTCTATATAAGTACAAGATGTTTCTATTTTTAAAGATTTTAGATTTAATATGCGATAGTTCATTGCGTGAAATATATGAAATACTTACAATAAACAATACAAATAGTATTTTAAAAAAATTACAAGAATAGTTTTACTTCTTATTTTTAAAATCATCCAAGTGATTATGTCTAATTCCTACGACAAGCAATGATATCATGCTATAACAACACAAACTGGAAGAGATCCCATTATGGGATAAGTCCGCCGTTGTCAATTTACTCTATATGTTTCTTTTTGTCTTTAATTATGTTTTTTCTAAGTACAATAAAGTTATTACAAACAAACAAACTAATTAAGAAAAATAACTTTGTACATTACGCTACAGTATTTGCCTGGTTTTCAACAACATTACTTATTTTAACAATATTCTGTCCTACACTTTAATAAATAAATAGTTTCTTAGATGAAAAACTAACAAAATTAGGCTTTCCTGGGCGCGTACAATATTGTGAAAATCCTAAAGATCAATTTTGACATAGATCATTCTTACTTACATCATACAAATTAGTTAAGTATATAGATTGACTAAAGCTTATTCTAGTAAAGGAACTATAGGTATATGAACATTTTGACTTTGTTAACGTCCGCAGAGATAATCTACAAATGTTTCCTATTTATTTTGTTTGAACGTACACACGTGAATGTAATTTGTAGGGTATTTCCGATTGCATCCTTAGCAGTTATGCTTCAAAGCCCGGGGTAGCTACCTAAACCTAGGTGATTTGACTAGGTTACTAGTTTTTACACAGACTGACTGCCGTCTGACCTTCGCAACCCAAAGGGTAGACCAGAACCAATCCTAGGATAAGTTAAAACAATCGCTAGATGGCGTTCGGTAATGTGAATGTAATTTGTAACATCCACAAGAAATGCATATTTTTGTTTAGAAATACAAAAAATAAGCTTGCCAATATAAATATCACAGATCATACGTTTCATATATACAACACTTCATACATTCGTAATACAGTTTTTCGATAATTATAACACTTTAAACTACCTATACACAAACTTTCTTCTTTCTTCACAATGTTTTAAACTTCATTGCAGGTTTTTATTTTTCAGTCACAATTAAGTTTTAAAAAATAGCTTAATTATTCATCTATGTCGACACACATGTCTGATCCTTTAATCCTGACTTGACCTGAAGGACAATCACCATAGAAGGCGGCTCGGTCGTCTAGATCTGTTTCTGTGGGGAAAGCAGCCTTTGTGGTGGTGGTGGTGTCACCCCAAATCCACCTGTCATCAGTAACATTACCATTTGAATCACTCTCGACAGTCCTTCCCTCGAAAGGCACATTTTTCACTTCATTGTCAATGGGAAAATTCTTGGAGACAGTGTTGTTTATATTCGTTTTTGTTACAGATTCTTTAAATCTGTTACTGAAATTGTCTTTGGTATCTGTTATCGGTACATCAGATAGTGGTTTAGGTTTTTCGGTCACAGTTTTAACACTTTTTACTTTATGTTGCACGCAGTCCTGGTTTTTGTGATCACCTTCAAACCCAAGACCTAAATTATCAACGTTTCTGTTACCAAGGTTTTCTTGAACTGATCTGTTATCTTGGCTCCTGTTGAAAGTTCTCTGATCTCCACGTTCAAAGTCTTCAAAATTTGTAGAGTTTTCTTGAAAACCACTGTTATCACGAGCTCTGTTTCCGCGCCCAAATTCATCAAATTTCGGTTCTTTATGATAAATTGGCTTTCTATCATCATAATATCTACGGTCATGTCTCCCGAACTCGTCAGAGCTAGGTTTTTCTTGAAGAATCACTGCACCACTACCTTGGTCACTGATTACGCCTGTACTATGAGATTCTTGCGACTGTCGAAGCGGCGTTTGTCTCGGTAAATGCACCGGAGATGGCATGAAATGAGGACTGTCATTTTCCGGTATAGATCTTGCGGTAGCGGCCGCGAGGAGCGACACAATAACAAGATTTAAGTACATCGTAGGTTTATAAAATGCTTATGGTGAATCGTGCGCACGCGCCGACGTTCACTCTGACACTGGTCTGGGGCGTAAGATTGGTTCTGTTCATTCAAGTTCGCTAATGAGGAACTTGATATTGACCTAATGTTTTATTTATGTTGTTATCACTTGATACGGAGGCGCGATATAATATATGTCGCAGAGCGGTTTATGTTTTGTTTAGGTTTTTGTGTGTCCTTAGTAGCACCTGTTTTAGATATGTTTATACATATTGCTTGTTGATCTTTTAAGAGCATATTACAGGTATTCCGTCTTGTGAGGGCAAGTTTTGCGCAATGTTGCTCGGCAACTGTTGCTTGGATTATTATAATACTAGCTTTTGCCCGCGGCTTCGCTCGCGTATCGTAAATCCCACGGGAACATTAGTTTTTTCTGGGATATAAGGTACCCTATGTCCTTCTCAGTAGTCCTTACTATGTGTAAGCAAATTTTCAAAAAGTTTTATTAATTAGATAACGCGTGAAGAGGTAACAAACAAACAAACATACAAACTCACTTTCGCATTTATAATAAGTATTAGTTAGGATTAGGATAACTCTTAGTACTACAGTGTGGCTCTATGTTCTCAATAATGGGGACCGTATTAAAAAAAGATAGAAGCCAGAAGATTGTAAAAGCCGAAAGAGGAAATGGGCGAAAATCTGAAACATCTTAATAAGCGATGCGGTTAGCAAAAACCCAAACTATTCATCATTCATCATCATCATTTCGACTCAGCTCGTTTCAGGGATTCTATCAGGGATAAAGACATGATAGTGTATCATGTATTTGTGTTGTCATTTCACGATTATTGCTACAATGGAGCCATTGCAGTTTTCCTTGTAAGCTTCTATGTCAGGTTGATATATCTTAACGCGTGCTGCATCCTCAGCTGTGTGGCTCGGAGCCCGGAGTCCGCCGCACTTGACACCATGAAGATATTATTTATTTACGCTGATTGGTATACCATCCAACTGCGACATATACAAGCTTATTTTTAATTAAGTACAAATATTTTAAGCCGTGTGGTTCCCGGCAGAGTAGAATAGGACCTCTCCAAGTCTTCCCATGGATGACGTAGAAGGCGACTTAGGAAACACAAGCTAAACAAAGCTTATAAACATCAATTAGACCTCTCCAACCCGTCTCGCCAGCGTGGAGAGTGTAGGCCGAATCCTCTGGCTACTCTGGCTAAGTATGACTCTGTAGTACACAGACTAAAAAAAAGACTGGATGATGATGATCATGATGATTTTAAGGGGTGATCTAGTCCGTCATTTTGAACAACTTTTCCTAATAAATGTATATCGAAATACGAATAAAAACTCACTTCCCATAGTAACTAGATCACGTGCAGTGTGGGAAGTGAAAAATTTTATTCGATGGACTAAATCACCGCTTAAGGCCCCGCCAGTTTAGAGACAAAAAAAATTGGTTGTCTGTAAAGTCGGTTTACTGACGATAGTTGAACGTGACAACGTATAATTAATATCGAAAGAATCATTACCTTTATCGCTGTAATTATCGTTGCTATAAGCAATTGACACCACATTCACTTTTCACTGCACTTGATACTCGATCAAAACATGTAAATGTACTATAGTATAGCAGCTGTCCACGCAGACGCATCGCTCACTCAAGTAGGAGAGAGACGGATGTCGAACGCTGCCGAACGCAAAGGCCGATTGTGCTTCTTTGTCGCTCGTTCCGCGCTCTCGCTTGCACTTCAAGCCTTACATGGAACGCCTCAGAGCGAGGTAACACCGCATGAGTCATGTTTTTTCGTGCGTGCAGCCGGCTCTATCGAATTATAAGACGTTGTCACGTCAAAAAACTGTGAGTGTTTTTAAAAAATCACTGTAATTAAACTAATACAGTTTATTTCTCAAAACTTTTACGGATTAAACTCAAGACTTTTCTACAGACACCTACAATATCCAAAACACGATTGAGCATTTTTGGCTCGATAGAAAAAAATTACAAACATTGCCTTTAAAATACATATTACTATTTTATACAATCACCTTTTTATATGAAAATTATACCAAAAATGTATTATCTAGTCGTTTTAGCTACAAAAAAATAATAAATATAATAAAAAATAAATAAATAAATAAAACAGTGAAATATTCATCGAGAGCGTAGAAAGGCATAATATCATCGAAATATAATTCTCTAGAATAGTAAATAATCCCGAAAAATCACTCCACGCGATATGTCCCGCGGCGGGCGGGGCTTAAAATATGAACAGCGCGGCGCGACAGTTTGCCGTGACACTCGAGTCGTGCGGTTGCGTCGCAAGAAGTTTCCTTTGAGAATATTGCTGTGTTTTTGCGATAATCGATTCATTAAAAATGCCGTCATGTTCCGTGAAGTGGTGTAGAAGTCATAGAGACATGAAAATTAGTAGTTAAAAGAAAGTAACACGTAAACAAGGTTGTTTATTTTAGCGTAGCGTACTGCATAATAGGACCATCCGCGCGTTGTACCTCATCGCTCGTTGCGTTGACTGCACCACCCGACCGACGACACACGTGACCTTGTCGCAACCAATCGCATGCATCTTTGTCTATGTGTGCGTTCGAGTGTTTCGTTGTAATTACTGTTCGTTTGTTTGCGTAAATGGAATCAGAATCGAAGCGGTGAATGTAGGAGCGTTAGAATTCTAGAGAATTAGCGGGAATGCAGCCAGTGTTCTTGGCACCATGCCACATGATCAACTTTTAGATTTTTAAACACAGTTTTATTTTTTAATTTAGGTTTTAATTTAGTTTTTTAATTTAGATTTTAGTTTAGTTTGATGTAGTTTTAAATAAATAAAAATACATTTACGATTAAGAGAATTATTGTTCGTAGCATAATATCTATACTAATATTATAAAGCGGAAGAGTTTGTTTGTTTGTTTAAACACGCTAATCTCAGGAACTAATGGTCCGATTTGAAAAAATCTTTTTTTGTTGGGTAGTCCATTTATAGAGGAAGGCTTTAGGCTATATAACATTACGTTCCGACAACCACGCGAACGAAGTCGCGGGCACAGCTAGTGTATTATAAAGGCAAATTTAGAGGTATGTCTGTGATTTTTTTTTTCTTTCTTCTTTATCGAGCCAAAAATGCTCAATCGTGTTTTGGCTATTGTGGGAGCGTCTGTAGAAAATCCTTAAGATTTTTATGTAATTTTTTTGAGGAACAAACTGTAGTAATTTAATAACAGTGATTTTTCAAAAACACGCACAGTATTGCAAATTGTGAACCCACCTCGCCTTAAAATATTTTTACATAATTAAAAATAAGCTTGCATTTTGATCCATAAACTAGAATGAATAATGACCTCTTCCATGCTGTTCTCGGAGCTAAAAGAGAAAAACAGAATGTACCAACAGACTGTTCTTCTTCAATTTTTTTATTAAGAGGCTTACACCAGCTAGAAATGCTTGCACACATTGAAACCGTTTGTTTCAGTCATATTTTTTCATTAAAGTAAGGGAGAGCGAGTCGTCCGTACAGCATCGCGATACGCGCGTAGGAGTGGATGTTTAATGCTCGAAATAATATTTTAGCTATTTTCTTACAATATATTATTAATAAACGGGCAAGTGCGAGTCGGACTCGTACATGAAGGGTTCCGTACCACCGTACAATGTTTTAAAACGCTGAAGAAACTTTAGTATTTGTTGTTATTGTGGTCATAATTGGTGAAAATTATTTAGTTAATGCCATTATGAAGATCAAGTTAAAAACGCTGAAAAAAACACGTTTCTTGAAAATTACCTATCATATATTATTTTTAATTTCTTCAATGTAGTGGATCTTATAGTTTTACGCAAAATAAAACTCTCGTTTAGGTCATGTAGGGGCCTTAAATACGGATACTAGTAAAGTAATTATTGTAGTCCTTCGAGCCGGATACACTGGACAAGTTTGGTTTTCTGACACACTCGTACTGTTCGGATAATTTGAGCTACACAGCCTTAAGTCCTGTGAATACATTGGTACATTTCTATATTTCGTATTCTTTGTTTGATTAAATATTGTTAAATTTATTAATTTATGAGCTGACATACCTATTTATAAAAATTCTGGAGTGAATAATGCTACAGATTTATGTGAGTGCATTTTTTATGAATTTGAGAGACTAGATAGAATGTTTGAATTCTAGTAGTTGCTTCTAATAGGTTTTAATTATTAAAAAAAATAAGATAGTTTTATAATTTATAATTTTTTTCATGTTTCATTTATTTTTGCCATTAAACTTCGTTTACAGTTTTTGTAAAAAGAACAGTATCTTACAATTATTAACATCTTATGATCTTAGAATTCCCAGTCATTAACCTTGAAATAAAAAAAAATAACTTGGGGATGACTGGGAATTCTTATGCGTTTAAACAAAATAAATAGCACAACTTAAAAAAAAACACAAAATATTAAAACATCTGTTTTACCCCAGCTTCAATATAATTTTAAACAAAAATAAAGCGTCTTCAATTTCTGGTCTTCTTCATCGGTTTCAATTCTCCAAAACTCACTTTCTGAATGCAAATGCTTGATGTATTATGGACAAAAAAAAAATTACTAGGTATATGTGTGCATGGAATATTTGAGGAATTCCCTCGATATCTCGAGGATCCCCTCATCAGACCTTCACCTGGTGGCAATGGGACTAACTTGCATGTATACGCTTTCAAACAAAAAATATTTTTCTAAATTGGTTCAAAAATGGAGAAGTTATCGGGAACATACATAATGTAATTAAATATTTAACAAAAAAAAACAACCGACTTAATTTTTTTAGGAGTTTTTTCCATATCTCCAAAGTTCTTCATCATATCTTCACCAAATTAAATGGAACCAACTTAGTAGTCATTATCATCATCATCAGATCTTGTTTAGTCTCCACTGCATACTTGGCCAGAGCAGCCAGTGGATTTACCCTACTCTCCACGCTGGCCAGACGGGTTGGAGAGGTAGTAAAGGCTTTGAAATAAAAAGAATCATCAAAATCGGTCCACAATAGGCGAAGATATCGCGTAACATAAAAAAAACATACAGACGAATTGATAAACTCCTCATTTTTTGAAGTCGGTTAAAAATGGAACATACATTTCTAGAACCTACCAGATAAATCAGGGTGAACAACAAAAAATGCTTATCAACTGGTTGCTTATTAAAAACATTTATTTTAGTATCTAAAAATGTTTTCACTTTGTAAGTTCATTTATTTTAGTGACTAATACCTAATAAAATGGATACAATATAATAAGGATAACATTAATCTAACTAAATCAAAACTAATAACTAAATTAATATAATAAGTATAATAGTAGCCATTAAATGATATAAAAGATTATACCTAGAATAAATTTTAATAATTCAATAATAGTGTTACGCAACACATTATTTAATTCATTTATTCATTACTTTTGTTAACATTAACATAAATGCATATTTTATTTTATAATGAAGTTGCCAATGTTAATATCACAGATCATACAATTTTCACTCACACACATAGTTTCAGAAATGATTTTTTACAGAAAGTTTAGTACATGCCAACTGTTCCACTATTTTATGGTTTTACTGTTCAAGATATCTACAGTATTTCCTTGTTTTAAAGTAATAAAATATTTTAACACTAATAAACACTCGACTGCGTGTTTAGTCGACTTTTTTCGTTTTTTAACATTATTTTTTAGGAATGTAATATTTACTATCATATTTACATATATATATTTACCTATCATTGAAAGAATTTACTCTAAGTATTTGAGCACTGGCACGCACTAGAGAAAGCCTCATTGTATATGATACAAAATACTATTTTGTACTTGTCATGAATACTTTTTATTAAATTAAAACTAACTTATTTCACTATCATACAATACATATCAATTTAATTTACATAAGTACTTACAAAACGTGTTTTAAGGGGCAGTCTTAAGTCTATTGTTCTAAACAAAACTCACATAAATACCAATAAATGCACTATTTACCCAACTGCGCCAGAAGGAGAATTAAGTTTTTCGAGTGTATGTATGTATGCATCTTTGACACGCTCTGTAGCCTTAACGGCTTGATGGAGTTTAGCTTGAGAGGTGTCGTTAGATTCGTCTTAATGGTAAGTGACACCGGTTATATTCAAAACTAAAAAAAGCATAATGACGGATTTTTGGCGCAAAATTATATGTATTTTTTTGTTCAACTCCTTTTGAGTGGGGTATCAAAAGAAAGGATTTTATATAAGGATTACAAATATATAGGTTAATTATATTTTTAAATGTAATTTGGAGTAAGAAATGCTAAAAAAAACAACTTAAAATCAAGCTCATGTTGTATCAAGCAGTCGGGTTTTTTTTGACGCAGGAAGCTACCCAATAGGTTCCTGCGTCAAAAATAAATTATTTGGTACTGTTAAGAGAATAAAACGTCACAAAACAATATCACTTGTCATTGATCACATCCATTTTAATTAAATGCAGAAAAACGGATATTAAGAGCGCTATTTGACTCCAAAAATCTATGACGTCACAGTCCGATATTTTATACAAATCTCATAGAAAATGAAGAAAGTGTCTGATTTGACTTGTTAGGAACTAGCGGATTGTTTGAGAATATATATTCTGTAAAACGTTTTACAGTATCACTGAAATAACACTTTAAATATTATCTTTTATACTTTAATTGTTCCTAACACTCAATCTAGATTAACTCAGTCTAAAGTCTATCCACTTATTAAAAAACGCGAAGTTACTTAGTACTAGTAATATCCTAGAACTAATAAATTATTCAACTAAAACAAATGCACTATTATTAATATGACATTTCTGCCACCGTCAGTGTAAATTTAAATAATCGGGCAATGGTTTAAATTGATAACGTTATTCCGTGTTTCGTAATAAAAAAACTAGTTAAACGTGTCGTTATCCCTTAAGGGGCCGACAGAGCTTAGGGTTTTCAGACTCCAAGGCCACGTTCAACGTCTTTCCAGTATTTTTTTAAATATTAATCTTCATCCTTATCTACACACTTGGTTGATCCTTGCACCCTGACCTGCCCTGTAGGACAATCACCATCAAACGCTGCCCGGTCGCCTACATCTACTACAACAGTGGTCGTGGTGGTGGTGGTGGTACTCCAAATCCATTTGTCATCAATCACATCTTTCACATCACTTTCTGTAGTCTTTTCTTCAGGCTCATCAGTCACTTCATTAGTTTTCGGGGTTTTATTGGGTTTTGTACTATTTGGTATAGTTTTTGATGAAGTTTTATTAATTGTGTTGTTTTTAAAATTATTTGGCACTGTTACTTTTGGTAGTTCACTTTTGACTTGATCACTTAGTGGATTTTGCCGAATATTGGTTTCTTCCAACGTCATATTTTTCACAGTTTTGATCTTATTTTGTATATTATTTTGAGCTTTATGGTCGTAACCATTTATAGTCCCATTTTCGTCGGGTGGTGGATTTTCTTGAATCGTTTTTCTATTTTCTTTGCTTTTATCCAAATTTCTGTCACTTGCAGGTCCAAATTTATAATTGTTTTTGGAATTTTCTTTAGGACTCATATTATCAGTATCATACTGGGCTGTATTACTTTGGCTCCTATGTAAATTTCTATTATTTTCAAAGCCGATACCATCAATAGGTTTAGAATTTTCTTGAGGTTCAATTCTGTCATTTTCTTTTTTTAATTCAAATTCGTTATATTTAGGTTGATAATTTGCCCTTCTACCATCATGATTTCTTTTATTATTTATGTTAGGAAACTCATTAAAATGGCTGGGGTTTTCATTATGATTTCTATTGTTGTTTGCGTTACTAAACTCATCAAAATGTCTGGGGCTTTCATCTTTATTCCTATCATTGTTGACGTTACTAAACTTATTAAA
This sequence comes from Acrobasis repandana, assembly GCA_963576875.1. Lineage (NCBI taxonomy): Eukaryota > Metazoa > Arthropoda > Insecta > Lepidoptera > Pyralidae > Acrobasis > Acrobasis repandana. The sequence goes on along the minus strand of OY756238.1, from coordinate 13,937,710 downwards.
ATGTCTAGGATTTTCTTGAGGGATAATTGCACCGTTACCGCGGTCGCCGATAACGCCTGTACCAAGCGACTCTGGCATCCGATGAAGTGGCGGTTGTCTCGGAAAATCCATTGGAGCTGAGATCAAACGTGGACCGTCGTTTTCCGGTACATGTCTCGCAGTAGCGGCCACGAGGAGAAACACAGTAACAATGTTGATATACATGGCGTATTTGTGTATTACGCGAGACATGGCGTGCGCGCGCGTCGCTTGTCAAGCTTGCACTGGTCCGGAGTGAGGTGTCGTCACAGAATTAAGTATAAAGCCGGCTTTAATTTATTCACCGTCGCTATCGAGACACTTTAACCAATGTTTTATTAAAATTCCCAGCTTTTCCCGTAACTTCGTCTGCGTGAGTCATTCGGAAAGCGATAGTTCTGGGATGGAAACGTACTTCACAAGATGACTTGTACCTATTTTTGTACTTTAAACCAATTCCGTGCACCGGTTTCTCATGATAGTAATAAGCATGATTCTGACTTATAATAAGGTCACTTCAAATACCTACTAATGATCATTTGTTATTTCATGGGCCTTGGTGTATAATCTACTATTACTATGGTGTATATCCAATATTTTTAAAATAAAGGTGTAATTTGAGCAATATTGCTCGGCAATGGTTGGCAATTGAATGTAGAGCAATGTCGAATGTTCTCAATATATGGTGTGGTGACGCTATAAAGTATTTAATATTTATTTCGGTCATCATTATCATCTTTGTTACATTTAATAATATGTTGAGGAGCTCGGTAGCTCGGCGCGGGTATGCACTACTAACGCTTTCTCATGATAAGCAAACGCGAGCGTGGTCTGCAATTGGACTAAAGAGCACAAATGGCATACAATTTTTTGGGGCTCCTTCGTGCTTCGGAAGCCACGTGAATTAACCGGTCGTCTCGGTGGTCATCATGAGATGACAGTCGTCAAGCTATGTCAGATGCCTTTGAGAGTCCTCTTTTCTCCTAGACTTTTCCATACAAACGTAGTCAAGCTTTTATTTTGGAATGACATGTCAGATTGTGGCAGTATTTTGTAATTTCATTCTAGGCCGCTCTAGATCGGTCATTTTGGAAATCCTCCAGCAGTGCGTTATGCGGCTGAAATGATGATGATAATGACTGTGGGATAAGTCCACAATTTGTACAAACCTTTGTTATTTTATTATGTGTAATATCGTGGAAGAACAATAAAGATTTTTAAATAAAATTAAAAAAATCAAATAAATTGCATATATATGGGCATAGAACTAGTTTTGGACGACAAAATATGAACATACTGATGGTCAAAAATGATATGATACACTACGAGTTTTTATTCTCTTTGAAGTTCATATTTTGACTGCAAAAACCAGTTACCTATACCTATGCTTAGATTTATGCAATTTCTTCGAAATTACAATCAATTAATATAGGTATAAGGTATATTGAGTGGTTATACCTTATACCCCTATTTGAGTCATTTTTCGATTTTAGTCACAGGGTCATCGCACTATACAGTTTCAGAGGAATTTTCCCCCAGTTGTGGAATTAACTGCCATGGTTGTCTCCAGCGATTGATACTAACTGTGAACTCGCGACCTATTTAAGGCAAAAAACATGATTCAGATTCTAATTTGTAATTGAATGTTATGTTTTAACACGTGAGAAATGCTATCCATTGGGAATCAGATAGCCCTTCAAATTATTTTACAATTTACCGTTGAATGTATTATATTAGTGTCTAGCTTCAAAACGATTTTACGCGGTGGTTGATTTTGGCAGCAAGTGAGGGTTCTTGAGGTTATGGTACATGAGGGGATATGGTTAGCCGGCCGGTTAATATGACACTTTATTATATCTCAAAAAGTACATGGCATAAAAGTTAGGTGGTACCATCAGTAGGCTAAATCAGTAGGATAAATCATCATCATCAATCTTCAGTAGGATAAATAAATCAACACACAAAGTAGGTACCATGCCAACGCCATTTTGACAGCTGAAAGTACGCCCGGGCAAAAACTTGCTATCGACTTAGTAGTATTAATAAAATTTAATAATCGTAGAATTATATATTACAGTACTACGTGTAATAGCTGGGCTCTAAATTTATTTATTTTTAGAAATTTATATTTAACTAAGTATTTGCGCGTTTAAAATACGCCGTACGCTTAGGGTCTAATACATATAGTACTTTACAGTAGTACATAATCGAAGCGGTGTTGGCTCAGCGGTTTACGACTGGCCCTGCGTTTGTGAGGCACGAGTTTGAGTCTCACTGGGCGCTACTTGTACTGCGAGTTTACACATGTATAGTCATTTTCAACTTCCACCACTTGCTTCCGATGAACGAAAATATCACGGAACCTGCACACTTCTAAATTGAATAGTCGGCACCTATTAAGTTTACTAGTGTGTGTAATTGATGAGGCAATGGCAAAGCACTTCATTAACTTTGCCAAAAATCGACATTATGTGCGACTATTCCATACAGTGGCATCGACGAGAGCCTGGCTCTTAAAAATAGTACTGTAGTACATTATCGTTTGAATGGTCCCGTCTTTTTGTTCTCCATTTTATACCGGTCTTTGGTCGGCATCCCTGGGTGACCAATGCCATATAGCAGACCAGCTTAAGGTAAAGATCTTCTATGCTGGTTTGGGAGAAAAGAAAAAGCTTAGAATGTACCAGCTGCTTCTCTTCCCTCGCAAATCGTAAAGGCCAATCGAGGGAATGGGTGAGAATCTGAATCATGTGAACAGGCGATGCGGCTAGCAACCCATCACTACTTTAATTCCCATTTTTAGGGTTCCGTACCTCAAAAGGAAAAAACGGAACCCTTATAGGATCACTTTGTTGTCCGTCTGTCCGTCCGTCCGTCCGTCTGTCAAGACCCTTTTTCTCAGGAACGCGTGGAGGTATGAAGCTGAAATTTATATCAATTACTCAGGTCTACTGTCCCTTGAAGCTGTGAAAAAATCAAACTTCTAAGCCAACGCAATCAAAAGATACAGCCGTTTATGCCGCAAATTTTCGACACTTGCAAGGGAATCAAAACCTACAGGGTGCTTCCCGTGAACTCAGAATCTTGAAATTTGGTACGAAGCAACGTCTTATAGCATAGATAAAGGAAAAATTACGAAAACCATAAATTTTTAGTTACATCACATAATATATTTTTTTTAAATAATTTTAAACTTACTACCCATTTCCTCATAAACGCGTAGAGGTATTAAATTGAAATTCATACCAAATACTAAACCTTGCAGGTTTGTACGGAACCCTCGGTGCGCGAGTCCGACTCGCACTTGGCCGGTTTTTTCATCTTTAACAGGCATTTTACACTTGGTTAGCTGTCTCGCTCGCACAATGAAACATTGTCTAAGTACATCGTAAATTAGTTGATCAACACTTTTATATCTTTGATCAACTAATTTGCGATGTAGTCTATGTCTACACAATACAAAAACATGTCTAAAATATCCACGATATAATTATGTAGAATGATAATGGCAACACTTTTCTAAAAATGAGACTCATTTTTTAATAATCTTTAAAAATGTTTGATTGCGCAAGCGCCAACCAAGTGTAAAATGCCTCTTAATGCCCACCAACACGCTTAATGTGGCATTTGGGTCTTACGGCCCTAGACTCTTTCTTACTCATAATGGATAGAGACGTGATAATGTATTTATGTCTAAAAAAGGCAACACATAACACAATTGAGCATACAATCTGCAGTAACAATTTGTACTGCAGATTGTACTGTGTGTGTAGACGTATTTTTGGATGGAAACGGGGACGCGCTAAGATTCTGAATAAAAGATTTAAATAAATGATAATTAAATATGTATTTGCGAACAAGTAACAGTGAAATAACATTATTGAAACTCAGATTATAGAACCGTTAAGCTTCTAAATTTTAAACAAAACATATTTTTGTTGGCAAAATACAAAAGCATTTCAAATAATAATTCAAAGATTTTAAATATTCGACAAAATATTGTCGCTTTTTGACGTTATCCGTGATTCTATCTTTGTTTTTTATTTAGCCGTCACTTTATAGATATAAAAACCATTGTTATTTTTATTGATTATAGTATTTATAGTTAAGTATCCCAAAACAGCATAAATAATAGCTGCACAAGTAAGTAAATAAAATAATTTAAAGATAAGAATTTGTCTACGCTATTTTTGAATCACCATATTTTAATAGTTAATGCTAGATTCTGCACCTATCTTAGGTATAGATTCAACTGTGTAGACTCACCGTGTTTTAAATCCTATCATCTTTGTCTTTATCTACACACGCATCGCAGTCATTAACTCTAATCTTATCTGTCTCACAATCTCCTTCAAAAACAGCTCCATAAACATTTCCTATTATTGTAGAATTATCTTTTTGATTGTCTACATTTGCTGGTCTGGAACCATGTTTCACTGTTGTAGCATTTTTCTCGCTTGCTTTATTTTTAGGATAATTATCTTGATTTATTCCATTTTCTAGTTTTTTACTAGTAGAAACACGTAATCTTGTTAAAAGATCTTCATTTTTCTTTTTTTCATTAACAAAAGTGTTGGTATCATCATTACATTTTTCCAGTTTGATAGAATTATGAATTTCGGTTCTTACACTTGCAGCAGCCTTTTTTTCATCTTGATTTTCTCTTACATTGACAACGCTTGAAGGAGCAATTAAATCTTGTTTAACATTTTTAGGTACTTTTAATGCTATAACAACTAATATTGCAAGCTGAAGAATCAACAATTTCGACAACATGTTTGCACCTGAGGTTTCTTCCAAACATATGCTCTGTGTATGTGTGTACAGATAGACACATACTCCGTATTTAAGTAACTGTTCTAAAACAAAAGGCTTTGTTTAATAATTGACTGATTAATAATTTAATTAGGTATTGTTTGAATGCATCATTTGGTAAATGATCAAACTTCTGATTAAAGACTAATTTATGATTAATTAGATGATAAAACCATATAACTTCAGATAAGACATCATAAAACGATAAAGCCTATGTGAAAGTCTGTCGCACACGTGTACGTTTTTAATGGTACCTTAGCCCATGTAACTGAACCACTTTTGTTCAACAACTTTCACAAAACTAAAAAAAATAAATTTAATTTTCATACAAACTGATCAGCTGATCGAGTCAATCATTTTTTTTGGGACATGAACACGTATATATATATATATATGTATATATATATCGTCGTATTACTGCAAAAACCGCTAATGTGCAAAAATCACATTTTGAGAAAACTTGTTTTAAAGGTTTAAGAATATTTTTTTGTATAAAAGCGCAGGCTTGTGTGTACTTATTTTATATTATTCAAAGCTTCATTTATCATTGTTTTTAATTATTTCATGAAACATACTCAATATTTGTTTTACGGACCATAAAAACGCAATTCAAAAAATGATGTCGCATAATTTATGTCACTTAACTGGTTTTGGCTGTAAAACTACATTTTCGTATATTTCACTAAGTAAAGTATCTACTCCTGTATTATTACTTTATCTAGCTTTATTTTATATGCAAATTAACTAGGACCACAAAAATGATTAAAAACGATCGTTAGTTTTCGAGATTTGACGCCTCTGACAGTAATATAATCGGTTTTACCTGTACGAAATATGAACAAACCCTGATAAATGTAGCTTAAAATCTTTTGTAATTAGTAAAAGTTATAATTTTATAAAAGTAAGTACATGAGACTGCAATTTATTTAGTTTTTTTAAAATAGAAACAAATTTTCTTACAACAAAATAAGGCTATAAAAACAAAATATTGTTTTGGATATTCATTTCTTCTGACTACTCCTCTTCAACACTAGGTTCCGATTCGGATGCTGCCACATCTGGAACCCTATCAATAATGACCTGTTCTGCTCTCAAAGACTAAAACCATCCGTGATATTCTTCAGGAATTATAACTTTCTCACATAGAGTGATCAAATCCTTCTTTTTTGCTGTAGAAATTGACATTGGTTTGTCATACAGTTTTTCTAAATTAGGAAAACTAACCCCACTCTCTGGTGTCAGGGGTGGTTTCACAGAATTAGGGTTTGAAATGCTGCGTCGCTTCACGTCCCTCTTAGATAAATAAGTGTATTTTAAAGTACAAGTGAAATAGAAAATTTTAAACCTACACTCGGAATCATAAAAATGTTCATCACTACATAGTTATTTAAGTTGGGTCTCCCAACTAAGGGTCTTCCAAGTTGGGAGACCCTTAGGATGCGGTTCCACTGAAATGTTTTATCATGTAGTTGCCATTATACAGTTAGAAATGATTATTAAGAGGCATATTACACTTCGAACGTGATTTTCGCACATTTAGACCTTTAAATTCTGAGAAACTGAAAGACTTTCACAACTTTGATTTATTGAATAATAGAGAATAGTTATTAGTAAAGTTTGTAGTGACGTCGTTTTTCTCATTTTTTTCTTATCTATTTAAATAAAGCCAAAATTCTGAAGCAAAATTTTCACAAAATGCGCGTGGAGCTCTTTTTCGAGCTTAGAATTGAACTACTGTACTTATGGAATTGAAATGAAAAATATATAATAATAACTCTTAAATAGTGGTTAAGTTTTTAGCGATCTCGTAATTTAAAAATATGTATAGAATATTTAGAAAAAAAATTCCATTTAAAACCATAAAACCACTAAAAACGCTCAGAACTAACTGGAAATTTCTCCTTACTGCAATAATATTATTACTTAAAATATATACTAGAATAAATGTTAGTTCGTACGGAATTAAAAGTTTATACTTTAAAATAGTAATAATTAAATGATTAACTTTAAATAAACGTAATTGTAACTGCGAAATTAGTATATATTTCGATGCATCGGCCGTGTGAACCCAGTACTGCGTGAGCGCTCTTTGACGTTGGACCTGTGACGAATTTTTTTCGCGCCAAAAGTTCGATTGTAAAGCTTATAGTATACCATTGTGGTCACCCATCTAACTACGGACCACGCCCGGGGTTGCTTAACTTGTGAAAACGCTAGCAATGCGTACTCCCATCGGGCCACCGAGCGAATGCTTATATGCTGACTCGTTACAATTTATTTTATTACGAATCTTTACTTAAGGCCGTATCTGAATTTTCCGGGGTCCAGTGCTGCCCCCATTTAAAATAAATCATTTCAAAGAAAACGGAGACATTATTTAAAATTTTGTTACTACGAAGTCCTAGATATCCCTTCAAATTATTTTATGAACTACTGTTTACAGTTTAAAGTGAGAATGTTAAGCTGTACTACGCACATTTATTAGAATTACTGCTGAAAAGTCAATGCAAGACGCGGCCAAAGAGGAACAAGAGTATGCAATATCTCGTGGTGACATCAATGAATGAATGGTGAATATTTGCTGTATGGACTGGTCCGAATTATGCTATGAAAGTAGTGAGAGTGTATAGAGATGATGATTTTTGGAAAACCGAAATGTTACCTAAGTTGACGCGTTTTTACCATGAGTGTATGCTTCCGGAAATAATCGACTCTCGAAAAGCCAGATCGATGCCACTGAGGGACATAGTTTCTAATTTCTTTTTTAAGGCGACGTGGGTTCAGAATTTGCAATACTGTGCCTGTTTTTGAAAAATCACTTTTATTAAACTACTACAGTTTATTCCACAAAAAATTGCATAAAAATCTTAAGGATTTTCTACAGACACCCACAATACCCAAAACACGATTGAGCATTTTTGGCTCGATAGAAAAAAATCACAAAAATACCTCTAATTTCCCTAAATTTGCCTTTATAATACATATTACTTTTTTATACAATCACTTTTTTATATGAAAATTATACCAAAAAATGTATTATCTAAATATCTACCCGTTTTGGCTACAAAAAAATTATAAATATAATACAAAAAAAATAATTAGTAAAATACTGCGAAATATCGTCGAGCACGGCTCCGAGCCTTTCTTCTCTTTCGGCGAATATACTATATATTTACAATTTTCTTGTAGCCAAAACGGATAGATATTTAGATAATAGATTTTTAGTATAATCTTATATATAAAATTCTCGTGTCACAATGTTCGTTCCCGTACTCCTCCGAAACGGCTTGACCGATTCTCATTAAATTTTGTGAGCATATTGAGTAGGTCTGAGAATCGGCCAACATCTATTTTTCATACCCCGAATCTACGCGGGCGAAGCCGCGGACAAAAGCTAGTTTTCATATAAAAAGGTGATTGTATAATATATTAATATGTATTATAAAGGCAAATTTAGAGATATTTTTGTGATTTTTTTCTATCGAGCCAAAAATGCTCAATCGTGTTTTGGTTTTGATTTACCCACGTCACCTTAATAAAAAAATACATGTTATATTATGATAACATTGTATTAGGCATAATACCTATCTTTGTAAACTGACAAAGCCCTTCTGGCGCGTAGGTGACCAATACTGTGTAAATGAGTTTATTTTGGTGTTTCTTCTCAGCAGTGGTTGTTGCTAAACGCTAGTACCGGTAGCTTTTAAAAAAAGAAAAAAATATATAAATAAACATTACACGTAATACGAGTGTAAACACTAAAGTTATTGAGTGTAAAGAGCCTGCTAAGGCCTAATTACTGAATAAATATTTGATTCTTGATAAGAATAGAAGATGATATAGTTATAATAAATATCATGTATGTAACAAATATCATATTTGTTTTATTGAATTAATTTTGTACGATAACAATTTCAATAGACATTTACGAAGTTGTAAAATTGATGTTCCTTTAAAAAATACAATAATTCGTATATCAATGCCAAACATTTTGGAAATAAAACAAAATCGGCGTCTCCGTACTAAATTATTATTTCAATTGGCAAGTTTTTTTATGAAAAAGGCGACTTTTTTCAATTCGAAATAATATTTCTATGCGAAAGTTGTTCAGCTCACACTCTTTCAGTTTTTGCCAACATGTCTCTTACACCCTGTATAATATAAATCCATAAACTGTTTTTTTTTTTTTTGTAAAAAACCAGTTTCAGTTCTTTCCCTGATAATTGAATTACTTGTAATCGAATTACTATTAACAATACTAATTTTCTTGAAATATTGTGAATAATAAAATACGATATAATTTACGAAGAGAAAAAGTATCAAAATCGTTCAGTGGTAGCTACAGCACTGGTATGACTCTCCATTGATTCAGAGTAACATATATACCTACTACTACTACAAACGAAACAATTTATCTGTACACACGTCGATGTGTGAGTTTTATACTTAGGGTCGCACCGCAGAATTATTTTAATACTTACCTACTAACGAGTTCGACATATTTACGATTATATTTTTCCATACCGGAAGATTTGCGAACACTATGACGTAAAAAATATTCTGTTTTATATGTATTAAATGTTACAGGAAAGTCGGAAACAGCTACATAATATCACTTCACAAATATTTTTCATTATGTCCATTGTCCATTTCACCATTAGTTCACTTTACTGATTATTATTGAGTCATTTATAATGTAACGCACTAATTTCACTAATTCACTATTGTAATATAGTAATTTGCATATTCGGCGCAAAACTATACGGTAATTATATGAATAAATTCAATAAAAATAAACAAATGTTTATCACGCTTGATGATGATGACAAATTGACACGCACAGCAAGTCAAGTAGCAATCCGGTAATGTTACAATCTCGCTCTTGTGTATCTCCCGCCAATGCGAGAAAGCGAGAAGGGTATATAATCACGATGGTTGCTGGGTATAACGTGAAATTATATTGTTGCTTTGCTTACCTGTTTTCATCATTTGGAAATGTATGAAATATACGTTCTTTAGAGTATTGGGTGGATAAACAATTATTATACGCGCACCTTCTCACCATAATGGTTACTATTGGTTGACAGTTCTCAAGACAACACACGTCGCGTATTGCGTGCGGCTAGTAATTAAACCCTGGTTTGGAGCTGTCAAAGCTCACAAAGTGCGGGGGAGAGGTGCGGGGACGCCAATTAACGAGAAGGTTAACGTAATTTTACCAATAATACTATTGAATTTTTGCAAGCTATCGATAGTGCAATACAATCTTTAGTTTTTAGAACTATCGATAGTATCGATTGTTCGTTGAAATAAATGTGTCATATAGTAAAAGCAATACTATCGATATTATCGATAGTTTTCTTTGTCATCAATACTATTGCAAACTATTGGGTATCGATACTATCGATAGTATCGATAGGCCTATTGATATTGTGACTATTTTTCAAGGTTAACTATTGATAGGTAGTCAAACTATCGATAGTCCTGCAACGCTAAGGCATATTAGTGATCAGAGTGAAGCAAGAACGCGCACTTAGTCGGTTCTAGCTGTTTAAAGTTTTTCTTCAATAGAAATAAGGTTACAGGTAAAAACAATAAAATTACTACATAATTTATTGGATGTATAATTTGCAGTTTGATTGATACGAATATTGTCAGGATTTTTTTTTTAAAGATGTTTAACATTTTTTATCTGGATATAAAACAAATAATGTAGTAACTATGACCTTTTGCAAATACCAGGTAATGGACATTGAAAGTTATTTCCAGAGCAAAATTTGCTATTATTAACTAAAATGACTATGCAAAAAATGCTATATACCGATAACTGGTTTTTCTTGGAGATAAATCATAAACCAAAAAATAATCATAGATATTTCAGTTTTTTCTTGTATATTATATCACAAAATTAGTACTAAGTAACTTTATACAAAGCTAGCTATTGTAGATCAACACTGTGTAATAGTATTAATCTTCGTCCACATCAACACAGTAGTCACTCGCTTCGATTCTAACTTGACCTGTGGGACATTCTCCATTAAAAACACTATCTTGTATTACTTCTGTTGTATTTTGTGCATCTTCATTACCCACTTCTTTATAATCATCATCTGTACTTGCTTTTTTATCATTTGCTGCTAATCTGTTTTTAATAGTTATATGCGGTTCAGATTTTTCACTGTTTTTATCTCTTCTGGAAGAGGTTTCAACATTATTTTGTTTAATTTTCATGTCATTTCGCTTGGCTTGCGTATATCCACCATTTTCATCAGTGGCCTCTGGCGTATTATTTGCGGTTATTTTCAGATCGTTTTTACTGTTGATTTTATTTTCTGTATATTCGTCAATTTTTTCGTGATTTATTATTACCGCATCACTTTTAACACCTATGGGTTCAAGTAAAAGCCTATTGTTGTTCTTTTTTATAACTTTACCTGTAGCGGCTATTATAATGCAAAGAATTAGAAATTTTGCAAACATTTTAGCACTTTTTATTGTTAGATTTTTAAACGTATGTTCTCGAAGGCAACTAATTTAAGACTGTAAGGTCATATGCTAACATTTCCACTAAAATAGTGGCTGCCAATTAACTTATTAGGTTAATTAGGTATTGTTTCTATGTGTCTACAATGCTTTGGGAAATCAACTGTCATGTATTATTGAGTGTTAGTGCGGATCAAATTAATAAGTATTTAGTTGTTTCATCATCATCAACAGCCTTCAAGTACCCCTGCTGGGCATAAGCCTCCTTTTGTCTGCGCCATCCTGCTCTATCACTGGCCATCGCAATCCAGTTCCTCCCAGCAACCTGCCTGATGTAGCCTGATCGAACCCAGGGATTCTTCGCACCCTCTGCCCCACCGTTACCGTAACCGCTGCCGTGATTAGGAATAGCGGGGCTGCTGGGGACTGAGGGCCGTGATTTTTTGGCACTATTCATGTGGAAAAAGTGGTTTAGCCGTAAAACGCCGCGCTGGCCAGTGCGTCTCGGCGAGTTTCTTCCTGTCACGTTGGCTTACGTCGAGTAATATAGTATCTTCATACTATATTTCTCGCCACAATTACCAGGGGAGACCTGATTTCGTTGTTTATGAAACAAAAATTATTATCACTATTTTGTAAAGATAGACTCTACTCTGCTTACCGTCCTAGACAGACAGCCATTTAAAATATTTATTAATCTGCAAAACTATATTGTAACTCGTTGAAAATGATGCATTTTTGTAATCCTACCATTAAATTCATACGTCTGCAATATCCACACAAATCTGTATAAACAGGGAAATAGGTATACAAGTCTGGGAAGTAAGTCTAGAAATAAAATAGGAGCGCTGCTGTTAATTGATCAAATTGAAAATAGCAGCCATATTTTGATATTTGTTGTATTTAAATTTTGTTTTTACTAATTTTAGTTCCGTTTCAAGACTTATTAGCCAAATCGTGGAAAGAAAAACTACACACACTAACGAACAATTTATTTAGAATAAGTTATGTTTAAGTACTAGTAACAATACTTTTTGTACAAACATTAATCCTCATTCACTTCGACATCCTTGGGTGAATATTGACAAGCATATCAAAGCTGAAGCAGCGCAGCTAAAGATGTTGCCGAATGATTAATCCTTATCCACATCAATACATTTGTTTACTATTCGGACTTGACCTGTGGGACAGTTTCTTCCGTCGAAAGCACTTTGAGGAGTTATTTCATCATCTTTTGAATTTGTGCCATTTTTGTTTTGCACAACTTTATGTTCCTCTTCTTTATTATTAATTATTTTATTGTTTAATATATCTTGTTCACTTTTAGGGTTCTGCGGTTTCTGCTTGTCTTTTTCAGGAGCCTTTTCATTGCATTTTTCATGAATAGTTGTAGAATCTTCTCGTTTCATACGAATATTGCCTTTGTTTCGGTCATCACTCATATATTTTACTTTATCGATACCAATATAATTCAATTCAGACTTTTTGCTAACCTTTTCTTCTCTCACAGAAGTTTCATCACTATTTTGTTTACATTCAACACTTTCTTGCTCGTATCTTACATCATCATTACCATAGGTTTCTGTTATATTATTTGCGACATTTTTCAGATAATTTTTACTGATTTTATTTAGATTTTCTATATTTTCAGCGACATTATTTGCAATTAGTTTCTTTTTATTAATATCCGTAGCACTATTCGTTACACTTATTGGATCAAATAAATACCTCTTTTTATCTGGCATTGCTTTCACCAATGCGGATAATATTAAGCTAAGAATTATAATTTTTCGTAACATTATGTCACTTTTCTTCTTTTTAACTGTATTTTTTACTATTTATTAATTGGTTTTATACGTATGCACTATGCAACGACTAATTCTAGACTGTGAGATCATGTTGCAACAAAATAGATTCTGACAATTGAATCATTAAGTATAATTAGGTATTGTTTCCACCTTACTGCAAGAACTTGGGAAATACACTCCAATAAATTATTGATTCATAGTGTTGTCAATATTTGAATTAAGTACTTCATATAGTAAGACACTTAGAATATAATACAATCTAATATGGATGGTAGGAGACACCATTTTGCTAAAAGATGTTTCTATTATGCTAACTATCCTAGGCTCTGTCTGCCTTAAAAACTTCCTTCTCATTAAGCTCGTTTCCGGTTGCATCTTTATCTGTGATGCTTTGGAACCTGCGTCTGCCGGACATCAACCCTTTTTGGAATGCATTTGTGCATAAAGTTTTTCCCACGTCAATCTTAGGAATGCAGTTATTGCATGAAATGTTATTATTTAGTGCTTTGTCGACTTAACTAAAACTACAGACGTTTAGTGGAAGATATATGTTAATACATATATACCCTCTTATTCTTAAAATGAAAGCATTTGTTAAAATATATTTTGGCTCGCCATGTCAAATATTGAAAAGAGCGATAGCGACAAAACATATTTTAACTAAAATAGGTTTAGCAAACGTTTGAAAGTATTTATGAATAAGGGGGTAAGAATATCCTAACACTCCTCAGTAACATGTAGGGTTAAATCAGTTATTCCTTGTCTGTTTGTAAAGCACAGCTTTTTCAGAATTGTTCAGAAGCTTTCAGAACTAAATGCACTTTTCCAGATTTGCCAGCTTTGCCACCGTGGCAAACAGTTACAGTTAGTACAAAAAAATAAAAACTGTTGAAGTTTGTGCACAGTACCCGACGGCACTATACACAAACTTCAACTGAGAGCATTATGTGAAACCTGCATCATTTTCAGTAGAAAAAAGTTGTCAATTGAATGCATGCTTGATTGTCAGAAAAAAAAACGCAAAATGTACTTACCACCTGTTTCTCTTCCCGTGCAAATCGTATAACCATTTTCCACATTAATAGGGTAGTATCCTGGGTTAAAAATAAATTATTTTGTAATGTTAAGAGAATAAAACGTCACAAAAAAATGTCTCTTGTCATTCATCATATCCATTTTGAACGTGATTTTAGATTTATTAATGCCGAAAAACTGATATTAAGAATAATATTTGACTCCAAGAAACTATTCCGTCGCGCCGTGCGTTTTTCATAGAAATCCCATGGAAAATATTCGTTTTGACGTTTAGAAAAAAGTATTTGTTTTGACTTGTTGGTAACTAGCGGATTGACGTTGCCATCACGCTATATATGGCGTTTGGGTCTAACGGCTTTAGGCTCTGTCTTCCTAGTTAGGGATAAAGACGTGTTAGTGTATATTCTGTATGCTAACCCTCTATTTCTCTCTCATCTCAGCCAATTCCCGCAGTTGCGGCCTCAGCTGTAATGTTATGCTGCAGATCCCGGGGTCCGCTTTCCAGCTTTTCTTCTCCACTTCGATCCTTGGAATGTAAGACGTCATTGTAAAATTCGCCGCACCGCGCCCCGGCGGAGGCGGCATTGCTATACATTAGTTTCCCACGTAACTTGCTGGTTTTCGCAAGAAATGACCGTACCAGCGTAGGCGACTTTCGTTCTTTGCAGTTTGTCTGCTATGTCACGGACATGACGGCTCCCGCGGATGCGGATGTTTCTCACGCGATATTTCAATAGGAGTGACGATAGAGTCAGAAAAGTATTGTCCGTCTTGTAGATTAAATATCCAAAAATAATGGACCCATATTTTTCAGTTTATCAAAAAAGTAAAAATTCGCAAAGATACAGAGCATCTTAGTTCCAGAGCTTGTGACATTACCGATATGTAAAAATCGTGTCGTCAATTTATGTTTTTCAGAGAAACGAAAAATACTTAGGTACAATACAATTTTTTTTAATAATCTAAGTGATGGGCCAAAAATATTCTTCCAGTCGTCATGCCTATTAGATCTTATTAATTCTGTATGCCGCATCAAAAATATCTGGGCTGAGTACCTTTATCCACAAAATACAGGGAATATTTTCGTAAGAATCGAACTACCCTTCGTTCGATTCCTAAAGGGGGTTTCCACGGTGGTCAGGAACACCCTCGCCCTGCCAAGTCATCTATGAACCGTTTAGTCGATTAGGCATCGGTGTCAGTGATGTCCACGAGTGTGGAAAATGGAATGCGATGGACGCACCGGGCCGGAAGGATTCCATCCATCTGTTGATTTTCTTAGTGTGGCTCCATATATACTTATTATCGAAAAAAGCTTCCATGTGAGAGGAAACAAAAACGGAGAATGTATTAGCTGCTTCTTGTTAGTAGATAGTAAAAGCCGATCAACTGATTTGCCGTGTGGTTCCCGGCAGAGTAAAATAAGACCACTCCAAGTCTTCCCGTGGATGTCGTAGAAGGCGACTTCAGAAAACACAGGCTAAGCAAAGCTCATAAACATCAGTGAGACCTCTCCAACCCGTCTGGCCAGCGTGGGAAGTGTAGGCTATATACTTTGACTGCTCTGGCTAATGAATGGCTCTGGTAGTACAGAAAGGGTTGTGCTCCTGCAGTGGAGACTAAAAAAGATGACGATGATCAACTGAATTGGCGAGAATCTAAATGCGGCTAGCACTCCTCTATTTTGACTCCCTTTTTGCCATCACGCTAAACGTGGCATTGGTCTGGTGGTCCTAACCCCTCCCCCTTCCCCCTCGTTAGAGATGTGATAAGGTGATATCCTTTCAAGCGAGGATTTCGGCACGTCACTTATCTGCCGTTACTGGATAGTCGCTGTGGCAGTTACGTTTTTGGACAGTCAGTCATATTTGATTTTATGTTTTTGACTGCCCCCGTGGCCCTGTGGTCAAGGCGTTTGCCTTGTGATCCGGAGGTCGTGGGATTTGAATCCACTGGGAAGCATACTTTAAGAAATGTTGTTCAATTTCAATTCAATTCAAAATATCTTTATTATCATAGGATATTTATAATATCTCTTAATAATACTTTGTTTTGTTTTGCACAAATGTTGACGTCAAATCGTTACTTACAGCTAAGTTTACGCCGCTTCCTAGGCGCAAGTGCAGAAGAAGCGGCAACAAACTGCACTGCACGTTTTCTCCAAAGACGTCAACTAACAAACTAAAAACTTAAAATTAGTTATATGGATGGACTGAGATTACATTGTTTGTTATGTCATAATTAAATTGAATTATAAGAATTACGAAATTTAAAATATTGTCAATTTGTAAATTTTGTATGTACCAATGTACCTAAATTATGACATGTCTAAGTATACAAACCTTTAAGAGGGACCCGCGCCAAGCTCAAGCCAGACCGTTTTGTCTTTAAGATAGTCATCGGTCCTATAATAAGCCTTCTCACAAAGTACTTTCTTTACATAAGCTTTGAATTTTCTGTCTGGCATTTCAAGGACCGATTCTGGCAATTTATTATAAAAAAGCATACACTTCCACATAAAAGACTTACTGACTGTATTCAGCCTGAAACATGGGCTGACTAAGTCATTCTTATTACGTAAATTTCTATCTGTAAAAGCACTTACTTTATTGAACATGGAAATATTTTTCCTTACATACATTATGTTTTCAAATATGAATTGTGATGCAAAAGTAAGTATACCTATTTCCTTGAATAATTCTCTCAGTGAGTCTCTCGATCCTAAACCGTAAATGGCACGAATTGCTCTTTTTTGTAAAAGAAAAATAGTCTGAATGTCGGCTGCACTCCCCCATAGAAGTATCCCGTAAGACATTAGACTGTGAAAGTAACTAAAGTACACTTGTCTAGCAGTTGCTACATCTATCAATTGTCTTATTCTCCTAACAGCGTGAGCCGCAGAGCTAAGTTAGTTTAGTTATATGAGCGCCCCATTGAAGTTTCGAATCAATTGTGATTCCTAAAAAGGTAGTACTCTCAACCAGATCGAGTTTCTGACCATTAATAGTATGTCAACGCAGGCTTGATTCACATTAGGAAGAGAGAATCGAATGCATTGGGTCTTGTTCGCATTTAACATGAGGTTATTGACTGAAAACCAATCAGAAATTAAAGATAAGGTGCTGTCCACCGCGCTAGCATCACTGTTATGTCGATCTATTTTAAATATTAGCGAGGTGTCATCAGCAAACAGCACCATGTCAGCCTCTTTCTCAACCATGTAAGGCAAGTCATTGACATAAACTAAGAAAAGGAACGGTCCTAGAATTGAACCTTGGGGTACGCCCATTTTCACATTAGACCCGTGTGATTTTACGCCGTTTATATCAACAGTTTGAAGCCTGTCTGTTAAGTAAGGTTCTATTAATTTAATTGACTTATCATCAAAACCGTATAATATGTTAGTTAAGATATTGCAGGCTTGAATTACGATATTCTCCGAAAAGAAAGAGGATTCCGTGGTTCGGAAGGCTGTGGATTGCGAACGCCACCTAGCGTTTGTTTAAACCTGTCCTAGGATTGGTTTTGGTCTACCCTTTGGGTTGCGGAGGTCAGACAGCAGTCGCTCGATGTAAAAACCAGTAACCTCGTCAAATCACTTTGGTTAAGTAGCGGACCCCGGGCTCGGAAGCGTTACCGCTGAGAATACAACCGGGAATACGCTTGGATGATGATGAGGTTATAATGTATGTTTCTTTTGCAGATGTGGGGGCACGCGGAGTGACCACGGACGGGCTGCTCAGCGCCCTGGCCCGCCTGCGCCGCGCCCCGCCCCCGATCCCACACCCCTCTGCTCATTCGCCACGCTCTGTAAGTAAAAAAAAATTAATTTATTGCTCTCCATACAATCACACGTGTTATGTATAACACATACATAAGTGTGTTATGTTACCGGTAAGATTGGGATGACTGGAGACTGATGTCGGCAGCGCCTGTATTATAGTTCTCCAGAGCTCTCTTTTCTGGATACGTGGTAATAATGTATGATGCTTAACATAATAGTTGTGTGTTGATAATGTGTACCGTTTCAGTTAGTAAAACCTAGATTTAGGATCTAGGAAGATAGATGAAATAAAAGAAAGACCAGATATCGGCAAATGAGATAGGTATAATGAACAACTATTACATTACATTAGTTACAAAGATTCACAAGAACACTAGGTACAGATTAGGTAGTCAGGGTCGTGAGTAATAGGCACTAGATTAGTTGAGTAGCCCTTCTAGGTAGAAGAACTACTTAGGTAGCTTCAGATGCTGCCGAAGACAAAAAAACGAGCGCCGGCCGCCGCGCCTTATATATCGGCATGGGCCCCCCGCTGCGCCTAAGAGAAGCGGAGGAGTGCTGGAGCCCGCGCGATGTCACAAATGGTACATACATTTTAACAGTTTAAGAGTGACTTACAAGCTAAAAAATAACTACATAGGTACTAACACCATTTTGATTTATTAAGATGACCTGGCAGGTAGAAAATCCCATCAAAATGACCTGTCTTTGAGAATATTATTTTTTGGTTATAAATAATACCCTATTAAAATTTGAAGTTGCCTCAAATACAAAAATACTTTTGCATGCGCCTGGCAATGTCAAAGCCCCGACTAAATCGTCTGGCTTATTTATTTTTTTGGCTTGCAATTA
The DNA here is from genome assembly GCA_963576875.1 of Acrobasis repandana. Taxonomy (NCBI): domain Eukaryota; kingdom Metazoa; phylum Arthropoda; class Insecta; order Lepidoptera; family Pyralidae; genus Acrobasis; species Acrobasis repandana. The sequence goes on along the minus strand of OY756238.1, from coordinate 13,918,915 downwards.
ATGTCTCGGTATCTATACGAAAAGGTGCTGAGTTCTGACGTAAGCTAAATTAAACCATATCGATAGCCATATAGAGTAGATATTTCTCTATCTATTCTGTGGTGGTACTAATTAGATTGCGATAGATCATAAGCGAGTTACAATCGAGTATCGGGTGAATGCTATTCGATCAGGCTAGTCGATGTTTCGGCTAGCCTGTTGAAGTTGGGATAATAGAAGGACAATGAATTAGTGATTATTTCTTAGCGATATTTATGTTAGGCGGAAAAAAAACGTAGAATGTATCAGCTACTTTAGATGCAGATAGTAAATTCCGTGGTCGCGTGGTCAAGGCGTTTGCCTTGTAATCCGGTGGTCGTGGGTTTAAATCCCACTGGGAAACATACTTTGTGAAAAGTTTTGTCATGTCTGGTTAGGATATTGCAGGCTTGAATCACCTGATTATCCGAAAAGAAAGATGATGCCGTGTTTTGGAAGGCACGTAAAGCTGTGGGTCCCGAACGCCATCTAGCGTTTATTCAAACCTATCCTAGGATTGGTTCTGGTCTACCTTGGGTTGCGGACGGCTATTATTATTATGAACTCATAGTTCAGTATATACAATTACCAATTAAATATACGAATCGCACGATATAAGAAATAGTTAAGTTTACTAGTAATTAATTTTAAATTCATAAAAATGATTGAGAATTATTAAGAAAGTCCTAAAATTTACTAAAAAGAACAATCAGTGGTAACACTTATCGTGACATTGGTGACGTAGTCTTGGGCCATTGCGGGAAGGGAATACACTATAATGAATGAATTACTTCAGGAATTTCACCTTCCAAAAACTAAAGTTACAAGACAACAATGTTTCGTTCACTGTCTTCCGCGATGTAACCGGTAGCATCAGTTAATATACATAAGTACATAGATTAACTAGGTAAAGTGGAGACATCTGCTACTTTTTACACTATAACGGATCGTACCCGGTAATTTTCAGATTACCTAGTTAAATTCGAACGGTAACATATACAAGTACACACACACAAGTTGCTTTAGGTAATAGAGGTTTGCCTTAGCAAACATTTGAACTGAAGAGAGGTACCGTAGGAATTTCATACAATTTCATACAAAGTCATGCTGGAAATAGTAGCGTACAATGTTAGAAATGAGTTTTCTTTTGAGCCCGAATACACGGTATGCATTTTGATGCAGTTGAAACGAAATTAAGGTCTGCTGCACACAGTTGCGTTCTTATCGACTGATATTATCGCATGCTTTATAGTAAAAGAGGTTGTTATAAGCAGTGGCGGCCTTAGGGGGTGGCGATCGGGGCAATCACCCAGGGCCTCGCTCTTGCAGGAGCCTCGCACAACAACCCGAGCTGATTTATTTTTATTAATTTAGTATTCTGATTCCTCGCTGTTAGTTATAATAAAACAAAATAAATAAGATTCAATTTAAATAATGCCCTACCAAGACATTAAAAAGATGGAAGAGAGAAGAGAGGAATGGAGGCATCTCCACTTGACTCCACCGACAAGAGCAAGCTCTTAAATTAAAGAAGAAGAAAGGCAAGGTAGGCACGTGCCTAGGGGCGCGCGGAAAAGTAACTGAGGCGGAAAAATTGTAAATAAAATTATAGGTTCAAATTGGGGTGGAAATAACTGGGACATGGGGCGGTACATTCAGGGGAGGCGAAATATGATTAGCGTACTGGCGCCAAATATGTTAATCAGGGCCTGATAAGAAGACTTTCGAATGACATACAAAGGACAAGGGCCTCGCAAAAAACTGAAGCCCGGGGCCTCGCGTTTGACGTGTTTTTATGTCTGTCTGTGGCATCATAGCTCCTAAACGAATAAACCGATTTCGATGCGGTTTTTCAATCGAAAGCCTTGTCTGTCGAAATGGTTCTTAGCTATGTTTTATGAAAATCGGTATAGCCATTCAAAGGTTATTACGGCATAAGTCGGGTTTTTTAAATATGTCTGGCACATAAACTTGTTGTTATTGCTACGTCCTTATCTTTTACGGGGTAGACACAAGCAAGGATCGCAAAAATGATCATGCATCTAATAATATTGGGAATATTAGCATTTAACACTCATTCCCTACATTGTCTCTTACGATTTGCATAGTAGGAAAAGCAGCTGGCTGGTATGGAAGAAACTGTAAAACTTTCCATAATTAACTTAAAATCGAGCCTCTTGCATTGTTAAGTCAGTTTGAGTGCACATTTATTGCATTGCACCCTCTCGCCCCTTGTCAGATTTGAGTGTACAAACAAGTAAGAAACAGAAAGATAGCCAAGTCAAAGCCAAACTAATTTACGAGTATTTATGTTTGGATGTTTGTACCTAGCACTCGGTAATGATAATTGTAATTTATTTTCGATTTCATAAAAGTTGTTGACGTCAGATCGTTTACTACAGCTAAGTTAAGTGCTGCTTCCTAAGCGCAAGTGCAGAAGAAGCGACGGCATGCAGCATTTTCTCCAAATACGTTGTTCAGTTTTTTTTAGATAACGAATACCTCTCATTGTAACATTGCTTTATTTTCGCTATAAAACAGTCCATCCAATAAAATCCCTGTGCAAATCGCACAGACGACAACTTACAATTAAACTAAAATTAAAATTTTATATGTGGACTGAGAAAACTTTGCTATGTTATAAATTAAGAATGATGTCATTAGTGAATTTGAAAATTATGTCAATTTGTTTTAGTATGTACTAAATTTACTCAAATTATGACATTTGTAAGTGTACAAATTTTTAGGAGGGACGCGCCTCAAGCTGAAGCCGGACTTTTTTGTCTTTAAGGTAACCATCAGTACTATAATACCTAAGCCTTCTTTAATAATGAACTATTAAATAAAATCTTATAAGCTTTGAATTTACTCTCAGGCATATCAAGGACCGATTCTGGCAATTTATTATAAAACTGTATCCACTTTCTCTTAAGCGACTTATTGACTGTTTTCAGCCTATGTAATACGCAACTAAGTCATTTGAATTACTTAAATAAAATATCTGTGAAATCTTGGTGAAATCGCTTACTTTATTGAACTAAGAAATATTTTTCATCCCATTTTAGCTCAGGGGCTTTTCTCCAAAAGCAATATGAAAGCCTACTTAGGTATTTTGGTTTCATGGTGTGGCTTGAAACTAGAGTTGTAACGAATACCCGGCCGCTATCATGTATCCGGTCTATCTGTTCCCCTTTTTGCTATCCGGCCGGATGCCAAATATTAGCGTAATATCCGGCCGATAGTAAGTTTTTATGCTATTTCAAATACTTAAGGCGAGATGAGTTTACAGCACGCAATACTGTGCGTGTTTTTGAAAAATCACTGTAATTTTATTTCTTTAAAATTTTACATAGGAATCATAATCATTTTCTACAGACACCTACAGAATCCAAAACATGATTGAGCATTTTTGGCTCGATAGAAAAAAATCACTTTCTCTCCTAAAACTTTAACTTCAACGCCTGCCATATGTATGGCCTGCTTGTATTATTTTCTTGACGTCTTTGGGCTGGTGTCACGGCTATACTAGATTCGTTTGGTTTAGCCGTGATACGGGCGACCCGTACGGGAAGCGCCTGTACTGCCCGTAGGGCTCTGAAACAAGATTTCAGTACGATTGAGCGGGTGGTGTTGCACGGGCTCTACCTGGAGCATGTTCCCTACGGAGCGGTCCGCGTCGCTATGAAATGATGTTTTCGCGCCTCACGTATGTCTCCGCTCCGTGACCTGTTCGGGCGTCCAGCCTTGTAAATTTTACATTTCTGTAGTTTATCTATAATGTACTGTACTCGTTGGCAGCTTTGTTGGCAAGGAGAGCGGGAGTGCAGCCAAACTGCTTTTTAGGGTTCCGTACCCAAAGGGTGCAAACGGGACCCTATTACTGTGACTCCGCTGTCTGTCCGTCTGTCTGTCCGTCTGTCTGTCTGTCCGTCAGTCACAGGGCTCTATCTCTTGAACCGTAATAGCAAGACACATGAAATTTTCACCGATTTTGTATTTCTGTGGCGGCTATAACAACAAATACTAAAAATAAAAATTGTTAAAAATTAAAGGGGGTCGTCATACAAGAAACGTGTTTTTTTCAGCGTTTTTAACTTGATCTTTATAATGGCTTTAACTAGATACTTGAAATTTACACTAATTATGTATTACTATGACCACAATAACAACAAATACTAAAAATAAAATAAAGTTAAAAATTAAAGGGGGTCGTTATACAAGAAACTTGTTTCTTCAGCGTTTTAAAATATTGTACGGAGGTACGGAACCCTTCATGTACGAGTCCGACTCGCACTTGCCCGTTTATTTCTTTTCACCCAATAGTTCAAAAGATATCTCTTTAAGATGTAAGCAAAATACCAAAAAACAGAACCTATTTGTGCCACCCCCCTCGGGCTTACCTCAGAGGGGTGGGGACTTTTGGTATGTTTGTCTCTTATCTAGTCCAAACAAAGTTCTGAAGTCTTTCTACTTCCGACCTTTCCATCTAGGATCACTCATTTACTGACCTAGGAATAGACCTAACAGAGGGCGCTAGTAGCACGTTATCATAATATTAGCTCTGTTATGAGTGCTATATTAAAATACTTAAAAGTGATATAGAGTGCCAAAAATTAAAGTGTGTGTGTATAACAGTGCAATTTCAAAGGACGAGTGTTATCTTCAAAAATTTTTAACCCATTTAACAGATATAATAGAAAAACATTACATCAATTGTGAAGACTTTTGACAATTATTTACACAAGACTGTCATAAATATTTTATTTCGGACATTAAAAGAATCTCAAATGTAGACGAAAATAGTGAAAAAAGTGGTATTAAACTCGGAAAACTCGGAAAAATAAAAACTGTGACGGTTAAACCTATTTGAAAATTAGTAATAGTGAATAGACAAGAATCAGTTTTGCGATTTAGGAGCCACGACATACGGTTCAATATTATATACCACTGACACTAACGCCATCTAGTGTCGATTAGAACAACTACAGACTCCTCCCATTTGACAGCGACATCTATCGATCCGGTTAAGAATCATTTGATACTGCATCAACCAATACCGCCATCTAGGGTCGAGTAGCGAAGTGAAAATACTACATAAGAAACAATGAAGACTACTAGAGGCCGCTTAAGTGCTACACCAGAAATAATAAACAAGACTAGTAATAAAATTAACTGCAAGAAATGTAAGAAAAACATAAAAAGCAATCAATACCTCATTTGCAATCAATGTAAGGACCCTTATGATACGGAATGCACTGAAGTTTCTCTTAAAAGATTCATATTAATGACCAAAGAAAACAAAGATAACTGGAAATGCAGCCTGTGTCGAAAATCAAGAATCATACCATTATTTAAAAAGGGGAATACTGATGAAATTAGCAATTATAGACCAATAGCACTTGTTCCAATCCTGTCTAAAATTTTTTAAATGGCTATGCGGGACAAAATTTTTGATTTCATTGAAAAACATAAACTACTAGTAGCTAACCAGCATGGCTTTCGCAAAAACATGTCAACAGCAGTAGCTTGTTTTTCGTTAGTCAAACTGATATCGGAAGCCTTAGATAAAAAAATGTCTGTTGCGGGTGTATTTTTAGACATGTCTAAAGCTTTTGACTCCATTTGTCACGATATACTGTTAAATAAATTACACAAATATGGCATTAGAGGCAATGCGAATGATTGGATTAGAAGCTATCTTTCTGACCGACAGCAATATACAGAAATATTAAAAACGATTAAGAAAACCAAGACTGTATTTAAATCTCCTTGGCAAAATAGCAATGGGCGCGGGGTTCCACAAGGCGGACTGCTCTCTCCATTGCTCTTTTTGCTCTACATAAATGACTTACCCAAATGCCTCAAACATGAGTCGGTCCTATACGCAGACGATACCACTCTATTAATAAAATGTACCAAGGAACAAGATTTGGACGCAGTTGCAAACTTAGAACTTAAAAATATTGACATTTGGTTAAAACGAAATAAACTAAATATTAATGTAGATAAAACAAAAGTAATTAATTTTCATCCTTACAATAATAGTACAATACAAATTAATGCGACATATTATTGCGACAAGATAAAACAAGTTAACCACAGTTCATTTTTAGGTATAATAATAGATAAAAATCTTAATTGGAAGGAACATATTAATAATGTTTGTGAGAAACTGGACAGATTTGTATATGTTCTACGTAGATTAAAGACGACATCCTCTCAAGAAACTGCTCTTCTGGCATACCACGGATACGTGGCATCGGTACTACGGTATGGTTTAATTATCTGGGGCAACTCGGTCGAAATGATTAAAGCATTTACGTTACAAAAAAAATGCAAACGAATATTACATGGAGTAGACCACCTAGAACACTGTAAACCACTGTTCAAAAAGTCGGAGATTCTACCTCTTCCATGTCTCTACATTTTCGAAATATGCTTATTTGTAAAAAGATATCCGCATCTTTTCCCTCTGAACGACACTGTTTTAAAAAAGAAGAGCAGTAGAAACCCAACCAAACTGTATATCCCAGCACAGAGACTGCAACTCTACGGTAACAATGTCTATTGTATGGCAATCAAAGTGTTCAATGCATTACCGAGGGAAATTAGAGAAATTAATAGAGAGAGTGCATTTAAATCAACTTTATTTAATTGGCTGCTAGATAAATGTTATTATACTACCGAGGAAATATATAAATGACAGCTAAATTGTATATTAAACGCTTTGACATGTAATATGATTGTGGACATAAATAGGTATAATTAATTTAAAAAATAATAATAATTAAATCTTAATCTTAATTTAACTAAATATTCCTACGCCTTATAGGCAGAGTATGTAGCACACACACAATTCTGTAACACCATTGTATCACCATATTCTAAGGAATAAATGAATATCTATCTATCTATCTATCTAGTTGAACTGAAATGTTTTAACTTGCCGCAATCTTTATAATCTATCTTTCTCAGATAAACTGTTTGTTTGTTAAAACTTTATTGTACACATAAAACAAATACAAATTACACGTAACATCAAGACATCAATCGGTACAAAGGCGGACTTATCCCAGATTGGGATATCTTCCAGTCAACCTTGAATTAAAACTATTATCTGTTTGCAAGTTATATAGCAATGTATGACAAAAACATGAAGTAAAGAACACATTTCTGAAAATCTACCGTTTTTGGACTTCATACGAGTAGCTAGACAACGATTGGGAACAGGTACAAAGTGTACAGCAACAATGTTGTATAGAATTTTATCAGCTTTCATTATGTAGTACAATAAAACTTTCTATGACGTATGTACTCGTATGCGAAATAAAAAATATTCCCACTGCATGAACACGGGAGATGCGCTAAGATTTTTTTTTTTGATATTTTACTTTACTACTTTGTCATCAAATAATATACCTCTTCTTCTTTTTCGTCTAAGCGCCTTCGCGGTTGCATCCTCAGCTGTGCTGCTTCTTAGCCTGGGGTGCGCTTTCCCGATTTTTCTTCTCCAAATATAACATGCATGTCAATGGTCACCCAAGGATGCCAAAGATCTTGCAAAATAAAGACGAAATAGCCAGAACAGTTTTAATGATTTGGCTTTAGTTTTACGACCGGCCGTCTGCCTGACGTCAACCCTCTTTGGGAATGTATTTGTGCGAAAAGTTTTACAACCGGCCGCCGCCCGACGTTAACCCCCCTTGGGAATGCAAGTGTAGCACGAGATGTTTGTGCTACCCATGCACAATTACAGCTTTCTAGTAGGCAGGTACTAACAATAACAATCTCTGAGCCAAGCTGCGGACGGACCGACGGCAAAGTGTATATATTCTTTTCCGCCGGACTGTCCAGGGACTTCGGAACTCAAAAAATCGTTTTGTAGGAAGTATTGTACAAAATAACAAACCGGCCAAGTGCGGATGGCCGGATCGGACTCGTGCACGAGGGGTTCCGTACCAATATCTGTACATCATTATTCCAAAGGAGGGTTGACGTCGGGCAGGCGGCCGGTCGTAAAACTATTGCCAAATCGTTTAAAATTTTCCGGTCATTTCTTCTCCAATTTGCTAGATTTTTGGCATCCTTGGGTGACTATTGATATGCATATTATATTAGAAAAATAAAAAGCGGGAAAGCGCACCCCGGACTCCGAAGCAGCATCTGAGGATGCAACCGGGAACGCGTTCAGGTGAAGATCTATACAACATTAGACACTTTATTTAGTATCGAGCAAAAGACGGCAAAAAATCACGTTTGTTGTATGGGAGCCTTTAAATATTTATTTTAATTTAATTATTTATTTTTTAAAGTGAATATAGAACTAAATATTCTGTAAATATTTCAAGCGTCTAGGTACCTGTTGACAATATTAATATCGAGCATAAACGGCAAAATAATCACGTTTGTTGTATGGGAGCCCCCCTTTAATATTTATTTTATTTTGTTTTTAGTATTTGTTGTTATAGCGGCTACACAAATACATCATCTGTGAAAAATTCAACTGTCTAGCTATTACATGTTCATGCACGCACATACAGCCTTGTCACAGACAGGCAGACAGACGGACAGTGGAGTCTTAGTAATTATGTCCCGTTTTTACCCTTTGGGTAGGTACGGAACCCTTAAAATATTTCGGAATTAATAATAAACATTTTATTTCTTAGTACATTTTATTTTAATTCAGGGCATACGAGTCAAACTTCGCCGGTTTTATGTAAACCCTCCGAATATAGCGCGTCAAGTCAGACAAGTCCACATCATAGCGCACGACTTGTTGATACAGCCTCAACAAAGAGCGGAGCTTCCTGTATTCTCTGTACCTGTTAGTCATTACTGCAGCATGGACGGTTTTCCTTTGATCATACATGACCCTCCTCAGTTTGTAGAAGAGATATCCCAGCATGTAGCGTTTGTCTCCTCTGAACGGACTTGTCAAACTTAACGCTTCTCTAACTTTAAATCTTGCGTGGATCAAAAACTGCAGAGCGCACATACTCAGCATATCCAGCTTTTCCTCTTCTACTTTCCCTTGTGGTTTCTTATCGCTGCCGTCAACCCAATCATGCCAATTATTTGTGAAAATAAACCACCAATGATTGAATCCATAACGATAATTTCTTCTGAAATCCATCAACTTTGTAATATCATTGTAATCCTTTCTATCCGGTGAATCAGTTTTATTTTCATAATCTTCGATTTGATCAAGTGTCTTCATTTTTTTTAGCAGTAATTTTTTATCGTCATCATCGTCATCATCGTCTTCGTCGTCCTCCATTAGTATATCAGAATGATTCAGCGACGTTGATAATAAATCATCGAAATTGGTCACGTTCCCGAAGACCACGAACTTAGCGTTATCGGACACCAAAGGTTTGTAATGGACATACGCTAAGGCTTTTGACAAGATGTATATTAACAGGATGTTTTGTATTATGAACGTCATTGTAGTATAATTCACATTTCAAACTACATGTACTCCTATAGTAATATCTGTAAATATATTAAAATTTGTTGTTACCAAACTACCCACTTAAAGATTTTAATTCAAAAAATAGAAGTACCTACTTAATTATTCTTTTTAGGGTTCCGTACCTCAAAAGGAAAAAACGGAACCCTTATAGGATCACTTTGTTGTCCGTCTGTCCGTCTGTCAAGACCCTTTTTCTCAGGAACGCGTGGAGGTATGAAGCTGAAATTTATACCAATTACTCAGGTCTACTGTCCCTTGAAGCTGTGAAAAAATCAAACTTCTAAGCCAACGCAATCAAAAGATACAGCCGTTTATGCCGCAAATTTTCGACACTTGCAAGGGAATCAAAACCTACAGGGTGCTTCCCGTGAACTCAGAATCTTGAAATTTGGTACGAAGCAACGTCTTATAGCATAGATAAAGGAAAAATTACGAAAACCATAAATTTTTAGTTACATCACATAATATATTTTTTTTTAATAATTTTAAACTTACTACCCGTTTCCTCATAAACGCGTAGAGGTATTAAATTGAAATTCATACCAAATACTAAACCTTGCAGGTTTGTACTGAACCCTCGGTGCGCGAGTCCGACTCGCACTCGGCCGGTTTTTTTAATTTCTAATAATACCTTAACTATAAATTTCACATAAAGTTCTCATTATAGTCCGGTTAATCAAGGTTAAATTAAAATGCACTATGTGTTATAATGCGAGTATAATAGTGCGAGTCAGACTAATACATGAAGGGTTCCGTACCTCCGTACAACGTTTTAAATAAAACGCTGAAAACCTATACGTTTCTTGTATGACGACCCCCTTTGATTTTTAACTTTATCTTATTTTTAGTATTTGTTGTTATAGCGGCCACAATAATACATAATCGGTGAAAAATTCTAATCGTCTTGCTATTACTGTTCAAGAGCTAGAGCTCTGTGACGGACAGACGGACAAACTGTAACCGCCTATTTCTCTTACGTAAGTAGGTTCCTAACAGTATCAGAAACAAAGAAAAAATTTATTCTGTCGAGATCAGAATACTTCGCCACTTCAGGAGGGTCTATAACCAAATTGACCAAGTTGAAACAAGTTGCGCTAAATAACGATATTTTTTTAGTACACCATTATCTTTTATACAAAAGCTACGGCCAACTGTACGACTTTGACGACCTCCGTGGTGTAGTGGTTAACACGCCAGTCCGCCACACCGGAGGTCCCGGGTTCGATCCCCGGTCAGGTCAAGATGGAAAATGATCTTTTTCAGATTGGCCTGGGTCTTGGATGTTTATCTATATATGTATTTGTTATAAAATATAGTATCGTTGAGTTAGTATCCCATAACACAAGTCTCGAACTTACTTTGGGGCTAGCTCAATCAGTGTGATTTGTCCCTATATATTATTTACTGAAAGACGAAGTTAGTCTTAACGAGCAAAGTTGATGGACTATGGTGAATGGATCAAAGGTCGCCACTACCTACTACACTAGCCATATGAGTCAATATTACCCGCAGATTCGCTCGCGTCAGTGGTTGCCAACGTCACACAAACTATTGGACGGCACATATTTAGCAAACTTGTAGATATTGTTTTTAGTATTTTTCATTTCAAAATAAATTCAACCATATTACGTTGTAGTAAGTATATTTTTTAATCCTTACATAAAATTCTTTATAGCTATTCGGAGGGTTTACATAAAACCGGCGAAGTTTGACTCGTATGCCCTGAATTAAAATAAAATGTACTAAGAAATAAAATGTTTATTATTAATTCCGAAATATTTTAAGGGTTCCGTACCTACCCAAAGGGTAAAAACGGGACATAATTACTAAGTCTCCACTGTCCGTCCGTCTGCCTGTCTGTGACAAGGCTGTATGTGCGTGCATGAACATGTAATAGCTAGACAGTTGAATTTTTCACAGATGATGTATTTGTGTAGCCGCTATAACAACAAATACTAAAAACAGAATAAAATAAATATTAAAGGGGGCTCCCATACAACAAACGAGATTATTTTGCCGTTTATGCTCGATATTAATATTGTCAACAGGTACCTAGACGCTTGAAATATTCACAGAATATTTAGTTCTATATTCACTTTAAAAAATAAATAATTAAATTAAAATAAATATTTAAAGGCTCCCATACAACAAACGTGATTTTTTGCCGTCTTTTGCTCGATATTAAATAAAGTGTCTAATGTTGTATAGATCTTCATCTGAACGCGTTCCCGGTTGCATCCTCAGATGCTGCTTCGGAGCCCGGGGTGCGCTTTCCCGCTTTTTATTTTTCTAACATAATCTAGCAAATTGGAGAAGAAATGACCGGAAAATTTTAAACGATTTGGCAATAGTTTTACGACCGGCCGCATGCCCGACGTCAACCCTCCTTTGGAATAATGATGTACAGATATTGGTACGGAACCCCTCGTGCACGAGTCCGATCCGGCCATCCGCACTTGGCCGGTTTGTTATTTTGTACAATTCTTCCTACAAAACGATTTTTTGAGTTCCGAAGTCCCTGGACAGTCCGGCGGAAAAGAATATATACACTTTGCCGTCGGTCCGTCCGCAGCTTGGCTCAGAGATTGTTATTGTTAGTACCTGCCTACTAGAAAGCTGTAATTGTGCATGGGTAGCACAAATATCTCGTGCTACACTTGCATTCCCAAGGAGGGTTAACGTCGGGCGGCGGCCGGTTGTAAAACTTTTCGCACAAATACATTCCCAAAGAGGGTTGACGTCAGGCAGACGGCCGGTCGTAAAACTAAAGCCAAATCATTAAAACTGTTCTGTAAAATATTAAAAAAATAATCTTAGCGTATCTCCCGTGTTCATGCAGTGGGAATATTTTTTATTTCGCATACGAGTACATACGTTATAGAAAGTTTTATTGTACTACATAATGAAAGCTGATAAAATTCTATACAACATTGTTGCTGTACACTTTGTACCTGTTCCCAATCGTTGTCTAGCTACTCGTATGAAGTCCAAAAACGGTAGATTTTCAGAAATGTGTTCTTTACTTCATGTTTTTGTCATACATTGCTATATAACTTGCAAACAGATAATAGTTTTAATTCAAGGTTGACTGGAAGATATCCCAATCTGGGATAAGTCCGCCTTTGTACCTATTGATGTCTTGATGTTACGTATAATTTGTATTTGTTTTATGTGTACAATAAAGTTTTAACAAACAAACAGTTTATCTGAGAAAGATAGATTATAAAGATTGCGGCAAGTTAAAACATTTCAGTTCAACTAGGTCAGTAAATGAGTGATCCTAGATGGAAAGGTCGGAAGTAGAAAGACTTCAGAACTTTGTTTGGACTAGATAAGAGACAAACATACCAAAAGTCCCCACCCCTCTGAGGTAAGCCCGAGGGGGGTGGCACAAATAGGTTCTGTTTTTTGGTATTTTGCTTACATCTTAAAGAGATATCTTTTGAACTATTGGGTGAAAAGAAATAAACGGGCAAGTGCGAGTCGGACTCGTACATGAAGGGTTCCGTACCTCCGTACAATGTTTTAAAACGCTGCTGAAGAAACAAGTTTCTTGTATGACGACCCCCTTTAATTTTTAATTTTATTTTATTTTTAGTATTTGTTGTTATTGTGGTCATAGTAATACATAATTGGTGAAAATTTCAAGTATCTAGTTAAAGCCATTATAAAGATCAAGTTAAAAACGCTGAAAAAAACACGTTTCTTGTATGACGACCCCCTTTAATTTTTAACAATTTTTTATTTTAGTATTTGTTGTTATAGCCGCCACAGAAATACAAAATCGGTGAAAATTTCATGTGTCTTGCTATTACGGTTCAAGAGATAGAGCCCTGTGACTGACGGACAGACGGACAGACAGACGGACAGACAGCGGAGTCACAGTAATAAAGTAATAACCCTAAAAAGCAGTTTGGCTGCACTCCCGCTCTCCTTGCCAACAAAGCTGCCAACGAGTACAGTACGTTATAGATAAACTACAGAAATGTAAAATTTACAAGGCTGGACGCCCGAACAGGTCACGGAGCGGAGACATACGTGAGGCGCGAAAACATCATTTCATAGCGACGCGGACCGCTCCGTAGGGAACATGCTCCAGGTAGAGCCCGTGCAACACCACCCGCTCAATCGTACTGAAATCTTGTTTCAGAGCCCTACGGGCAGTACAGGCGCTTCCCGTACGGGTCGCCCATATCACGGCTAAACCAAACGAATCTAGTATAGCCGTGACACCAGCCCAAAGACGTCAAGAAAATAATACAAGCAGGCCATACATATGGCGGGCGTTGAAGTTAAAGTTTTAGGAGAGAAAGTGTTTTTTTTCTATCGAGCCAAAAATGCTCAATCGTGTTTTGGATTCTGTAGGTGTCTGTAGAAAATCATTATGATTCCTATGTAAAATTTTAAAGAAATAAAATTACAGTGATTTTTCAAAAACACGCACAGTATTGCGTGCTGTAAACTCATCTCGCCTTAAGTATTTGAAATAGCATAAAAACTTACTATCGGCCGGATATTACGCTAATATTCGGCATCCGGCCGGATAGCAAAAAGGGGAACAGATAGACCGGATACATGATAGCGGCCGGGTATTCGTTGCAACTCTAGTTTCAAGCCACACCATGAAACCAAAATACCTAAGTAGGCTTTCATATTGCTTTTGGAGAAAAGCCCTGAGCTAAAATGAGATGAAAAATATTTCTTAGTTCAATAAAGTAAGCGATTTCACCAAGATTTCACAGATATTTTATTTAAGTAATTCAAATGACTTAGTTGCGTATTACATAGGTTGAAAACAGTCAATAAGTCGTTTAAGAGAAAGTGGATACAGTTTTATAATAAATTGCCAGAATCGGTCCTTGATATGCCTGAGAGTAAATTCAAAGCTTATAAGATTTTATTTAATAGTTCATTATTAAAGAAGGCTTAGGTATTATAGTACTGATGGTTACCTTAAAGACAAAAAAGTCCGGCTTCAGCTTGAGGCGCGTCCCTCCTAAAAATTTGTTCACTTACAAATGTCATAATTTGAGTAAATTTAGTACATACTAAAACAAATTGACATAATTTTCAAATTCACTAATGACATCATTCTTAATTTATAACATAGCAAAGTTTTCTAGCCAGTTCGTCCGCTGCATCATTGCCCAGTGAGCCGCTGTGGCCTTTGATCCATTGGATTGTGACCTTGTTGTTATACTTACAGATTTGTTCCAGTGCCTTGTGGCATTCTAGAGTTAGTGCAGAGTCGATCATCGGGTTCCTCAGAGCATGAAGGACTGCTGCGCTGTCGGTTAGGATACGAATAGACATGTCCGTTACCTTTAACCTGTTGATCTTCGCCGCGGCATGGGATATGGCTACACATTCAGCCTGGTAAATGGAGTTTTCCTTACCCAAGGCCGTGGCGTAGTAGATATTGAGGTCGTGCGAGAAGACACCGGCTCCTACTCCTGTCTTCGAGCCATCGGTGTATACTCTTACCTTATTGGTATTTGAGTTATCATTATTGTCTTCATGTAATTGTATCTTATATTTCTTGTCGAACCAAAATTGTTTTTTGATTCTGTCGTTTATTGCTCCCATTAGATTTGATGAGCACATAGCTGTTGATAGTATTGTTGTGTGAGGAGAGCCTGAGTTCTTTTTCCAAAGGCCTAAGGTCCAAAGTCTCATGGCTGCAATTTGTGCCTCTTGTTTTATATGAAGGTGCAGTGGGGTGATGTCCAGTATTACTTCCATAGCAGCCGTTGGGCATGTTCTCATCCCGCCGCTTATGGCCAGACATGCCATTCTTTGGAAGCTCCGGAGTTTTTCTTGTGCTGTTGTTATTGTTGTGCGCATCCACCATATAACGGCCCCGTAGGTGATGGTGGGCCTTATTACGGCTGTGTATAGCCATTTCATGATTTTTGGACTAAGCCCCCAAGTTTTCCCCACCGTTCTGCGGCAGTGCCAAAGTGATAGTCCAGCCTTTTTCAGCTTTTCATCTAGGTGTTTGGCCCAGTTAAGCTTGCTGTCTAAAGTGATTCCGAGATACTTCACTTCACTTAATAAGGTTAGTTTGGTGCCGAACAGTTTTGGCATGTTGTAGCGCCCTAGATGTCGCTTGTTAGTGAACATCACAGTTTCTGTTTTATTGGCGTTGACATTTAGTTCATGTTTGACGCACCATTTTTCTACAATTTTCAGGGCACCATTGGTGCGGTTGCAGGCTGTGTCTGCAGTCTTCCCTGGTATCATAATCGCAAGGTCATCCGTATACCCTACTGTGTAGTAGTTGTTATCGTTTAGGTTTGTTATAAGATCGTTTACGACTAGGCTCCATAAGAGTGGTGAGAGAACTCCGCCCTGCGGGCATCCTCTAGTAGCTAGTGCTCTCACAGTGCCGCTTACCGACATTTGTATTTTTCTGAGCCTTAGCATGTTGTTTATCCAGCCTATAATGGTTTCTGGGACCCCATGGTGCCTGAGGGCCTCACAGATGCTGTCGAAGTTTGTTTTGTCAGCTCCTTCGATATCTATAAAGGTACCGAGGCAGAGATCTTTGTTTTTTATAGCTTTCTCAGCGATGTCAGCCACTTCGTGTAGGGCTGACTCCGTTGATTTTCCTGCAGTGTATGCATGTTGTTTTGAGTGTACGGGATTTTCTTCCAAAACGTTATCTCGTATGTATCTATCACATAGTCTTTCTTGTGTCTTAAGGATGAAATATGAAAGACTAATAGGTCTGAATGATTTAGCGTTTGTGTAGTCTGTTTTCCCTGGTTTTGGTATGAAGACTACTGTTACCTCTCTCCAGGATGTTGGTATATAATTGTGTGCTAGGCTCGCAGTGAGGAGTGATGTTAGATGTTGTACTATCACCTCTTCCCCCTATCTTAGCAGACCTGGGAATATTCCATCTGGTCCTGGTGCCTTAAATGGTTGGAAGCTAAGGTACGGAACCCTTAAAATATTTCGGAATTAATAATAAACATTTTATTTCTTAGTACATTTTATTTTAATTCAGGGCATACGAGTCAAACTTCGCCGGTTTTATGTAAACCCTCCGAATATAGCGCGTCAAGTCAGACAAGTCCACATCATAGCGCACGACTTGTTGATACAGCCTCAACAAAGAGCGGAGCTTCCTGTATTCTCTGTACCTGTTAGTCATTACTGCAGCATGGACGGTTTTCCTTTGATCATACATGACCCTCCTCAGTTTGTAGAAGAGATATCCCAGCATGTAGCGTTTGTCTCCTCTGAACGGACTTGTCAAACTTAACGCTTCTCTAACTTTAAATCTTGCGTGGATCAAAAACTGCAGAGCGCACATACTCAGCATATCCAGCTTTTCCTCTTCTACTTTCCCTTGTGGTTTCATATCGCTGTCGTCAACCCAATCATGCCAATTTTTTGTTATTATTGGCCATACGATCCAGTGATTAAATCCATAACGATAATTTCTTCTGAAACCCATCAACTTTGTAATATCATTGTAATCCTTTCTATCCGGTGAATCAGTTTTATTTTCATAATCTTCGATTTGATCAAGTGTCTTCATTTCCTTTAGCAGTAATTTTTTATCTTCATCATCGTAATCATCGTCTTCGTCGTCCTCCATTAGTATATCAGAATGATTCAGCGACGTTGATAATAAATCATCGAAATTGGTCACGTTCCCGAAGACCACGAACTTAGCGTTATCGGACACCAAAGGTTTGTAATGGACATACGCTAAGGCTTTTGACAAGATGTATATTAACAGTATGTTTTGTATTGTGAACGTCATTGTAGTATAATTCACATTTCAAACTACATGTACTCCTATAGTAATATTTGTAAATAGATTAAAATTTGTTAGATAGTACCAAACTACCCACTTAAAGATTTTAATTAAAAAAAAACCGGCCAAGTGCGAGTCGGACTCGCGCACCGAGGGTTCCGTACAAACCTGCAAGGTTTAGTATTTGGTATGAATTTCAATTTAATACCTCTACGCGTTTATGAGGAAATGGGTAGTAAGTTTAAAATTATTAAAAAAATATATATTATGTGATGTAACTAAAAATTTATGGTTTTCGTAATTTTTCCTTTATCTATGCTATAAGACGTTGCTTCGTACCAAATTTCAAGATTCTGAGTTCACGGGAAGCACCCTGTAGGTTTTGATTCCCTTGCAAGTGTCGAAAATATGCGGCATAAACGGCTGTATCTTTTGATTGCGTTGGCTTAGAAGTTTGATTTTTTCACAGCTTCAAGGGACAGTAGACCTGAGTAATTGATATAAATTTCAGCTTCATACCTCCACGCGTTCCTGAGAAAAAGGGTCTTGACAGACGGACAGACGGACAACAAAGTGATCCTATAAGGGTTCAGTTTTTTCCTTTTGAGGTACGGAACCCTAAAAATAGAAGTACCTACTTAATTATTCTTTTTTAATTTCTTATAATACCATAACTATAAATTTCACATAAAGTTCTCATTATGGTCCGGTTAATTAAGTTTAAATTAAAATGCACTATGTGTTATAATGCGAGTATAATAGTGCGAGTCAGACTAATACATGAAGGGTTCCGTACCTCCGTACAACGTTTTAAATAAAACGCTGAAAATACCTATACGTTTCTTGTATGACGACCCCCTTTGATTTTTAACTTTATCTTATTTTGAGTATTTGTTGTTATAGCAGCCACAATAATTATAAATACATAATCGGTGAAAATTTTTTATCGTCTTGCTATTACTGTTCAAGAGCTAGAGCTCTGTGACAGACGGACAGACGGACAACAAAGTGATCCTATAAGGGTTCAGTTTTTTCCTTTTGAGGTACGGAACCCTAAAAATAGAAGTACCTACTTAATTATTCTTTTTTAATTTCTTATAATACCATAACTATAAATTTCACATAAAGTTCTCATTATGGTCCGGTTAATTAAGTTTAAATTAAAATGCACTATGTGTTATAATGCGAGTATAATAGTGCGAGTCAGACTAATACATGAAGGGTTCCGTACCTCCGTACAACGTTTTAAATAAAACGCTGAAAATACCTATACGTTTCTTGTATGACGACCCCCTTTGATTTTTAACTTTATCTTATTTTGAGTATTTGTTGTTATAGCAGCCACAATAATTATAAATACATAATCGGTGAAAATTTTTTATCGTCTTGCTATTACTGTTCAAGAGCTAGAGCTCTGTGACGGACAGACGGACAAACTGTAACCGCCTATTTCTCTTACGTAAGTAGGTTCCTAACAGTATCAGAAACAAGGAAAAAATTTATTCTGTCGAGATCAGAATACTTCGCCACTTCAGCAGGGTCTATAACCAAATTGACCAAGTTGAAACAAGTTACGCTAAATAACGATATTTTTATAGTACACCATTATCTTTTATACAAAAGCTACGCCCAACTGAACGACTTTGACGACCTCCGTGGTGTAGTGGTTAACACGCCAGTCCGCCACACCGGAGGTCCCGGGTTCGATCCCCGGTCAGGTCAAGATGGAAAATGATCTTTTTCAGATTGGCCTGGGTCTTGGATGTTTATCTATATATGTATTGTTATAAAATATAGTATCGTTGAGTTAGTATCCCATAACACAAGTCTCGAACTTACTTTGGGGCTAGCTCAATCGTCACACAAACTATTGGACGGCACGTATTTAGCAAACTTGTAGATATTGTTTTTAGTATTTTTCATTCCAAAATAAATTCAACCATATTACGTTGTAGTAAGTATATTTTTTAATCCTTACATAAAATTCTTTATAATATACTCGATAAGTATTGAATAAAAAAAAATAAAAAATATATTTGGTGCTAAAAATCCGCCATTTTGTTTTTTTTTAAAATTTTATCCGCCATTTTTTTAAATTAATTTTGATACCCAGTGACACTCCGACAAGCATCCATACACATCTATATCATATCGTTAAGACGATACACGGTGTCCAGTGCTGCATTTGTCAGGAAACGGAGATATCATTTAAAAATTTTAACTACTAAAACCTAGATAACCCTTCAAACTATTTTATGAACCACTGTTTACAGTTTAAAGTGAGAACGTTAAGCTTTAGTTTATGTTTTTGCCAAAAGTGGCCGTTATTCGCAAAAATGCAAACTAAAGCTTAACGTTCACATTTCAAACTGTAAACAGTGGTTCATAAAATAGTTTGAAGGGTTATCTAGGTTTTAGTAGCTTAAAATTTTAAATGATATCTCCGTTTCCTGACAAATAATTTATTTCAAATGGGGGCAGCACTGGACACCGGTGTGTCGTCTTAAGGCCGCCGAGCACTTATTAGTAATCTGTGGCCGAGCGTGCCAAAGAAACGTACATATGCACATATATGTGGGATAAAAATATTTTAATCCAGCCAAAGTATGAACGCATCTTTTATTTGTTTACGTAACGGAACGCAGCGGATGGATGACAGCTGATGACAGAGAGGTATGGGTGTGTGAGTGAAAGAGGAGATATGGCGCACGGTGATGACGACGAACGAACGTTGCCTGTATTGTATAATTTTATTTCGGATTAGCAAGTAATAAACAGTTTTTTGAAGAATCCTGCTCGTTTATTTTGCTATACAATCCCACATACATTTGTGAATTTGATCGTCCGTTGTCGCAGTAGTATATCGGATAGTAATGAAACGACCGTATTGCTCCGAAGCTGGTTTATTACTGGGCTAGATACCCACAGTTACTTGCATATAAATAAATGAGTTTACATACAGAACATCTCCCTCCACCATTAATTTGGAAACCTGTAACAATGATAACAATACAATATCCAATAGATAACAAAACCATTTAAACTTAAATTAAATATAAGTAGGTAGGTTTAGTCTACATATACATTTTATAATTTACAGGTTTTCGTACCCTTTTAGAACGCACGGGTAGAACTTCATTGTTCAAATTACTATTAGAACTACCTTCTGTTGGTACTACCTCTGGGACGGCCCCAGACTCTGTTGGTCGAGGCTCATCCTCCACCAACTCGCAGGCCTCCGCCCACTCCTCATTATTATCATCATTACTCTCTTTCTCTGACATATTCTCGGGGTCAGTCACCACCGGCACCTCCTCCTCTTCTACACTGGAGGCCACGGTAGGGCTGGAATATGACCGCGATGGCGACGCCACGAGTGGCGGTGTCGTGGGACAAGACTGAGGAGCGAACGAGGGCCGCTGAGGCAACGGTAAAATGCTCGGATTCGGTGGCAAGGAGCTACCTGTGCCGACCTTTTCATTAATAATAGGCAATGTTAACCTTCTTATCTGATCTACGTGCCTATACCCATAACTATTATAGTCTTTAAAATAAACTTGAAACATTCGAGACCCTACTGGTTTCATTATTATTCCTGCACTCCATTTACCTTTCCTAGCGATAAACCATCTTGCCCATACAGCTTCACCTATTTTAAATTGCCTATTTGGTTTTAATGCTGCTGATTCATTATTCAGACTATCACTACTTTTATTATTTTGTGGCAGAATAAGATCCAGTCTGCATCTCAGACTGCGACCTAGCATTAGTTCAGCCGGCGTTGAACCTGTAGCACAATGAACAGTATTTCTATAACTAAACAGAAAACTCTGCAGTTTCTCTATAATCTTATTTTGACAAGCATTATTTTCCAAAATTATGCATTTTAACATTTTTTTACAAGTCTTAACAGAATTCTCGACTTGTCCGTTACTAGCAGGATGGTAAATGGGCGACGTTAGATATTTAATACCATTCATTAGACAAAAATTATGAAATTCAGCAGAATTTATTTTGGCGTCATTATCAGATACAATAACATTAGGCACACCAAATCTGCAAAACATTTCTTTTAACTTTTGTATCAGCGCAATCGTAGAAGTGCCACGTTCCATATAAATACATTCCAACCATTTGGAGTACGCATCTATGACAATTAAATATATCGCGTGTCCTATAGACATATAGTCTATATGAATACGGTGCCAGGGCCCCGGAGGCCGCGGCCAAGGCGCGGGGGGCGCGCTCGCCGGCGCACTGCGCACGGCCGAGCAGGCTGCGCACGCGCCGACCCATCGCTCAATATCGACGTCGATCCCGGGCCACCACATTCTACTACGGGCTGAACTTTTAGTTTTTACTACACCGAAATGTGCTGAGTGAAGTTCTTTTAACATCCGTTCTCTAAAAACAGCCGGAATAATTATCCTATGACCGCGAAATAAACAGCCATCAATCACCTCTAAGTCTGCCTTACAATTGAAATAAGGCGCAATTTGTTTACATTTTATTTTCCTAGGCCAGCCATTGTTCATGTACTTAACAACTGTCTTTAATACCTTGTCCCTATCAATAGCCTGTTTCAAATCTCTGAACATAACCGGTTCCACAGTCTCCTCTAAAAATAGAAAATACCTAGAACTAGCGTCCTTCTCGCTTTCATTAGGTAATGACACTGACAAGGGTGACCTAGAAAAATAATCTGCAACATCGTTATTTTTTCCATTTATGTACTTAGGTATATAGTTATATGCAGATAATATTATGGCGTATCTTTGTAGACGTAAAGCCGCCGTCACTGAGACTCCTTTGTTTTTATCAAAAATTGATAACAAGGGCCTATGGTCAGTTTTCAATATAAAAGGTTCGCGACGGCCATAAACGTATTGATGAAAATGCCTAACTCCAAAAATAATAGCCGTCGCCTCTTTCTGAATTTGACTGTAGTTCTTTTCGCTAGCCGTTAAGGAGCGGGAAGCGAAGGCGATCGGCCGCTCGCTCCCGTCTGCGGCTTGATGCGCCAGCACGGCGCCGAGGCTGGCGGGGCCTGCGTCCACTGTCAGCACGAGCGGGGCCGAGGGATCGAAGTGCGCCAGCACTCGATCGCTAGCCAAAATGCCTTTGACATTCTGGAATGCTTTTTCCTGACGCTCGTCCCAATGCCAATCTATGCCCGCGCGCAGTAATTCGTGCAAAGGATTTAATAATGCTGATGCATTCGGAATGAAATTCCGGTAATAATTAACTACCCCCAGGAACCGCTTAAACCCTAACACGTCGGTGGGCGCGGGCGCACAAAGAATAGCTTCTACTTTAGTGGGGCAAGTCCTTAAGCCATTCTTGTCAATAACATAACCTAAATATGTTACGCTTTCCTCAAAAAAACAACATTTATCTTTCTGTAGCCGCAGTCCTGCTTTTTGTAATCTACTCAAAACTTCCCGTAGTCTAGATAAATGTACTTGCTTACTAGGTCCCGTAATACATATATATCGTCGAGCCATATACTTACTCCTTCTACGCCCGCCATTAGGGTTTCCATCGCCCTTTGGAAAATGGCCGGTGCGCATGATAGTCCATAGACTAAACGCGTATAAGAAAAAAGGCCCTTTTGCGTATTTATTGTACACAGCTTTTGGGATGATTTAGATAAGGCGAACTGATTATAGGCATTACTTAAATCTAATTTTGAGTAATGCTTCCCTCCACCTATCTTAGAGAAAACTTCTTCTATTCGCGGTAAGGGGTATTTATCAATTTCTAAATCCTTATTTAAGGTACATGAAAAATCTCCGGCTATTTTTAATTTACCATTCTCTTTTAATACAGGGACAATGGGTGTAGCGTAGTCTGAATAACTGACCGGTTTTTAAATACCTAAACTCACTAGTCGATCAAGTTCAGCGCTTACCTTGTCTTTTAGAGCGAAAAGTACGGTACGTGGCTTGAAAAACTTTGACGAAGCACATTCTTTCAGCTTTAGATCTACTTCAAACCTATTAAAACACCCCAGTTCATCCTTCCAAAGGTCCTGGAACTGTATCAAAAGACGTGGCACTTCTTCGCAGCTTTTATTTACACGAATCATGTAGTTCTCAGTAGCAAAATAAATTTTAAATTTGGCCATAAAGTCACGACCTAAAAGGGGGGGTCCGCCGTTTTCCAAAACATAAATTTTAATATCATGACTTGATTTCAAGTATTTTATGTTCGCTATAAAATACCCCAAAGGCGTGATTTTATGTCCATTGTAAAGACACATGTTTAAATCGCTCTTTAACAATTTTTGGTTATAAAAATGCTGCAAATATAATTTATTTGAAATAACCGAACTGCCCGATCCCGTATCTAGTTCCATACTTATGTCTACATTATTCACTATTACCGATAATATAATAGGCTTATTGTCAACATACCTCAGGTTGTATAGTTCACACTCACTGCAATCCTCTTGAACCCTAACCATTTCTTCTGAACCAATATTATGTGCATTTGAATTTTTAGCCGCACACTGCGCATCGCTCTTCACCGTGATCGAGCCTGTGGGCGCGCTGTGGGCCGCCCGCACCGCCGCCGGCCGCGCTGCCGCCGCCCGCGCGGCGTAGCTCGCCCGCGTAGAACACCGGCTCCTCCTTGATGTGAGGGGCTGCTGGTCCTGCGCCGCCCGCCTTTCGCGCACACTCCGCTGCCTGCGCAATCTCGAGCGCTTTCGCAAATTTCATGGTTTTAGAATCTGCTTCAAATAGACGGTCGCGCACATGTCCCGTTCCAAAACCTATTACGAAACGATCGCGCAGCAACATATCCAGCTCAGCACCAAAATCGCAATATACTGCTAGCCCACGTAGCCGCGCAGCCCAATCTTCGATGCTCTCACCGTCTGATTTGACTGCGTCGTAGAACTTGGCTCTGTCCGCTAAGGTCGACCTTTTTGGTGAAAAATGACTATTGAGTAACTTCACCAGCTCACTATAACTAGATTCCTCGAGCTTATTCGGATGCACGAGGTTCCGAACCAAACGGTAGGATTCATCCGATAAATTTGTTAACAACACTGCACTTTGGTTTTCTGCCGAAATATCATTTAGTTTAATAAACTGCGTTAATTTTCCGTGAAAAACTTCCCACTCATGGACTTTGTGGTCAAAAACGCCTATATTTCCAATGTACTTTGCCATTTCCGATCGCGGGTAGATATAAGCCTCGTCGCCAGTTAGTATATCGGATAGTAATGAAACGACCGTATTGCTCCGAAGCTGGTTTATTACTGGGCTAGATACCCACAGTTACTTGCATATAAATAAATGAGTTTACATACAGAACACGCAGGCGCTACGCGATAAATTAGTGTAACATGCATGTGGTTTGGATTGCGGCATTGGCCCGTCACGATGCCAACCTCGCTTATGAAAAACTAGCTCGCTGTAATTTTTCACACAGGTACATTTAACTTACACAGTACCAGGGCACTCAGAAAGAGTTTTTGTCTAGGGAATATTTTTTATATGGAACATTTTCTTGAGATGATTTTTTACGATTTCAAATGTGGCCTAAAACTGGACGAGTCGTTTCATCGACTTAAAATGACATTTATGGATAAAGGACCTTCAAAAGCAACTAGCTATGTACCGTGCAGCGCGTTCGTCTGTCTACCTTTGGGGAATGAACAAAGAAGTGTTAGTCCTTCGACGGCTGTTACCGAATAAAGTGTGCTGGCAGTGAACTATTTTACTCAAGAAAACAAAAGAATTACATGCGAAGAAATTCAGCATACACTGCAGATTAGTCCGAGAAGCATTCATAACATTCTACACGAGCACCTACGCGTGAGGATAGTTTCGCGATGGGTGCTGCCAACCTTACCGAAGCTGAGAAGCAGGTGGAATGGAGCCTTGACGTGATTAGCAAATTGGAAGCAGGCTCGTCTCGGCATATTTACACACATTGTGATAGGTGACATGCCAAAAATTATTACACATTGGACGAGTTTTTTAATGATAAAGATTTGAGAAAGTATTAAATTCATGACAAATAACCTATGTATATTGAAAATTAAAAAAAAACATTTAAATTAATGAAAATAACCATGACTTGTAAAAAATAGTATGACATTTAAAAATAGTATATAATAACCAAAATATTGACATAAGTAAGAAATAAATAAAAATAAATTGATTAAAGAATTACAGTTCATTAGAAAGAAATGTAAGTATTTAAATAAATAAATATAGCTAGTATTTAAACAGATAAATAAACACTGACATAGTTCAAAAAAATCCACATGCCGTTCTATTGTTTTCTGTTGCAATGCCCTATCAGGGTTCATGTTGTACCTACTAAATTATGAAGTGACTATGTAGTGTAACTAGTGTAATATATTATGTACAATGTGAGAAGTAATAAATAAATTGAAATTGACGATTCTGGATTCATCAATACGATCCAGAAACAAAGCATCAGTCGACACTCTGGCTGTTTCAAAACGAAACAACGCCTACAAAAATGAAGCGATCGAGAAGTGCAGGGAAGGCTTTAATTGATTGCTAGTTTCTTCACTTTGACGGGGTATCTGGTCAATCTCATTACGAAATTAAAGCAGCATCAACGCCAAATGATACACTGCTAAATGCCTGCCAGAAGTTTTTTAGTGTAATAAGCAACAAGTGACCGAACACCGGGCTCCTATTTCGACAAACTCTAGACAGATTTGGCTTAGGGCCGAAATTAATACCTAATTGTAATGGTCATATCTACACGCCTTTATGAAGCTTCGATCAATATACTCAAATTGTCCTACAACAAACAAACATTCAAACACCGGATTGTTCAGTAGAGACACCGGAGACTCGCTCCCTTGTTCAATTATTACCAATAGCTTGCTTCACAAATAAGACATGGTAACCTTAATAATCCACAGGAACAGTGTTGTATGTGTCATATTTTGAGATACGCCACATGTATGTGAGTCACGTCGTCACCCAAATAGAGTCCTGTTAATATTTGTCCTAAACAAATCCTCCTACGACAATACCACCAAACAGACACAAACTACGCGAGTCTCTTTCCAATAATATTTTCACTTATTTGTATTAGGATTTCTCACAGCTTTCACCAAGAGACACGTGCGTGGCCGACCCAGAAGAATTTTATTCTACCCTTTAGAAGAACCTCGGAAATAAAAAATAAAGAAGAATAGTGGAAGGAAAGATTAAAGGGAGACGAGGAAGGGGAAGACCAAGGATGAAGTTTTTTAAACAAGTGATGGAAGGGTAAGGAGTATGGTCCTACCAAGACATTATTAAAATGATGGCAGAGAGAAGAGAGCAAGCTCTTAAATTAAAAAGAAAAAGAAGAATCTCATGTTGTACGAGGGCTGATAGATAATTTGCCGAGACGATGAACTTAAAAATAAGAAACAAAAAAAAAAAGAATTCAGTTCATTTTATTCTGGCATCTTCTCAAAAATAAAACGTCAAATTTGAATTTAATAGAACTGATGGAATTTGTATGAGAGGACCTAGAACTTTGTCCTGATTTTTCTTAACAATGGAAAGAAACGGAATTCATACGGTGAAAAGTTTAACGTTTTAAAAGGGAAAACAGCAATCCAGATAACAGTAAGGCTAGACACTTTTTTACGTAATTCTGCTCCTCCATGTAGGAGGTACCTACACTTCACATCTGGGTAACAGATTTTTATAAACGTCTTTTTATCTTGCAAAATAATTATTTCAACTTCATTTTAGTTGCTTGTATTTTGGTCACCCAAAAGATCGATTTGCCTAAGTATCCTTGACCGAATCGTCAAACGTTATGCTTTGAACGATATGGCGGTTATTAGGCTCATTAGGCTTAAATCAAGACTGCACATCTTGATCGCCCCAACAAAACGAATAGCCTACGATATATAGATTACAAAAAGATATATTATTTATAAATAATCATCAGGTCTTTTTTGTCTCCACTGGAAGAGGACGACCCTCCCTACACTACCAGATCCGTACTTGGCCAGAGCAGCTAGAAGATTTAGCCTCTCCACGCTGGCCAGACGGGTTAGAGAGTGGGGTCTAATTTATATGTTTAAATGTAAGTTGGAATGATAAATGCTAAAATAAACCGGCCAAGTGCGAGTTGAACTCACGTGGAGAGGGTTCCGTACGATGTTGGCATTGTACGGAACCCTTTCTACGCGAGTCAAATCTTATGTTTTACAATAGGTACTCTTTCTAAATGTAAATTTTAAATCTACTATTTCTTTGTGAAGAACTAAGTATCTCTTTTGTGCTTCGCTGCAGAAAAAAAAGGTGAGTACATCCTCATAACAAATAAGATAAGAAATAGAAGACGACATTTAAAAGTGTTTTTGTATGATGTTCGTTTTTAAATATTAACAAAATTATAATTATAAGATTACTACATATTAAGGTTTCTGGAATCTGACCCAAATTTGTTTATGGTAACTAAAAAAAGTATGAACGGACTGTTAAGGGAAATACCGGGCGGCAAATGAACAAGCGCAACACCAGGAGTGTAACAAGAGCTTTAGTTAGTTAGTTAGTTAAGATCTTTATTGCACCAAAACATAATGATACAGATAAATAGATTAAAGAAAACAGATGTCAAAAGGCGGCCTTATCGCAGCTGCAATCTCTTCCAGGCAACCGAGGTACTTGGAGATGTTTAACGAAAACAGGTGAGGTGCGAAGTTATATGCAAGAAGAAAAAAGTTTAATTAATAAAGATACATACAATACATACATACAAATATAAAATATATACATAAATACATACATACCTATATCAATATGTACACAAAAAAGAAAATCCGAGCAAGGTAAGTGTGGAAATAAAGAAAGTCATATTATAATAAGGATAGAAAGTGCGACTTCACTTGAGATTTAAAGCTGGCTAGCGTTTCAGCACGCCGGATGGGCGGTGGTAGTGCATTCCAGAGTCGAACTGCCTTGACCGTGAATGATTTTCCATAAAATTCAGTGGAGTGTGTAGGCATTTTTAAAAGTAGATTTTCAGCACTACGTAAGTTGTGACCTTGCGACACTGCATCACGGAAAAAAACGAAGCGTTCCCTTAAATACCTAGGAGATTTGGGATTAAAGAGTATGGTATATAACTGGGAAAGGGTATGCCAATCTCGGCGAAGTCTGATAGGTAACCACTTGAGTTCAGAGCGGAATTGAGACACATGGTCGTACTTACGAAGACCGTAGATGAACTTAATGCACATATTTTGGAGACGCTCAAGTTTGTCAAGTTGCTCCTCTGTGATATTAAGGTAACATGTATCGGCATAATCAAGGAAAGGAAGAAGAAGGGAGTTTACAAGCATAGTTTTGGTGCGCATTGGCAGAAATTTTCTAAGCCTCTTAAATGAACTAAAAGCACAGAAATTTTTTCTACTGACTTCAGCTAATTGCGGTGCCCAATTTAGTTTATTATCCATCATAAGTCCCAAATTTTTAACTTTCTTACTCAGGCTTATAACCACACCATTAAAAACTATCTGGGGCATGAGTGACATATCGATATTGATAGTAAGTCGGGGGTTACCAATAATAATGGCCTGGGACTTGGTTGGGTTAACTTGGAGGCCATGGGATTTACTCCAGACAGATAAGCATTCCAAGTCATGATTGATTGTGTCAATAGCAGATGCGAAGTTTTCCACATCGGCTTGTGAATAAATTTGCAAATCGTCTGCATAAAGGTGGTAGGAGGACTGAAGCTGTGATGTTATGGAATTAATAAAAAGTGAAAATAAAAGAGGAGATAATACGCCACCCTGCGGTACGCCACAAGTCACCTCGCACCAAGAAGAATATTTATCCTCAATGCGAACTCGTTGCCGACGTCCATACAGGTAAGATCGAAACCACTCCACTGCCGAGGGAGATATGTTGAGAGAATGCAGGATGCCTAACAGTATATCAAGATCTACTGCATTAAAAGCATTGCTGAAGTCTAGAAGAGATATAACAGTTATAAGGTTATTATCCATTCCCCAGCGAATATCCTCCGTGACTTTTATTAGGGCAGTAGTCGTACTATGACCAGGACGGAAGCCGGATTGTAAAGGATTAAGCAGATCATTCACGTTAAGGAAATGACTAAGTTGTAGTTGAACTGCTTTCTCAAGGACTTTGGAAAGAAAGGGAAGAATGGAAATCGGGCGGAAATCAGTAAATGAACCAGGATTGTTCTTTTTGGGTAAAGGAGTTACATGAGCATCTTTCCAGGCGTCCGGGAAAATACCAGAGGATAAGGAGTTGTTAATAATAAGAGTAAGGATAGGAAGAAGTATATCAAGGATAGGGATGATCATATTACGACTAATGCAATCACTGCCAATAGCATTTGAAGAGATAGATCGTACAATTTTCTCAACATCACGATCGGCAATTGGACAGAAAGTAAAAGGATCAAAGGTTGGAGTTGAACGACTTAGTAATGAATTGAGAGTATTGGACTTGGTGTTAGCATCAATTGCAGCAGAAGTGGTGAAGTGGTTATTCAAACCATCGATGTCAATGTTGGAATTACAGTTATCGTTTGATTTACCAACTCCTAAAGACCTGAGAAATTTCCAGACTTTGGCTGGATCGCCGTTTTGAACTGAGTGGAAGACGTGGCGACGTTGAGCCTCTCTACAAACCTTATTGCAATTATTTCTGGCTTTAACATACTGGGCGCGATATCTGTCTGGATTAGATGAATATTTGGACTTAGCCTTGTTTTTTAGTGCTTGAAACTTTCTAACTTCATCTGTGAGCCTTTTTTTTGAGCTTTAGCGGCCTTTCAGATAGATATAGACTCGTTTCAGTGTCGTATCGGTTCGGAAACACCGCTGCAGGAAGTTGATTCCACAGTTCGGTCGTAGGTGGCAGAAAGTTCCTTTTAAAACGTACGGTGGTTGATTGCCAACTATCCAAGTGGTGCGGATGAAATTTTCATTTCAGTCGGGTGGTGTGGTCGTGAAATTTTGCAGCAGGTATTAGGTCGAACAATTCTTCAGAGCATTCTCCATGATAGATGCGATAAAAAATGCACAAGGATGCAACATCCCTACGTAGAGCCAGAGGATCGAGACGGCTGACGAGAGTCATCGTCGATTATACGAGTTGCGCGATTTTGAATACGGTCAAAAGGAAGAAGTTGGTATGTAGGTGCCCTGGCCCAGAGATGGGAACAATATTCCATATGCGGCCTAACTTGTGCCTTATACAGCTGAAGGCGATGTGCCGATGTGAAATATCGCCTTGCTCTACGAGGATACCTAGTTTTTTAGAAGCCAACTTGGCCTTGTCATTCAGATGACCGCAAAATCAAACGTCGCTTGAAATCTTGACGCCGAGAATTCCGATCTTCGGCTGAATATCGAGGCAAGCGCCCTGAAACGAGGGAGATACGACAAAAAGACTTTTTTTTTGGGGTGAACGCATAAACTTGTGTTTTATTGGGGTTAAATTGGACTAAGTCGGAAATACCCCAAAATATTGGCTTGGCCGGTAAACGTGGTGTCTACCGTGGTATCATCTGCATAGCAATGAGTGCTGTTGGATTGCAGCATTATCATTGATATGCAGAAGAAAAAGCGTAAGAGACAGAACACAGCCCTGCGGGACACCAGCATTCACGGGCTTATATTCAGAGCATGAACCATCAACATTTCAACAATGACTTTGATGCTGCGCCCTGTGAGGAAACTGGTCATTCATTGGCACAATTTCACAGGCAACCCGAAAGAAGGAGGTTTCGATAAAAGAGCCTTGTTTCTATATATACTTGAGATCCTCATAACGAGCCCTTTCATTTGATATACGACACAGTAAGGATTGCAAAACTTTTTTTTAATTTTCCTAATTTGACCCCGATATTGACCCTTATTTAAAAAAAAGCATTTATTTTCTTTGCACATCTGTGTTTGGGTCATAGGATTACACCATCCTACAAAATTTCACCCGATTAAGTCCTGTAGATTCGGAGCAAATTGACTGTGACAGACGGACGGACAGACCGACGCACGAGTGATCCTATAAGGGTTCCGTTTTTTCATTTTTTGTACGGAAACCTAAAAACAACATACCTATACTTAATCACGCTCATGTTGTTTCAGGCAGTCGGGTTTTTTGTTTTTTAATTATTACTATAATAGATAAAAGCTTAATTTATTTATTCATAATAAAAACATGTAGTACAGTAGAGGATAAAAAAAGATAACGGTATGAAACATTAGACTAAACAAACACAAATAAATAAATATTAAAATAACACAAATAGGGAGAAGGCGGGGAAGATGATGATCATGAATAAATTAAACTTAACTAAAAAAATTATAAAATTAAGTAATTAATTTTAGATTACTTAATTATTACTTGTTTACGGCATTTTCTATCTAAGCATTCCTTTCACACTCTGTAGCAAATAATTCAACAATAACCTTTCAGAATAAAATATAGGGCACTGGAGCAGGTGGGAGCAAATTAAATCTGCCCTTTTAGCCCTACACCCGGCACGACTGACATTCAGTAATTATTCCTACATTATATAAGTATACACAAGACAAGAAATGAGGGGTTACTTCCTTCGTTAATTATGTTGAATGTCAAAATCAGAGATGTTGGAGGCATCTACTTACCCACTAGATTCTTTGATAAAGTGTCAAAAGAGTAACTTGTTTTGAAACGTAGTGACGTATTATATAACGCGGTAAGCCTATTCAGGCTTATGATGCAACTACATGGAAAGTCACCTACAGAAGTCAATTTGTGTCATTTAAATTGTATCGCAGAAAACAGGCTACATTTTTACTTTTGACGTTTAGCGAAGTCTCATTCTAGCAACAGGAAATGCCGATGAGAGGGAAAGAGACAAAATATTGTCTATATAAAAAGGTAACTTTTTAGGGTTCCGTAGCCAAATGGCAAAAAACGGAACCCTTATAGATTCGTCATGTCTGTCTGTCCGTCCGTATGTCACAGCCACTTTTTTCCGAAACTATAAGAACTACGAGTATACTGTTGAAACTTGGTAAGTAGATGAATTCTGTGAACCGCATTAAGATTTTCACACAAAAATAGAAAAAAAACAATGAATTTTGGCGTTCCCATTCTTAGAACTGAAACTCAATTTTTTTTTATTAAACCCATAGGTGTGGCATATCTATTGGATAGGTCTTCAAAAATGATATTGAGGTTTCTAATATCATTTTTTCTTAACTGAATAGTTTGCGCGAGAGACACTTCCAAAATGGTAAAATGTTGGTCCCCCCCCACCCCTCTGTAATTTCTAAAATAAGAGAATGATAAATCTAAAAAAAATATATGATGTACATTACCATGCAAACTTCCACAGAAAATTGGTTTGAACGAGATATAGTAAGTAGTTTTTTCTAATACGTCATAAATCGTAAAATGTTACCTGCTGCTACAAAACCCTTCATGGGCGAGTCCGACTCACACTTGGCCGCTTTTTTGCTCTTTGGTAAAAACAGAAGAGAGAAAAAAATCATCGGGATGTAAGCACGGTATGACTTTTGCCTTGTTTTTCCGTTACACTTTGCATAATAGATGTACATATTGTAACTACTTACTCGTAATGTAACAACTTGCTATGGAAACTCAAAGTAGAAACTTCAGAATTTGCACGGCGCCAGTTAGTATGAATTAGCAACCGTAGCTGACGCGTGTTGCTTGTTATAAATTTGCAGGCGCTTATTAAACTAACTACAATTGTATTTGTAATGTAGTTATGAAAATATCTGCCATATTTCCGCCTAAGTTTAGAGGAATTTCGAAATAAAATCATGATTTACGGACAACATTTTATTAAGAATTAATTACATTAGATCTGTTGTTTTTGTATTTTATTTTGTTTTGAACAATCGCTTCCCAGTAAGACGGTGGATGTTCCTTAATAATATTAACATTTCCAATAAAAATATCTTTTGCTTGATTTTGAGAGTTTGGGTTTACATTATTTTCTAATGATAAATCTCCCTTTTCTCTTCCTAATTTGTAAATCGTTTCTTTATCATCAATTGTCTTGTAATTTTTCAGAATTTTGGTATGATTTTCTACATAATTGAACTCAAGTTCTTTTAAAATGAAAATATCGTTTAAATCATTTAAGCCTTCATCTCTCACTTTATTGTTTCTATTCCGAGTTAAATCTTTTCCCACTTTTACTGTTTTCCTGAAATTTTCATGTGATTTAAAAACACCAACCTTCTCAAATTTAGTCTCAATATAGTAAATAATGTTATTACTTACATTGCATTTAAATTCATCACGGTTAAAAACAAAAGTCGGTGGTAAATTATATGGTAGTCTGAATTTAAAAGGAATATCATACCATTTCTTTGGGGCCACTGATTCTTTTTTTGTATTTTTTATAACATAATTATTATGTATGTAGTATTCCTTGTTTCTGTATGAGATATCATGAATGCTTCTATAGAAATCTGTAAGTTCCAGAACGCCAATTCCTTTTAAAGATATTGTTATTTTGTCAAATATTGTTTCTTTTTCAACATAATATTTAACATCGCCATTGATTGTATCACCAGGACCAAATTCGCCATCACTTGTAAACACGTTTATTTCACAAACCACACCCATTTTAATCAAGAGATTAGTAAAAAACTAAATAAATATTACATGACTTTACTATGTTAATATAATAAATTAGGTACTGCTGCCACGATTGATACATGTAATTATGTTCAGTTATTAATTTGAATAGATAAATACTAAATTAATCAATGTAGGTATACTGATATGATAGACTTATCAAATTTATTTTAGCAAGCTGATTAAACACGTTTCAAATAAATATACTTAAGTAGATATATTTTTCGAAACAACTGTGATGATTATAGACTGCGTGTACCAGCTTTTCTTTTCTTTTCCACTACACACGGTATTTATGCGAAGTGGACTACGAAAAGGTATATGTTTAGCAAGTATATATATATATATATTTATGTAACAATGTACATTGTGTATTTTATGTATACTACACTTTAACTATATCTTGCAACCCACATTTAGACTTTCTGTATAACCCAAAGGTTGACTGGTAGACAACGCTTTTAGCGTTAAATTCGCCTATTGTTCTGTACAATTTGTATTTGATGGACAATAAAGATTAAATAAATAAATATAATAAAAAATAATAATAATAAAAAAATCCGCTATTTCGTTATTAAAAAAAAAATCATATTCTGAGTGTTACTCTCACAATTAAGACGAATCTTACGACACTCCTCAAGCTATAATCCACCAAGCCGTTCAGGCTGCCGAGCGTGCCAAAGAAATTTACATACCTACATAATACTTATTCATACACTCGTAAATACAGACCATGGATCTGTACTCGAAAAACATAACCCTCCTTCTGGCGCAATCAGGTAAAAAAGGGAATAATCACCATAAAAAATGATGTGTAGTATGTGTATTTTGTACACTGATGATATGATGATATCAAATAGCTCCATCTGTCCTTCAGGTTTGAACCTGTAATTAGATTCTAAGTGCTTTTAGCGTGAGGTTGTATTGTATCTAAACCAGCCTTTATTTAATGTTTATAAAATAAAAAATAAATAAATAGGTATCTTTTTCTTAATTTTTATTAACCTACGTTAGGTTATTTGACTCTTGGCTCTCTCTGCCTCATTTCAACTTGTCTACAGCAGTGTCTTTCAACGTGTGGCTCGTGACCCCCTAGCTAGGGGGTATTGAAAACTGGCACGCCAGGTTTTCATACAAATTGAAGGACTTTTTTTAACTATTAGTATATACAGATCTGTGGCGAAGCCTCAATAAAAAAAAATATATATATTTTAAATTAATTCATTTCCAATAATATCAACAAATCACCCTAATAAATTCAAATACGTAAGCTCAACATTAAACAATCTCTTGCAATCGTCAAACAAACGCCGAATAGCGGTTCGCGGTTATACCCGAACTGGACGTAATGAAATCGATGTTAAAATGTCTGTTGTAGGTAAGCTTGTATTACTCGTAGGTATCACTAATTATGAAAAAAAATGTATGGATTTGATATTTGTTACACAATAATGCACAGGTTAGAAACAGAGGTAGGGGGTCGCGAAACACTTTTACATACTAAGGTGGTCGCGTCATGAAAAAGGTTGAAAAACACTGGTCTACAGTAAAGCCCAAAAACTTGGTATTTGGTAACTAATCTACAACTTGGTCATCGACTGTAAAATTCAAAATTCAATTCAAAATATCTTTATTATCATAGGGTATTTATAATATCTCTTAATAATAGTCACTTTGTTTTGCACAAATGTTGACGTCAAATCACAGGCCGGAAACTCCTAAGGTACGCGCAATATGCGTCACCCAGGCGTCCCCGTTCCCCGTCCCCGCACCTCTCCCCCGTTTTCGCCTCGATTCTCACGTTGGCCGTCAAGAACCGGGGGAGAGGTGCGGGTGCGGGGAACGGGGACGTATATTGCGCGTACCTTAGAAGAGTCCCTTCTGTTTACTCTTACTGTATTCTGTGGTCAAATCGTTACTTACAGCTAAGTTTATGCCGCTTCCTAGGCGCAAGTGCAGAATAACTGTCAAAGGTATGTATGTAGATATTACTCAGGTGTACGTAGATACAAGTAACTAAGTCTTTTATGTGTCAGGGTCAGAATATTACAGTTGTAAACCAATTCAGTACTTGTGTAATGGTAATTTCATTATCGAGTGTGTCAATATACGATTTTTCAAGCTTCCTAAAAGCATCTGACTTAGCTGGATTACTGTCATGTAGTAACAACAGTCAATGTTACACACAAGTGATCTAGTGCGATGTTTTCCTTTTATTTATTTTTTTATTCTTTTATTTGAGTGCGTTTGACCTCTATCTAGCCTGATGAGAAGCTAAGATGAGGTCTAAGGTGTAACACGCAGATTCAAAAAATGCCTATTCACTCTTGCCTTGAAATTCCCTAAATCATGTGTATGGGGAAACATCGACGCAGGGAGGGAATTCCACACCTTAACGGTTCACACAATGAAGGAGGAGGCGAATCGAGAGGTACGATGAGGAGGAATATCAACCACAAATGGGTGGAATCTCTGTCCACGTCGTGTTGTCCGGTGGTGGCATGGTGCAGGGGGAATAAAATTATGTAATTCCTGCGCACACTTTCCGAAGTGCAGCCTGTAGAAGACACAGAGATTTGCTACTAGTCGGCGATGTTCGAGGCTCTGGAGCCGTCCTGCCGTAAGCACCTCATCACCAACGAGTCTTCTGGCACGTCTGTCGATAGCTCCAGGGCTTCGAGCTGATAGCGGGCAGATCCATCCCATAGGTGGGAGCAATACTCTATACATGAGCGGAGCAACATCTTTAACCGGAAGCAAGTGGTGGTAATTGAAAGACCGTAAATTGGGTAGTTTCCTGCAACTAAAATAAATTATTTGGTACTGTTATAAAACTTCACAAAATAATATCACTTGTCATTGATCACATCCATTTTGAACGAGATTTTAGATTTATTAATGCAGAAAAACGGATACTATGACGTCACAGTACGATATTTCATAATCTCATAGAAAATGTTTGTTTTGACGTTTAGAATAAACGGAAAAGAGTCGGACTCGTACATGAAGGGTTCCGTACCACCGTACAATGTTTTAAAACGCTGAAGAAACACGTTTCTTGTATGACGACCCCCTAAGTTAAAAATTAACTTTATTTTATTTTTAGTATTTGTTGTTATTGTGGTCATAGTAATACATAATTGGTGAAAGTTTTAAGTATCTAGTTAATGCCATTATGAAGATCAAGTTAAAAACGCTGAAAAAAACACGTTTCTTGTATGACGACCCCCTTTAATTTATAACTATTTTTTATTTTTAGTATTCGTTATATCCGCCACAGTCATACATAATCGGTGAAAATTTCAAGTGTCTAGTTATTAAGGTTCAAGAGATAGAGCCCTGTGACTGACGGACAGACAGACGGACAGACGGACAGACAGACGGACAGACAGACAGACAGACAGAAGGACAGACAGCGGAGTCTCAGTAATAGGGTCCCGTTTGTACCCTTCGGGTACGGAACCCTAAAAAAGTGTCAGAGACACGTGACCCGCGACGGGTCAGCTATCTCTTTTACACGTAGGGTCTGTGACAGAGACGGACTGAACCTGTCCGGGGCGTACGCTTCATGTACTTTCAAGCCTGAAACCGCTTGGCCACTGCCGCTCCAAACTGCACTGTAATATCCGCTAGTTTCATGGCCCAACCGTCAGAATTAATTCCATTACGTCCTCACACAGTTAATAACTATGAACATAAGGATTAACAGTTTAAGTTCCGATAGTGGAACCACGTGGAACTTCAACGCTGAGATTTAATCAGGGATTCGTAAAGCGTAGAGTAGATACAACATTGATTTATATAACTTCTAATAAATATACTGAAACTATTATTACCTATTCTTGAATATACCAATGGGAGATATACCCTTGAACAACCTTACTTATTATTAGCATTATTATTTTAGCCTATTTCAGTGTCCCACTGCTGGGCAAAGGCCTCCCCTTTGATTTTTTTATTTGCAAGGGTCATGCAATAATTAACCGCCTCTATAAAATAGGCATGCAAAAATTTTCATCTAAACTCTATTAGGAAAATTTACATATTTGACGTCATATTTGTTACTTACTGGCAAAAAATTCTTTAATATCATAGAAACATTTATCAACTAAACATTTCAATAACATTTGTCTTAAATTATTAAAATTAAGCGTTTTTATATCAACTGGTAGTTTATTATATATTTTTATAGTCATAAAGTAGCAGTTTATATCTATGATTGTGCCTTTAGTTATAGGTGCCAGCAACAGAGAAGGATCTCTTGGTCTCAGTTTCGGGTGACAGTTTTGACTTCAAAAAATTCCGGATGTAGTCTAACGAAACAGGCACTTTGGTAAATATATAATATATTTTTTTAAAAGGGGCCTACATGATTCTAATGGTCCAAGAGTAGCCAATGCTCTTATGCATTTTTTCTGACTAAGGAAAACTTCATGAACCAGTAGAGTTTCCCCATAGCATTAAACCATATAGAAGTACTGATGCAACATAACCATGGTATGCAGTCAATGCAGATTTGAAACCTGCTGTACACTTCAGTCGTTTTAATGCGTATGCAAATCTTTCTATTTTTGTACAAACATTCTTTATATGTTCTATCCAATTACAATGTTTGTCTACCATTATACTCAGAAATTTTATAGAATCAGTTTATTCTAATTTCTCATTTTGGCACTGAATATTTAACTGTGGTCATTGAGCTTGATAATTACAAAACTGTATATAATTAGTTTTTGTTAGGTTAACTTTTAAATCATTGGTTTCTAAATAGTCGTATATGTTTTTAATTGTCTTATTTATTACATTTTCATATTCATTTAATTCTAAAATGTCAGCTGGTATAACTAAAGCCAAATCATTGGCAAATAAAACACATTTAAAGTCAGTAATTAGAGGAAAGTCATTTATATATAAAAGAAATATTAAGGGACCCAATATGCTGCCTTGTGGAACACCTGTAATATTATGTAAATTAGATGACCTGAAAGTTTTTTTTCTTTATTCTTATCTGATTTTGATATTTCAACACATTGTGTTCGATCCCTCAAATTATAAACGTTCTAGGTGATTTTGTATCGATATCTTTTATTCGTAATAAAATGTAAAAAATATTAATCCCAGCGCTAGCTGCTAAATCATAGGTGCTCTTCGTGGACAAAAATGTTAAAATAAATTTAAGCACACACGCACAGAGCACCTGCGAATATAAGGTGCTCTTCGTGGAATAGGCCAGGTGCTATTTGCCCAGGTGCTATTCGGAAGGGTGCCCTAAGTGGCATACCTCCAAATCCGGGGCTAGTGGCCACGTGGCCAATAGTGACCCACGTAGTCTGTGTGACCCACTAACAGGGTAACGTAAACACTGCCGTTGGTTGGCCACTTATCACCTGATTGAGGTCAATCGACTTTCGGCCCTAATCGGGTTAAAGGCTGTACAGGGGTGTGGCTTGATCGCTAGCTGATTACCTCAGATGGAGGGTTCAGTTTTGTATCTGAAAATGTTCGACATAGATATATGTTAAATTATAAAAAAAAATATTTTACGTACGAATTTTCGAAAGATCGAACGAAGTTATTTGAACGATGTGTTTGCCTTGTGGCTCCCGGCAGAGTAGAATAGGACCACTCCAAGTGTTCCAGTGGATGTCGTAGAAGGCGACTTAGGAAACACAAGCTAAACAAAGCTTATAAACATCAGTGAAACCTCTCCAACCCGTCTGGCTGTGCGACTCTGGCCAGCGTGGAGAAGGTAGGCCAAATCCTCTGACTGCTCTGGCTAATATGGCTCTGGTAGTATAGCTCTGGTAGTATAGAGAGAGTCGTGCTCCTGCAGTGGAGACTAGA
This sequence comes from Acrobasis repandana, assembly GCA_963576875.1. Taxonomy (NCBI): domain Eukaryota; kingdom Metazoa; phylum Arthropoda; class Insecta; order Lepidoptera; family Pyralidae; genus Acrobasis; species Acrobasis repandana. The sequence goes on along the minus strand of OY756238.1, from coordinate 13,879,164 downwards.
AAAGACCTGATGATGACGATGATCATGTTTCCAAGTTTCCACTGTTAATTTCCTATAAAAATAATAACTTACAAACCTCGCTCAAGAAATAAAAACTGGTCAAGTGCGAGTCGGAATCGTACATGAAGAGTTCCGTTCCTCCGTACAAATTGGCTATATCAATATGTTGTATGCAAATTTCAAGTATCAGTTAATGCCATTATAAAGAACGAGTTAAAAACGCTGATAAATTGCGTTTCTTGTATGACGGCCCCTTTTTATTTATAACTTTATCTTATTTTTAGTATATATTGTTAACCCTAGATAACTAAACATTTGTCTGGCAGACTACGCGACCCCTTGCATAAGTCTAGTTCACAAACTTTCGCGTCAAACTGCTTGCACGCCTTTGTATAGTTCATAATTAGAGTAAAAAGTGGCACAAAAGCGGCGTTTGCGCAAACAATTGTCTTTATTTGTGATTTATAACCACCGCGTCGTCTAAATGACGAAAGTTTAGTTATAACAGGTGCAGATTTTCAAAGGTATCTAAATTGCATTTTATTTTATATTAGTATTTTCAAATAAATAAATCTAATAAATGTTTGTATCATAATTAGATAATATACAAAAGCATACTAGGAAATAATATGAACTTCATAAAAACGGTTATTTTTTAATGGCTAGGGTTTAATAGTAAGATGTCATTCATACTACTAATTGTTTTCAACTTTTTCTCATAAACCTAATATTATTGATGGATTTATAAATGGAAACATATGTCTTAGGCTAAAAGAAGAAATTTACGTTTATTAAGATTGATTACTCTGATAAAAGTAACAAGATAATTTAACTTCTGTCACAGAATACATAAGAGTCAAACAGAATGGAATCTCACAGCGTCTCCCGCAAATTGGCGTCCCCGCACCTCTCCCCCGCACTTTGTGAGCATTTGACAGCTCCAAACCAGGATTTAATTACTAGCCGCACGCAATACGCGACGTGTGTTGTCTTGAGAACTGTCAACCAATAGTAACCGTCATGGTGAGAAGGTGCGCGTATAATAATTGTTTATCCACCCAATACTCTAAAGAACGTATATTTCATAGATTTCTAAATGATGAAAACAGGTAAGCAAAGCAACAATATAATTTCACGTTATTACCCAGCAACCATCTTGATATATATACCCTTCTCGCTCTCTCGCATTGGAGGGAGATACACAAGAGCGAGAGGCAATCTGCAGCAAAAAATTGTGCGTGGAAGCGTGATAAACATTTGTTTATTTTTATTGAATTTATTCATATAATTACCATATAGTTTTGCGCCGAATATGCAAATTACTATATTACAATAGTGAATTTATTTATTTATTAAATCTTTATTGAACACAAAGGTACAAAAGGTGGACTTAACGCTAATGCATTCTCTACCAGTCAACCTTTAGGAAAAACAGAAATTTTATTGCGATAGGCGCTACATAAAGAACCTATACATACATATATAAATACTACAATACATACACATACACATAACTAATTATAATAATTTAGTGCGTTACATTATAAATGACTCAATAATAATCAGTAAAGTGAACTAATGGTGAAATGGACAATGGACATAATGAAAAATATTTGTGAAGTGATATTATGTAGCTTTTTCCGACGTTTCTGTAACATTTTATACATATAAAACAGAATATTTTTTACGTCATAGTGTTCGCAAATCTTCCGGTATGGAAAGATATAATCGTAAATATGTCGAACTCGTTAGTAGGTAAGTATTAAATTAATTCTGCGGTGCGACCCTAAGTATAAAACTCACACATCAACGTGTGTACAGATAAATTGTTTCGTTTGTAGTAGTAGTAGGTATATATGTAACTCTGAATCAACGGAGAGTCATACCAGTGCTTCTGTGGTGATGACAAATAATTGGAAGATTGAAAGTCAATACAATATCAGCATTGATACTGATGTCTCGTGCCAATCTTTGGGTTCTGGAGGTGATTTTTTAGTACCAAGTAAATGACAACAGAACCCAAATTATTGATTCGGATGATTTTAAATTGTCAAATATGGAAAGAAACGTACTACATACTTCAGGTAGCATCCGACATGTGCTTTAGCAACTCTTCGATTTGTATCCAGTAAAACTCATCATAAATGGTCATCTGCACCAAGATTACTCCTACTTATGTTATGATACGTCGCGAATAACATCAAAAATATTAAAAAAATAGAAATACGGCGAGATTTTGTTTTGAAATTGACGAACCACCTCATGGAGCCTTGGTTGCGGCAACTTGTTCGGACGGTAACTTTGAGACGTGACATCAAGGTCATGATAGGAGATATCCTTGGTGAAATCATATAATATGAACAATCTGCTCCATTTCCTTATGTATAAAATATTACAAAAAAATTATACGTTTGCCCGTCGAAATTGCTAAGGAAGACCAAAAGTTGATGCCTTAGATGTAAAAATGCAATTTGTGGTACCCATAATGTAGATGTGTATAAAAGGTATGTGGCATCATTAGTATAAAATTATTTCGACTTGTCTCTATTCACAACGAGCCCTTTATACGAATCATGTAACAATTTCTTCCTCACGTTAAATTATGTTGATAATATAGGATTTTTTTATGCGTAGTCCGCTAGACGAATGTTTAGTTATTGTGTAACTCCCAGGATCGAGAGGAGGAATTGTTTGTCCAGCGCAATAAGAATGAAATTGGCCTGCAATGGATGTGGATGTAAACGAAAAGGTGCTGAGTTCTGACGTGAGCTAAATTAAACCATATCGCTAACCACATTTAGTAGATATTTCATGGAATTTCTTTGCTTTGTGAGACTTCTGTACGTGAGTACTGGTTCTTATTCTGTGGTTATAGCGGCCACAGTAATACATAATCGTAAAAAAATTCAAGTGTCTATTACAGTTCAAGAGATAGAGCCCTATGACAGACGGACAAACAGAAGGACAGACAGCGGAGTCTCACAGATCTGTGGGAGTCTTAGAAATGGGGTCCCGTTGGCACCCTTTGGGTATGGAATCCTAAAAAGATCAAAGATCTTCAAGAAGGTGCTCACCTCTTTGGCTAATTGCTAATTAGGCATTCACTTTCCACGGCTGACTGCTCAAGGGTTTTGAGGACGACCTGCTCTTATTTGACAGACTTTTAAGATCAAACGGTCTTGGGCAACGTTGGTTGTGCAAGTAAGAACATTAACAGGCATAATATATCATCCTTGACGTCATGGGTATATAAAAAACAAGTAGTTATTTAAAAATATTTTACAAGCAAGCTTTTCAAGTTCATGTGAAGATTCAGCTCAATAGAATAATAGGACGTGGGTTTCATTTAGATTGCAAGATTTGATTACGGAGTACGGACACACAGACAACGGGACAGGTGAAACTAAATAAAATCTTGTAAAATAAGGTTTCGTTGGTTTTCGACACGGATCTGTGAAAAATGAGATTCGAAAGCTAAACCTAAACATTATATTTCCTATCCCGCTTGGACGAAATTAAATCAAAACTTTTGGGCCAATTTAAAAAGTAGGCGCGAGTTTTTCCGGCTTTTTTACTGGAACTTTGCTTTTCGACTTACTTTCAGATTTCAATAGGTAACTGAAACATAAGAATGAATTATGTTCTCTAATCTTATGCAGAAGATATTATAATCTTATGACGTCATGAGAATGAGACTTCACCAAACGTCAAAAGTAAAAATGTTACCTGTTAATACGACAAAATAACAATGTTGCTGCTTAATACGACCAAATTTAAATGTCATTGCCTAATGACATTGACTTCTGTTTAGATGACTTTTTATTTAGTAGAAATTGAAAAGTCCTGAAGTCATACGCGTACCAAAGATGACGCCACTACGTTTCAAAACTGGCAATGGTTTTGAGACCTCATCGCGGATTTATTTATCTCCAATATTACTGCCTTCCACCAATCTTCGATGGGGACCATGTACTGGTAAGCGACCTACCACAAGTGTTTAGACGACTTGACCAAGCCCGCTTCAAATCGTTCATTTTGGAAATTCTTGGGTGAGGCCAGCAGTGGATGTCATGACGCTGAATTGATGATGAATGAGTGTCTGTAATAACGTAATTTATTTTTAATTAAAAAAGGTAAAAAGCCCCAATAAAAGGGGACGAAGGGATAAATTGCATGCAATTAGATCTGGCACTTCACTTTAGTTGGGTCAGACGCCATTCAGACGGCCTTAATCAGGTTATGGAGACCTTCATGCCTTAGCGGTTGAAGGGTTGTCAGCATAGACGTACATACGTATACCTACTTTTTTAATAGAATATAAGTCGTAGTAGGAGTATATAAAGTCACACCCACAGCCTCCCCGTTACTACGAAAAGTAAAATGTCAAAGAGCACCGGGCATCACGTGGGTCATTCCGAAAATTAAAGTGATCAAAGATGTGTTTCGGGCATAGTTTATAGATTTTTATGATTTTTTATAGTGGGTTAATCGCAAACAAAAACTTAGTAAAGCTTTTTGGAGCTCGTAAAAACAAATTTTCAGTTTCATTCGGAATTACCCTTCGTTATTTAGGAATCACAACTGTAAGAGAGAATAAAATAATAACTTATAAAATTTTATATTAACGGAATGATTTAATCAAGAATCTTGAAAATAGTTTATCACATATTTTTATAATTAAAACTTAAATGACTTGCTAGTAAAACTTAAACCTATCACTGACACCACTCTCTTACAATTTGATTTTACAGATGTAAAACATTAGGTATTCAAACTTACAGCTTTTGTCATAGGATATAAGTAAGAATACTTTGTATTTGTTACATGTACAAATTGTAAAAAGAAAATAAATAATTTATTTATTATTTGTATCTTTTGGATTCAACTTGTAAAAAAAACTGTACAAATCTTTAAGTTAATAAAGAATTTATTTATTTTATTTATTCACGGGTCTTTTCACCCCGGTCTTTTGGAAGGCTAGCGTGGGGATACAGATTCAACACGTAATTACTAGAGTTACGTGCTTTTTTTCCCTATTTAGGTAATGCAATTTCGATTCGAGGTATTTTGTTTAGGTGACCAAAAAAATTGCCACCTAGAAAGTAATTTTATGATCATTTTGACCAAAAATGTTTGCTGAAGCCGCTTTGTCGCCGACAGCATTCCAACCAATTGAACGAATGGACTAAGCTCTTCGGTCATGGGATATCTCAAATAATATGTTGGCTGAAGGACCTTAGGATGTACTTATATATTTGATGGTTGTTCCAGGCGGATGGGCGGCACCAAGCTCCCAAAATCCAGTCGTCGCGACACTCCCCTGAACACGCCGCAGGTAAAATATACTAATACCTACATACTCGTACATTGCAAGTAAATCAGGCTTGAAACTACGTTAATTCCATCGATGAATTTTCCGCATCTACGCATTCTACATGAGCTACCTACATGAGAACGCAAAAGTGGCCGTTTTCCGCAAATTGCTAAGAAAATCTTAACGTTCCCACTTTAAACTGTAAAGGAGTTCATAAAATAGTTTGAAGGGTTATCTACTAGGGCTTCACAAAGACAAAATTTTAAATAATATCTCCGTTTCCTTTGAAATTATTTATTTCAAATGGGGGCAGCACTGGACCCAAAAAATTAATGTATTATATATACCTTAAGCGGGTACCTTGCGGGTTTCCCCGCAACGGGTTCAGTCCCGTCCAGTTGATCCCGTCGCAGGCGTCCGCTTAACGTAGTTTCAAGCCTTACACCCACTGAGGTACTTAGGTTTTTTGCCAGACAAATTAAAAAACCCCAAAAGCGAAAAGTTTTGCAACCGGCCGCCACCTGATGTCAACCTTCTTGGGAATTCAGTACGTACGGATGTAGTAGCGTGAGATTTGCATTTGAGATGTTTGCGCTATATAAAGTAGGTATTAGTCCTTTAGTCGCCTCTTACGACATCTACAGGAAGAGGTGGAGTAGTTCTATTCTACCTCTAGACCGAGAACCACAACACGGCCAGTAGTTTTACCAAAATATCAAAACAATTTGTGAATCTCGTACAGGTTTCAAATATTGAAGGCAGCAGTTTAAAACATGGCTGCTCTCGAAATCCTCGAATAGTTCCCTAAGGAATAATTGATGGAGTCGCTACGAGTCGGATATGGTATAATACTATGTCTTTGTTCACTTTATATCAACAAATATATTTTTGCTTAAATAAAGAAAATATCAAAGTTACTGATTTTGAAATCTTTATCAGAACCAAATAGCAAAAAAGTACCTTCTTATTGAGATAACCTATCTTTTGTCTCTTTCTCTCGTATCAGCATTTACTGATGCTAGAATGAGACCTTCGCTAAACGTCAAAAGTAAAAATGTATTTACGATAGATTATAATCTACCCACGTCGAACCGTAAAATCGTGAATGAGCTTCCGCACACAGACAGGGTTTCAGAATCTCTCCGATAAAAATATTTTTTGTGTTCTGTTACTCTGATCACCTACAATAGTTTTTGATAGATTTTTTTTATTTTATTTATTCAAGTACACTTGGAAATTTACAAACATACACATAAAAAAATAATAAAAACATAGTACTTAGGTGCTACTTATTTCTAAAGAAATTTCTTCCAGTAGACCCGCGAGAGGAAATGGGAAAAAAAGAGGTAATTGGCGTGTACCTACTATACAAAACTAAATAAATAAATAGACAAGATATGGTATATATCTTCATAAACATACATAAATATACTTACATAAATACATAAATAAATATATATTCATAAAGCATATATACAATAAATACATATGTTAATATTTCTAAATATATTAGGATGATAAATACTACAGATAGTGATCTTTTACTCGTTTCTTGAACGTCGTTATGGTTTTAGACTCTCGAATGCTCGGTGGTAGCTGATTCCATACCCTAACTGCCTGCACGGAAAAGGAGTGAGTATAAGTACCTAGTGGTGCTATGTGTTGGGAAATGAAGAATGGATTTACGGGCAGATCTACAAAGAGCGACGACAGAACGTGCGAAAGAAAACCGTTCACGCAAATAAGGAGGATATGAGGGATTGTACAGGACGTTGAAGAGGAGGCAAAGGATTCTAGTGTTCCGACGAAGACGGATGGGGAGCCACTTGAATTGTTCGCGAAAATCAGAGACGTGGTCAAATTTCCTTAAGCCAAAGATAAAACGAATACACAAATTCTGCAAACGTTCAAGCTTAGTAAGAAGCTCTTCTGTAGCGTCAAGGAAACAGGCATCAGCATAGTCAAGAAGTGGGAGTAATAGGGAATGACAGAGGGAGACTATTAATATATAGATTTATTAAATGAATAGATACACGGTGTTTTCTGCTTCATTATTATGTACCTATATGATATTATATTACACAAAGACCTGTGCAATATTTTCATCGCTACCTCGCAAACTATTTAGGAATGTATCTGAAGTAAACGATTTTAAAATAAATATGGCTGCGCTCGGGTAGTTCCCTAGAGAATAATTGATGGAGTTGAGTCGCGACGAGTCGGGCAGGATAAATATGTTGCTCACTCGACTGCAAACGACTGCGCCAGTTTTATGCTGCATTCCACACGGTTTATTTGTAGACCAATACAAATAAACTATTACATTTAATGCAAGCCTTTATCGTCAGACCTGAATGTATAGGGCAAAGTCTCTTCTCTTAAACATAGTATGTATTACTTGATGAAGTGGAGTCATGATGAGTCGGACAAGATGAATATGTTGCTCACTTGACTGTAGACGACTGCGCCAGCTGTATGATGTATTTCACACTGTTTATTTGTAGACCAATACATTTTATATAATGTTTTATTGTATATACCTTCCATGATAGTCTGAAAAAAAGAGGAAAATTAGAATGTACCAGAATGTACCAGCTGCTTATCTTCCTGCAGATGGGTGAAATTATGTAAAAAGGTGATGCAACTACGCTAAAAGTGGCCTTTGGATCTTGCGGCCCTGTTTACCCCCTATTGATAAAGACGTGATAATGCATCAGTATCAGTGTATTCCAGCTTCTGATCTAATGATGATCGGACAAAAGTACTTGATCAAGACGCACGAGGTTATAGTCGATGGGTTTGCGTTGTTTCGTTATTGGACTCTATATTGCCGTCATTAGATCAGCTTAATATTATAATATTACCTCAGCATTGTAATAAATTATATTGCCACTCGTCTATACAAAATTTCATCTCAATTAAATAAATAAATAGATGAGGACAAATTACACTCATAAAGCTAGCCCCAAAGGAAGTTTTAAAATGTATTATAGGATACTTACTAAACAATACTATATTTTATAATAAATACATATATACTCGTAGATAAACACCCACGATCCAGGACAGTTTGTAAAAGGCCATTTTCCAACTTGCACTGGCTGGGGATCGAACCCAGAACCTCTTGATTGGTGGACTAGCGTGTTTACCATTGCACCACGAAGGTTGTCAATTGGACACCAACAATCTGTCAATATATACCAGAAAAGTTTTATTTTCCATGCTTCGGAACCAGAGATATTGGAGGTACTGAAATATACTCCGCAATGACGTCTGAAAAGCATAGTATAGATTGTTTTGAAACGTAGTGTCACATTTTTTGTACGTGTATGACGCCAGGATTTTTCTATTTAGTAGCGTCATACATGTCGATACTAATATAAATTAAAAAAAAACACCTAAATAGAAGTCAAATATCATTAGACAATGTCATTTAAATTTTGTCGTATTAAGCATTAAAGCAGCAATATTATTATTTTGTCGTATTAACTTGTAACATTTTTTACATTTGACGTTTGGCGAAGTCTTATTCTTGCAACAGTAAATGCCGATAAGATGGAAAGAGAAACAAGATGGGTTTGACGACAAGTCCGATTCTGTCTATAAGAAGGTACATTCCAAACTCTTTTTTCAACGCAACTTAAGCCATTTGTCTCGACTGTCATCATCGGATGGTAGTCGACAAGTTTTATCTATCAGATGCATATAGGCAGCTTGAACAACTAGAGCTAGTCACTTTTAGCTAGTAAGCTGTGTGTGCTGCTTCGGAGCTCGGTTGCGCTTTCCCGCATTTTCTTTCCCAAACATGATATACATTTCAATGGTCATCCGAGGATGCCAAAGATTATGCGAAATCGAGAAGAAATAGCCGGAATAGTTTAATCGATTGGCTATGGTTTACGAACGGCCGCCTGCCTGACGTCAACCATCTTTGGGAATGCATTTGTGTGAAAAGTTTTACAACCGGCTACCACCCGGCGTCAACCCTCCTTGGGAATGCAGTTGTAGTACAAGATCTTCGTGCTTAATCCTTTAGTCGCCTCTTACGACATCCACAAGAAGAGATGAAGTGGGCCTATTGTAGGCCGGAAGCCACACGCCCAAAAAGGAAAAATCCATATGCAATATATTTTATTGTAAACTGAAGTCCTCAAATTGTTGATTTTTGATTGTCTCTGGCGTGTATTTTCTGGATTATTATTAACTGTACAGGGTAAACTCAAAAGTTTACGTTAGTTTTTACTAAATATGCAAAACATATATTCAGGAGACATGTACAAAGAAGGGGACGGTTACTAATCTACACATATAAAAGCGAAAATCACTCACTCACTCATCACGAAATCCCAAAAACTACTTAGCCAATGAAGATAAAATTTGGCAGGAAGATAAATTGTGACTAGGAGACGTCCGCTAAGAAAGGATTTTTGAAAATTCCATCCCTACGGGTGTGAAATAGGGGTTGGCAGTTTGTATGAATCTTCGTCATTTTTGAAGCGAGAAACATGACAATTTTGAATTAGTGGTTAGTAAAAAATAATAATGCATTAATTGGATTTTAATAAATTGCAACCGCAGTTTAAAAAAAAAAACCAATCTATTTTGTGTAGACTACGCGAGCGAAACCTCGGACAAAAGCTAGTCTATTATAAAAAGGGCAACTTTGCTCCAGGTGCGGACGGCAGCATGACAGTGGCCCGCGGCGACGGCTCCCCCGAGCGGCTGGGCGGGGCTCTCCGACGACTGCACTACAAGGCGACACGACGAGCTCACTGTGCAGCGAGGCACCACACCGCACCCACTGCACCCAAGGTGAGTCCACTACAGCCCGTGGTAGATGAATGGGACGACGAGAATTTATCGCTAAGGGACTAGAAAGATCAGCGAAGAAACTGAAATGTCATCAAAGTAATAACGTTAGTTTAAAAACCACTAATTTAGTTTAAAATTACCAATATAGTAACCTCAAAACTCATAACTAAACCAAAAAATTGTATTTGAATTCTATTTCTATTTTATTGACTATAAAGCATATGTAGTTGATGGTGTATACTTATTTTTTGCATGGATATATGACCATATTCAATGTGCGCAGCGAATCGTGAAAAATACAGGGTGCATTTTTAAATCATCGGCATCAATTCAACTTATTAACATACACACATAAAGGATATTTTGTACGGTGACAATACTGCAATTAATGCAGTAATTAAAAAGCGGCCAAGTGCTATTCGGACTCGCCCATGAAGGGTTCCGTAGCAGCAAGTAACATAATATAGAAGTTTTAAAGGTAAATTGCGGTTTACGATTTATGACGTATTAAAAAAAACTACTTACTACATATCGTTTAAACCAATTTTCGGTGGAAGTTTGCATGGTAATGTACATGATGTATTTTTTTAGTTTTATCATTCTCTTATTTTAGAAGTTACAGGGGGGGGACACACACATTTTACCACTTTGGAAGTGTCTCTCGCGCAAACTATTCAGTTTAGAAAAAAAAAATATCAGAAACCTCAATATAATTTTTAAGACCTATCCATAGATACCTAACAGGTTTTTTTATTTTTATTTTTAAATAAAATAAAATAATTTATTTAAAAAAAAATAAAAAAATCCTAACAGGTATGGGATTGAAGAAAAAATTTTTTTGAGTTTCAGTTCCAAGTATGGGGAACCCCTAAATTTTATTGTCTTTTTTTTATTTTTGTGTGAAAATCTTAATGCGGTTCACAGAATACATGTACTTACCAAGTTTCAACAGTATAGTTCTTATAGTTTTGGAAAATAGTGGCTGTGACATACGGACGACAGACAGACAGACAGACATGATGAATCCATAAGGGTTCCGTTTTTTGCCAATTGGCTACGGAACCCTAAAAAGTTTTAAAAAAATTAAGAAAAATAACAAAGTATCAAATCATCGTGGTCAATCGAGTCGCACGCGAAGATTGTTAGGACCTCGTCGATAGGTACCTACACGCTTGTTCCCCACAGCTATGAGGCGCGGGCGGTCAGGGTACAAAAGTAGATTTTAAATTGTGTAAATAAGGTTTAAAGTCGAGTGGGGAAGGGCAGTCTCACGCGGTTGTTTGAGGATAGTAGGTAATTCTAACTTTTGTTTTAAATAGGAACGAATGTTTGTATGATACTGATATAATTAAATTATTGTTCGTGAGTTTCGTGACTATTAGTTTTTTGATTTATAATTGCAGTAATGGTGTCTATCTAACGAGTAAAAATGACGGCTTTACATTTTAATGAAAATTCGACACGAGTTTTGAGCATTGATCTCGAATAACACAAACAGTCACTCCTCAATTAGATCGCTCTGACGGCGACTGTTGCGCCACCTGCCTCTATGATCGATGATCGTCTATCAAGCAACTCTAATTAATGCACCTACTAAGGTATTAAATCAAAAATAATAATATACACGTGTATATTGCTTACACGTGTATCTCACTGCTGCAGTTTTATACCGCCTGCCGGCAGGCGGTATGGTGATCGTTGTTGCATAATGGACACTGCTACCCGTTTTCTCTTGTGTAAACATTCCTTAGGCACCGTACGAGGTGTCGTAAGAGTTAAAAAAAAGTTGTGTACGGTGTGTAGTACAGGATAGAGATGGTGATAACTTTCATGCTGGTCTGGGAGAAAAAAACTTAGATTATACAGCTGCTTCTCTTCCCACGAAGATCGTAAAAACTGAAATGCGAAATGCTAATAAATTTAACAGGCGATGCGGCTAGCAACCCTATTTTGATACCCTTTTCAACCATCTCGCCTACCATCACGCTAAAAGTGGCCTCGCCTACCAATACGTTGCGGCCCCGGGCCCCGTCTGCTTAGAGCCGCAGCTACCGATAAGGACGTGATACGAGTATATGTATATATTTTATTTTTACTCTGCCGTCACTACTCGGCAAATTCTTTAGCCATTCGAGTATATGATGAGTGTACTGTCGAAAACCAATGGTAGTGGTGAACGACGCAAACCAATAATTCAAAGTGGTTCGAGCTAGCGTCGTGTTAACGTCATGTCCGTGGTTATGGTTCCAGAATATGCAAAATTACCACATCACTGTCTGTTCATAATTGTTGTCGACGCGTCTACTTGGTCGTTGGTTGGTTTGGTTGGTTCTTCGGTATTTCGGGAGACAAATAAAATGCATGCGTGCCGATCCGAGGTTTGTATTGAGAGAGAGAAATCGTGAGCTGTCATAGTGACATATTTCATACAAAGTGAATGTTATACGCTTAGATGTTGCCAGCAGCCGCCACGCACGCCATACATGTGAGATTTTTTTGTAGACTCGGTGGCGCTACTAGCAACAATTGTGATGGTTAATTAGTTAGGAATTATGACATTTCGTTTGTTTTTCGTGTACGAGTAAGTGGCTAACATTGCTGCTTAACATAGCAGCTTGATGACAGCCATTCAATGATGACAGCGGGAACAACGGCTTAACGGGTCTGACCACCTGACCGGTTCTTTTTCTTACGGTTTTGTGTTCTATCAATGATTCTGATTCCAAGATTTCTATATAGCATTGATGATTGCTACGGGCATTGATGATTGCAAAATCAACTTGTATTTAAGATAAATTGAGAAAATCTTTGAAATTCTTGTTTAAAAAGCTACAGGAAATCTCTGATTGCTCTCAATATTGACGTCAAACGAAAGTTAACGGAGGCACCACGTAACGTATGTTAATAAGCTCTGGAATCATGGAAATCATTCGCTCGCAAAGTTACATATGAGTCGACCCGATTCCGTGCGAGTGCTTCGTGGATTAAAATCGAACTTTCATCCATATGAGTAAGTTTACAGATAATTTTATTTATTTATTTTTATTAAAACAACTTCATAGATATGTAAGAACTTACAGCAATTACACAGTTTTAAACAAAATGGTACAAGAGGTCGACTTATTCAATTGGAACGCAAAACATGCCAACAGAACGTATTCCCTTCTTTGTCACAATCACAACGCGGTGCGTATGTTGTACATAGGATACGCAGCCCGTATATACAATTTGTCTGCCCGAAAGCTTCTTTAGCCCAACAGGCAACGCTATACAACGTGTTATGAACTAACGCAAAACCTCTCAGATGGTACCTCAGCCCATGAAACTGAACAACTTTTGTTCTACAACGTGGTATTGTTAATTGGATAACAAAAGGTATACGAACATCAAGTAAAATGAAGCGAGTCTTGTGCGTACTTGATAGAAATAATAATCATCCTAGCATTTATAACTATAGGAACCGTTACCTAACGATATACAAAAGAGTTATTAGATCTGCAAAACGACTGAGTGTGCAAGCTGAGATTACAAAAAATATAAATTCGAAAAAACGGGTGTGGGAAATAGTTAACGAGCGCCTCAATAAGAATAAACCCACAACTCGAAATACAGTTACTCTAAAAAAAGAAGGTCAAATAATAACAGATTCGCAAGAAATAGCTGATACTTTTTCTAATATATTTGATCAGGGTAACCAACAATCTTTCGGTAGTGTAAATAAAGCAGCTGAATTCCTTAATACCTATGGTAATAAAATATCAACACAATGTGACTATCCACCCGTAACCGAGTCCGAAATAATTGACATTGTTAAAAAAATGGAAAATAAAAAATCTACTGGACATGATGACATGCCAATATCTATAGTAAAAAACAATATTGACATCTTGGCAAAACCCTTAGCAATTTTCTTTAATAATTGTTATGAACAAGGAATATTTCCTGATCAGTTTAAAGTAGCCAAAGTAATTTCTATACATAAAAAAGGCTCCAAATTGGACCCATTGAATTATTTAGCCTTATTGCCGATACTTTCTAAAATTTTTGAGACAATTATTAAATCTAGATTAGTTAGACACTTGAAAGCTAACAATATTTTGAATAAAAGGCAATTCGGCTATCAAGAAGGTATTAGCACCGCCAATGCTATGGATACGATTTTACATGACGTGAATTGTAAATTGAATGCAAAAGTCAAAGTTGCTGGTATTTTTCTTGACCTTAGTTCGGCCTTTGATTCTGTAGACCAAGATATTCTTACAATAAATTAGAGTTTTGTGGTATTCACGGCAAAACCTTGACTTTATTGAAATCATATTTAAGTAATCGACAGCAATTGGTGGAGGTAAGAGACGCTAAAGGAGAGTTTCTTAATTCTACAAAAAAATCTAAAATTGTTAAAGTGACTAGAGGAGTTCCACAGGGCTCAATCTTAGGACCAATATTATTTATAATTTTTATCAATGATTCAATTAAAACTATATGACATCTTTACAACCTGACATTAAATTAGTAATATTTGCTGACGATACGAATGCTATAGTCTGCGATCATGATATTGACGCTCTTAATAGAAAGATAAATAATACTCTGTCATTTTTTCATGATTGGTTTACAGCTAATAATCTTAAACTTAATACAACTAAAACTGAAGTAATGTTATTTAAAACGACGGCCAGCAATAGAGACATACTTGACGTGAAGCTAAATAATGAAGAAGTTAAACCAGTGAAAGTAGTAAAATTCCTTGGTATTCAAATTAACGAATATTTAAATTGGAAACATGAACTACAAGCTGTGGAAAATAGTATTAGCAGTTCTTGCTGTGCACTTAGAACCTTAAGAGATGAACTGACGACGGACCAACTGAAATCTCTATACTATGCCATGGTTGACTCTAAATTGCGTTATAGTATTAAATTTTGGGGAGGAAGCTACGATTACAACATAGACAAAGCTTTCGTTGTGCAAAAAAAAGCGATACGTACTATGGTGCGTATATCACCGAGAGAGTCATGTGTAGAACATTTTAAGAGACTTCAAATTCTAACCGTTCCTTCTCTATATATTTTTGTGCTTTTAACAGATTTTATTAAAAATATAGCTTTATTTGAGACGGAAAAAGAAATGTTATTGCGTGAAAGTACCAGACGAAGAGACCTTAAACAAAAAATGACTCCAGCACTAGAAATTGTTAAACACAGTCCGCGATATCAAACGGTAGTCTTATTTAATAAATTGCCAAATCATCTCAAATCAATACGAAAACTTTCCAAATTCAAAAGGAGTTTGAGAACATTGCTTCTGGAGAAGTGCTGTTACAGTGTTGATGACTTGTAATTAAATGAATGCATTATACATTGTAAACGCAGTAAAAAAATTTGTAATTTGTTTATAAATAAAATCTGTAGTGCCAAGTAAGCTACAATTTCATAATATATTTCTGAGCTGCTGCAGATTATTTATATAAAATTAAATGTTTATTAATTAAAACGTAATGATGGACATATGCATGCATGTAAAATTAATTTTGATTTTGTTATGTTATTTTGTCTTTAGGTGATATTCGAATGCAATGTATTATTGTTTTATGAATAAATTGAATTGAATTTATTGCTTCCTTAATGTATCATACAGGTCTATTGTATGTTCGTATCAAGGCAAATGTATTAAGCCTATTGCGTCGTTTTATTACAGGGTTCCTATAGCCATTCCGGCTCCATCATCAGACCAGCTTTTTGTTATAATAATATTGCATTGTCATCTGATTTACATTAGAGTACAGTAGCATACAACATTTCATCTTAATCGGGAACCGGGAAGTGGCTCATATTTAACTTGCAAGACTTGTCCCAGAAAACAAACAACATCAACAGGGCAAGCTAAATTAAAGCTTGTAATAAGTATCTGTGTTCTCTATCGTGTACAATAAAGCTTTATAAACAAACAAGTTTTTAATACGTCATCATCATCATCATCATTTCAGCTGCATAGCGTCCACTGCTGGACATAGGCCTCTCCTAAGGTTTTCCAAAATCACCGATCTAGAGCGGCCTGCATCCAGCGCTTTCCAGACCAGCGACTCTGGTCAGATCGTCTGCCCACCTTGTTGGTGGGTGTCCTACGCTTCGCTTGCCAGCACGTGGTCGCAATTCAAGAACCTTTTTTAATTCAAAAAATAACATACTAATTAATGGTCAGAAATTCGATCTGGTTGAAAGTACTACCTTTTTAGGAATCACAATTGATTCGAAACTTCAATGGGGCGCTCATATAACTAAACTTTCTAATAGGCTTAGCTCTGCGGCTTACGCTGTTAGGAGAATAAGACAATTGACAGGTGTAGCAACTGCTAGACAAGTGTACTTTAGTTACTTTCACAGTCTAATGTCTTACCGGATACTTGAATGGGGGAGTGCAGCCGACATTCAGACTATTTTTCTTTTACAAAAAAGAGCGATTCGTGCCATTTCCGGTTAAGGATCGAGAGACTCACTGAGGGAATTATTCAAGGAAATAGGTATACTTACTTTTGCATCACAATTCATATTTGAAAATATAATGTAAGGAAAAATATTTCCATGTTCAATAAAGTAAGTGATTTTACAGATAGAAATTTACGTAATAAGAATGACTTAGTTAGCCCGTATTACAGGCTGAATACACTCAGTAAGTCTTTTATGGGGAAGTGTATACTTTTATATAATAAATTGTCAGAATCGGTCCTTGATATGCCAGACAGAAAATTCAAAGCTTATGTAAAGAAAGTACTTTGTGAGAAGGCTTATTATAGGACCTATGACTATCTTAAAGACAAAAAGGTCTGGCTTGAGCTTGGCGCGGGTCCCTCTTAAAGGTTTGTATACTTAGACATGTCATAATTTAGGTACATTGGTACATACTAAATTTACAAATTTATATTATTTTAAATTTCGTAATTCTTATAATTTAATTTAATTATGACATAATAAACAATGTAATCTCTGTCCATCTATATAACTAATTTTAAGTTTTTAGTTTGTTAGTTGACGTCTTTGGAGAAAACGTGCAGTGCAGTTTGTTGCGGCTTCTTCTGCACTTGCGCCTAGGAAACTTAGCTTTAAGTAACGGTTTGACGTCAACATTTGTGCAAAACAAAACAAAGTGACTATTATTAAGAGATATTATAAATATCCTATGATAATAAAGATATTTTGAATTGAATTGAATTGAATGCCATTATAAAGATCAAGTTAAAAACGCTGAAAAAAACACGTTTCTTGTATGACGACCCACTTTAATTTTTAACTATTTTTTATTTTTAGTATTTGTTGCTATATTCGCCACAGTAATACATAATCGGTGAAAATTTCAATTATCTAGCTATTACGGTTCAAGAGATAGAGCCCTGTGACTGACGGACAGACAGACAGACGGACAGACAGACGGACAGACGGACAGACTGACAGACGGACAGACCGCGGAGTCATAGTAATAGGGTCCCGTTTGCACCCTTTGAATACGGAACCCTAAAAAGGGTGCTTTTTTTAGCCATGCATGTCCCTCTGCTGGGCAAAGTCTCCCTTCTTTCTTCCCAGTACTCTCTCTTTTTGGTCTTTTCTATCCAATCCTTCTCAAATACTTTCAGTTTGTCAGCCCATCTAGTCCCTAGTCTTCCTCGTCTCCTGTAGCCATCTGATGGAGCTCAGTGAACTCATGTGACTTTCCGGATGCATGCACCTAACGTGACCCGCCCAATCCCACATAAATTGTGCTTTTTTGTGATTGTACAAATCTTTCTTCTTCTTCTTCATCTAAGCGCATTCCCGGTTGCTTCCTAAGCTGTGCTGCTTCGGTGCTCGATTATACAAATCTTTATGTACTGAAATATAAGATATTGAAAATCTTGTTAATGATTAAATCCTAAACAACTTTAAGATATACCTACTTTAAGATAGGTATATCTTAAAGTTGTTTAGGATTTAATCATCGGAAGAAAATCTCAACCAATCACGTAAATCTCGGCCTTCATCGCATAGCTCTAATCGAGGCATGAATGTAAACTTTAGTGGAACTAACTTACTACTTACTTTTGACTTTTATTAAGCTTTATCCCCCACTAACAGTTAAAAACTTTTTTATTATTGCACATGTTCATTTCCTAATATTGTGTTATACGTATAAGACAGATTAAATATTAAAAAATATTTGAAAAACAAGTAATTATAATATAAAAAATATTTTTAACTAAAAGTTTGTAAGTACGAATCAATTGAGCCTAAACCCGGTGGGGTTATGTTATTTTATCACAAAGATGACGTGACCACCTTCCGTCTACATCATGAGATCATTGGTACCATTATATTACATTGTCACCTAACTTATATAAGTATGTGACGTTTCAGCTCAATGAAATAATGGGAAGTGGGTATAATTCTAATTTAGCTTGCAAGATTTGATTACGGACACACAGACAACGGGACCGGTGAAACTAAATAAGCTTGTAATAATAAAAGGTGCCTTTTACTTGTCAAAGAAGATTCGAATTTAAATCTATAAATCTGTTTTTTTTAAACGGAGGTCAAGTAGTCCCTTCCACTCGACGTTTTTGTCGAACCCGCGACGCAGTTCGTTTCTGCCGCTTATTAGACCGGAAGATAAAGCATGGAGCCAATTATCCGCGGGTCCAGGGCTCGACCGTGAATGCGCAAACACTTCACTTGAGAGGGTGAGGAAAAAGTAAAATATATAAAACTGGTCAAGTGCATGTGAGGCACGCGCAATGTAGGGCTCCGTAGTTTTGAATGCCAACTTAGAGTTCACGCCTTACTGTTTAACAACTAATAACGACTAAAAACGAGCCCAAGTATTTAAATAAAAATACGTATAGCGACCTTAAGAGTGCACCACTAAATAGTGGTGAGCTATTAAAAACCCAATGGATCTGGTTGATCCATCACCGTCTATAGGCCAGAAGTGGCGACGGGTTAATGGATAATTTATTTAAAACAACGGTTTTTTATATTCAAATATTTACAACAGGTGATGTAAACAAAATATAATTTGCTTATTAATAAAATTTATATCCTACTTACATACTTACGTACATCACGTACGATTATAATATAAGGTTAGGATGCTGTCATATAATACACTACCACGTTTTTATTCCAAATGAGGCAGACAGAGTATTTAATGTCCAGTGTCCAGCAGTGTGATTTATCCCCATCTATTTACTAAATAATGTTATATTGACAATCTTAGAAGGGCTCCAACATCATCATCACCCTCACGTGTTCCCGGTTGTATCAGGCCTGTGTCACTCCCCGTTTAGGTACTGAAAATGTACCTACATTATTACTATGCGCGCAGCCGGCCCCTCGGGGTGGTAAATTCAGTTATACGAATCGTTTGTCCAGAGTTATAAGGATGAAATTGACTTGCAATAGATGTCTAGGTATATAAACAAAAAGATGCTGAGTTCTGACGTGAGCTAAATTAAATCTTATCGCTAACCACATTGAGTAGACATTTCTTTGAATTTTTTTGCTGAGTGAGACTTCTATACTGGTTCTTATTCTGTGGTTGTATCTTCAGCGGTAACGCTTCAGAGCCCAGGGTCCGCGGTGATTTGACGAAGTTACTATTTTTTACACAGAGCGACTGCCATCTGATCTCTACAACCAAAAGGGTAGACCAGAACCAATAATATGATAGGTTAAACAAACGCTAGATGGCGTTCTGGACCCACAGAAAGACTATTCCGTGCTTCGGAAGGCATGTAAAGCCTTCCGAAGCACGGAATCGTCTTTTTTTAGGATAATCAGGTGATTCAAGCCTGCAATATGCTTACAAGACTGGTAATGATTCTTCACATAGTATGCTTCACAGTGGGATTTGAACCCATGACCTCCGCATCACAAGGCAAACGCCTTAACTACATAACTGGACCACGGAGGCAGTCCAGGTATTTTTTATAATTTAAGAACGCAATTTGCCAAATTATTTAAGAAAATGTACTGAAATAAGTTGCTGGGGTACTAACGCTAAGCGCATAAAAAAGGTGTCTATATCTTATAAGTGAAATTGGGCATAGTATAGGAAGCGTCCCATTGAGATTTGAACACACGACCTCCGGATCACAAGGCAAACGCTTTGACCACTGGACCACGGCCGCAGTCGGCTATTAGAAATATATAGACTACAAAGATACAGCGCCTTATAATACCTAGAGAAACGGAACCGCCGAGCGTCTCCATAGCACAACACAAACAAAAGAGACTATTTTCCTCGACAAACTGTACCCCTAGAAATAATCCAGCTCCCTCCAACTCGGGAACAATTACTTTGTAATGGTATTTTTAATCAGCCCCTCCCTACCTGGGAATTTTTACCTAAAACGCCGGCCTTCCGGGAAATTAAACGTCTTGAATTGTTTAATAAGGCTGCGTTCACTGTAGTCCTATACCTTTATATTATACAGGAAATTTTATCTATCTTTCCTTTTATTGTCGATTTAATTTTAAAAATAAGTTTTCTGTCGGCCTGGAATATTTAGCAAATGAGCGAGCGAAGTTCTTTGAATATCCAAATGGCATAATTTGATTGGGATTTCATTATATTTAGTACACCAATACCACAGGTACTGGCACTTCATAGAAGCGGAGAATCATATATGCCTACATTACTTATACAAACGAAACTATACATCCGTGCACACGTCAATGCGTGTGTATTCGGGAGTGGTGCGGGGACGGGGAACGGGGACGCATATTGCGCGGGACCTTAAGAGATTCCGTTTTGTATGAAACACTCTTGTTAATTCTGTGCCAATACTTAAGTAGATTAGGTGGAATAGAGGAGACCAAATGTTTTAAGTTCGAAAATGTGCCAAGTTTTAAATATTGAAATTATGGAGGTGTAGTATAGCCGGACTACTACCATTATATTGTACATTGGCGCCATTATCTTCTTTACATCGTATTTCAGTCCACTACTAAAGGCCTCTCCCAATAAAGTGAGGATTCACCCAAACAAAGTTCTGCGGTTTAGTGCCCCCAAGAAACGTTCAAGACATACACGTTTGTTCGCAGTCCCATCTACTTCAACAAATTAGAATTCAGAAAGTTTACAATAATAAAAGTGACATTGGTATTTGTAATGGTAGCAAGGGTGCTTTTAAAAACAACCTATTGAGAACCTTGCGAGAAGACAACATGTCATAAACCGTTTGTCAATTACATATCACTCACACACACACGGGGCTACGGGAGAGGCCCTTCTGTTAATGTATTTATTTTAATACATCATGTCATTTTATATATTGATTATTTCACTTAATACGCTTTGTGCTCGCTACTTATTTACTCACTTGTTTACAAATATATATATAATGAAAATCCATTATTGGTTTAAGGCCGTACCTAAATTTTTCGGGGTCCAGTGCTGCCCCCATTTAAAATAAATCAATTCAAAGAAAACGGAGACATTATTTAAAATTTTGCTACTATCAAATCCTAGATAACCCTTCAAAGTATTTTATGAACTAGTGATTACAGTTTAAAGTGAGAACGTTAAGCTTTACTACGTACATGTAATAATAATAATATTACGTATATGTAATAATAATAATAGTATGTTTTATAGTATGTGTTGTGATTGTTATCTTTTAAATTTAGTTTAGTTTAAGTTTTCTTTATATATTCACACCCACATAAAACTCTCCAATCGACCCAAAGGTTTGACTGTTAGAGAATGCTTTTAGCATTAAGTCCGCCTGTTGTACTTTAAACATGTATATGTGTGTACAATAAAGTATAAATAAATAAATCAAAAAAAAATACATTTGCGAAAAACGGCCACTTTTGGCAAATGTGCGTAGTAAAGCTTAATGTTCTCATTATAAACTGTAAACAGTAGTTCATTAAATACTTTGAAGGGTTATCTAGGATTTGAGCTGTGGATTTATTAAATGAATAAAAAATAAAAATAAAAAAATAATCCCCACGCTGAGCAGACGGGCTGCAGTGCTATTTTTTATTCAGGGACTCACATTACGAATGATTTGCGCGAGTATTTCCAAACAGGCGCATTTTTTAATAGATCGTATGCGAAGGATTTGCAACGAGTGGTCTAAACCACTCGTAATTTTGACATTTGTAGCGTACAAATGTCAAATTAGGGTTCCGTACCCGAAGGGTGCAAACGGGACCCTATTACTGAGACTCCGCTGTCTGTCCGTCTGTCACAGGGCTCTATCTCTTGAACCGTAATAGTTAGACACCTGAAATTTTCACCGATTATGTATTACTGTGGCCGCTATAACAACAAATACTAAAAATAAAAAAAGTTGAAAATTAAAGGGGGTCGTCATACAAAAAACGTGTTTTTTTCAGCGTTTTTAACTCGATCTGTCACAGGGCTCTATCTCTAGAACCGTAATAGCTACACCCCTGAAATTTACACCGATTATGTATTAATATGACCACTATAACAAAAAATACTAAAAATAAGATAAAGTTAATAATTAAAGGGGGGTCGTCACACAAGAAACGTGTTTCTTCAGCGTTTTAAAACACTGTACGGTGGTACGGAACCCTTCATGTAAGAGTCCGACTTGCACTTGCCCATTTATTTTTGTTGAAATGTTTAGAAAACCATTGACAAAATAATTTTTTCTGCGTAACACAATATTACTTATCGCTGACACCATGGTTTCAAAAATACGATGCAATGCGTCGGAACGCGAGTGGTGAGTTGGAACAAATTTTGTGTTTCGCTGAGTCCCTAAATGAAATAGCACTCCTGGTGATCGCAGGAGATGGTCTTTTTGCACAGAGAACCTTATATTACTGTCCGGGCAAACTTCTAGTTACGAATTGCATTTTGCCTTTTCAAGCGACTTCAAAAAAGGAGGACTTCGCAATTCGAATGTATAGATGTTTTTTTTATCCGACGGCGCCGGAAGGAGGGTTATGTTTTTCGAGTGTATATGTATGTATGTTTGGCACGCTCTACAGCCTAAACGGCTTGATGTATTTTAGCTTAAGAGGTGTCGTTAGATTTGTTCATAATCTGAGAAAGACACTGGGTACGAGTATATAAAAAATTTAAATAATCCAAAATGGCGGATTTTTGCGCCAAATTATGGTTTCGATATTTTTATTTAAAACCCATCGGGTGGGGCATCAAATTAAAGGATTTTATACAAGGATCACAAAAATACAACTAATATGTTGGCAGCCGGGCTTTTTTTTTTAAATACTTGTTTTATGTATGTTCCTCTATAACTTCTCCGTTTTTGAAACGATTTAGAAAATTCTTTTTTAGGGTTCCGTACCCGAAGGGTGCAAACGGGACCCTATTACTGAGACTCTGCTGTCAGTCCGTCTGTCTGTCTGTCCGTCTGTCACAGGGCTCTACCTCTAGAACCGTAATAGCTAGACACTTGAAATTTTCACCGATTATGTATTGCTATGGCCGCTATAACAACAAATACTAAAAATAAAAAAAGTTAAATATTAAAGGGGGTCGTCATACAAGAAACGTGTTTCTTCAGCACTTTCAAACATTGCACCTTGCTAATATTTAAAATAGATCGACATAACAGTGATGCTAGCGCGGTGAACAGCACCTTATCTTCAATTTCTGATTGGTTTTCGGCCAATAACCTCATGTTAAATGCGAACAAGACCCAATGCATTCGAATCTCTCTTCCTAATGTGAATCAAGCCTGCGTTGACATACTAATTAATGGTCAGAAACTCGATCTGGTTGAAAGTACTACCTTTTTAGGAATCACAATTGATTCGAAACTTCAATGGGGCGCTCATATATAACTAAACTTTCTAATAGGCTTAGCTCTGCGGCTTACGCTGGTACCCGTAGGAGAATAAGACAATTGACAGATGTAGCAACTGCTAGACAAGTGTACTTTAGTTACTTTCACAGTCTAATGTCTTACGGGATACTTCTATGCGGGAGTGCAGCCGACATTCAGACTATTTTTCTTTTACAAAGAAGAGCAATTCGTGCCATTTACGAGTACGGTCTAGGATCGAGGGACTCACTGAAAGAATTATTCAAGGAAATAGGTATACTTACTTTTGCATCACAATTCATATTTAAAAATATAATATATGTAAGAAAAAATATTTCCATGTTCAATAAAGTAAGTGATTTTACAGATAGAAATTTACGTAATAAGAATGACTTAGTTAGCCCATATTACAGGCTGAATACAGTCAGTAAGTTTTTTATGGGGAAGTGTATACTTTTTTATAATAAATTGCCAGAATCGCTCCTTGATATGCCAGACAGAAAATTCAAAGCTTATGTAAAGAAAGTACTTTGTGAGAAGGCTTATTACAGGACCGATGACTATCTTAAAGACAAAAAGGTCTGGCTTGAGATTGGCGCGGGTCCCTCTTAAAGGTTTGTATACTTAGACATGTCATAATTTAGGTACATTGATACATACTAAATTTACAAATTGACAGTATCTTAAATTTCGTAATTCTTATCATTCTATTTACATATGACATAACACACAATGTAATCTCAGTCCATCCATATTACTAATTTTAAGTTTTAAGTTTGTTAGTTGACGTCTTTGGAGAAAATGTGCAGTGCAGTTTGTTGCCGCTTCTTCTGCACTTGCGCCTAGGAAGCGGCGTAAACTTAGCTGTAAGTAACGATTTGACGTCAACATTTGTGCAAAACAAGACAAAGTGACTATTATTAAGAGATATTATAATAACCTATGATAATAAAGATATTTTGAATTGAATTGAATTAAATGAACTATATATTGTATTCTTTTCAAAATTTTAGGCTCAGTAGTTTCGGAGATCAGGAGTGGGGGAGAGAATTGTCAATTTTCGTGTTCTTTCATGAATAAAATCAAAACTATTCATTTTACAATAATAACAAAAATATATTTGATATCCTTTTATTGAGCCCTTACATTTAATATATGACACAGTAAGGTTTGCAAAACTTACCCTTATTTTAACAAAAAAAAATATAATTACTTTGCACATGTGTTTGGGCCATAGGATTACAACATTTTACCAAATTTCACCTGATTCGTTCCAGTAGATTCGGAGCAAATTGGCTGTGACAGACGGACGGACAGACAGACGTACGAGTGATCCTAAAAGGGTTCCTTTTTTTATTTTTTTGTACAAAACCCAAAAAATAAAGTAAAATCGGAAGGTCGGTCGCCAACTCGTGCGCAGTCGCGAGTTTCACCCGAGCCAGTTGACGAATAACTCAATAAATCTAACCACGGGCTCTAATTGATCACTGAAGTATGAAGTAAAAATAACTCGGACGCGTACATAAAGGGTTCCGTGCCACCGTACAATGTTTTAAAACGCTGAAGCCTTTAATTTTTAATTTTATCTTATTTTTAGTATTTGTATTTATAGCGGCCACAGTAATATACATAATCTGTAAAAATTTCAAGTATCTAGTTAATGCCATTATAAAGATTTAGTTAGAAACGCTGAAAAAACACGCTTTTAGTATGACGACTCCCTTTAATTTTTAAGTATTTTTTATTTTTAGTATTTTTTGTTATAGCGGCCACAGCAATACATAATCGGTGAAAATTTCAAGTGTCTAGCTATTACGGTTCAAGAGATAGAGCCCTGTAACAGACGGACAGACAGCGGAGTCTTAACTTTTTTTAATGTTAGTATTTGTTGTTATGGCGGCCATAGTAATACATAATCTGTGAAAATTTCAAGTATCTAGTTAATGCCATTAAGTAAAAAGATATAGTTAAAAACGCAGAAAAAACACGTTTTTTGTATGATGACCCCCTTTAATTTTGGTTCGATTTATTGCGCATATGTCAATTATACATACGTTGTATAACTATCTTCACATTGACAGTCCCTGAGGACAGTCCCACTGAGCGTCCGGAAGTGACGTCACCGCGCTATTTCCGGCGGAGGCCGCCACTTTGACTGAAATGAGTTGTAACTCACTTACCTCGTTATGGAGCAGCGATACCTCTTTCTATTCGTAAAAGCTTTATATAAACTAAAAGTTCGCCCCTAATTGCATTGCGGTTTATTAAATTTTTTTATTCAGGTTCACCTGTCCCGTTGTCTGTGTCCGTAATCAAATCTTGCAAGCTAAATTAGACCCACATTCGATCGAGTTGAAACTTCACATACTTATGCAAGTTGGGTGACAATGCAATATTATGGTACCAATGACCTGATCTCATGATGAAGCCGGAAGGTGGCTATGGCATCTCTGTGATAAACAACATAAACCCCACCAAGTTCGGGCTTAATCGTTAAAAAGTTAAATACTTAAGCAATTAAATAATAAATGACTATTAAATATTGTAAACAATTTAAAAAAAAATAAGTTTAATACATTTTTAAATTGTAAATACTTTTTATTTTATTTTCGACTCGAGCAGAAGATCGTAGATTCGATATCGATATCGCAGAATTTCATAGTAGATATTTTCAATAATAAAATTTTTAACAATAAAAACCGACTTCAATTTTTTTAGGAGTTTCTTCCATATCTCCAAAGTTCTTCATCATATCTTCACCAAATTAAAATGGGACCAACTTGGTAGTAAAGGCTTTCAAATAAAAAAAGAATCATATAAATCGGTTCACAATTGGCGAAGATATCGCGTAACAAACATACATAAAAAAACATACAGTCGAATTGATAACCTCCTCCTTTTGTATAGTCGGTTAAAAATTTAAGTCTCTCATTAGAGTATCATGTTAGAGATATTTATGTCACCGATGATAGAATGATTTTAGTGCCCTGGATACAAATCCTTTAGAATTTATCTTTAGTTTTGTTGTTTCTTTATTCCTATTAAGTTACAATAAAAGGTTGGTGTAGGGCCTGTAATTGCTTCAAGGGAGCTTCTGGTGACAAATCTATACGAATCCACTGGTTTTCATAGCCGATTGAGTGGCGGAAGACGCCTGAAGACGCCCGCCCACACAGTCCGCTAAACAAATATCACTACAGCCGTACTATGACTATCACTTTAACTATTCTATAGGTATATTGTTAATCGAGAATTCTTATATTTACTTATTATTTTTAATAGCATTACAATATTCGGAAATTTATCCAAATTGAAAATATGTGATGAAAAAATCCGCCGTGAGTGGGACTCGAACCCACAACCCTCACGTTAACGCCGTGAGTGCACTACCAATTCAGCTATCGTGACTTC
Source organism: Acrobasis repandana (assembly GCA_963576875.1). Lineage (NCBI taxonomy): Eukaryota > Metazoa > Arthropoda > Insecta > Lepidoptera > Pyralidae > Acrobasis > Acrobasis repandana. The sequence continues at coordinate 13,851,829 of OY756238.1, read as the reverse complement.
AAATCACCCCGACGAATTTTCCTTTTTTTTTTAATTCTTATGTTTATTTCTAGCATTTCAACTTTATTCGTGAAAATTGCTTATTAGCCATAATTATTCTATGATTAGTTGCTATTGAACACAATTTTAGCTGTAAGTTTTCTACATTTCTTTGAAGAAAGAAGAAAATAAGTAAATAATAAAAGATTTAATCAGCATCAAATTAGGCGCGACTTATATCTGAGTTTGCACTCATGTACTACATCATCATTAGGTCTTTTGTGGTCTCCAATGCAGGAGCACGACCCTTTCTGCATTACCAGAATCAAATATTAGCCAGAGCAGTCAGAGGATTTGGCCTACACTCTCCACGCTGGCCAGACGGGTTGGAGAGATCATGGAGAGAGAGAGAGAGAGAGAGATTGCACTAAGATAAATGCATTATAAATGTAAATAGCAATCCTGCAATAGATTTATTTATCCTCATTTCCTTCGTATTTCAAAAGGCTTTATGCTAAATTGAACATTTGCTATGCTCTATTGGGTTTAAGTGGCTCCTTATTAGATTCAATCCAATTAAATTGGCATTGGATGAAAGCTACTGCTATATTTGTAAATTGCTACGAAGGATACATACAAATGCAGAATTAATAAGTAAACATTACTCTCGATTACTGGCCGAGAGTTTATACTGGATCGAATATTGGAGAGTGGGTCTAATTTAGATTGCAAGATTTGATTACGGACACACAGACAACGGGACAGGTGAAACTAAATAAAATATGTAAAGCGGTTATTACAATATCCAACTTGAAGGAATCCTAGCTAGGAAATCGGAAGAGGCAATCGCAGTTAGGACGTTTGGACCGCTCTACTTCCTTGTAATCTATGAATTCATTCCAAAACGCAATAGGTCACAAACAACATAACCATAAACAACAGGAATAACCTTATAATATAAGCAATAAAGATAGTTTTTGTATGTGTTGCTGTCGGTCACGTGCCTAGATTTAAGATGCAATTCAGTACAGTATGATCACTAGCTAACAATTTAGGAACCTAGGTAACTGTTCCTAGTTAGAATTCTTACAAATTGGATAGTGTAATAAGTAATAACCACTTAAAAAAGTACGCAACTAAAAAAGTACATTACGATATAAGTGCGTTATGGTGGTTAAACACGAAGCGGAATTTCAGCCCGAGTCTTAGACGACGGCGTAAGGAGCTGAGTGTGTTTAACTAATATACGCACGTATATCGTACGACGTTTTTCAACACACTTGCGAGGAAAAATACATATTAAACGGATATTTTTGATTTTAAATAAACTCAACCATAAAACTGTGATGCACACTGTTGCAATTTCGCCGTTTTACTTTTTAAAATCAGCAGGACGCGCTGCCTACTGGACGGCGGAGCCGCGAGGCATGCGAATTTGAAAAAAAAAAAACAATATGAAGCAAATGTAAGATACAAAGATAATATTGAAACAACGACGTTCGATGTCTGATTTATTATTTTTCTTTGTCTAACCTTCACCTTATGTTATCTAACTATCTCGCTTACACACAACTGTCAAACTTTCTTACTCTCTCATTCATACTGGATTTACCATTAATTCTGTCCCTTTCTTTCGCAATAGCAAATCGTGAATATAACTTCACTATTTGCGTTTCTAACACACGCGTGTTTTATGAGCTGCTTTATAGGTAAGTATATCTGAAACCGGTGAAATTAGATCCACTTTTAGAGCAAGGGTGTTGAAAAATTCAAAACCTTACTACATAGCACAGAGTAATAATATACTACGTACATTATTATATATTTATATTACCTGCCACCTCCTCGCTCTGCAGATTTTTCATGCACAAATAATTTGGCGCGCGTGACAAGAGAACCAAAAATTCAATTTGCTTTCCGCGAGCTTCCAATATTGATATTCCAACGTTTGGTGGTAACTTTGGCACGTGGGAAATATTGCGTGACACCTCAAGACTATTTTGAATAAAGATTACATTTGTGGGGATTATTCTACTCCTGAACTTTTATCTGCCTTTTACATGGTCACTAACAATATTATAAGACCAGAGATAATATGACTTCAGAAAAGTCTTTATTCTATTCCTTATTACAGCACTTGTGTCGTAATGTCGCCATAACAATACGGTTCTATGTTACTTTACTATTAGGATATCGCTTACTGCCACAGATTATTGTCTAAATAGGTTAAGGTTTTCACTCGATCAACTTAATTTTCAAAAAAAAACCACAATGTGCCACAACTATCAACTTAAGGGTATACATGAATTTTTCGGGGTCCAGCGCTGCCCCATTTAAAATAAATTATTTGAAAGGAAACGGAGGTATCATTTAAAATTTTGTCTTCAGTATGTTAATACCCTTCAAACTATTTTATGAACTACTGTTTACAGTCTAAAGTGAGTATGTGAAGCTTTTCTTTGCACATTTGCGAAAAATGGCCACTTTTGGGATGCATGCGTATGTAGGTATATATATTACAGCTTTCTAGTATTCAGTAATATTCATCATCATCCCAGCGTATTCTCGGTTGCATCCTCAGCGGTACTTCAGACCCCGGGGTCCGCTACCTAACCTAGGTGATTTGACGAGGCTACTTTTTTTACTAATAATCTCAGAGTAAAACCGAGGACCGACAGACAGATAAACAGACAGACATGGCGAAACTAACTTCGGTTCCTTGTTTACTACGGAACCCTAAAAACGTGACGACAACAAGAAATGAAATATCCATTGTGATCTAATACGAGCTCGCTTTTAATTTAATCTTCCCCTAGGGCCTTACATGCTTTACTCAGGGCACAGAGGAAATACACAGAGATTAAGTTGTATAGCTTCTCTCAAGCTGGTCTGGGAGAAAAGAAATACATAGAATGTACCAGCTGCTTCTCTTTTAAGCGCAGATCATTAAATCCAAGGGAATGGGCAAAAAATCACAATTTTGTTACCTTTGTCCATCTTCTAGCCCTTTTGGGTTACGCAGCGACGCAGCCGTGCATGGGCTCTGGCTTCTTAGAGATGCAAAACTCCAAATACTTTGTCTGCCCTATTATGAATAAAGACGAGATTGTGTATGTAGTATATGCCATTGTGAACGCCGAGAGTTTATAAATTATCGCGCGAGATTATAAACTGTCGATAGATTGTGAACTGTACCGTACTGCTTACAATGTAACGTATTAATTTACGATTGTTTATAATCTTCCCACGTCAAATTGACATTATACTTGAATGTGACTGAACGCACCCTGCACACTGATTCGTTCCAAACGTCACATCACGTGACGTAAAATTTGGGTTTTATTAAACGAGCATTTTCTTTATTTGACTGCTATGATATTTTCTAACTCTATGGACGCAGAACGAGCTACTGCCAAGACCGACCAATGACGGAAGACTTACAATTTTACTAGTGATAAAATCGTACAGATTGTGAACCTTGTCTGTAAGTGCAGGTAGACTATAAACTATCGTAAATTAATACGTTACATTGTGATCAGTACAATACAATTCACAATTTATCGACAGTTTATAATTTCGCGTGATAGTTTATAAACTATCGTTGCTTACAATCGTAAGGTGACATAATATGTATGTAAGTTACAAAGGCTACGTACCAGCAAGCGTAGCGAAGCATCTACCTATGATGGTCAATGGTCTCCAACTCAAAATTCAAAAATTCAAAATATCTTTATTATCATAGGATATTTATAATATCTCTTAATAATAGTCACTTTGTTTTGTTTTGCACAAATGTTGACGTCAAATCATTACTTACATCTAAGTTTCCGCCGCTTCCTAGGCGCAAGTGCAGAAGAAGCGGCAATAAACTGCACTGCACGGCAACAAGAAGCTGTAAACTGTCTTGATCGAGAGTCTTTAAGGCCTAATTCCTGCAGTAGGAAAGCTCGAAGTGAGGCCTTTGCCCTCAAATGGAACTATTATATTGACGCCTGCAATACGTAGCTGTTTAGTCCACACACGCGTTGGCAATGTATCTAAATAAAAAATCAATAAATAAAAAATATTGGCAATGTAGCTTACGCTCTGCATTTACCTATGTACATCTGCCTACCTGTACCTACCTACTGCCTGATGTGTACTCTTGTGAAAGGAAGCTCTTCATATCCCGGAATCGTTAAATATGGAGATGAGATTTGCAGTCCCTACGGAATAAATTCGGTTTTATGCATTTTATTTCATATTTTTTATCTGTAAATAAAATTGCATTTGCAGGGTAGTCGGGTGTCTATCACGTCTTTATTCCTAACGGGGCAGACAGAGCACTTTGGGTCTTGCAGCTCTAAGTAGACAGAGCCCAGGGCCGCAAGACCAACAGGCCACTTTTAGCGTGATGGTGGGCAAGAAGATGAAAAAAGAAACAAAAAAAATCCACCCACTTCAGAAAAGGGGTGGTTATTAATTAGTCGGAATCTTTTTTTATGTATGTTCCCTGATTACTCGAAGACGCCTGGACCGGTTTTGAATATTCTTTTTTTGTTTAAAAGGGTATACTTTTCAGGTCCAATAGAAATTTTATTAAAATAGGTTGTATGGTTTGTTTATTGAACGAAAATAACTAGAAAAAATATGTCGTAACAATTGTTTGAATATTTCACTTTTCTATATATGATATGATCTATCTATCTATATTTTAAGAACTACGTTTTTGTCGGTAGAGTAGTTTCCATGTCTCTCTCTCTTGAGCCATCCTTTTGACCTCCCTCTACGACACGGCGTCAACTTTCTCCTTTACTTGATCTATAAATGCTCTTCTTGGTCTTCCCTTGCCTCTGCTTTCTTCTATTTATATGATATAATATTATTGATATGATATAATATCAATAATAGGCATGATGACTGAAAATTTGTTTTCGGCCTATCGATTAGATTATTAAAAAATATTGCACACATATTTTTTCTTTTCACTGAGAAACAATAAATCACGAAGATACAGCGCATTTAAGGTGAAGGTATAGGCAAATGGCCTTGAAGTGGCGCCCTCATTTGAAATAAATTGTTAACTCGTAAATATGTAGATAATTTCCATATTGCTCTTGGTCATGCACTAGATAGCCCTTTAAATTATTTTATGAACCACCGTTGAAAGTATTTACATTAGTCCGTCTAGCTTTAAAATTTGCCTCTGCCAAAAGTGGCCACGGCAAGTTTTATAGCTAGACGGATCACCAATAATAGTTTCAACGGCAGTTCATAAATTATTTAAAGGGCTATCTAGTGCATGACGAAAAGCAATATGGAAATTATCACCATAATTACGACTTAACAATTTATTTCACACTTCAAAGCTATTTGCCTATATCTTCACCTTAAATTTCGCATGACGTCACGGATTCGTACGATTTTTACACAGCGGTGACGTCACAAGCCCTCTGGAACTTAGATACTCTGTATCTTTGTGAATTTTTATTTTTTGGATTAATTGTAAAATATGAGTACATTATTTTTGGATAATCTAACTAACTAATTAGAATAATACTTTTCTGACCCAGTCATCATTCCTATTATCAAATATATAAATCCAAAGTATTTACTCATATGTATTATTCAAATATAATGAGCAAAAGACACATTTCTTTATGTGCAAAGAGTTGAAAGGCTGGTGAAAGATAAACGCGTGCCTTTGACAAGTTTGGGCTTTGTGAGTTTTGTGACTGATTTACTTTGTGGAATGGGGATGACGATTATTATATCCGAAGGATCTCCTTACAGTTCCCGGTGAGGTCTTATTTTTTACCCGACTTCGCCAGTGGAACGGTTATGTTTTCGAGTGTATGTATGTATCTATGTATGTCAATGATTTCAATAATATACAACGTGGAAGGGACATACCCGTAATAAATCGAACCACGGTGTATACTAGATCACTAAAGTATAATAAAATTGAAATAACAGCCAAAATACCAAAATAAATTTTGGCATTTCTATACAAAAGTGTGCGGCCGTCCGGGTGATTTGTATGGGAATGATAATTTTTTTTTTGGTTTTTTGACTAGTATTTTAATTTCATTATACTATAATGATCTAGTATACACCGTGGTTCGATTTATTACGGGTATGTCCCTTCCACGTTGTACATATAAGTCAATGAGGTATGTATATTCCTTAGACACGCTCTACAGTCTAAACGGCTTGATGGCTTTTAGTTACAGGTTTTAGTTTCAGAGGTGTCGTTAGATTCATCATTATTGTCAGTGACATTAGGTATATCAAAGTTTAAAAAAAAAGTCAATGGCGGCGTTCCACATGAGTCCCGCCCCTTTATACCACAGAGTGATAAATAATAAAGGTGCTACCTCGGTGCTACGTTACAACTATTACTAATACTCGTACTCCACTGTCCGTCACAGGGCTCTATATCATAAACCGTGATAGCTTGACTGTTGAAATTTTCACCGATTTTGTGTACCTGTGGCCGCTATAACAACAAATACTAAAAGTAAGATAAAGTTAAAAATTAATGGGGGGTCGTCATACAAGAAACGTGTTTTTTCAGCTTTTTAACTCTATTTAATGGCATTAACTAGATAGGTACTTAGAATTTTCACCGATTATGTATTATTTATTTATTTATTTATTAAAATCTTTATTGACCTAATGGTACAAAAGGTGAACTTAACGCTAATGCATTCTCTACCAGTCAATATTACTGTGGCGGGTGGCCGTTATAACAACAAATACTAAAAATAAAATAAATAATAAACAGGCAAGTGCGAGTCGGACTCGTACATGAAGGGTTCCGTAGCTCCGTACAAGGTTTGAAGCGCTGAAGGAGCACGTTTCTTGTATGACGACCCCCTTCAATTTTTTACTTTATCTTATTTTTAGTATTTGTTGTTATAGTAGTCATAGTAATACATAATCGGTGAAAATTTAAAGTATCAGGTTAATGCCATTATAAAGATCTAGTTAAAAACGCTGAAAAAACACGATTTTTGTATGACGACCCCCTTTAATTTTTAACTTTTTTTGATTTTAAGTATTTACTGTTATAGCGGCTACAGTAATACATAATTGGTGAAAATTACAAGTGTCTAGCTATTACGGTTCAAGAGATAGAGCCCTGTGACAGACGGACAGACAGACGGACAGAAGGACAGATGGACAGACAGCGGAGTCTCAGTAATAGGGTCCCGTTTGCACCCTCTGGGTACGAAACCCTAAAAACATTGTACGGAGGTACGGAACTCTTCAGTACGAGTCCGACTCGCACTTGACGGGTTTTTTTTCACGCAGTCGGGTCTTTTGTTTTTTTAATCGTAAATTTTTCACGCAGTCGTGTCTTGCGTTTTTTTTTTTTTTTTAATCATCGATTCATTTGCAAGCATAGGAAATCCGCACGTTAATCCTATGTTCAGTAGATATATGTATATGGTGAGCTGTTGTGACAGTATCGTGTCGCAAATGATGTCATTACTGTTTCCAGGCTTAATTCGTGCGATAAAGTTGCGTGAAACTTTACACGGCCACTGTATCCTGACGCTGCCTGAACTACTGTTGTACCCGCTGCTGGTAGAGAGGTGTTCTGTTTATAGGAGAGCGAAGGAAAAATTAAAAGAGTTATTAAATAAGTATATACAGATACAGATACACTATCACGTCTTTATCCCTAACGGGGTAGACAGAGCCAAGGGCGGTAAAGCCCAGGCCACTTTTAGCGTAATGGTGGGCATGAAGGTGGAAAAGGGAAATCATAATAGTGATGGGTTGCTAACCGCATCGCCTATTCATATGATTCAGATTCTCGCCCATTCCCTCGATCGGCTTTTACGATCTGCACGGGAAGAGAAGCAGCTGGTACATTCTATGTTTTTTCTTTTCTCCCAGACCAGCAAAGAAGACTATATTTACTTGAAATACTCAGATTTATGTCACAACAACTCTTCTAATAAATTGCGTTTCACGCCAACGGCTCGAGAGTTAATTACGGTTGTCACAAACGAAGCCAATTAACACGTTATAACACGTGATAGCGTTATAACGTTATCACGTTAAAATGACGCGTCGTTATTGTGTTACACGTCAAAAGCGTTTGGTTGTCGAGTACGGAGATTAAATTTTATTTTTTAGTATTTTTCTTTCTTTTTAATTCTTTTTGAAATAATTCGTCTATGCTGGTCTGGGAAAAAAGAATATGCTTCTCTTCCAGTTCGTAAAATCCAGTAGACTGCCTGCGGTTTAAATGATGATAGTGATACATATTTCAGCTGCAAGCAGTTCACTGCAGGTGAAATGCCTCTAAACGGCTGATAATTTTTGCAATAAGTTTTCCTCTTCATCTTAACGCGTTCCCAGTTGCATCTGCAGCTGTGCTTGCTGATGCTTCAGAGCCTGGGGTACACTTTCTTGCTATTTCTTCTCCAAATTTTGCATGTCAATGGTCACCCAAGGATGCCAAAGATCATGCAAAATCGAGAAGAAATATCCGGGACCGTTTAAAAGTGGCCGGCCGCCGCTCGACGTTAACCCTCCTCGGGAATGCAATTGTAGCACGAGAAGTTTTGTGCTTAGTCCCTTAGTCCCTCTTTTTAGACATCCACAAGAAGAAATGGAGTGATTCTATTATAGGCTGGAAGCCACATTCAAAATTTTTGCAATAAGTGTACCTCTAAGCCAATAAAATAAAACCTATGATATGATATTTATGAACCCTGGTTGATAAGTTCTTTCAATATTTACTGAAAAGACTTTGATTCATGTCACAACAAACTCATATAATATAGTGCGTTTGACGCCGACGACTCGAGAGTTAATTATGCTTGTCACAAACGAAGCCGTTAATTAATACGTGATAACTTTTTAATGATATGGCGTTATTATGTTACACGTCAAAATACTTTGGTTGCCAAGTGCTGAGATTGCAAATTTTGTTTTAATATTGATTCTTGTAAAATTTCGTGAAGAGGTTCGATATTGATATGTATTTTTTTTGTTGATTCAATTTTTTTTCATGAAATAATTTTACGGCTCTGGATACAAGTCCTTTAGAGCCTATCTTTAATTTTGTTCTTTATTCCTAATCCTAACCTAACCTAATCCTAACAAGTTACAATCAAAGGGTGGTGTAGGCCTTTGACTGCTTCAAGGGAGCTTCTGGCGACAAATCCAATCCAAAAACTAGAGACTGGTATTTCCAACAAATACCAGTCTCTAGTTTTACTTCACGCTTCAGACGATGAAATTGATAATATCATTAATAATTTACGAGAGGATTGCGCAGTGGGTTGGGACAACATTTCAATGTCTCTTATCAAGCGTAACAAACATATACTCGTTCCCTTAATTACTCATAGTTGTAACCTCTCTCTCTCCACAGGCATTTTTCCTGTTAGCCTGAAAAAAGCTCTGGTTCATCCCATTTACAAAGCTGGGGAGCGAAATCACGCAAACAACTACCGCCCAAATTCCATTCTGCCTGCTCTCTCTAAAATATTAGAACGACTTATTAACTCCCGCTTAATTTCTTATCTTGATACTTTTTCAATTCTTGCTGACAATCAACACGGTTTTCGCTCCGGAAGATCTACTAATGGGGCTGTTCTTGAACTTACCGATTTTATTGCCCGCCATCTGGATGCGGGATATAAATGTCTTTCCATCTTCCTCGATTTAGCGAAGGCTTTCGATACCGTTTCAACAAAAATCCTCATTCAAAAACTCGAAGCTATTGGAGTTAGAGGCATTCAGTTGAAGCTATTCGAAAGCTTTCTTACAGACCGCACTCAACGAGTAGTTGTGAATGGTCATATTAGTTCAGAACTTCCCATTCATTACGGCGTGCCGCAGGGCAGTATTCTGGGCCCTACCCTGTTTTTAGTATATGTTGCAATGCAAAATTATTTCCTATGCAGATGACACCGCCTTACTATTTACTGCTAAAACCTGGCATGAGACTTACCAAATGGCTCAAAGTGGTCTGAATGCTGTATCTGACTGGTTTCGCCTTAATCTTCTTACCCTAAATGTTAAAAAATCTCAAATAATTAATTTTTCTATTTATGATTTGCAATCAAATAAAGCTGCTCTAGCTAATCTATCCATAATTGCCCATTCCCACTCCATCCCCGATAATCCCTCCTGTGACTGTCCTTCGCTAGCTTCTGTGGAGTCGGCAAAATATCTCGGCGTGCTCATAGACAAAAATCTAAATTTCCAACCTCACATTAATGCTACTGCCGGTAGAATGCGTAAGTTAATTTATATTTTTAAACGTCTAAGACACGTGGCTGATTCCAAGATAGTTAAAATGGTATATCTCGCTCTCGGCCAATCTCTGTTGACGTACTGTATAACTTCATGGGGTGGTACTTGTAAGACCACATTACTAAGGCTCGAAAGGGCACAGAGAGCACTGCTCAAAGTGTGCACGTTCAAACCTTTTTTGTTTCCAACTTATGATCTTTACCAGTTTTGTGAAGTTCTTACGGTTCGTCAGCTGTTTATCTTAAACACCATTCTACAGCAACACAGCTCTACCACCTTCAGTCCAAATTTGTCGCGAAGGAACTGTCTTGTCGTTAAAATTTCTCCTCTAACTACTGAATTCTCCAACCGTTTCTTCTGTTTTGCCGGTCCCTTCCTATACAATAAACTACACGGAAAACTTAACATCTTTTCTCTTCCGAAATATTCCTGCAAATTAACTGTCTTAAAATACCTGCAAACCCTAAACTACGATGACACGGAACGACTAATCCTTCCACTTAAATAGTGTAGTGTATATGTATTTACTTTTGCTCTGCAGTGACCTAACTCCTTACTTCCATTCATTTATCCATTCACACACTCACACATCCATACTTTAGATATAAATAAGTATAACTTAGGTATTAAATTTATATATATACATATACATATATATATATATATATATATATATATATGTATCTACTCTTCCCCCTTTAAATTTATATAATTAAATACATTAGTAAGCTTCTTTATGTACATTTTTTGTAATCTCACTTGTATCCAGTAGTGAGAGCCCTGGAGATCTGTACCACAGGCCCAGCCTCTTGCAGACTCCAGTCTCCACCAATCGGTGATAACACCATAGCCTGGATTGTAACCTACCTTGTAATTTAGATTTTTGGAGAAAATAAATATATTTTTATCTTTTTATCTTTTATCTTTTATCTGTACGAGTCCACTGGTTTTCATAGACGACTGAGTGGCGGACGACGCCCAAAGACGCTCACACAGTCCGCAAAACAAATATCACTACAGCCGTACTATGACTGTCCACTTCAACTATTTTACACATTGTTCATGAGCGTGAGCATTTATAACACCAAACAACACCAATTTAATATTATATAGTCCACTAAAATCAATTTGCAAAATAATTTAAAGCAAACCCCAACCGAACCCCTTGACTTCCCGCCAAAAACTCTTTTTGTTGATTCAGTATTTTTTTTGTTTTTTTTTTAAATTGCGGTGAACATTATGTTATTATTACACTATTTATTTTGTTACACGTATATATAATGTATTTATCATCAAATTATAGTATCCAATGAGTAAGTATCCCAAAGCTTTAAAGTTACTTCACAGCCTAGCTTTATGATTTGTCCATATATATTTATTTATTCCGTCTTGAATCTAGCACAAGCTATAAATTCCACCAGCTTACGCCGTTGGTATCCAAGCACTTTGTAAAGATTAAGTCGCGCCTAGAACAGAACCTTGGGGCACACCCGGGACTATGCCTGTATAATTTTAGACTTATATGCCGTTTTCTTTAATAAGATAGTAGTGCAAAGTGCAAGTGCAATTAAGTAAAACTCAACGTAAAAGGGTGAGCTCAGTGGCCCGGCGACAGTGCGCATTACTAGCGCTTTCGCAAGTAAAGTGGCACCGGGCGTGGTCCGCACATGGATGGGTGGCCACAAGCGGCATAAAAATTTATTGAGCTCCTCCGTGCTTCGGAAGGCACGTATAAGCCGTTGGTCCCGGCTGTCATCGTTGTATGGCAGTCGTTAAGCTATGTCAGATGCCTTTAGGCAGCTTGAAAAATCTGACACCGGTGTTGGCCACTTACACACACGATAAACAAAACAAAGTGAAACTTGTAACTTTTCTTCAAAAGTAAGATTAACTTATTTCTGGAATCCGGAATCTGGAACATATTATAAATTCTGGTAGTTACTATTTAGCATTTTGAAGATTATTTCGCGCCTAACACGCACCCTTGGGGAACACCCGCTACTGGTCCCCTATAATTTTAGACTAGTATGATATTTTCAATATGCTACTTTGTTCAACAACGCTTTTAAATGAAGTCTTTTTGTTTATAAGTAAAGACATTATATCTTATTTTTTTTATTTGTTATTTATTCACGCAACTAGCTTTACAGGATAATTTTTAAAGCATTAGAAGGGAACACAATACATAAAATAAAATGTAATAGACAAATTACTACTAACTAAAAACTGATCTTCATAACATGTTATATAGTAAGGCTACCATTGCGAATTCCCTCAAAGGGCATTAAAAGTTTGTCCACTTTTTCATGAATTTTATTAATTGTAGATATATTGACGACCTCCGTAGCGTAATGGTTAATACGCTAAACCGCTAATCTAGAGGTTCTGGGTTCGATCCCCAGTCAGGGCAAGTTGGAAAATGGCCTTTTTTAAATTGTCCTGGGTATTAGGTGTTTATCTATATATATTTCATATATTGTTAAGTTAGTATCCTATAACACAAGTTTAAAACTTACTTTGGGGCTAGCTTAATCAGTGTGATTTGTCCCTATATATTTATATTTATTCATTTATATAGCTCTCGTGAATGGCATCTTCTCGAGCAGGTTCGCACTAGCCGCTTGTTCCGAGTTGACGGCGCGGGCAACGCCGCGGGCATTAGTTAGTCATCCATAAGGCATTGTACTCGTATGTCTTCAGAGATTGTGGCTCCGAATAAATCTTGTCTGGGACGGCTTCTTAGAGCTCAGTTTTAAGTTGATAAATTACTTTGGAACTTTTCGTCTTCGTCGTGTTTCGACCTAATCCAAAATGTTATTATGATTTTGGTTTCGCTGGGCACAACTTTACTGCAATGATTAATTATTTTAGTTCATACCGGGCTCCAAGACAAAGGTGGAAATTCATATTCATCATCATCATCAGGTCTTTTTTAGTCTCCACTGCAGGAGCACGACCCTCTCTGTACTACCAGAGCCGAATCCCCTGATTCGGCCTACACTCTCCACGCTGGCCAGACGGGTTGGAGAGGTCTCATTGATGTTTATAGGCTTTGTTCAGCTTATGTTTCCTTAGTCGCCTTCTACGACATCCACGTGAAAATGTTCTCTAATAATTTGCGCGGGAAGAGAAAGAATAAACTCAAAGGTGTTGTATTCTTCTTTTCTATCAGATGGGCATGGAATTAAGTTGAAAAGAAGTCAACTGATATACCGTTTTGGAACAGACAGTTCCTATTTTCACTAGTGATTATCGTAATCAGAAGAGGACCATTTAATTACCAAAAGTGGTAACAGTATCAATCGAGTACGATTCTGCTTCTGGGCCCCTATAGGCACCAAGCTGGAAAGATGTACTTAGGTACACAAAGTCCAACACGCGCTTTTAAGGCCAATGGCACGGCCGTGTTCATCAATGGATATCATATAGATGTGGAAATGGTATGAATCCGAATATCTGATAGATTTTCATGAATGAGTTTTGCTGTGTATCCGAACGCTGAGAGTGAGAGGACGGATGTTAGAGCGAGAAAGAGGACGAATGGCAGATTTAGTTGATTTATTACGATGTTAAAGATAGTCAAGTTGCTCAAGTTGTTTGCAATTTTCAATTTTCAATTTGCAATTTTCTACAAACAAACAAGTGCCATCTTTAATTTTTTGTGGATACCAGATTTTTTATGTAAGAGCCTTTAAGCCCCATTTCATTCAGCTATAAAACTGTTCACTAGAAACATTAAACAGTAACTTGGGAACTAGACAGCTGCAATCAAAACCGAATAAGACTTGACGAAATGTGAGAAGACTGACTAGAACTTTGCACTAAAAGAGAAAACCCATCTTAAATTTCAAGAAATTAAACACTTAGGTAGTTTTCCCACACTTTCACGTCTTTATCCTTTATGGGGCAGAGAGAGCCCTATGTGTCTTGGTTCGGTCTACTCAGGACTGCAAGACGTAAAGACCAATTTGTGGGACCTCGACCAATCCCGGCGCTCTGGGCGAGTTCCCACATATAAGATAATAGAAGAGGTAGAAATAGAGACTCGACTACAACACAGATTATATACTATTTATTATCTGATACTGACTGTTACATAAGAGTATACAAGAATAATAGTTTAAGAGATGATGGTGGAATTAGTGAAAAGGGATTAGTCAATGATTTGAAAATGGAGTGAAAGGGAATTTGAAATTAAATGAAGAATGAAAAATAGACAGGATGAGATGAAGAAAGGAGGTTTGAACATGATGCATGCAGGATCGTTACAAATTTAAGCGTGATGATGGGCGAGCGATTAGGTGGAAAAAATTAATCAAAGTAAAGATCGGTTGCTATCTGGCTCCGTTAACTTGATTCGTGTAACCCATTCTCTTGATCGGCAGCTGGTACATTCTATTTTATTAAAACTAACGTGAGATAAATCCATAACTGATTAATTTAAAACGGTTGACTGACGTGATATAGTCGGAATAGCCGACCAGGTTTCGATCGATCGAGACGATCATCTTCAGGGCGAGTGTCAGCGGCGACCCGACGATGGTGGCAGATCTTTTCCGACTATATCACGTGAGTCAATCGTTTTAAATTAATCAATTACGGTACATTCCAATTTATTTTATTCTGCCAGACTAGCATCGAAGAAATGGTTTATTTATTATATATGTTATTGTGAATATCCGATATTAGTGAATGTCAAGATGTGAGCTTGAACGCTTGAAAACTTGTCCGGCAATCCCTAACTTCCCGGCCTCATATTTTTATCTTTACCTATCGTCTGTGCTGTCATCTTTATTTGTTGTTTACCCATTTTCCATCTTCACGCCCACCATCGTGCTCGTGGTTTTTGGGTCTTTGGAATCTGTCCGCCCCGTTAGAGAAAAAAGCGGACTATTTACATGTTTTATATGCCGTGTGGTTCCCGGCAGAGTAGAATAGGACCAGTGCAAGTCTTCCCGTGGATGTCGTAGAAGGCGGCTTAGGAAACACAAGGTGACACAAGTTAAACAAAGCTTATAAACATCAGTGAGACCCCTCCAACCCGTCTGGCCAGCGTGGAGAGTGTAGGTCAAATCATCTGACTGCTCTGCCTTATATGTATATGGCTCTGGTAGTACAGAGAGGGTCGTGCTCATGCAGTAGAGACTAAAAGAGAGACCTGATGAGGTACCTGTTTTCGGCAGGCATGAGTTTAAGGTGTTCCAAACTAAAACTGAAACACGCGAAATGTAAACGCAAATTAAACTTCTTCTTTATCTAAAGAGAGTTTCCATTCCAGTGAATGCGGAATATTTGCCAAGCGTAAAGTCGCGCCTAAATTTGGAGAGTTTGAACAGTCGGTCAAAACTGGAAGGAACTTTTCTAATTAAGATATTTATAGAAAGTTACTTAGTACTCAGACGATTAACATTGATCACGTCGCAAATTGATATTTTAGCGTGTTCCTACGGAGGAGTTTGGTGGGAGTACATTGCTAGCGCTAGTATGAAATAAAACGGGACATTTACCATGATTATTATTATTGTAAATTAATTACAACCATGAAAGTTTAAAAAGCTACATTGGTAGCGCTTTTGCTAGTTAAGAAACCTTGGGCGTGGTTTGCACTTGGATGCTGCACTCTGGCGGCAGAACATTGCAGTAATATTTCCTATTGTAATAAACGAATTTATAAACTGCAATTGAGTGTTGCAACTACTTATAAAGTAATATATTGGCTGTGAAACGGGAAGGCACAACTTGGTAAACTGGGACGAAACGTTGTCCTAAACTTTAATAAGTACCTTACCTACCTACCTACGTACTTGCTCCGAAGCGCTAGTAGTTAGCAGGTTTTGAATAATAGTTAGGTATATTATATAAAATAAAAATATATATTTAAGGTCCTCACTGGGTTCTGCCAACAGGGTTTTAGCATCCCTACACCTACTGTACGTAATCATTCAGTTTTGTACATTCAACATAAGGCAACAATATTCTTCGTCACAATCGCCTTGCGACTTGTCATGTACAAGCCAAATTTAAATCTCAATATGATTCTCTTTTATTTATTGCAATACTTAAGTTAGGTTTTCATAAAACATTTATAAAAAGTAAAATATAAAATAAACTACAAAATATAAACATTTACAAAAGTCACTGAGATATCTTAACGCATGCGTGCTCCTACGGAGCCCACGGCGCGCTTTCCGGCTTTTTCTCCAAGATTATAAGCATCCCAAGGATTAGAACTTTTTTTCTGGTTTTACGATGCTGCCTACCTGACGTCGACTCTCTTTGGGAATGTTGTTGTTCCACGGTATGTTTGTGCTAAGTCCTTTAGTCGTCACTTACGTCATCTACAGGAATCAAGGACGATATGAATAAATGGAGTCATCCTATATTCTAGGGCGGATATACATAGCACATCTAAATGAAGGTACTTGCCCTATGCTAGTCCTATCTCTGTCTAGTCTATTCATCATCTCACATTCATCTTCGTTCAGAAATATGTAATCCTGCATAACCTTTAAATTAATTATTATTTTCACCACAACCTCATGAATAAAAGCAGCAAAAAACAATAAGACCCAAACCGTAGCGAATAAATCACCCGCTATCTACCCCATCAGATAACATTCTAGGTTGATCGTTGGCTTAGAGTAGGTGACCCAGTTCAGCCAGCTGTGTTTTGGAGCACTACTTATTATGTTACCTATTCACGGATGTATGGCTAGCTTTGGAAAAAAGAAACAACATGCATAAAATCCCCTGGCTGGGGATCGATTCCAGAACCTCCGTGGTGAAACCCAGAAAGCGTGGTTACCAGTACGCTAGAGAGATCGTAATATAGAAGGTACATAGGTACCTTCTATACCAGCTGCTTTCCACACCGCGCAGATTGTATAAGCAGATTGGTGGATGTGTGACACTCGTGGTTTAATTTTAATAGGCGATGTGGTTAGCATCCGTTCATTTTTTGTTTAATTCCTCGTCTTTAAGCTTTACGGGTTAGATATTGCCCAGGGCCACTTTTAGTATGACAGTGGGCGTGTACTTAATTAATGCATTGATTATGTATAACTGTGGCCGCTATAACAAATTAAAGAGGGTCGTCATACAAGAACATTTTTTTTTCAGCGTTTTAAACTAATGTACGGAGGTACAGAACCCTTCATGTACAAGTCCGACTCGCACTTGTCCGGTCTTTTTAGTATTATTTGTAGTTTCGTATAAAATATTGACAAAAACAGACAAATACCCTATTCACGCACTGAAAAACAAATCTTCTTTATATAAGATACAGAAAACCTCTCTATAATTTTCCTCCCGTTCCTCCCAGCTTCATCGCTATACAACCCTCCTCCCGGCCTACGTCACCGGGTTCATTGACCTATCGATCTCGCCAACTAGGTCAAGCGACCAACCCCTATTGAATGAACGTGTAAGGAGGTCACATTTCGAAGCTATTACGAAACGATTTGTAAAAGAGATCTTACGTTTTTAAGCATGGGTGTATGGGGCTAGTCTTGCGGTCTTTGGCTCTGTCTGCTTGGAGCCGCAAGACCCTGTCTGTCCCGTCAGGGATAAAGACGCCATAGTGTGTGTATCATTGATTTTAGACTCGCGGTCACAGTGACGATTATTAACATATATTCTATTCTTCTTATTTCTTTTGTTTTTATACATAAAGTTTTCTACTATACAACGTGGAAGGGACATACCCGTAATAAATCGAACCATGGGCACAGGCCGGAATCTCCTAAGGTACGCGCAATATGCGTCACCCAGGCGTCACCGTTCCCCGTCCCCGCACCTCTCCCCCGTTTTCGCCTCGATGACTCACGTTGGCCGTCAAGAACCGGGGGAGAGGTGCGGGTGCGGGGAACGGGGACGCATATTGCGCGTACCTTAGGAGATTCCGTTCTGCTTACTCTTACTGTATTCTGTGCCATGGGCTATACTAGACCATTATAGTATAATGAAATTAAAATAACACCAATGAAACAAAAAAAAATCGACATTTCCATACAAAAGAGTGCAGCCGTCCGGGCGATTTGTATGGGAATGTCGAATTTTTTTTTGGTTTTTTGACTGATATTTTAATTTCATTATACTTTGGTGATCTAGTATAGCCCGTAGTTCGATTTATTACGGGTATGTCCCTTCCACTTTGTATATGCATTAAGTTGTAACTATGTTTGCGGTATATATTTTAGTTATGCATGTAAGTATTTAGTCTTTCTTTCTTCTATTTATTTATACTTGTTAATTTTGTATATCACTGGCAACTGTTTTCTTGCTTCTTACTATTTCCTTGATCTTCTCGTTTGTACTTTTTTCTTCTTCTACTTGTGACTTCTTAATGGCTTTCTATTTCCTATGATTTGAATGTAATTTGTATTTATAGCTGTAACTCTTCCTAAAGTGTAATAAATAAATAAATAAATTACGATGAGGTTACAGCCGTGTGGTCTCGTGACGAGACCATGACGACTGTGACGTCGTTGAAATATTAGACCATTTAAAAATCAGCTCCCGTAATTTAATCTTCCGTAATTCTTTTAACACCTTTAATTATATTTCCCCACAACACAAACACTTTTGAACCCGACTAGGCTACGTTCATCAACGCATTTCTCTTAATAGTGTCGCGAACGAGATAGAATCTTCCCGAAGAATATTCGCGAACGAATACTACGATAGAATGGTGCAAGCCAAATTGGCCCATATGTCTTGTGTCATAAAGTCTAGAGTTGCTTAACCATGTTACACTCACACACATACCCGGCGCCTGGATGCTTCGAAACACATTCGTCGACTATGTAGAATATTCGAGATTAATGTGGACCTATTCGATGGCGCATATAAATAGGGAACATTGGGTGCGCCACGGCAGTTCAATACGAGCTATCAAAGCGATCACTTCGAAGCGAAGGAAACCTACCTTAGTGCGACAAGTGGAAGTACCTGCGACTACCTTGGCGAGATACCTGGATCTCAGCTGCTACGCGACTTGGACCTTGGACGTTTGGAAGACCATCTTCACGTGTCATCTTAGGGTTCCGTAGTGAATAAATCCCTCATACGAAGTTTGGCGTTTCTCTCCAAATTCGAACCCCAGTTTCGTAACATTTGGTGTCGGAAGTGGATTTGGAGATGCCAGTTTTCCCGAGGGAAGAAGAGGATACCACCAGGGAAGGTGTCAGGACCAGGGCCCAGCGTGCCATGGAGGCTCAAGGGGGCGTGGCTCAGGCCACGCCTACTGAACCTCAAGCCACGCCCACTGACCCTGAGGCCACGCCCACCGATCATCAGGCCCCGCCCACCGGGCCTCAAGCCCCGCCCACCGGACGTCAAGCCACGCCCACCGGACCCCAAGCCACGCCCACCGATCATCAAGCTCCGCCCACCGGACGTCAATCCACGCCCACCGGACCTCAAGCCACGCCCACCGGACCTCAAGCCACGCCCACCAGACCTCAAGCCAAGCCCGCCGGACGTCAAGCTCCGCCCACTGGCCCCGCCCACCTCGGCCAGACCACGCCCACTGGACACGCCCAACAAACAGTACCACGTGCATTAGAGGCATCAGTGGATTTAAACACCTTAATGCAGATGTTACAAGGCATAAGTGAAAATCAAAATAAATTACACGAGGCACAAAATGCAAGTACAAAACGACTTCAAAATATAGAAGAGGCACAAAATACTCGACTGCAACGCATAGAAGAAAAACAAGATGCACGATTTCAACGTATAGAAGAGGCACAAAATTTACGATTTGCACGCTTGAGTGAGGACCAGCAAATAGTTTTTGGGGCAGTCAGCAAGCTAAACAAATCAGTGGAGCGGATCCGTCAGGATGTAGACGTTGTGGAAACCAAAGTATCGGATTTGGAGACTAATTTCTCTGGACTACAGAAGAAAGTATTGCGTCTCGAAACAGTGGGAGTTCCAAGCGCATCTGGAGGTGAAAATAAGGGACTAAAAGTGAAAGTGCCATCTTATGACGGTACAACATCCTGGGCCGCATACAAACAGCAATTCCAGACCGTCGCTAGTGCAAGTGGCTGGACCGATGAACAGAGCCATACAGCCCTTACAATTGCTTTGAAAGGCTCAGCCCTATCGGTCCTGGAGGCACTGCCTAGCTCTGGCAGCACCTTTGAACAATTAATGGAGGCACTGGAAGCCAGGTATGGAGAACGTCATCTCGAACACGCCTTTCGAGCCCAGCTACGTGACAGAGTGCAGCGCCCAGGAGAAGGACATCAACAGTGGGCACTGGAAATAGAAAAACTAGTGCGCAAAGCCTTCTCTTCTGCTGACTCTAAAATGGTAGACACCAATATTCTTCAAGCTTTTATTGCTGGAATAAGAGATGCGGAGGTAAGGGCTGCAGTGGGAATCCATCATCATGCCTCACTTAAAGATGCCTTGGCACATGCTCTAGAGTACGAAGCTTTAAGACAGGACATGCGCGTACATAAGTTGCGAGAAGTCACAGAAGAGGTAAAGGCAATCAAGAACCTGCCAAAGAAGACCAGTAGCTCAGCACCTATTTGCTACAGACGTGGTGAAAAAGGACATTTGCGACTTTCCTGTCCAGAAAAGCATGAATTAACCAAGTTACGAGAAAAGCTTGATGAAATAACAAAAAGGCAGGAGTCCTCCTTTCCTGCGAAAAATCAGGGAAACGAGTAACAGCCAGGACTAAGGGGCGGGTACTGGCTGGCGCAGAGGAAGCCCCAGCAATTGTCATCTCGCAAGTGAGCAATAGGAGCAGTTTGGCGATATGCGGCAAAGTGAATAGAACAGACTGCAAATTGACTATAGACACAGGAGCCTCCAGAACAATAATCAGCCCGCACCTGGTGAAGGCTGCGATGAAACGAAAGAACCTCAACTGTCGGCTTCTCTCTGCCTCTGGCCAGCCAATACCTGTCCTAGGAGAAATGAAGGTGACGATATATGTGGGAGAGTCACCATACACCCATGATGTCATTGTGGCTGAGATTATGGATGAATGCATATTGGGCTTAGATTTCATGAAGAAATATAATTGTAAAATCGATGTCACTAATGGAGTTTTTAAGTGTGGTAACGAAAAAATGTTCATCCTTGGAGCCACTACCGGAAAAGTAACTTGTCTAAATAAAATCGTCATACCTGGTCGAACACAAGCGCAAATAATGGTAAAACTGCCATCAACTAAAACACGCAAGCCAACTAGATGCGTTCTTATCGAAGATATAACGAACAAGACAATGAATCGCAGATTCCTGACAGCAAGGACTTTAGTCAGTGGAAAGGATACAGCAGTCGTTAGAATAGTTAACATAGAGGACCACGAAATCATTCTGAATGAAGGAGATGTTGTTGGAAAATGTGAGGAAGTTGTCTGGATGAAAAAGTGTCAATCAACACCAAGCTCAGACACATCTAAAAACACAAGTGGTTCTATTATTGCCGAACTTCTAAAAGATTGTAAAAGCAACCTTACTTACTCACAGAGCTTGAAAGCAAAGAAGTTGCTGCTGAATTTTGCTGATATTTTCTCTTCCAAAGAAGGTGATCTAGGAAGAACTTCGCTAGTTCAGCACAGAATCGATACTGGAAGCGAAAGACCTATACGTCAGCGAGCAAGAAGAATTCCATATGCTAAGGAAAATGAAGTGCAAGATCTGCTGGAGGACATGAAAAGAAATAAGATCATTGAACCATCTGCAAGTCCATGGTGCTCCCCGGTTGTTTTAGTTAAGAAGAAAGATGGCAGCACACGGTTTTGTGTCGACTATAGACGACTGAACGACGTCACAAAGAAGGATAGCTACCCATTACCAAGAATTGATGACACCTTGGATACCCTCAGTGGAATGCAATGGTTTTCCACCCTAGACTTGAAATCTGGTTACTGGCAGGTGGAAATACATTCTAAAGACAAAGAAAAAACAGCTTTTTCGACAGGAAAAGGGTTATGGCAGTTCAATGTTATGCCTTTTGGATTATGCAACGCACCCGCTACTTTTGAACGACTTATGGAGTGTGTACTAGCAGGATTAGTAGGAGATGCCTGTCTAGTTTATCTGGACGACGTAATCATCATGGGTCGAGATTTTGAAGATCATCTGCGGAATCTGGAGCAAGTCTTAATGAAAATACGGGGTGCCAACTTAAAACTGAATCCAAAGAAATGCAATCTATTAAGAAACAAAGTGAATTACCTCGGGCATGTTATCACCAGTGAGGGCATCCAAACTGATCCTGTTAAAGTTGAAGCAGTGAAAAAATGGCCTACCCCCAAAGACAAGACAGAGGTGCGAGCATTTATGGGACTATGCTCATATTACAGGCGATTTGTAAAGGGATTTTCCGAAATCGCTAAACCTTTGCATCGTCTTACAGAAGACAAACAGCCTTTCAAATGGGACGTTACCTGTGAGAATGCATTTCTTAAACTCAAAGAATGCCTTTGCAAGACTCCAATCTTGGGATACCCGCAGACTAGTGGCCAGTTCATCGTTGACACAGATGCTAGCAACACAGCGATCGGAGGAGTACTATCTCAAAAGCAAGGTGACAACGAAATAGTAATTGCATACTTTAGTAAATCTTTGTCAAGGCCTGAAAGAAATTATTGTGTAACAAGAAGAGAACTCTTGGCTGTTGTGAAGACGCTGCAACATTTCAACAAATATCTCATTGGTAGACAGTTTACACTACGCACAGACCATGCTGCTTTGAAGTGGCTGTTACAATTTAAAAATCCGGAAGGCCAAGTTGCACGTTGGATTGAACAACTTCAAGAATTCGACTTTGTTACTGAACACCGTAGTGGAAAAGCCCATGGAAATGCTGATGCACTCTCAAGAAGACCGTGCCCGAAAGATTGTAACCATTGTGCCAAACAAGAGACAAAGGATCTTACGGTAAAGATCACAAGGACGATCCCTACAGGACAATGGGACGATGAGAACTTCAGAGAAGCTCAAGAGGATGATGAAGATATAAGGCTCATTATCGCATGGAAAGAACGTGGTGCAGATAAGCCGAGATGGGCAGAGGTTGCGCCTACGAGTCCCATCACTAAAGCTTATTGGGCTCAATGGGACAGTTTTATCCTGCAGAATGGAATACTTTACCGTAAATGGGAAAAACCGAACGGCAGAGAGTTTCATCTACAGGTTGTTGTTCCCAGGGATAAGGTGAAAGACGTTCTCCGTGAAATACATGATGGTGTAACAGGTGGACATCTTGGCGTCAAGAGAACGTTAACAAAAATTCGAGAACGGTTTTACTGGTTGAATTGTCGGGAAGATGTGCAGGATTGGTGCCGCAAATGTACAACTTGCGCAGCCGTGAAAGGCCCATCAACAAGAACTCGCGGTGGTCTACAACTTTACAATGTTGGTGCGCCCTGGGAGAGAATTGCAGTTGACGTTGCCGGACCGTTCCCTGTAACTGAATCAGGAAATAAGTACTTCATGGTCGTCATGGACTATTTCAGCAAGTGGCCAGAAGTATTTGCTATACCTAACCAAGAAGCTACAACAGTAGCCTCCAAGTTGGTTGAAGAAGTAATCTGTCGGTTCGGTGTGCCACTAGAAATACACTCAGATCAGGGAAGGAACTTCGAATAGCAAATTTTTCAGGAAGTTTGCAAACTCTTGGGAATGCATAAAACTAGGACCACCCCATATCACCCTCAGTCTGATGGCATGGTGGAGAGATTTAACCAGACGCTGGAGAGACATTTAGCGAAACTGGTTGACAAACATCAGAAAGACTGGGACAAGTACATACCGCTTTTCCTCCTGGCTTATAGGACATCGGAACACGAAAGCACGAAGCTAACCCCAGCTCAGGTGAATTTCGGTAGAGAACTTAGATTACCTGTAGATCTACTGACAGGAAGGCCACCAGAAGATCCACATACTGTGCCAGACTACGTATCTGATCTTCGAAAGCGAATGAGTGACGTGTACGATTTGGTTCGCGAAAACGGGTTGCAGGCAAGCGAAAACATGAAAACTAGATATGACCGAAGAGCGAACACAAGTGGCTTTGAAGAAGGAGCATTAGTTTGGCTGCATAACCCGATTCGCCGGAAAGGAAAGTCACCGAAATTACAAACAAGATGGGAAGGTCCATATAAGATCATCACGCGAATGAACGACGTGACCTATCGGATCCAACGTCAACCAAGAGGATCACTTAAAGTGGTGCACATAGACCGTTTTGCACGTTACCATGGCAGCAATAGTGACGCTCGGGACGAGCGCCTCTAAGAAGGGGGCAGTGTCGCGAACGAGATAGAATCTTCCCGAACAATATTCGCGAACGAATACTACGATAGAATGGTGCAAGCCAAATTGGCCCATATGTCTTGTGTCATAAAGTCTAGAGTTGCTTAACCATGTTACACTCACACACATACCCGGCGCCTGGATGCTTCGAAACACATTCGTCGACTATGTAGAATATTCGAGATTAATGTGGACCTATTCGATGGCGCATATAAATAGGGAACATTGGGTGCGCCACGGCAGTTCAATACGAGCTATCAAAGCGATCACTTCGAAGCGAAGGAAACCTACCTTAGTGCGACAAGTGGAAGTACCTGCGACTACCTTGGCGAGATACCTGGATCTCAGCTGCTACGCGACTTGGACCTTGGACGTTTGGAAGACCATCTTCACGTGTCATCTTAGGGTTCCGTAGTGAATAAATCCCTCATACGAAGTTTGGCGTTTCTCTCCAAATTCGAACCCCAGTTTCGTAACAATAGTGATGTGCCGCTGTACTTCTTTTTTACGAGAATTTTCTCAATATTTCCGTAAATATTCTCTAAATTACATTTTAGGAACATTGCCGGGAATGTTTACAGGAATATTCCCAAAGTTTCCGGGAACGGCACGGACGACATCTATGCGTGAAAAGTGCACATTGTTTCCCGGACTAGAATGAAGAATAATATATGATAATTATGCAAATGACGTAGCTAATAAAAAAGTTTCACGTGTATGTGTGTCTGTGGCATCATAGCTCCTAAATGAATAGACTTGTCTGTCGAGATGGTTTTTAGTTATATTTCATGAAAATGGTTCACCCGTTCACAAGTGTGTCCAGTAAACATTGACATGCATATTATATTTGGAGAAGAAAAAGCGAGGAAGCGCACCCCGGGCTCCGAAGCAGCACAGCTGAGGATGCAATCGGAAACGCGCTAAGATGAAGAAGAAACCGTGGGTAAAAGTTACTGTATTATACAGGGTGACTTTTTAAACACCAGCCAAATTCTTGAAACAAGTTCAGTACATGATACTGAACTACTATCTATAAAAAAAGTTATTAAAAGTCGATAACAAGTTTTCGTCCTCCCATACAAAATCCGTTTGGCTGAGCACTGATTTGTATGGGAAGGTGAATTTTTATTTCAGTTTTTCTTTAATTGTTTTTCTGGAAAGTAGTTGAGTATCATGGACTGAACTTGCTCCATAAATTTGGCTCGTAGATAAAAAGTCGGCCTGTATTTTCAGTGTTCATTATAAATTGATTTTCATCATAACATCATGATAATTGTAAGCCACGGGACAGGTTGATTATTTATGACCTTTGATGTCATTATAGCAGAGGTAGCTTAAATAGGTACGAGTAGGCAGGTATCTGTTATAAATACGAATTCACATGGTAAAATTCCCATTCGTCACCACTGGGGAGAAATGTGAATTATAATGGAAGTCTGTCCCATTCTTCACAACTGAGGACGAATGGGATATACCCGAAAAAAAATAGCAATTCTGTATTCATTTTAAATTGATTTTCTTACATACAATATCATAAATTATTCTCGACCGCGGGTGGCAATTATTTATGACGTTTGCAGTCATTATTATGTTTACTTATCTCAGGTATTATAGAGACGTATTCTCAGTATTCTTGGAAGGGATGGAAACTTAGTTATTTTTAATTTATGATTATTTATTCCTCGGCTCGTCGATGCCAGTGGTGAGAAGAGGGCTGGCTCATATATCTCGCGTAGAGAATTGCACTAGCCATTCAGCCTGGAAATGCAGCCAGTTTTTGTGGCACTATGCCACATGAACAAAATTCAGATTTTTTATTTAGATTTTAGTTTATATTTAAGTAGATTTTTATTATGAAAAGTTATTTTATGTCAAATAATGATTTTTAAATAAATAAATTTATTGATTTACAATATATAACGAATTCGAAATAAAATCTTATTCCATTGTATGCACATTGGGCCTTGGGTGTTTAATTATACTATATCACTACATAGTATAAAACAAAGTCGCTTCCCACTGTCTGTCCCTATGTATGCTTAGATCTTTAAAACTACGCAACGGATTTTGATGCGGTTTTTTTTAATAGATAAAGTGATTCATGACAAAGGTTTATTTGTATAATACAAACCCGCGCGGAGCCGGGGCGGGCCGCTAGTTTATTATCAAATATTCTTAGTTTATGATTATGCGTTTAAAACTTTCTTAGGAACTAGCTCTATCCTTATATAATTATTTACATTTATTATTTTGTATTTGGATATTATACTAGATGAATAAATTGAAAGTATAAAAGATATACAAAGTTGGGGCTCGTAATGCCTCAACCTGTCCTTAATACTAGTAGAAGTAGTAAATTAGTATACCGATTAGTGCCTCTCATGATACTACTAACAAATTTTAAGTTCATATTCGGACCATGAATACGATATTTTTTTCAACTTATATTATATACTGATATTTAGACAATTATGATACACTTATCTATCTATATGTGTATTTACATGGATATGGCTTTGTCAGAGGAAATAATCACATACTAAATATACATATATTTGGTTGTAGCTACTACGATTTTATTTATACAAAGCAAGCAAGAATATGTAAGAAGGGTAAATGCACGTTTTGAAACCATAGCCATAACTCGTTGACCCATTTTTTTCCTTCTAATCTGTACCAACCAAGTAACAAATAAAAGTCGGATAAAAAAGTCAAGTGGAAAAGACCCGAGTTTTTTGACTTCGCAGCTTTGCGACGAGTCCAAATAGCATAATGTCAGGTATTTCTTGATTTGCCAATAATCCTGTCTCTTCTTTCCTTCCTTCCTGTTAAGTAATGAAAGTGAGAAAAGTTCCCGTTTATTCCCGATATCCGTGATTGAGTGGACCTAGCAAAATTTTCGGTCTTAATTACAGTCTTATCCGATATTTGATTAACTAAACCACTTTGATAAGAACTTTTATTCTCGCTACCTAATAAACAATTAATCTATTTTTAAGAAATGGCGACAATATTCATAAAACGATGATTTGCAATCTATTTTCATTGCTAATTGCTACGTTATTGCTACGTGCCTACAGTCATATGTTTATATGAACAAACAAGCGCCATCTCTGATTTTTCAGCCTAAGTAGGTACCCGGCATCCTTTGTATGGCTAGCGGGCGACATAGTAGCGACATCTAGAAATGATACAGGATTTGGGCTTTCTCGAAGAGTACGCTTTTTTGTATGGGACTATCAGTCCTCTTGAATTTGTTCATCCATGGTGTTGGCCTCTAAAATAAAATAAAAGAAATAAAAAAAGGCAGGTTTCCGGACCTTGAATTCTCGTTTTATCATGGAAAATGCCCTTCATACGACTTGTTTATAGTTCTAGTTATCGTGTTATTAACAACTAGCACTAATGGTGAAGTTTGTTTTTCTAATGAGCATCAGTTCACTCTGCTAATCAATGGAAATTTAAAAAATCAGGTTGTCGTGCCTTGTATTTCATACAATTTCGTACCAAAAATATTTTAGCTCGTCACTCATCAGGTAGATTATTAAAAAATATTGTATACGATTTTTTTTCTGATTAGCAAATAATTAAAAAGATACAGCGCATTAAAATTCCGCATGACGTTAAAATCTAGTACGATTTTCACTATACGGTGAGGTCAATCACACCCACTCCGAAACTTCGACTGTATCTTTGCGAACATTCACTAGGTACTTTAATCGTGGCATAATATCTTTGTAAACTGACAAAGCCCTTCTGGTGCGCAGGCGACCAATACTGTGTAAATGAGTTTCTTTCGGCGTTTCTTCTGAGCAGTGGTCGTTGCGAAACGCTAGTATAGTATAGTTGCGAAACGGTAGCTTTTGAACAAAAAATAATAATAATTTACATATAAATAAACACCACACGTAATGTAAACTATAATTATTGATGTGTAAAAGTGCCTGCAAAGGCCTAATTACTGACTAAATATTTGATTTTGATTTTTGATTTCGAAAAAAAGTCCATTATTTTCGGATAATTTATTTATTTATTAAAACTTTATTGATCCACAATAATAATTGTTTACAATTGGCGGACTTAACGCTAATAGCGTTCTCTTCCAGTCAACCATAGGGATAAACAGATAAAATCAGTTGCGGCGCAAAATAAATATCACTATCACTACATAGTATAAAACAAAGTCACTTCCCACTGTCTGTACCTATGTATGCTTAGATCTTTAAAACTACACAACGGATTTTGATGCGGTTTTTTTTAATAGATAAAGTGATTCATGAGAAAGGTTTATATGTATAATACATACCCGTGCAAAGCCGGGGCGGGCCGCTAGTTATAAATAAATAAATATTGTAAAGATAATCTAACTGACGCACTAAATAAAATACAATTATTCAGACCCAGTCTACATCAGAATCTCTATTATGGAAAATGCCATTCATACGACTTGTTTATAGCCCATGATACTAAATGGGGATTTACTCGAGCGTCGTGGAGACCTTGGGTTTTGAAGATCAGCAACAATAATAAGGGGTATAACAATAAGGAGTGCCAATTGAATTTGTATATAAATTTATTATTTAATTAATGTTTTAAACATGGTATGGCACTGGTATGTTTTAAACAAAAAATGCCTATTCACTCTTGCTTAACTCCTTTTCGGGTTGATACCCCCTTTTTGGTACATGTTGTGTACTATACAAATCTTGGTTCACATTTGACATATTGATAATTTTTGCAATTTATTTTTTAATTAAGCAATTTATTTTAATTAAATAGGTAATTAATTGTTGTTTTATTGTTTTATTTAATTATATTTAGGTTTTTAGCTTTATTTTATGTAGGTACTTACCTATTTTACTATCTTTAATTGTTTATTATTCTTTAGTATATATTTTTACCTTTCATTTGTTTTTGTTGTGATTTAATGGGTTCATTTTGACTACGGTAAGTAAATAAACATTATATTTTTCTTAAAACTTTAATATAATGTATAAATATCTCAATAGGTACATACGTACTTACTTTCTACTTATTAGTGAATGACTCCCTATATTTATATCTTACCTAAATAATACATAAACTTATACAAAAAGTACACAGAATTCCACAAAAAAAATGTATACAAATAAAATAATACATATAGACGGAAGAGTATGTTTGCTTCACGAGCATTATATATAAATAAATAAAACTAAAAACCTAAAATACTAATTAGATAAATAGAAAACTAAAGACTAAATTCATTTTTTTTTAAGGTTAGGGTTAGTCTGAAAGACAACGAACATGTCTGGCAAACGAGTTCAATAAACTTTACAATGTCAATGTCAACAAGTTTTAAAAAGAAGCCAATTATCATCATATCAGTCACAGGAAGTCCACTGCTGGACATAGGCCTTACCCAAGGATTTCCAAAATGACTATAAAAGACTATAAATTTTAAATTAAGTAATTTTTTTAAACTTAAGTGTGTAAGTACCTATATTATGAGTTCAGTTTCAGACCAACGTCTTAAAAGTATGTTTAAAAAATATATTATACATCTATTACTCACGTAATAAAATAAACGAAAAGTCTAAATCAAATCTAAAATCTTTTCCAGTAAAGTATTTTTACTTTGCAATAATAATAAATTGTGTAAAATAAAAAAAAATAGTACAAAATTAGGAGATAATTTAAAACGCAATACACATATATTTAGGTACTTATATTTCTTAATATTAAATAATTTTATGTGAAAAACATATTATGATCCCATCCAAAAAATAAATGTGAAAAGGGGAGCCAAGTTCAAAATCCGACAAAAGAATTGAGATCTTAATGGCTGCCAAGTTCTGTAGAGAATACTGAAATTTATTTAAGTATAGGAATATCAACATTTGACCTGGCTAGTTTTTACCAGCAATTGTGATACTTATTTTGAAGAATAGAACGTTTCAAGGTAAAAGAAATAACTTGCGTATACCATAAAGATGATAAGTTGATTAGCCAAATATAAGGTGCGTATATAAGGTACCTATGCTTATAAAACTAGCCAAATATTGAAATTCTTATATATAAATTACAGTATTCTCTACAAATCTTGCAGCCATTTAGATTTTTTAGGACTTAGTAGGAGTTTAATAAATATATAAATTTAATAAATAGCTATCGAGTTGTGAAGGGGTCAAAAGTAGCTAGAAATGGTTCGTGTAAACATACACACGGTTTCCTATTTTTGCACTTGGCTGGATACACTGCCGCGTATGTATTTATGGTCGATTATTCATAATAAGGTATCGTTTTCTTACATTGTAGATGAAGGTATTAAATGATAGAATTAAAATCATTACTACGGTAATTTATGCAGTTCCGTTTCTATTCAACATTTATTATAAACCTATTATGATAAACTAAAATTATACCTCAAATATTTACTAATCTTCGGTAGTATCAAGTCACCAGTAAGTTGGCTATAGGCGACATCAAAATGATTCCAATTTGGATCCTTCACCAGCCAGGCTTCTATGACATTTGGTAGCTTTGCTACTAACCAATCCACATCCCTAGTGTCGACCATACCATCATTCTGGCCATAAATAGCAACCACTGGTACCGTCACAGCACTTAAATTATACCTAGGTGGAACATCAGATCCATATTTCTCGATATTATCAGCACCAAAGTCATATTTTTGAAAATATTCACTATCCATACTTTGTCCATACCAGGCTAAAGAATGCACCGAAGTTCCAGCAGGGAAATGTCCAAATAACGTTCTAGTTGTTGTATTTTTTACTGAATCTGGATGGAAACTGTCTAACAAACTCTGACCTGCATAGCAAAGTTTCTCAGTCATCGAATTCAATTGACAAAAGAACGCAAGAAACTCTTGGCTTAAAGCACCTTTTGAGAACACTTCTTGTACCCCAAATCTTGATAATGCGCCTTCTAGTTTGGTCATGCTTTTAGTAAACGTTCTATACGCTTTAGATTTAGTATTAATTAGTCTTGAAGCTGGTGCTAAACCTATCAAAACATTCACTTTATCACAATAACCTGGTCTTTCAGAACACATGATGAAAAACGTACCAGCTCCTTGGGAGTATCCGATATAATTTAACTTCTTTTCACCAGTTTGGTCCAAGACGTAGTCAATAATCGCTGGTACATCGTAAAATCCTATTTCTTGTGTAGTAAAATCCCAGAATTCAGCGTCAGTGTTAGGATCCAAGGTTTTATGAGCTCTCGAGTAATAGTTTCCTCTGCAATTTGCTACCCACAAATCATGGCAATTATCAGCGATGAGATATGCCAATCCTGCTTCAGGACCTGCGTCAATCCATGCGTCAGAACTCTGTAGCAATCCATGCATGAAAACAACTGGTGGAAACTTCCTAAAACACTTCCTGTCTCTCACAATCCTGAATAACTTGAGAATGTATCCATCTTCAGTAATCACCGAATGCTCTTGAGTATTGTAACCATATTTTGCTGTTAATTCTGTGAAATTTAGCAAAGAGTCCTTTGGATATCCTAGATATTCCTTAACTTGCACGTTTATTTTCAAGTTTATCTTCAATATCGCGTATATTAGGATAATTATTGACAATAA
This sequence comes from Acrobasis repandana, assembly GCA_963576875.1. Classification (NCBI taxonomy): domain Eukaryota; kingdom Metazoa; phylum Arthropoda; class Insecta; order Lepidoptera; family Pyralidae; genus Acrobasis; species Acrobasis repandana. Next base: position 13,819,705 of record OY756238.1, on the reverse strand, counting down.
CGTTACGTTCGCGGCGGTTCCCTTGCGAGACATCGTGCCGACTGTTACACCGAACATGTAACCGCGAATAAAAGCGTCCTATCTTATTTACCATTTTAATATCATATTGTACGTTGGTCTGTTTGTGTACGATTGATTTATTCAATCATAAATCGGGAAAGTAGATATTGAAATTGAGTTTGCGATTTTAAAAGGAATCTCCGGAAATATTAAGGAAAAGGTGAATAAATTTATCTTCCGTTTGAAATAATATGGTGATCCAATTAATTTCCCATAAGATAAATGTGCAACAATCCTTTTTTTTTTCAAAAAGACAAGCCACTTTAATATTGAAATTTGATTTTTACGTTAAATTTTCGTTAATTTTGTGAATAATTTTTAAAACTTATTTTTCTATTAACGCTACTAAGTATCTTATTTTTTTTTTATAATATACTAATACTAATTTAAAAAGGAAAACAATTGTGAAGAAACAGAAAAACCAGTAGAAAAATGAACACACGACAGTTGCAACCGACAGCAAAAGATAGTGTAATAGTACGCACTGTACCGTAAACTAAAGGAAGTGGAGTGAAACCACAACACTACAACTATACTACTTAGAAAGGAAAACTGACTACTAGTTACCTTTTACATAGGAAAACATCCATTACTCGTGGAAAAACTATATACAAGGTGTAACCAAAAGGATGTATCAACCCGAAAAAGGGTAAAAGTACTCATTAACACGAACAACTTTTATTATGAGACCAAATCCAAAATCACGAAAAAAATCTGTTGATCCACATCATTTTGCGCGGTATTCTAATTTTGTTTAGATAAGCATAGGAATTAGCAAATTATTTTTACGATTTCGGGGTCGGTCCCATAGTAAAAGTTGTTCAAATTGTAGACTGTAGACTTGTAGAGGCTATACGACGCGCAATGGATAAGTCTGCAGTTGATAATAACGTATTTCGTAAAGGTAAATGCAATTGTACGGTAAATCGATTGCAGCTCTGACGTAGTGTAGGTCAACAGAAAGAACTGGTGGTTAAGTGGTTAAAAGAGTTACTTGGATCTTAGTGGTTTGTGGTTCAATAGTTCGTGATTTATTAATTTTAGGCGCAAAATAATTTTCACCGTTTGTAGGGAGCATAAGACGAGTTTTACGAAACAAGACAAAACTATAATCAAAAGCCAATTTAAAATAAAGTAGGTACAAAGGCATATCAGCCAGCCTTTGGGTAAATGTAGACTATAAAAAGATGTGGGAGAGTTGGCGCACTTTGAGTAAGTACTCGTACTTAATACAAGTTAAAAGAAGAATATAAATAATCAAATTAAATGAGGACATAATTTAAAATATATCACGTTTTTATTCGTTATAGAGTTGACAGAACAAGGCCCCCCTTAACCTAGACTTTTCTACATTTAATACAATACCATACTCTACATTTGTCCAGTAAAATAAATACAGGACATAATAATGCTGGTAGGTGAGAGCATTTAATCAATACGAGTATACTTAGTCGTCAGTACCGATAGTGCGCTTGGGAATAAATATTATACATCGCTAAAGAAGTTCACACTGCTCCAGTCAGCAGGGCGAGTCTACTTCTATTATTATCTAGTTTATATTAATTTTAATTGTATGAATAAATAGTACATTATAGATTAATTTAATCTTTCTGTAGTACATATTATATATTTTTTTATATTAATTGCATACGAAACGAAGTGATTTGAGGGAGGACCAAAGACAGGGACGTTGTTTAAAGACAGTGAAAGTGGGCAGGACACATAGCGAGAATAGATAGAAAAGGGTAATGGAGTGGCGACCGTGGGCCAACAAGCGAGGTAGAGGATACTTAGCACTGCGTTGGGTGGACAACAGAGGCCGCAATTGGGGCTCTGAAGCGTTACTGCTGAGGATGAAACCGGAAATACGCTGATGATGATGATGAAAGGATACTATAGATGGATATTTTATTTAATTAAACAAACCAATAGCGTTTATAAAAATATATCTTAACTAGGTATATATTTTATCTTAATGAACTCCGTGGCGTATTAATACCACGTTAGTACGTCGCTCGGAGGTTCAAGGCAAGTTAGAAAGTGGCCTTTTTCAAATGTTCTTGGATTTATCTTGAGTAATTGACATATGCGTAACAAATTAAATTACGGGGTTTACTAGAGCAATATGGTATAATGATTTTAAAATAACAGTCAAAAAAGCAAACAAAAAACTTCGCCAACAAAAATATGTGTAAACTCAGAAATTTTACTACTAAAGAACAACCCATTGTGTAACACATTAGCACATGTTTTAGACAATATATATCTTTGGGTAAATCGCGTTTTTTTTTAAACTGTTCATTAAGCGTTTTTTTCACTTATAACCTCACCTTAATGCAAATCGACTCATTTGCAACATTCGCAAACACTGATCGACTCCACTAAACCACTTTCCTCGTCCGATGTACACATCTTGAAATTCTGTACTTTGTCTCACTGCGTAGGACATTCGCCGAGGTCAGTCACTTGAACTTGACTTTGACGACTAGAGACAGTATATTATAGTAGATGTCATAAGCGTCAGAACTTAGGTAATATTAATTTTGATAATACTTTATTTGTGTACCGGTGACATGTAATAAAATAAATAAATAATAAAAGATATTATATAATTTTGGAAATTACACATACATACTTATAGTCACTGAGTAATAATATGTATTATAATACTCTTTGTGTTTATTTTTCGTGTCTGAAAGTGGTTGACATAACAGGACCATGTCACATATTCACAACAAAAATATTATTATGTATACTGAATTGAAACTGAGTTCACAAGAGATAACTTTTTCATCATCATCGTTTTTAGGGTTCCGTACCCGAAGGGTGCAAACAGGACCCTATTACTGAGACTCCGCTGTCTGTCCGTCTGTCACAGGGCTCTATCTCTTGAGCCGTAACAGCTAGACACTTGAAATTTTCTCCGATTATGTATTACTATGGCCGCTATAACAACAAATACTAAAATTAAAATAAAGTTAAAAATTAAAGGGGGGTCGTCATACAAAAAAACGTGTTTCTTCAGCGTTTTAAAACATTGTACGGAGGTACGGGACCCTTCATGTACGAGTTGGACTCGCACTTGCCCGTTTATTTTATCAAAGGGTCGTGTCTATGTTTAATCTTCGATGGATGGTCGTTGTCGATGGTATGGTGGAACCACACATGAAAAGCTTTCGAGATAATTGATTCCAATGTGAGTAAAACTGGTGTCCGATTTTTCGAGCACTCTTGGCATTTGTCATATTCATATCATAGCTTGACGACTGTCATGCCATACAATAATGGCAACCGGCTTATCGTACCTTCCGTTCTGAAGTATGGGGGAACTCGAGAAATTATTATACCGCTTCTGATCAACTATCCAAGTGCGGACCATAGGTACCTACAATCGCTCTGTGTAAAAAACCAGTAACCTCGTCAAATCACCTAGGTAAGGTAGTGGACACCGGGCTCTGAAGCGTTACCGCTGAGGATGCAACCGGCAATACGCTCGGATGATGATACTGGAGTGAAAAAAAAACTTTGAACCGAATTTTATATATATATATATATATACTCGTATAGTTGAGATTATTATTTTTTTCATGACGACCGAGGACATGAGTGCATTGTCCTCTTATATGACATAGACACTCGTTCTTAGCATAACTTTAATTTTCCTTCTTTATCAAACTTGTTTTAGAATATCCTAAACCAGTTGGAACGATTTTTTTGAATAATTTTGATACCGGTTTGGGCCTTGCTGTTACTGAGCTGAATTATAAATCAATTCTATTTCTTAAATACATACATGCATATTATCATGCATATATGCAACGATCTTTGCTAAAGAGGGTTTTATAAGTTTGACGTGTATGTGTGTCTGTCTGTGGCATCGTAGCTCCTAAACGAATAGACCGATTTCGATGCGGTTTAAATGTCTGATGAAAATCGGTTCAGCTGTTCAAAAGTTATTGGGGACGAACGTTTGAAACGGGGGGTTTATTAATTTCTATAAAAAATAAACTCAAGTCGTGAGGAGGCGTTGTCTGCCTCTCCACTCCATCCTTCGGATATTTTTCATCAATTTCTTCGTCATGTGGTCATCATCTTTGCTCAGTACGTGACCTATTTCTACGAGTATTTCAACTACACAATTTATGAATTGTGTAAATAGTTTTTACTATACAAACAGTGAGAAATTAATAACGTCCATTGTCCGCTGCGATATGCCGATATTGCTGGCTTCACCCCCTTTCAGACTTGCTGGTGTGTTCCCATTAGTACTGCATTTAAACCTAGTAATAAATAAGACAGGCTCTACTAAAGTAAAAGTGACCACCAAAATGTATAAATAAAAACACACATTTCAAGACTCTTTTTTATTTTTTTACAAAATTTCAAAGTCTCTTTGTTTGAATGTATAATTATAAAAACCGTAACCTAATAAAAAAAAACCACAGGACCCAAAAATTTAATCTATGAATAGAATAACCTGAACTATATACCTGTTTCTGTTGGGAGCTCCACCCTAGAAGTTGTAGACCAATATCTACCTGAGGCAATCGATCCAGGCAGGAAGTTCCAGCTTCAAAGAATTCAACGAATCCGACTCGGAGCAGCGTTCGGGAAGTTACACAGTGTCTTCTTATCCAAAATTCCTCAGTGCCTCAAGACGAAAATTAATGGGTATGATCAATGTGTGTTGATGATGACTAATAGCTCTGAAACGTGGTCCCTTTCTATGGGTTTCAAAGCTCAAAGTCGCTTAGCGCGCTTTGGAGGGGGCTAAGCTCAGTGTGTCTCTACGTGATCGAATTAGAAATGAGGAAATTCGTACGAGAACAAGTCACTGATATAGCCCAGCAGATTAGCTCGTTGAAGTGGTTTTATGCCGATTGGGTGGCACCACAGTCCGCTTAACAAATATCACTACAGCCGTACTATAACTTACCACTTTAACTATTTCACTGTTGATGAGTTCATATGAGCATTTATAAAACCCAACTACCAATATTACATTATAAAGTTCACTAGAATTAATTTGCAAAACCTTGACTGACTTCTCAAGTGAGACGTTGGAGTAGCAATATATAAAGATGGGGCTTTACCAACAGGGCAAATAATAACTCTCAAAGTCTTTGCGGCCAACCCAGGCAGACGATGCCATACCTTCTCCGCTGTCTCTCATGTCCTGCTTCATGTTTAGTGGCAGACTTGTGGCAAAGCACGGAAAGTGCTATTGCTGTGGCCTCCTTCTGGCTGGTAACAATGTACTATACAAGTTTCAGTCATCGACATGACGAAGAAGAAGACTGAGTTCCTGCCAAAAACCTATAACATATTCCTAAGAAGGATAAGGTAGAATACCTTTAAGAGCCAAGGAGTCTAAACCTCGCTTGCAATCTTGGCATAGCTCTTGCGGCCTACTTCCGGGCAATGTTTGAAAACACAGAATGTTGGCCTGTTGTCTTAGAGTACAATGATGAATAAAACAAGAAATACGCGTTTTTGATATGAGATTCTTAGTGCTTGTATAAATTATTAGCTTTAACCCGCAGGGTTGATCGGGGTTTCAAACATTTTACTGAAATAAAAGTATCTAACGTATTTTCCAAATCCATTCGCTGATTTTAACTGACTTGGTTTTTTTTTTAATTTTTAGGGCTTTGTACAAAAAATTCAAAAAAAAGCGTAACCCTTATAGGATCACTCGTGCGTCTGTCTGTCCGTCTGTCTGTCACAGCCAATTTGCTCCGAATCTACTGGATCGAATCAGGTGAAATTTGGTAGGATGGTGTAATCTTAAGACCCAAACACACATGTGCAAAGTAAATAAATATTTTTTTAAAAATAAGGGTCATTTTTGGGGGACAAATCAGAAATTGAAAAAAAAAAGTTTTACAAACCTTACTGTGTTACATATCAAATGAAAGGGCTTGTTATGAGGATCTCAAATATGTTTTTGTTATAATTCTAAAATAATTGTTTTGATTTTATTCATGAAAGAAGACGAAAATTGACCATTCTCCCCCCCGCACCTGATCTCCGAAACTACTGAGCCTAAAATTTTGAAAAAAATATAAAATATAGTTAATTGCTTGTAGATTACAGGACAATAAGAATACAATCACACACCTATAAGAATAACACCTATAAGAATTCAATTAATTGTACGGAACTCTCTCCACGCGAGTTTAACTCGCACTTGGCCGGTTTATTTTTTCAATTCAATTCAATTCAAAATATCTTTATTATCATAGGATATTTATAATATCTCTTAATAATAGTCACTTTGTTTTGTTTTGCACAAATGTTGACGTCAAATCGTTACTTACAGCTAAGTTTACGCCGCTTCCTAGGCGCAAGTGCAGAAGAAGCGGCAACAAACTGCACTTTTATTTTTTTATATACCCAGTACAGAGATATTAGTATATATAGTCAATGGTGTAACCTGTTTTAAAACGTAGTGGCGTATTTTTTAAACGTGATACGCCAGGACAATTAAATAATTAAATAAGAAATGGTGAAAAAATTTTACGTAAGCAGGAATTGAACCCGCGACCTTGGTCTCAATACAACCATGCTCACCAACTGAGCCATCACGTGTTCAACCCCACACGCCGAATCTCGCCACCATTTGATCTTTCTATAACACGCACTAGGCTTGCGTCACCTAACACTAATACCCACTATTACAAGTGAGATATCTGATTATTTCATTATTTAATTTGAATACTTTAGAACTGCATACTGGCAGATAAGAGAGACAAATGAAAGAGAATTCATACTCCACCGACTAGAGCATAGCTCTTAAATATAGATAGATAAATAGATAGTACTGCATCTTAAATGCCTAAAAATACTAAACACCCTATAAAAGTATAGAATAAGTTTGGAAAAAAGCACTAAAAGTGCACGCCTCATAATCTCATTTTTCACAATTAAATTGAAATTACGATTAAACTACATTGAATTAGACCGTGATCTTCGAAAGGACTTAGTTTTGGATAATACTGAAGCGTATAAAAAAATGGACTTGATCAGATAAGTTTTTCAGGAGTTATCGTGACCACGCCAGTTTCCATACATACAGACACACGGACGTCCACAAAATGACTTTACTAAGCATTGTTTTTATTTATTTAAAAGGCAAAATGTCTTTTAAAAATGTCATAAGTGTTGAAACTAGTGTTTTTCCTTGACATTTATTTGTAAATATTATTGTACAAGTGCGATAGAAAATAAATAGAGACACATTCAGTTAAAAAAATCACTTGATTTTTGTAAGGCGAGAGTAGAGAACTACCTCATGCGCTTCGCTTATGAGGCGTGCAAAAGACAATGCCATTTAAATGTTGTACTACCTATATTGTTATATATTTCTGTTGAAAACAGGCTACTTTTTACTTTTCACGTTTAGCGAAGTCTCATTCTAGCAACAGTAGGTAAATGCCGATGAGAGGGAAAGAGATAAAATATGGGTTTTTAACCAGATTATCTCTATAATAAGGTACCTTTTTTTAACCTCTTTGACCCAGTGTCACTGACAAGACCAATATTACGACACCTCCCAAGATATAGTGCATCAATATACTTTACATACGTACGTATACGTATATTTGCTATTGCCGTATGGTTCCCGGCAGAGTAGAATAGGACCACTTCAAGTCTTCACGTGGACGTCGATGTCGTAGAAGGCGACTTAGGAAACTCAAGCTAAACATAAACAAAGCTTATTTAACGTGTAACAAAAACTGGTGTTAATATACAACGTGTAACAAAAAGGGGATATCTACCCGAAAGGGAGTAAACATACTAATCAATGTGAACAACTTTTAATATGGGACCATCCCTGAAATCGCAAAAAAAAAATCTGCAGCTCCATACATTTTGGCACGGTAGGTATTTAATTTTATATGGAGCTGCAGATTTTTTTCTTGCGATTTCAGGGATGATCCCATAGTAAAAGTTGTTCACATTGATTAGTATGTTTACTCCCTTTCGGGTAGATACCCCCTTTTTGTTACACGTTGTATATTAACATCAATGAGACTTCTCCAACCCGTCTGGCCAGCTTAGAGAGTGTAGGCCAAATCCTCTGACTGTTCTGGCCAAGTGTGGCTCTGGTAGTTAGTAAAAAGACGGTCGTGCTCCTGTAGTGGAGACTAAAAGGATCTGTTGATGATGACGAATGTATATATATTACTTTATATACACTCAAAAACATAATCCTCCTTCTGGTGCAGTCAAGTAAAAATAATTTAAACCATCATTAATTAATATCGCCAAAGCCAAGTACAACGAAAGTGCTCATAATATCCAAATATCTAGTTACGCCTTTCCGTGAAGCGATAATAAATTTATGGAAGGTCACGACGTTGCTGGAATATTTACAAAAACATCGCACTGGCGTAGCTAGGGGCTTTTTTCTAGGAAGGGGTTTCAGGAGTCCATCCAGCAAAACGTAATACTAGTGGCTAAATAAATAAATAATAATCATCATCAGGTCTTTTTTTGTCTCCACTGCAGGAGCCCGACCCTCTCTGTTCCACCAGAGTCATATATTAACCAGAGCAGTCAGAGGATTAGGCCTACAATCTCCACGCTGGCCAGACGGATTGGGGAGGTCTCACTGATGTTTACAAGCTTTGTTTAGCTACGACATCCATGGGAAGACTTGGAAATAGATAAATAAATAAATAGATAAGGACAGCAGTATAAGTTGCCCCAAAGTAAGTTAAAACTCGTATTATGGGATACTAACTCAACGATCCTATATTTTGTAAAAAATACATATACATAAATAAACACCCAAGACCCGGGACAATTTGAAAAAGGCCATTTTTCAACTTACCCTGGCTGGGGATCAAACCCAGGACCTCCAGATTGGCGGACTAGTGTGTTGACCATTATACCGTTGAGGTCGTCAGTGCTCTGTAAGCTGTAGACCACGCGAGTCTTTGGATAGCTTAAAACTGAAGAAATGTTCACCCTCCTTTAAACCCCCATTATTTAGAACGTGAAGCTTTTCTTCGCACATTTGCGAAAACGGCTACTTTTGGCAAATGTACGAAGAAAAGCTTCACGTTCTCATTTTAAGGTGAAGATATAGGCAAATGGCCTTGAAGTGTGAAATAAATTGTTAACACGTAAATATGGTGATAATTTCCATATTGCTCTTCGTCATGCACTAGATAGCCCTTTAAATTATTTTATGAACTGCCGTTGAAACTATTATTGGTGACTCGTCTAGCTTTAAAACTTGCCGTGGTCACATTTGGCGGTGGCAAGTTTTAAAGCTAGACGGACTAATGTAAATACTTTCAATGGTGGTTCATAAAATAATTTAAAGGGCTATCTAGTGCATGACGAAGAGCAATATGGAAATTATCTCCATATTTACGAGTTACCAATTTATTTTAAATGAGGGCGCCACTTCAAGGCCATTTGCCTATATCTTCACCTTAAACTGTAAATAGTAGTTCATAAAATAGTTTGAAGGGTTATCTAGGGCTTACTAGAACAAAATTTTAAATAATATCTCCGTTTCCTTTCAAATAATTTATTTTAAAATGGGGACAGCACTTAACTAGTTGGTAGTTTTTTTACAGCGGGACATTGCCCACGCTTGTTTTTCCTTAGCTACGCCTACGCGACCAACAATTTTATTATTTCAAGCTAACAACGAATTTTCATTCCAGTCATCTCATGAAAGATATACAATTGAATATTTATCAATATTCTGTTTGTTTGAAACTGTTTAAGATTTATATTTATAAATCTTTTTTAACTTTTACTCACGACATTGTATTTTTATAGTCGACTTTTTGCACTGGATGATAGAATATCATGTTTATTGTACGGGTGTATTACGTATAGAAGGTTACTCTCCGCGCTCTTGTCGGTGAAGTGCTTACCCTGTCTCATTTTATAAAGACTATCTTGAAGGAAAGATAGAACGGAATGAGGACCAGGAAGACCGAGGCATATCTAAATGAAACAAATAAAGGAGAATGTGAATGTCGTGTCGTACAGCGAAATAAAACAGCTGGCGGATGAGACAGAGACAAATGGAAAAGAATTCATACTCCACCGACAAGAGCTAAGCTCTTAAATATTGACTAGATAAACCTAATTTTATTCGCTTTCCAATTGATACCTTGACTGCAGTCTTCGACCGTGGGAATTTTATTCGAATCTATATTTTCTATCTACACATACGCATTGCGCTATATTGTACATGCACCCTGGAGACGAATTTAGAAGAATTCAGAAGCGCAGCGAGCGGTCTGCCTTATCAGTGTTTTCGTCTCCTTTATTTGAGAATTTCGGAGAACTCTAAATTTTTCTATCTTTTTACAAAAGACAAATTATTTTTATTTATTTTTATACATTTATTCACGTGTTTAAGCATGAATCAATCTTCATATATGTGTATTTTTAGGGTTCCGTAGTCCTCAAGAAACCCTTATAGTTTCGTCATGTCCGTCCGTCCGTCCGTCTGTCTGTCCGTCCGGGCTCGTACTCCGCCGCTTCAGTCTCTCCAGCGATGCCGTATTGACTATCGGTATATCGAAGTGTCGAAGTGTCGAAGTGTTTATACAGTAACGCCACTATGTCAGTCCAAGTACAGGAGCAGTGCACGAGAGCTATTCCACTGCAAAGAGGTGTGAAACAGGGAGACGTTATATCTCCGAAACTGTTCACCGCTGCACTGGAAGATGCCTTCAAGCTCCTGGAATGGAAAGGACTTGGCATCAACATCAATGGCGAGTATATCACTCACCTTCGATTCGCCGACGATATAGTTGTCATGGCAGGATCCATGGAGGACTTAAGTACTATGCTCGGAGACCTTAATAGAGTTTCCCAACAGGTGGGCCTGCCCACGAAAAAATGAACATGGACAAAACGAAAGTAATGTCGAATGTCAATGTTGTGCCCATACCTGTTTCTGTTGGGAGCTCGAAGTTGTAGACCAGTATACCTACCTGGGTCAATCGATCCAGGCAGGAAGTTCCAGCTTCGAGGAAGAGGTCTTTCGACGAATCCGACTCGGCTGGGCAGCGTTCGTGAAGTTACGAAGTGTCTTCTCGTCCAAAATACCTCAGTGCCTCAAGACGAAAGTTTATAATCAATGTGTGTTACCAGTGATGACTTATGGCTCCGAAACGTGGTCCCTTACTATGGGTCTCATAAGAAGGCTCAAGGTAGCTCAACGCGCTATTGAGAGGGCTATGCTTGGTGTTTCTCTACGTGATCGAATCAGAAATGAGGAAATTCGTAGGAGAACAAAAGTCACGGACATAGCCCAGCGGATTAGCTCGTTGAAGTGGCAGTGGGCGGGACACATAGCGTGACGAACCGATGGCCGATGGGGCAAAAAGGTTCTCGAATGGCGATCACGTACTGGAAAGCGAAGCGTAGGACACCCACCCACAAGGTGGTCAGACGACCTGACCAAGGTCGCTGGAAAGCGCTGGATGCAGGCCGCTCTAGATCGGTCATTTTGGAAAACCTTGGGAGAGGCCTATGTCCAGCAGTGGACGTTATGCGGCTGAAATGATGATGATGATGATGATGAACAAAGACATGAACGTCGCGGACCGCAAAAAATTGAAACACGTCTCAGGTTATTTGGAATTAAACAAACTATTACAATTAAAATCAATAAATTGTCTCATTCACTTTTTTAATACTTAAATAAACTTCAATTTAACATATCTTAACATAATGTTACTAAGTTAGTTTGGCTCCAATTAACTCCGAAAAAGCAGTCAAAATCACTAAAAATAAGGACCGGGCCCTTAATAACCTTGACAAGTTCGTTGAACTTATGTGTTAAACTTTTGCGTGTATAAATTACAATTTTAAATCATCCACAAAAAACGAGATAACCAAACATCACAAGAACACGTTGAAAATATTTAGTAGGTTCTATGTTTCTGCCGAATGTTGTTAAGTAAAGGGCAACGCTGAATATTTAATGATTTTATAAACAAATACGGAATTTATCGTCATGATTTCAAAATTAAATGTTGTGTTTGTTCTTCTTACTATAGTACATTATACCACCAGTGTTAAAAATAACTCAGTTCTAAATAGTGAAGATTCGGAGTTAAATTTTACTCAACTTGCCGGTAAATATGGATATATAACAGAAGAACATTTAGTGACAACAGAAGATGGATACATTCTAAAGATTTTCAGGATGATAGGAAAACACTGTGAAAAGAAAAGACGTCCAGTATTGTTGATGCATGGGCTTCTGATGAGCTCTGATGCTTTCCTGGATGCAGGACCAAAGAATGGGTTAGCGTATCTTTTAGCTGATGCTTGTAATGACCTTTGGGTTGGCAATTGTCGAGGAAATTATTATTCAAAAGCACACACAATTTTAAACTCTAAAGATTCTCAATTTTGGAACTTTTCTGTTGACGAAATAGGTTATTATGATGTACCAGCCACCATAAACTATATTTTAAATCAAACTGGTGATGTCAAATTGAATTATGTTGGATTTTCTCAAGGCGCTGGAACGGTTTTTGTAATGTGCTCCGAAAGATCAGATCATTGCGACAAAATTAACATTTTAATTTCATTGGCTCCTGCAGGAAGACAGACTAATACAAAATCAAATGTTTTTAGAAGCATATGCACTATTTGTTGGAAATTTGAAAGATTATTATCACAACAAGGCTTTAATGAAGTATTTGGGAAAGATACACGTAATTTTTTCTCAATCTACTGCAAATTAAATTATGAAGCAACGAATGATTGTATAACTATTCTGTCTTTATTAGACAATCTTCATCCAAAATCGATTTCTTTTTCAACTATGAAGACAGTAGTTAGACACTTTCCAGCGGGGACTTCTTTACACAATATTGCAAGATTTGGCCAAAGCATGGCTAGTGAGAATTTTGAGAAATTTGATTATGGTGCTGAGAATATTAAGATCTATGGTCAATCAGATCCCCCTAAATATAATCTAAGTGCTGCGACGATTCCTGTGGTAGTTATTTATGGTGAAAATGATGGGGTGGTGGACACAAAAGATGTGGAATGGTTAGTTTCTCTTCTGCCCAATGTCGTAGAGTCTTGGAAAGTGCCGGACCAGAGGTGGACACATTTCGACGTCACTTATAGCAGACATATTGCAAGATTTATATTTCCGAAGGTTCAAGAATATTTGCTTCGCTATAGTTAAGTTATTCAAACAGAAGCTAGCTTAATGTTATCACGAATTTGGTAGCAAATAAAATTATTTTGGTCAGAGTTATTTTTAACGAGTTCTGTGATAGTGAAACTGAAAAAAACTAGATCAGATCATCAGTACAAAATAGGTTTAATAAATAAATCAAAATATATGGACAAATCACAATAACTGGGTTAGCATTTGAAGTAAAATTACTTCAGGCTTATACATAATAACCATTGATCGGAACCTTGGATGCTATTACTATCAAAAATATGGATATGACCAACATTCTCGGGAATCGGAATCGGTACCTTCTATAACAACGTTTTTCTCTGTATGATATTTCACGCAATAAAAAAATGTTTACTGTCAGAAAATGGTATTTTAATTGTACGAAATTTTTTTTTCAATTAGATTTTTTTTTCTATTAGGTAAATAAGACTTGTTGGATGTAAATAGCTCCGAAAAATTTCGCTAAAAATATTTGCGTATTGTTAAAAGTAAGTATCCAATGATATATTTTCATTTAGAAAATAAAATCGATTGCATATCTGGAGCGTTTCTATTATTTTCTGTTGCACTTTTTAAGATGACCCTATATTTATATTATTAAGTCTCTACTGTGTAAATCCAAGCACTGAATTAATAAATAAACGGATTTTTAAAATAAACACTATTTCACACATTTTTAATAATATTAAATATTTTTCCCGAGAATTCCCGGGATTATCGTCATATCCATATTAGTGATATCGTCCCAAATAGCACCCAGATTCCGATTATTGATAATAACATACCTAAGCTTCTCCTAATACCTAGATTGCATGGTTTTAATGTCAAAGAAATAAATATTATTAAAATCAAATCAATTAATGGACTTTTATTTTTGATTGAGATAACTGTAATTACATATTTACATACATTCATACTATCACGTCTAATGGGGCAGCCAGAGCATTGTCTTGCGGCTCTACCCAGACAGAGCCCAGGGCACAGAATACATAAGAGTACAAACCCATGGTTTAGAGTGAGAGTGAGTTTAAAGAGAGAACGTTAAGCTTCACTACGCACATTTGCGAAAAACGGCCACTTTTGGCAAATGTGCGTAGTAAAGCTTAACGTTCTCATTATAAACTGTAAACAGTAGTTCATAAAATACTTTGAAGGGTTATCTAGGATTTGGTAGTAGCAAAATTTTAAATGATGTCTCCGTTTTCTTTGAAATGATTTATTTAAAATGGGGGCAGCACTGGACCCCGGAAAATTTAGGTACGGCCTTAACATGATTTGCATTTTCGTCCTTTCCCTCGATCGGCTTCTACGATTTGCGCGCGAAGAGATGCAGCTGGTACATTCTAAGTTTTTTCTTTTATCCCAAATATGACAAAAATTAAATATCACGGCGATTAAAAGCATATTTACAACTTACTTTTTGTTAATTTATCTTTAAAGACTGATTATGAATACAATTTGGCTCCAAGTTTTCTCCTTGTAGACCCTTTTAATTAAATACTTTAAAAGGAGGCCATTAAGTAAAAATGCTTGTTTGTTATCGGGGATCATTTATCTCGTTTGTTGGTGGGCAAAGTAATACTTTATTAAATAGTGAATAAATAAATAAGGACAAATTGCACGGATTGGCCTAGTCCTAAAGTAAGTTTTTTTTTAAAACTTGTGCTATGGGATACTAATTCAACGATACTATATTTTATAATAAATGTATAGATAAACACCCAAAACCCAACATAATTTGAAAAAGGCCATTTTTCATCATGCCCTGACTGGCGGTCGAATCCAAAACCTCCGAGTGGTGGACTAGCGTAGGGTGGTTACGCCACAGAGGTCGCAATTTTTTTTATTAATAATATCTATCTGCTTAATTAATAATAAATATCTGCCATATAGTAACGGCAGAGTAGATTCCACCACAACCCCTTTCTTCTCCTGCGGGTGTCGTAAAAGGCGACTACGGGAGGTATAGGTAACAGCCTAGGGAACGCGCAGGAACGTGCTCTGTGCAATAGCTTTATACCATATTCTGCGATCACCAGCCTGCCTGCCCAGCGTGGGGATTATGGGGAAATACTCCCTTTAGTCCAGCAGTGGGCTGAAAAGATTAATTAACCGGTCAAGTGCGAGTTAAACTCGCGTGAAGAGGTATGTATGTTTAACATTTTAGATAAGTACTTATATGTATTTGTAACTATAGTCTTTTGTACACGCCTACTACCTGTTTTCTTCAATTTTCCTCTACTCTATTTTCTTACTTTGTACGTTCCTTTCTTTGTATGTTGTGTACATGAATTTTGTAAATAAATAAATAAGAGGGTTCCCTACTTCTTATAGGTTATCCTGTAAGTAATCTATAGATAAAGAACTATTTTCTGTACTTTTTTGGAAATGTTTAGGCCCAGTTGATTCGGAGATAAGGGTCGTCAAATATTTCCAAGTTTCTTAAATAATTTTAAAAATATTTGTTTAAAATTATTTAAAACAAATAAACGGGCAAGTGCGAGTCGGACTTGTACATGAAGGGTTCCGTACCACCGTACAATGTTTTAAAACGCTGAAGAAACACGTTTCTTGTATGACGACCCCCTTTAATTTTTCACTTTATTTTATTTTTAGTATTTGTTGTTATTGTAGTCATAGTAATACATAATTGGTGCAATTTCAACATTTCAATTTAGACAGACAGACGGACAGACGGACAGACAGTGGAGACTCAGTAATAGGGTCCCGTTTGCAGCCTTCGGGGACGGAACCCTAAAAATATATGTATTTGAGATTCTTTTAACAAATTTGTTCATTTGATATGTCACACGACATAGTCCACACACCAGAAGCGCATAATAAGCCTAAAACGAGTATTTATTTGTAGTTATTTAAAAATTAAGACATATTATGACTGCCTTATGTTTAATATAATTATAATCCAAAGTTACAAGTGCTAATTTATTGTATTTCTTGAATACTTTCCGTTTTAGTATAATTTTGAGGTGATTTAGAGACAACTTCGCAATTTTTTTCTATCGAGAAAATTTTAAGCAGTTGTGTTTTCGAAACATATTATGTATAGAGTTAGTCCTGAACTTTGCTGTGTTTTTATTTCAAAGTGAATATTTCGTTATCATTGATAATATTTAAGATCGCTCCAAGAACTCTAGGGTAGTACGGGCTCTTAAATGAGTCCTTTTGTTCGACTTTAGAAAACTATTTATTCCCATTCCCTAGTCACGTCCAGTGACCCGTCACGTTTGTGTGGCTGTACCCACATACCCAGAACAATATCATCAGAGCTGCTAATCTTATGACCACAGTAACGCGTCTACGGCGCTATTGTCTCTGGTTATTTGATAGGGTGGCTAAAATGTAGCCTAAAATCTGGACATCATAACAAAGTAAAGCTTAAGAAAAAGTTAGTTTGTTTAAATCTAGACTTGTAAAGTCGAAAGAATTGTTGACCAAGCGAGCAAAGCGAGCGAGGGCTATAATTCAAATTGGGGCGAAAACACATTGTTTGTACGTATGTATGTATGTTTGTTCCGTGATAACTGCCGAACCGATAGTCCGATTTTTAATGAAATTTGGTAGGCATATAGGAAATATTAATAGAATTTTCAAGTTCGTTGGGCATCAAAACCGGTTCAGTAGTTTTTGAAATATTAATAAAAAAAAATTGGTTGCCTGTAAAGTCGGTATACGGGCGAAAGTTTTACGTGACAACGACTTTGAGTGGTAAAATAATAATGAGAGCGAGTGAGAGGCACGCGTGCCTCTCACTCGCTCTCATTGTGAGCGCATAACGTGAGCGGAGCGTAACGCAGTTTCTTGAAGTGTCACCCGGCTAACCAATTTATAAGACGTTGTCACGTCAATAATAAAAAATCGCGAGGTCTAAGTTCGCGGCGAACTACTAGTAAAATACAAGTAGATATTTGTAAAATCTATTGCTGTCGCGTTGTGCGATAGAGACAATTGAACCGAAAATACCTATGAAAAGTACACAAAATCAACGTTTCGTAGTTCCCTGATTTCTCCTCCAAAACTTAACCGATTTTTTAAATTTAAATTGAAGGAAGACTGTCTGTGCTCCTATGTTTTCTTTTTAACATAGTTTCGTCAATGTTTGCTAGATGTTTAAACAAAGTGAAAAATCTTACCAATTTTTCAGGTTTATGAAGGTTTGTATCGCTTTTAATAATTAAATTATTTAAAAATATATTCGTACATGTTCATATATCCATCCATCTAATGATTTTTTTTTAAAGAAAAAAAATTCTCTTATCCTTGTATTCAAGAGCCGCGCTCTTGTCGGTAGAGTGCTTTCCTTACCTCCTTCTATATTTCCAATTATTGTTTTAAAGGACGCATCATGTCGTAGTAGATGGATGAACATTTTCCGGGATACGTAAAGAAATTTTGGACATTTTCCCACTTTACTAAGTACATCATGGAGTTCCTATCCTAACTAATAATTGCGCTCGGCCGTAATAAAGTAGCGACAACTAAGTTGCTGCACGTGACACGGGCAATATAGCCTGATTAGCGGTAGCCTGCGACGTCGTCCGTGTGTTCAATCTTGAAGTACCTATTGTCATCTCGCTTTAGCGTGGATAAGATACTCGTAAGAGGTGTGCAAAGAGCTATTATGTTAAACTAGAGAAGACACGAAAAATAACTGTTTTGTCCCGCTTATATTTTGTATTCTCCATTAACTTCACTTGCTAGCTCTTATACGCAGTAGGTACTTTTGACAGTTTATATGCGAAAAATATTCGAAGACATGGTAAACATTATTCAAAATGCCTTGGTGTGTATAGCGACCACTAAGGGTGCACCACTGAATAGTGGTGAGCTAATGAAACCCAATAGATCTGGTTGATCCATCACCGTCTATAGGCCAGGAGTGGCGACGGAATAATGGATGATTTATTATCATAACAACAAGTTTTTATATAAAAATATTTACAATGTTAACCTTAGATTTACACTTCCGTTTAGTACGTGATGTGCTAAATTAAATATAAAATGCTTATTAATTAATTATATATCCTAGTTCACATCACGTACGATTATAAGGATACAGCCATAGTGTGTGTGTGTGTTACAATACAGGAAGAAGAATTTAAGGAACACGGAAAAGTATAAATAAATAACTTTCCATCGTAAGTTACCAGATTTTATTAATTGAAAATTAAATATACGTCTCATCAATTCACACCGCCATGCCATGTATTCAAAAATAGAACTGATGATGATAGAACGACAATGACTTCAATTGCCTCTGTAGACGATCATTTGGTCCTTCAATGACGTAAAAATTGACAAGTGCGAATGATCGTCTCCGGGGCACTTTAAGACAGTTTGGTAAAAAGAATCGACATTATTTTTTAACCCCCGACGAAAAAGAGGGGTGTTATAAGTTTAACGTGTCTGTGTATTTGTGTGACTGACTGTGTCATCGTAGCTCCTAAACTAATAAACCGATTTCAATGCAGTTTTTTAAAAATCGTAAGCCTTGTCGGTCGAGATGGTTCTTAGCTATGTTGGGTGAAAATCGGTTCAGCCGTTCAGTTATCTTATAACATTCTTCTCCTAATATAACATGCTTATCAATGGTCACCCAAATATGCCAAAGACCTTGCGTAGTGGAGAAGAAATATCCGGAACAGTTTAAATGATTTGGCTATAGTTTTACGACCACCCGCCTGCCTGACGACAACCGTCTTTGGGAATGTATTTGTGCGAAAAAATCAAGTACAAGTGTGTAGCATGCTCATTATTTACTAAAAGAAAATTCATACTTAATATTACATAATAAGTATACATACAATATTCGTAGACACTCTTTATTTACTGAGTGTGAATAAAGGGCTCATCAATGGCATCATAAATTTATAGGGCTGGCCGCAACGTCACGAATGTGACGCACGTGTGGAGTGGCACAAAGGATGAACTTATAGCGATTCATACCGTTGACAACCTAAGCAGTTATAAAAACAAATAAAAATAAAACAATACCGTGGGAAAAAGGCAGATGCCTACTCTGGGACGCCACTTGCGTGAGTACCTTCGCCACGTCCCATTTATCTCGTACAGTCCAGAAAGCAGGATCCGCTGCAGAATGTGCCGCTAAAGTAAAACACGTTAAGTATGCGGAATTAAATCAATACCATTTCATTCCATTCGCTGTCGAAACTGGCGGGCCCTGGTGTGAGGAGGCCAAAAAATTTATCGCTCATTTAGGGCGACGCCTGCGTAACAATCGAGGCGATCCTCGCTCCGGAGCATACCTGACGCAACACATTGCCCTCGCCATTCAGCGTGGCAATGCGGCTGGCGTTATGGGTACTTTTGAGCCCGGTATGCTCCGAGGTGGGCTCTTCGATTAGCATTATATTTAATATTTTTATTATTATTCCTTCTTCTGTTTTGTTTTCTTTGTTTGTTGTTTGTAATATTAAAAAATTCAAGAATATAGGTACATAATAAATAATAAAAATAATAAAGTTTATTATGTAACTAAACAAATTTTATATTTTGTTGCCGGAGCCTTCTTTTAAGCAAAGAATATGCTTGTGCTAGGAGACTCCGCTCTTTCTTATCTTTAACTTTTTATATTATGTTATGCAGGATACAGGCCACTTCCCATTAGTCGTTTTGTATATCTGTGGGAAATCATATGTCCAGCGGTGGGCTTCCTGTTGGTGGAATAATGATGTTGACGGTCTTTTGTTTCTGTCCCTTTCTTCCGTCTAGATCTCGTTGATATGCTACTTTGGGTCGGCCGATGAGTATTCTATAAATCTGTTCCACGTTGGATAATCTTGTTGATATATTTTGTTTGTTTAATGTTAGTTAAGTCCCTTGTATCAAAAACGTGCGTTTTTAATCCACTATCATCATCATCTAAGGCTCTACAGCCGCGGGTGGGCCTGATCCCTGTCAAGTAATTGGTTCCAGATAGAACGGTTAAACGTATGAAAAATCCCTACGTAAAATTGTATACATAGTTCAATGATAAAAAGCCTCAGATGACGTATATTTATCACCCTTGCCTTCGGTTTGGTTGACTAATTTATGTGATAGCCTTAAGTAAAAAATTGTGTAGAAGCCGACTGAAGGGTTGTTACTTTTTCTGCCAGTCAACCAACTGGATTAAATGAGAATGGTACAGATAATGCAAACATGAAATATATTTGACAAATGTAGATTTGTGTGATACTTCTTCAAAAGATCAATACCGATGCAGACATATTTGTCAAATATATTACATTATTTGCATTATACAACATTCTATGTTTATAGCTGTCCCTCACCCTCCCGCCACGTATCCCGCTACCGCCTATAGCTTAGTACGGCGCCCAAACAAAGAGTCCCCGTATTTAAGGGCTGAAAGTAGCGGACATCACTCGTACTCGTCGCCAAACCGCGGACACCCGCGGGCATCGCGCCCTTTTTAAATTTCGAACACTAACTTTTTATACAATCGAAGTATTTTGTGACAAAGGAATCTACGTTTAAACAGCCAACTCACTAAAGTGTTTGTTACAAAACTTTTTGGTTTAATCAAAATGGCGATTGTTTTAAAACTTTTAGTGCGCAGTTGAGTCTGTGTTGAGTGTCGTACAAATATTTCACGGTCGAGGACGCAAAAGACGGCTTGTTAATTGGAATAATTAATTTTAAAGTGAATTTCTTGGATGCTTGGGCACGGAAAGGGTTGAAGTTTGATGGAAGATATGAAGTTAGGCTGTTT
The DNA here is from genome assembly GCA_963576875.1 of Acrobasis repandana. NCBI lineage: Eukaryota > Metazoa > Arthropoda > Insecta > Lepidoptera > Pyralidae > Acrobasis > Acrobasis repandana. The sequence goes on along the minus strand of OY756238.1, from coordinate 13,798,697 downwards.
TACTTTGGATTTAAGTGTACATACTCGTAAATAAGATTTAATTGTATACAAATAATCTATTTGAGATATTATCGGTTTTTGAAACAAGTCAAATAAATTAAGTAATAAATAAATATATAGGGCAAATAACACTGATTGATAGCCTCAAAGTAAGTTTAAACTTGTGTTAACTCAACGATATTATATTTTATAACGAAAACCTATACAGACAATACCCAAGACCCAGGAAAATTTGAAAAAAGGTAATTTTTCACAACTTACCCAGCTGGGATTCGAACCCAGAACTTCCGGAGCGGCGAACTGGAGGTTTTAACCACTACGCCATGGCGTACAACCTCCTTTACCACGATTTACTGCTTTTTTAGGGAAACTCATTTTAAAAACATTTTTAAATTGTTTTTGTTTAGCTCTCACTATAACTAACTAGTAGTTTATCCATAGGTTTATCTAAAAAAATAAACCGGCCAAGTGCGAGTTAAACTCGCGTAGAGGGGGTTCTGTACAATTGCTTAATTTCTTATAGGTTTTCCTGTAATCTACAAGCTACTAAGAATTCAATCAATTGTACGGAACCCTCTCCACACGAGTTTAACTCGCACTTGGCCGGTTTATTACATAATAGCGCGTTGGTTGATCACAAATTGGCGTTTTTTATGTGAAACTACAACTCAAAAACCTATTTAATGTTTTAAATAAAGTTAATACCAATAAGTATAAAAAATATATTTTTTTTATATATATTTTTTATACTTATAAACCGATTTTAAGAGGCTTTTTTCTTTAAACTTGACATAGAAAAAATTAGCTCCATTTATATTCTATTCACTATCTCTCTTCTAAACCAATTTATGAGACATTGATAATTTAATACACGAGTAGAACACTTCGAAGTAGCTCTTGGGAGTTGAATTAAAGTAATTAGTACATTAGAAGTACATTTACTTGAATTTGGACTTTATTTCACTGTGGAGGCCAATTATGATGCGCCAGGCATTAGTTGGCTGTAATTTTAATTATTAAATTTATTTATTTTTTACAATATAACGCATTATTACGGACAAAGACAATTATTCATTAATTCACTACTTGAACTCTGTGGCATATTGGTAAACGCTAAACCGACGGAGGTTCTGGGTTCGACTCCCAGCGAGGGCAAAGTTGGAACATGGCATTTTTCAAATTGTCATTGGTCTTGGCCGTTTATCTAGACTATAAATGTTATCCTAAATGATAGTGCCGTTGAGTTAGTAATCCAAAACACACGTTTAAAGCTTACGGGGCTCAATCTGTGGAATTGGTACTTAAGTAAGTAAAACTAAATAAATAATAAAAAAAAACAAAATATCTTGATTATCATAGGATATTAATACTCATAATAATAGTTACACTGTTTTGATTTGCACAAGTTGACGTCACATCGTTACTTACAGCTAAGTTTAGTGCCGCTTTATAGGCGCAAGTGCAGAAGAAGCGGCAACAAACTGCACTGCAGCATTTTCTCCAAAGACGTCAACTAACAAACTTACAACTTAAAATTAGATATATGGATGTACTGATATTACATTGTTAGTTATGTCATAATTTAAATTAAATTATAAGAATTACGAGATTTTAAACAATATTTTTAAAAATATGTAAAGTATTATATTAATCCCTATGTATAGGTATTTATTTATTCACGCTTAGTCTATTGAATTTATTCCATGCGTGGCATGCTGCAGTGCGCCTTAATTTTTTTTCTTATTTAAAGATATAAATATCAGGCTCACCAAGGAATGCCAAAGAACGTGCGAAGTGGAGAAGAAAAAGAAGAAAGTATAAAAAAAACGTATGGAAATACAAACAAACATTCCACTTTTCAAGTTTTATTAATATTTAAATCTTTAAAATTGAGTTAATTTTTATGTTTCCTTCATCCTAATCCAGATAAATAATGAACTTTCGTTTCTTAAACATAAAACCTAAAATACGATGAACTTCATGACATAATTGCCCAATTTATACTAGTGCAAGTGTGATATTAAAGCACTTTTCATTGTGACTGTAATTATTATTGTCATCGGATTTGGATAATGGATTCAAAATGGACGGTAGAAAGGTCAGTATTACCTACTTATATTATTTTACATATTCTTTTGATAAGACTACTAATGACTTCGAACTGACTACAAGCGCGCACGCCTCGCCTTATTTATTCATCTTTGGATATTTGTATAACTTGATAATTGTCAATTTTTTGTTATCGAGTTGACGTCAGGTTATTTACTTACAGCTAAGTTTAGTGCTGCTTCCTAAGCGCAAGTGCGGAAGCGGCGGCAACAAACTGCACTGCAACATTTTCTCCAAAGACGTCAATATAAAATTAAACTGAAACATAAAAGATACATAAAACACACAAAGAAGACACATAAAAGATACATAAAAGTCACATATAAGACACAAAAGACACATAAAACTGTAATTAATTTCAGAAAATGTCTACGCAAAATAATTATTTTGAAAATGTTGCACGACGAGGCGCGCAGGGACACACACTGGAATGAAAACTCCAGGTAGAGCAAGACAGACTTAGATAGATGTAAGAATTCTGGTTATATCAAGAAATAAATCATACTCATAAAGAAAAGCCGGTCAAGTGCGAGTAGGACTCGTACATAAAGGGTACCTCCGTACAATGTTTTATAACGCTGAAAAAAAACACGTTTCTTGTATGACGACCCGGCCATGCGACACCCGAATGCGGCAAAGCCGAAAAGGAGGGTGATTGACCTGTATGTTTGTCCCTATAATTCTATGTTCCCTAGTAACTACTAAACGGCTGAACCGATTTTAATAAATTATACATGGTTAGATTCGTCTTAACCACTAGAGTAACATAGGATATAATAAAATTATTGGAAATTATAATGGCAGATTTTAGATGCCAAATTGCGCGTCATAATTTTTTTTTCTTTTCAAAACCTATCGAGTAGGATATCAAATTAAAGGATTTTATTCAACGATTACAAAAATATATGCAACTTATATGTTTTAATGTAATTTGGAATGAGAAATGCTAAAAAACAACGATTTTTATGTCCGGTTCTATGTTCCCTAGTAACTACTAATCCGATTTTAATAAATTATACATGGTTAGATTCGTCTTAGCCACTTGAGTAATATAGGATATATTAAAATTATTTAAAATCAAAATGGCGGATTTTTGCCGGCGCATTTGATGGCGCCAAATAGCGCGGCATTAAAAATATTTTCAAACCTATCGAGTGGGGCTTCAAATTAAAGGATTTTATTCAAGGATTACAAATATATATAACTAATATGTTTAAATGAAATTACAAATGAGAAATGCTAAAAAACAACATATCATAACATCGCTTCGCCAAGCGCATTCCCAGTTGCGTCTTACCTAGGCCACAGAAGACAGTAGGTGCGCCCAAACGCTAGCCAGCTTTAAATCCCAAGTAAAATCGCATTTTCTATCCTTATGAAAGGTAATTTCCTTCCCTTGTTTCCACTTAGTTTCTTCATTTTGTCCTGTTATGTTTTCTTTGTGTAAGTTGTATGTATGTATTTAAGTATTAGGTGTATGTATGTTTATTATAATTATTGTATATAAGTATGTTTATTATATTGACCACCCCGCACTACCTAATTTTCTTATCATTTTTTCTATATAAACGAGGTTGCCTGGAAGAAATTGCTTAGCGATAAGGCCGCCTTTTGCGCATTTCCTAATTTTTAAGATAATTATGTTCTGTTTTTTACTTTTGTGCAATAAAGGTTATTGTATTGTATTGTATTGTGCCTAGCCATAGGAAGTACTGCTGTTGCATCACGCAGTCGGGTTTTTGTTTTTTTTAATAATTACTTGTTAGTATTTGTTGTTATAGCTGCCACAGTAATACATAATCGGTGAAAAGTGTTTTGCTATTACGGTTCAAGATATAGTGGAGCCATGTGACAGACGGACGGGCAGACAGACAGACAGCGGAGTCTCAGTAATAGGGTCCCGTTTGCTCCCTTTGGGTAAGGAACCCTAAAAAAGAACAATCAATAGAAGTCATAAAGTAGTATCTAAAAGTATCCAAAGATGATTAATCACATATCCCAAATCATTACCTATATGCCTGATTTTAAATGTGATAGATATGACTTAGAAATCACACTAGTTAAGTATAAATTACAGTCATCGGACTTAGATAATGGATTCAAAATGGAGGACGGTATTTAGGTCAGTATTATTATTTTACACTTAATTGTTGTTTATTAAAGTCCAATTTCTGGCATCTATTAAAAGTTTCGGACTTCAATTATGAAGTTTGTTCGTTATGCTTTACGTGTGTAAGTGGCCAAAATGTAAAGTTTGAACGAATACAATACTTAGATATATATATTTTATTTACAGCATAATTAACTTGTTTTTTCGAGGCGACCTTCATGCTTAATACGTTACGTCAACACGTATAATGTTTAATACATTACTATAATACCTTTTTAGGGTTCCGTGCCCAAAGGGTGCAAACGGGAACCTATTAATGAGACTCCGCTGCCCGTCCGTCCGTTTGTCACAGGGCTCTATCTCTTGAACCGTAATAGCGAGACACTTGAAGTTTTCACCGATTATGTATTACTGCGGCCACTATAACAGCAAATACTAAAAATAAGATAAAATTAGAAATTACGGGGTCTTCATACAAGAAACGTTTTTAATTCGATCTTGAAAATGGCATTAACTACTTACTTATATACTTGAAATTTGCACTGATTATGTACCTATTACTATTATGGCTGCTAAAACACATACTGAAAATAAGATAAAGTTAAAATTCAAGGGGGTCGTCATACAAAAAACGTGTTGTTATTAGCGTTTCAAAACATTACGAACGTACGAAACCCTTCATATACGGACCCGACTCGCACTTAACCTGTTTATACAACAACCTTTGCTCTGTCTCCCCATTCAGGATAAAAACGTAATAATGTATTCGTTTTAAGTTTTTGTAGCCAAAAAAGCAAAAAATTTTTACAGAAACGGTATTTAGGTTTGTTTGAGTCTAGCAAATATTGGGCCTGGTTTCCAGTGTTTGCCACCGGTCCAACTGATGACGTTGTTTTAGCCTTTTTAATTGTTGACTTCTCATTTAAGGTTATTTTAATTATGTTGGGACGCACCTGTCTAAAGTTACTTCACTTTGTTTTTAATTTACAGTACATTTTTGTTGATGATGTCTGAAAGTCACCTCTAAGTAAAAATTGTACGAAGGCGTAAAATGTAAATGTGCGTATCGTTCTTATTTAGGATTCGTTAAACAAAAGAATAGTACCTACACAAAAAATTATAAATATAATACAAAAAAATATATGAGTCCCACTCGTGGCGGATTCTTTTTATCACATACTTTCAATTTGGATAAATTTCCGAGCATTGTAATGCTATTAAAATAATAATTAATTTACCTTTAAAAAGATATTACTATTTTATACAATCACCATATTCGTCGAGAGCGAACAAAGGCCCGGACCCGTGCTCGACGATATTTCGCTGTTTTTTTTTTTTGTATTATATTTATAATTTTTTGTGTAGCGAAATCGACTAGTAATTTAGATTATACATTTTTTGGTACAATTTTTATATAAAAAGGTTATTGTATAAAGTAGTAATATCTTTTTTAAAGATAAATTTAGGCAAATTTGGATGTATGTTTGTCAAGTGATTTTTTTCTATTAAGCCAAAAATGCTCAATTGTGTTTTGGATATTGTGGGTGTCTGAAAAAAAGCCTTTAGATTCCCATGTAAAATTTTTGAGAAATAAACTGTAGTAGTTTAATTACAGTATTTTTTTTAAAAACACGCACAGTTTTGCGAACCGTGAACCCATCTCGCCTTAAAAGGCTTTCAAATAAACAAATAATAATCCAAATCGGTTCACAGTTCTCGAAGATGTCGCGTAACATACGTACAATAAACCGGCCAAGTACGAGTTAAACTCGCGTGGAGAGGGTTCCGTACAATTGATTGAATTCTCATTCAGTTTTCCTGTAATCTACAAGCAATGAACTATATTTCGTATTTTTTTTTCAAAATTTTAGGCTCAGTAGTTTCGGAGATCAGGGGGGGGGGGGGGGGAATGGTCAACTTTTGTCTTATTTCATGAATTAAATCAAAAATATTCATTTTACAATAATAACAAAAATATATTTGAGATCCTCATAACGAGCCCTTTCATTTGATATATGACAAAGTATTATTTTTTGCAAAACTTTTTTTTAAATTTCCTATTTGTCCCCCGAAAATGACCCTTATTTTAAAAAAAATATTTATTTACTTTGCACATATGTGTTTGGGTCATAAGATTACAACATTCTACCAAATTTCACCTGATTCGGTCCAGTAGATTCGGAGCAAATTGGCCGTGACCGACGGACGGACAGACAGACGCACGAGTGATCCTATAAGGGTTCCGTTTTTTCATTTTTTGTACGGAACCCTAAAAAACAAAACATACGGGTCGAATTGATAACATCCGTTTTTGAAGTCGGTTAAAAATAATCGGCACTCTAGTTTAGTAGGTACTACCAGGTTTTCCAATCATAAAACATTTCTGGCTGACTTGTTGCTCTGCTCTGTTGGGTTTAGGCTATTACTGAATCAATTTGTTTTTAATTACTCACTTTGAGGACAGAAGGTATAGTAAGGTTTACTAGGTTTTTTCAATATAAACATTTTTTTTTGGGTCAAATCACACTGATTAAGCTAGCCCCAAAGTAAGTTTTTCAAACTTGTGTTATGGGATACTAACTCAACGATACTATATTTTATGATAATTACATATATAGATAAACATCCAAGACCCAGGACAATTTGAAAAAGGCCATTTTCCAACTTGCCCTGGCTGGGGATCGAACCCAGAACCTCCAGATTAGCGGTCTAGCGTGTTAACCATTACGCCACGGAGGTCGTCAATTGGAAGTAAACATAGGAGAGACGGTTCAAAAATTATATTGGCTTTGGGAAAATTCCACATAAAACCAGGTTTAGGAACAATTGTTCCACATAAAACCACAGATATTTAAAATCTTTTCGCACAAATATATAACAAAATATACTGAATCTTTTTTAAGGCTGAATTCAGTCCGTGATACTGAACAACTTTCTCCAATATGAAAAATATTTTTTGGCCTCCTGTACAAGTTGACCGATCTGCTGATCCGAGTTTGTATAGAGAGCCAAAAATATTTTTTTATATTTCTATATGTTTCTTGAAGAAAGTTGTTTGTGGGGTTATCTAGGGCTTCACAAAGACAAAATTTTAAATGATATCTCCGTTTTCTTTCAAATAATTTATTTCAAATGGGGGCAGCACTACCCCGGAAATGTATCCCCTTAAACGAAGTTATAAAAACAAAACAGAAATCAGTCATCAATCTACAGTGAACGCAGTCATAAAGAAATCGCACTTTTTAAAACTTAAAAGATGCAAACAAAGGCTTGTAATAAGAGTTTTCCAACTCAGTAAATGCCTTTTGAAACACGGTCTCGAAACTTTCTAAGCGGCTTAAAGGAAGTCAAATCTGACTGAAATGAGACGTAAAACTCAATTGAATTGACATAAACAAAAATAAATACTGAAATAAAAATCCTTACAGATTTTAATTTGAACGACTGAGTCCAAGTTAGTGTAAAATAAAGTGCGTAACTCTATAAGCTTCGTCAAAAAGTACCTATAAAAAATTATCCACAAAATGCTTCGTCAAAAGATGTACTTCCTAGTTACAAATAAATATCCGTAACAAAAATAAAGAAAATCCTTATAAATCCAATTTTCTAACATCTTCTCGTAAAGGTGCATGCTGAGTGCAATCAAAATAAAGAATGAATAATGCACCTGGGTGCAAAATGAAGTATGTGACAAAATAATCACCACACGAAATAAAACTGGTTGGGCTGCAGCTTAGATACTTTTAGATCCCCCAATGATATCCGAAATTTCGAAACTTTAAAAACTCTAAAACTATCTTTTTCTATGGAGTTGGTACAAAATAGCAATTAAACAAGCAAATTATAATTTTTACCCGACTACGCCAAATCTTAGACCCGTCGAAAACCATCGCATGTTTTCGATGGGTCTAAGGATGGTTAAGTTTTTCGTGGGTGGATGGTTTTCGATGGATTGCTGCGCCACAGTTGCAACGTCGCATCTGAAATCTCTAAATTTTTTACAATTCCGGTGGCTTCAAATTGCTTTTCAGTTTATTTTCTTGGTATGAAAGAAGTTTTTAAGGTTTATGTGCTTCGGCGGCGCCAGTGAAATTTATGTCGTGCATTTATAACATTCCAAACTTTTTTAGTGAACATTTTGTTTTTTCTTTTTATGTTATAGGGCATTATACAGGTATACTATTACGTCTTTATTAATTACGGGGTTGAGAGAGCCTCGAGCCCCAAGACCCAAAGGCCATTCTTAGTGTGATGATGGGCGTTAAGGGAATCAAAATCTGTTAAAATGATTCAGATTCTCTCTAAATATAAATAAAATATGAAAATGAAAAAGTATTAAAATAAAAGATCACAATAATTAGACTAAGGTGAAAATAAGATAATATGAGAGAGTGATAGAACGCTGCAGCACGGCCGGTGCTGAAGCGTTCCGTCGCTCTCTCTGGCTCTAGCAAATTATGCTATTGAGCGATAGAATAGGATAGCAGCATAGGAGAGTGCTGTTCCGTGCTGATAGATGAGATCCAACCCTAAGGCTTTCTTACAATCCGAGATATGTAGGTATACAATTTTACGAGTACCCCTGGCTATTAACTATATAATAATATTTTTTATAGTGTTTTTAGGCATTCAAGATGCACTAAGATACTAAAATAACTTTGGAAAATCCAAAAGTGCACGCCTCATAATCTAATTTTCACAATTACATTGAAATTACGATTAAACTACATTGAATTAGAGCGTGATCTTCGAAAGGACTTAGTTTTGGATAATACTGAAGCGTATAAAAAAAAATGGACTTGATCAGATAAGTTTTTCGGCAGTTATCGTGACCACGCCAGTTTCCATACATACAGACACACGGACATCCACAAAATGATTTTATTAAACATTGTTTTTATTTATTTAAAAGGCAAAATGTCTTTTAATAATGTCATAAGTGTTGAAACTAGTGTTTTTCCTTGACATTTATGTGTAAATATTATTGTACAAGTGCGATAGAAAACAAATAGAGACACATTTAGTTAAAAAAATCACTTGATTTTTGTAAGGCGAGAGTAGAGCACTACCTCATGCGCTTCGCTTATGAGGCGTGCAATACCTACTCAAATTAAATAATGAAATAAGAAATGGTAAAAAAAATCCACGTGAGCAGGACTTGAACCCGCGACCTTAGTCTCAATACGGCTATGCTCTTACCAACTGAGTTTATAATATAATAACTATATTATTAGTAAGTAATTACAATACAGTTATTTCATAGGCAGAGATACACGTAAATTGTCTAGTTTACATCTAGATTAATACATTATTGAGTCGTAGCCAAACATTATAATCATAATTAATCACCCATTAACTACACATTCAGCGAGCCGTAAAAGCCTAAAACGTTGTTTCACAAGTCATAAAAAATTCAATCGATATACCGGTGACCAAAATAACTTCGAAATTGGTGGTTTTATTTTGAGAATTATTTTTGTTTTGAATCCTTTTAACTGGTAATTGGAAAATCATTACAGACACATGTGTGTCTCATTTGTTGTTGTGCAATAAAGAGTAAAATAAATACATTATGACATCTTTATCCCTAACGGAGAGAGAGAGCCCAGGGTCGCAAAAACCAAAGGCCACGTTTAGCGTGATGGTGGGCGCTAAAATGGGCAAAGGGGATCAAAATAGTGATGGGTTGCTAGCTGCATCTATAATTCAAATTTTTGTCCATTACCTAAATCGGCTTTTACTATAGCAGCTGGTACGTTCTTTGTTTTAAAGGTTCCGTACCCAAAGAGTGCCAACGAGACCCTATTACTGAGACTCCTCTGTCTGTCCGTTATTCTGTCACAGGGCTCTCTAGAACCGTAATGGTAATAGCTAAAAACTTGAAATGTTCACCTATTATGTAGTATCTACAACAAATACTAAAAATAAGATAGAGTTAAAAATTAAAGGGGGTCCTCATACAAAAATGATCTGTTTTGTTTCTTTTCTTCCAGATCAGTATGTAAGAGTATAAGATTGACCAATTAATACTAAGTACTTGAATAAAACGTATTTTGTATTTTTACAGGTAACTATCAACGATCAACTCTTTGGCTTGCCGTCACTTTGTGGTAAGCTACCTACTCACAGCTGTGAAGCTTGGTACATTGTGAGCAAAATAGTCAACATACCACAGATACACCCTTCTCACCCATGCGTCCGTGTGTGGGTGAAACCTTGTTTTTATATATTTTTATTAAATAGTCCATTGAAACTTTGGAGCCGTGGGGACCATCAGCTCACAGACTATACGACGCTATCTCAATGAAACTAATCGAAGTTTCCCGTGGCCAGAAGGCTGGCCTATATCTAGGTAAGAAAATAAGCATTGCCATACAACGTGGTAATACTGCCAGCCTTCTGGGCACGTTGCCGCAGGCAGGTAAAGGACTACCCGGGCTTTTTTATTTGTAAATATTAGTTAAGTAGTTTAGTTTAGTGGGTAGTTTTTTATCTTTATTTTAATTTTTTAAGATATTTAAGTACTTAGTTTTTTTTGAGAATAATGTAAAAGTTTGTTGTAATAGTTCCTTCTTTAATTGATGTTCCCACTTTGCTTTCTTAAATATCTTTCAACACTAGGTATAGTGCCTAAAGGTCAAATCAAATAGGAATTTTCGCTCTACAGATATAAAAATAATACTTTATTTTATAACCACATTGTGAGGATGGCCAGTCAGTGTGATAAGATTGCGGAAACTCACCCTGAATTCGATGTGTTTGATCCTAAACTTGCCTCATACACTAAAACACTAAAGGTACTTATCTGTACCATTCAAATGTGAAGTGCATACATAGGTATTTAATAGGTAAGTTTTGGCTCTTTTTCACCCAACCCTTCTTTAACATTCTTCCCACTGTTGAGTGTAGGTCTCTTCATATGCATTCCATTCTCTTCTGTCTTGGGCCTTCCTCATCGAGGTCTTTCCCATAACATGGGTACCTATGACCTAGTCTAGTTTAGAAAATCTTTCTAAAAGTAAAATTGCCAGATCGTTTAAAAAGTAAGTAACAATTTGTTGCACCTAAAACACATATAAATAATATTCAATTAAATATACAGTATAAGTATATAATAGGCTGCCCTATCGCCAAGGCAATCTCTAGCAGGCTACCTTTGGGTGACAGGAATTGTGATGAAAAATAAGGTGGTGAGATGAAGACAGTAATGTTAGAAACAATAATTGTGATATTAAACAGTCAGATACGGAGTTGAAGTCAAATTAGTAAAATATATATATATATATAAAAGCGAAAATCACTCACTCATCACGAAATCTCGAAAACTACTTAGCCAGTGAAGATGAAATTTGGCAGGAAGGTAGATTGTGACAAGGTAACGTCCGCTAAGAAAGGATTTTTGGAAATTCTATCCGTAAGGGGGTGAAATAAGGGTTGGCAGTTTGTATGAAACTTCGTAATTTTTAAAATGAGACACAATAAATTTTCATGTATTTTAGTAGTAAGTAGGAAATAATAATAACAATGCATTTATTAGATTTTGAAAATTACATCCCTATAGGGGTGCAAGTTTGTATGAATAAGCAAAAGCTAGTAACTTTATATGAGAATATAAGAAATATATAAATAAATAAATATAATAATAATATATTAATAGATAAATACATAATGTTGAGCAGAATAAGATATACATAGACACATACATGTTATACATAAAGGAGGAGAGGTCGAACATCATAATTAGTAGAGGTGAGTTCCTGTAAAGATGAAAATAATGACTTTACCTGATTACACGCAGCGGATGGAGGGTGGAAGAGCGTTCCATAGACGAACAGTGTGGATAGAGAAAGATTTGGAATACATTTCAGTAGAATGAGGTTACTTCGGATATGTGGGTGAATTGCCCAAGCAAAAAAAATAAACGGCAATCCTGAGAAAGGTAGTGCAATGTGCTAGTTTATGGTTTTGTAATTTTTTACTTAGTAAGGTAAGTACTTTTCTGTCTTGGCAAAAAAAATCGTTGAGAAAATGCCTCTATTTCATTTAAAAAAAAAAATCAAAATTACATTTTATCAACACGGTGACCTGTCCTGAACCTAACTCCGCTCACAAAATATCTTCCCCTGCAAATACATTCATTATTTGGATTAAAATCGATTTTAGTATTATTAAATTATAATATAGCCTATTCACAAAAACTATTATTGCTTGTTTATCTTCTTTCTAATACATTTGACAAGCAATCAACTTTTGTCCGGAAAAAAGTTATCATTTCAGAGGACAGTAAGTTTTGGTAGAATAATCCTGAACATTGCGTTGTCGCGCCCCCCTTGCCTTTCCTCACTTCGGATCAGTCCGCCTCAAGCTCGCGACGTGCACGCACCGGTCGCAACGTCATTGTGGATTCTAGCCAAAAAGTAAGTTTATCATTTCAGTGATATGGGGACAAAAATGGTTTCATTACGGTGGCCTTTATAACTCGTGCCAGATTAATTTAATTTATTTTAAAATCGTGTTATAAATTCGCTGTAGGTACTGTTTTGTTTGAGTAGTGTTGAGATTTTAATAATGATTTTAATTTGGAGTTAAAAGTAAAACTAACCTTTTTTTATCATCTAGGTGTTATCATTTCAGTGAATTCGGTGGACTGTAATACCGATAATAGTCCACGGGAATGAAATGTACCATCAAAATGATAAATCCATAAAAATTTTAGAGATCCTTGTGTCAAATATTGAATCATTTCATTATTTATACAACGTGGAAGGGATATACCCGTAATAAATCGAACCATGGGCTATACTAGTTCACTGAAGTATAATGAAATTAAAATATACATGCATAAAAATCGCCCGGGCGGCTGCACACTTTTGTATGGAAATGCCGAAATTTCTTTTTATTTTTTGGCTGTTATATTAATAACATTATACGACTATTAAAATGATCTAGTATAGACCGTGGTTCGATTTATTACGGGTCCCTTCCACGTTGTATACTTAATATTTATTTTTTAGGCACATCTTTTATGTGCGTGTGCGTATGGTTGTTGTGAGGCCGGATAAGAAATTTCGATGATTTTGCTGATTTCACGTGTTTTTATATACTTGATTTTACAGTTAAAATACTGAATTTTAATAATGTTCAATAGATACTAAAAAATACTATTTCAAAACACGTAAACCAGCAAAATCATGAAATTTCGTATACGGCCTCATAAAAAGTATGTGATGAGTAAATGCGTCGAGGGTGTGTGTTTCTGTACACGTGAGAGAGCTAGTGTGTCTGTGCTCGTGGATATACTGAAGGTATAGTATTTTAGAGAAACTATGTATGTCCTGACAGGTAATTGAACCCGGGACCTCCTGAGTAGCGGACCGAAAATTTATTTAACTAATTAGTAAGTATTATATAATAATAAACAAGAATTTTACAAGGAATCTGGTAATCGAACCTTAAAAGTAAGGAACCCTAACTACGCAGACGATTGTTCTTAGCTGTATCATTTCGGTGGACATTTTTTATCATTTCGGCGGACACTTCATTTCAGTGGATTCACAAAAATTCAACCTTAAATATTTAAGTAAGTTTAGATGATATTTGATGTCCATTCCCGCACATGTTACATATAGGGCTAGTTTTATTTGTTACGAAATATATATAGAGAGCATTGTCATAAAAAAATCCCACCGAAATGACACATAAAAATCTCTTGTTGAAAATCACTCATGTATGGCCTCCTACATTGGAATTTACTTCAAAACAGAACATAATGAATATGCATTAGGTATTAATAATTTGGGGAATGAGAGGCTGGTGAAACAGTTTAATATGTAAATCTCAGTTAAGTGGGCGTGTGATAGTGTTGCTAAATACTCCATTAGGGTTGTCAAATACAGGACAAAACATCTTTACCCAATCTCTATGCAATAGCCTTAGGTGCCTTAGGGTTGGGAGTATCGTCTGGGGGGTTGTAGGTGCTGGGGGTATCGTCTAAAACGACGCAACCCCATTGTGTTTAGGCTTATTACATTTGTCTTGATACGAGTAAGTACCTAACTTGAGTAGGCCTTGCAATAAAAGCTTGTCTTCTTCTTCGTCTAAGCGCATTCCCGGTTGCATCCTCAGCTGTGCTGCTTCGGAGCCCGGGGTGCGCTTTCCCGCTTTTTCTTCTTCAAATATAACAACAAGCAATTAATGGTCACCCAAGGATACCAAAGACCTTGCAAAGTGGAGAAGAAATAGCCGGATTAGTTTAAATGATTTAGCTATAGCTTTACGACCGGCCGCCTCCCTGACGTCAACCCTCTTTGGGAATGTATTTGTGCGATAAGTTTTACAACCGGCCGCCGCCCGACGTTAACCCTCCTTGGGAATGCAATTTTAGCACGAGCTGTTTGTGCTAAGTCCTTTGTCCTTTAGTCGCCTCTTACGACATCCACAGGAAGAGATGGAGCAGTGATCCTATTCCGACCCGGAACCACACGGGGAATGATTACAATAAAAGTTTGTACCTACAAAAAAAAAAAATTCGAAATATGTTTTTCTGAACATGTTGAAAACCCTACGTACGAATTGCATGAATAATTCGCGGTGCCAAACTCCACCCATTTTGCACGGCCGGTAATTGTTTATAGATGCGAACATGTGATTAATAAACCCTCCTTCTGGCGCAGTCGGATAATTATATTTAGCGGAACGATATAATGCTCCTTGCCTATTTGGTTTTTAGGGTTCCGTACCCAAAGGGACTCTATTACTAAGACTCCGCTGTCTGTCCATTCGTCCGTCCATACGTCCGTCTGTCTATCTGTCTGTCTGTCTATATGTGGCTCTCTGTGGTCTCCGTCGCTCTCTCACGGCAGTCGCTCTAAGTAAAAATAATCCAGTAACCTCGTCAAATCACATAGGGTCGGTAGCGGACCCCGGGCTCTGAAACAACACCGCTGAGGATGCAACCGGGAATACGCTTGAATGATAATGAAGAAAGACGATATAATATACTATTTTGTTTGTTCAACATAACTTTTACCTAATCTATATTTATATAAAAGCGAAAATCACTCACTCATCAAGAAATCTCAAAAACTACTTTGCCATTAAAGATGAAATTTGGCAGGAAGGTAGATTGTGACTAGGAGACGTCCGCTAATAAAGGATTTTTGGAAATTCCATCCCTACGGGGGTGAAATAGGGGTTGGCAGTTTGTATGAAACTTCGTAATTGTTAAAGTAAGAATCATGAAATTTTTAATGTATTTCAGTAGTTAGTAGAAAATAATAATGCATTACAAACAATGCATGACAAAATTACATCCCTATAGGGGTGAAATAGGGGTTGCAAGTTTTTATGAATAATCGTCATTTTTGAAGCGAGACACATGTTAATTGGATTTTAATAAATTGCAACCCCAGTTTAAATTCGGAAACAGAAAATAGTCGCAAGGGGCCAATCGGGCGAATATGGTGGGTGAGATAGCATCTCATATCGCAACTCATGGAATTTGGCCATGGCAATCGCGCAGGTGTGCACTCTTGCGTTGTCTTTGTGGAAGAGGTATTTTCTTCTTACCCAAATGCGGTCGTTTTTGGTTAAATTGGTCCAATAAATTGGCATAATATTCGCCATTGATCGTTTTACCCGTAGTCAATATGGATTACCCCACGTGCATCCCAGAAAACTGTAGCCATCACCTTATTGGCCGATAAAAGTGCTTTGGCCTTCTTCGGAGCTGGTTCGCCCCTAGCAATCCATTGTTTCGATTGTTCCTTGGTTTCTGGTGTATGGTGGTGGATCTATGTTTTGTATACCGTTATAAAATGACGCAAAAATCAGGTTTATTCCGTTGTAACAACGCCAAACCTGCTTCCAAAGTGGTAACTCGCATGCGTTTTTGATCAATAGTCAGAAAACGCGGCACCCATCGCGCAGAGAGCTTTTTCATATCTAAATGTTGGTGTAAGATATTGCGCACACGTTTGTCTGAGATGCCTACTATCTCGAATATCTCGCACAATTTTGCTGTTCGGTCGTTCAACACTATGTCATGGATTTTAGCGATCATCTCTGGAGTAACGTCCTCAACTGGGCGTCCTGGGCGTTCAGAATCACTTGTGCTTGTACGACCACACCGAAAATCCGTAAACCATTTATGAATTATTTTAATCGACGGAGCAGAGTCCCCGTAATATTTATCAAGCCTTTGTTTCGTTTCCGCAATAGTTTTTTTGCGCAAAAAATAGTGTATAATCAACACTCGAAATTCACTTTTACCGACAGAAAAGGATAGCAGCATAGGAAAATGCTGTTCCGTGCTAACAAATGTGTCTCAACCCTAACTCTGCAATATCCTCACTGCCGAACCTTACAATAATCGTAGGTATAATTATTTCGTTAGTTATGGACTTTATGTCAAAAGCATAAGGCTCAATTTAATGTGGTAACTATTCTTCATTGCTCTATTAAGGGTTTTGGTACTTAAACTAATAACTTACCTCAAAACATTACTGAATTACTACACTAAAACTCCATCATTTAAGGGTACCTTTACGGACTATAGACAGGGTAAAACAAGAGATGGTCCGTCTGATTAAAAGTCACCGCAGTAAACTTTACGGTCGCTCTTAAAGTTATGTCCTATGTTTACGGAATATTGTGGGATAGTTTGAAAAAAAAAGACTGCCTGCGTGGTTCAGTGGTCAAGGCGTTTGCCTAGTGATCCAGTGGTCGTGGGTTCCAATCCCACGGAGAAACATACTTTGTGACAAGTTGTTTCCAGTCTGTCACTCCATCAATCACCTGATTATCCGAAAAGAAAGATAATTCCGTGCTTCGGAAGGCACGTAAAGCTGTGGGTCTAGCTAGACTAGCGAAGCCTGACGTGGCCGCCACGGTCACTATCCAGAGACCCGCCTGCGGTCGCAGGCGGCGGCAGCACCCGCTGAAGAGGGCCACAGCCCTGAGCAGCAACCCCGCTTCCGCTGAAAGGCAGAAACAAGAAGAGATAAAGACGATATCCATGCTCGGACTTCAAAGAACTAATAACCTCTAAGTGAATCCAAATTTAGACCTCAAGTTGCAATGTTAATCAGCCCCGGATCTCGAGCACTTGTTACGATACTGTAAGCACAGTTTTAAGCCCCTAAGTCCCTGTTGACCCCGTCCTTGGTAGTACACGACTTGCTTTAGTTAAAACAAGAATATTTTCGCCTATATGGGTTCGATCCCCAGCCAGGGCAAGTTGGAAAATTGCCTTTTTCAAATTGTCCTGGGTCTTGGGCGTTTATTTATTTACCTTACCTACTCGTATACATTTGCCTATCGAATTAGTAAGGCCAAGGTCGTGGTAAGTTAAGCTTTAAAAGTTTTTTTAAAGAAAGCAGTATTTACCATAAACAATGCACTATTTAAAAAAATATTTTTATTAACAAGCTTTTATCATAAACAACGAACTAAAAAGTTTAAAGAGCTTATCAAGACAAAACAATTGAGCCCAAACTCGGTGAGGTTATGTTGTTTATCACAGAGATGCCGTGGCCAGCTTCCGGCTTCATCATGAGATCAGGTCATTGGTACCATAATATGGCATTGTCACCTAAGTATGTCAAGTTTCAACTGGATCAAATAATGGAGTGGGTTTATCTTGCAAGATATGGACACAGTAACTTCGTCAAATCACCTAGGCTAGGTAGCGGAACTCGGGCTCTGAAGCGTTACCGCTGAGAATGTAACCGGGAATACGCTCAGATGATGATGACAATGATTTGATTACGGACACACTGACAACAGGTCAGGTGAATAAATAAATATATAAGGACAAATCACACTGATTAAGCTAGTCCCAAAGTAAGTGTTTTTTTTTTTAAACTTGTGTTATGGGATACTAACTCAACGATACTTTATTTTATAATAAATACATATATAGTAATCACCCAAGACCCAGGACAATTTGAAAAAGGCGATTTTCAAACTTGCCCTGGCTGGGAATCGAACCCAGAACCTCCGGATTAGCGGTCTAGCGTGTTAACCATTACGCCACGGAGGTCGTCGAACTAAATAAAAGCTTGTAAAAACCACTTGGTTTTCAGAACGACCGCTGTTTGTTACCTTTCTTTGGCGTTAGGGGTTAAAATTCCCGAAGGTCGCACACTAACCCCACATGGAGCAGTAAAAGTTTTACAGCAGCCATAACTGGGTTTGATTCCGAGTCGTTCAGCGAGATTGAAATAGCTAGCCTGCATAGTCGGGTTTACCTGGGTTTTTTGAAGTATTAATATACGAGTAGGTAACATACACCTTAGCTTTGTCAAACCCATTAGGAATTCTATCAGACGACCCTCTCTAAGTCTGTTAGAGCCCTTAAGAGTCCTTACCCTAGACAGACTCGGACTTTCCCATACAAAGTAGTCTAGAATTTATTTTAAAATGACATATCACATTGCGATATTTTTAGGGTTCCTTACCCGAAGGGTGCAAACGGGACCCTATTACTGAGACTCCGCTGTCTGTCCGTCTGTCCGTCTGTCACAGGGCTCTTGAGCTAGACACTTGAAATTTTCACCGATTGTTTATTACTGCGCCGCTATAACAAAAAATACTGAAAATAAAAAAGTTACAATTAAAGGGGGTCATCATCATACAAAAAACGTGTTTTTTTCAGCGTTTTTAACTAGATCTTTATAATGGCATTAA
This sequence comes from Acrobasis repandana, assembly GCA_963576875.1. Lineage (NCBI taxonomy): Eukaryota > Metazoa > Arthropoda > Insecta > Lepidoptera > Pyralidae > Acrobasis > Acrobasis repandana. The sequence continues at coordinate 13,779,790 of OY756238.1, read as the reverse complement.
CTAGATACTTGAAATTTTCACAGATTATGTATTGCTATGGCCGCTATAACAACAAATACTAAAAATAAAAAAAAAAGTTAAAAATTAAAGGGGGTCGTAATACAAAAAACGTGTTTTTTTTGTGTTTTAAAACATTGTACGGAGGTACGGAACCCTTCATGTACGAGTCCGACTCGCACTTGCCCGTTTATATTTATTTCACAGAAATTGCATATGCAAAGTGGGAGGGACATACCCCTAATACATCGAATCACGGTCTATACTAGATCATTATAGTATAATGAAATTAAAATAACAGCCAAAAACAAAACAAAAGGCCGGCATTTCCATACAAAAGTGTGCAGCCACCCGAGCGATTTGTATAAGAAGGTCGATATTTTTTTTTACTGTAATTTTAATTTCATTATATTTGAGTGACTATACACTATACATACTAGTACGAGTATAGTCCGTGGTTCGACTTATTACGGGTATGTCCCTTCCACGTTGTATATATAGGTTTTCACAGTCAAAATATGAATTTAAAAGACAATAGTGTATCATATTATATTTGTCCATCAGTATGGAAAACTTCTTCTTCTTCGTCTAAGCGCGTTCCGGGTTGCATCCTCAGCTGTGCTGCTTTGGAGTCCAGGGTGCGCTTTTTCGCTTTTTCTTCTTCAAATATAACATGTATGTCAATGGTCACCCAAGGATGCCAGACCTTGCGAAATGGAGAAGAAATAGCCGGAACAGTTTAAATGATTTGGCTATAGTTTTACGACCGGCCGCCTGCCTGACGTCAACCCTCTTTGGGAAGTATTTGTGCGAGAAGTTTTACAACCGGCCGCTGCCCGACGTTAACCCTCCTTGGGAATGCAATTGTAGCACGAGATGTTTGTGCTTAGTCCTTTAGTCGCCTCTTCGTCGTAAGAACGACATCCACAGAAAGAGATGGAGTGGTCCTATTCTAACCCGGAACCACACGGGTAAAACCCCTTTTTTTCATCGGCGGTTAAAAATTAAAATATGTGTTTTTGCCGGTTCTATACGAAACTCGGTCACGAAAACTGGCAACTCCACTCCATTGCATTGTTCGAACAAACATGTTGGAATTAATTCAACATTGGACGAAAAACTGGATGTTGTTAACAGCAGTTCGTTAACAAGCACATTTCTGTTCACAACTTCATTATATTTAAATGTTCGTCGCGTATTTCGGTATTTTCAATAGGAATATTTGGTACTTTGTTAGCGAAACTTATTATAGGACCGATGACTATCTTAAAGACAAAAAGGTCTGGCTTGAGCTTGGCGCGGGTCCCTCTTAAAGGTTTGTATACTTAGACATGTCATAATTTAGGTACATTGGTACATACTAAATTTACAAATTGACATTATTTTAAATTTCGTAATTCTTATAATTCAATTTAATTATGACATAATAAACAATGTAATCTCTGTCCATCTATATAACTAATTTTAAGTTTTTAGTTTGTTAGTTGACGTCTTTGGAGAAAACGTGCAGTGCAGTTTGTTGCCGCTTCTTCTGCACTTGCGCCTAGGAAGCGGCGTAAACTTAGCTTTAAGTAACGATTTGACGTCAACATTTGTGCAAAACAAAACAAAGTGACTATTATTAAGAGATATTATAAATATCCTATGATAATAAAGATATTTTGAATTGAATTTGAATTGAAACGTATTTTAACAACGTCAGTTAAATACATTAAAGTGAATAATTAACTTGACGGTGTTTTCTAAAGATAACACAGGCAATCGATATTGCCAAGTACTAGCAGGCCTGTGTCACTCCCCGTTTAGGTATCGAAAATATACCTACATTATTACTATGCGCGCAGGCAGCTCCTCCGGGTGGCAAACTCAGTTATACGAATCGTTTGTCCAGAGTAATAAGAATGAAATTGGTTTGCAATGGATGTCTAGGTATCTATTCTTCTTAGCTATACTTACAAAAAGGTGCTGAGTTCTGGCGTGAGCTAAATTAAACCATATCGCTAGCCACATTGTGTAGATATTTCTTTGAATTTCTTTGCTGAGTGAGACTTCTGTACTAGCTGTGGAACTAGCTACTTATTAGCAGTTAGTCAAAGTTAAAGTCAAAATCATTTAGAGGTATTTTATTATTATTTTTAATAGCAGTACAAAGTACAATGATCGGAAATATATCCAAATTATTATTATTAACAAGATTTACGCATGCTTTAAATGCGTGCACTATGTGATGAGAAAATTCGTCGGGGTGATTCGAAGTCACGATAGTGGTAGTGCACTCACGGCGTTAACGTGGGGGTCGTGGGTTCGAGTCCCACTCGTGGCGGATTTTTTCATTACATATTTTAAATTTGGATAGAGGTATTTATCTTTGGATGAAAAAAGAAGGTATATCGCTTGATAATTGTCAATTTTTAGGGTTCCGTACAAAAAGTGAAAAAACGGAACACTTATAGGATCACTCGTGCGTCTGTCTATCCGTCCGTCTGTCACAGCCAATTTGCTCCGAATCTACTGGATTAAATCAGGTGAAAATTTGTACGATGGTGTAATCCTATGACCCAAACACAGATGTGCAAAGTAAATTAATGTTTTTTTTAAATAAGGGTCATTTTCTGGGGACAAATTAGGAAATTAAGAAAAAATAGGTTTTGCAAAACTTTGTGTGTCATATATCAAATGAAAGGGCCCTTTATGAGGATCTTAAATATATTTTTGTTATTATTGTAAAATGAATATTTTCGATTTTATTCATGAAAGAAGACGAAAATTGATCTCCGAAACTACTGAGCCTAAAATTTTGAAAAAAATACAAAATATAGTTCATTGCTTGTAGATTACAGGAAAACCTATGAGAAATACGGAACCCTCTTCACGCGAGTTTAACTCGCACTTGACCAGTTTATTCTGTTTCGATTTAATAAAAGTTGTTGTCATCACAGAGCTTTTTATGCGAATTTAGAATATATATATTTTTTTGTAATTTTTTAGATTAGTACTTATTATTTAAGTTATTCTAGAAAATAGGCGAAAATTGACCATCGCCCCCTTATCCCCGAAACCACAGAGCCTAAACTTCTGAAAAAAATACAGATACAGTATACAGTTCTTTACCTACAGATTACAGGAAAATCTATAAGTATGAAAACACAGAACCTTCTCCACGCGAGTTTAACTCGCACTTGACCGGTTTATTTACATATTTTCGTCAAACAATTACAGGTTTTGAAAGCTCTCTTCACATCTACCCTTCAATCCCTCCATGAATAAAAATGAAATTTGTTTCCATGTAAATATCTAATGGAAGTGTCAATCCTTTAGGGGATAGGAAGGGGAGATACGTAGAAGATACCCGTGTCAAATTCGACATTTTTATTGAGTTATGAAGAGTTTTACAAGCTTTTATTTAACTTTCAATGTACGTATGTATGTTTGATTAGGTCAAATCTTGCAACACTATTTTCAATAAGTTTAACCTCAACCGATCGAGCTGAAATTTTGCATACTTGTCTAAGTCAGATGACAATGTAATTCTGTGGATGGAGTGGAGTGAATGAAATGTTTTGATGATGAAGCCGGGAGATATTCGACGGACCTCAGTAATCATCATCAGGTCTTTTTAGGGTTCCGTACCCGAAGGGTGCAAACGGGACCCTATTACTGAGACTCCGCTGTCTGTCCGTCTGTCCGTCAGTCCGTCTGTCACAGGGCTCTATCTCTTGAACCGTAATAGATAGACACCTGAATTTTTCACCGATTATGTATCACTGTGGACGCTATAACGACAAATACTGAAAATAAAAAAAGTTAGTAATTAAAGGGGGTGAAATTTATCATATTCATACATATTTAATTTTTAAACAATGAAATATGGTTACTTGCCAGTGGAAAGTTACTAAACTTTGCCGTGTTCCTTGAATTATTCTTACAGTATTTTAACACACACCATGGCATTTCTAATTATTTTTACCATATTTTCGTATGGTTTTCGCTCATAAATTGTCGAAAGTACTAGGGGAATAAGACCTAGCAAGCGACTAAGTCAAGTTTATAGAGATAGCGCTACAATAGGGGATCGGACAACTTTTCACAAAGTGTTTGAAAGTAATTAGAATGGTTATTTATTACCATAAAAAATAATATTTTATCTCAATAAGGCTGTAAATATACATAAATTACATTTAAAATTTGAATGCGTAAAAATGCCGCGTAAACGCTCCCATTTGTCACTTTGGCCGCGTGACGTCATCTGTTTTTGAGTAAACATCAAACAATCAAGTGGAGAAAAGGATGGCAGTAGTGGAGGCCACAAATTCACATAGTAATGTTGACATCTATGGTTGAAATTTTTTTTTTTTTTATTAAATAATTTTACGGCTCTGGATACAAGTCCTTTAGAGCCTATCTTTAATTTAGTTTCTTTATTCCTAATCCTAACCTAATCCTTACTAGACAATCAAAGGGTGGTGTAGGCCTTTGACTGCTGCAAGGGAGCTTCTGGCGACAAATCTATACGAGTCCACAGGTTTACATAGACGATTGAGTGGCGGACGACGCCCGAAGACGCCCACACAGTCCGCAAAATAAATATCACTACAGCCGTACTATGACTGTCCACTTTAACTATTTCACACATTGTTCATGTGATGAGCATTTATAACACCAAACAACACCAATTTCATATAATAAAGTCCACTAAAATCAATTTGTAAAATAATTTAAAGCAAACCCCAACCGAACCCCTTGACTTCCCGCCAAAAACTCCTGGTTGAAATTTTGAGGTTACCCCAGCCGTCAAAAATGACAATTACAAACGAATGACGTAACGCGCTGTGATCGGTGTTTCGTTCATGGTGGCGAACAGATTAAAAATATTGCAATTAACGCATTTTATATTATGATTTAAAAATATAAATCATTATTATTTCACAAAAATACTCATTGAATGGTCAGTTTATTTAATTAACAAAATTTCTAATTACAATAAAGATTTTTTGGTAAGACCTGTCCGATCCCCTGTTGAACGAAACAAAACAGTGATAATGTGGTGCTTTCTATAGTTTTACATAATAGCTCTTTAAAAGGTCCTTATATCTTGAACCCCTAATATTAACACAAAGGAAAAGAAACGAAAACAGGTAATTCCGCAAACGCAACTGAAAGTAAGCGGTAAGCGATGTCTTTACCCGCAGTCGCGAAATCAAATTCGCATCACACGGTTACGCGGTGAATGTTGCCCAAACTGCTCCTGATTTGCCCTCGGAAGGTCGCAAGTTATAAGCTTTTCCTTGGCAGTGTTAACATTTGTAGCTTGCTATCTTTTATGACTTCTTCTCGGAAAATTAATATATAAGAATGTAAATTAATATATATTGTTCCGAGCATATGTTGTATAAATCAATAAACAAGCAAGTGCGAGTCGAACTCGTACTTGAAGGGTTCCGTACCACCGTACAATGTTTTAAAACGCTGAAGAAACACGTTTTTTGTGTGACGACCCCATTTAATTTTCAACTTTTTTTTTTTTAGTATTTGGTGTTATAGCGGCCACAGTAATACATAATCAGTGAAAATTTCAGTTGTCTAGCTATTACGGTTCAAGAGATAGAGCCCTGTGACAGACGGACAGACAGACGGACAGACAGCGGAGTCTCAGTAATAGGGTCCCGTTTGCACCCTTCGGGTATGAAACCCTAAACATGAATAGGGAAGGGATAATTTTTTTAAAACGGTATTGATTATTTTTCTGCTTTTTGGAATAGCATTCCTCTATCGTTGAGTTAGTATCCCATAATACAAGTTTAAACTTAACGTTTGACTGCCTCCGCGGTCCAGTGGTCAAGGCGTTTGCCTTGTGATCCGGAGGTCATGGGTTTAAATCCCACTGGGAAGCATACTTTGTTAAAAGTTGTTTCCAGTCTGTTTAGGATATTGCAGGCTTGAATCACCTGATTATCCGAAAAGAAAGATGATTCCGTGCTTCGGAAGGCACGTAAAGCCGTTGGTCCCGAACGCCATCTAGCGTTTGTACCTATCCTAGGATTGGATCTGGTCTACCCTTTGGGTTGCGGAGGTCAGACGGCAGTCGCTCTGTGTAAAAAACCAGTAACCTCGTCAAATCGCCTAGGGTAGGTAGCGGGCCCCGGGCTCTGAAGCGTTACCGCTGACGATGCAACCGGGAACACGCTCGGATGATGATGAATACAAGTTTAAACTTACTTTGTGCCGTGTGGTTTTCGGCCTAGAAAAGGACCACTCCATCTCTTCCTGCGGATGTCGTAAGATGCATTCCCAAGGCGGGTTGATGTCAGGCAGGCGGCAAATCGTTAAACCTTTGCAATTATTTCTTCTCCACCTCGCAAGGTCTTTGGCATCCTTGGGTGACCAATTTGACATGCATATTACCTATATTATTTGGAGAAGAAAAAGCGGGGAAGTGCACCCCAGGCTCCGAAGCAGTACAGCTATGGATGCTACCGGGAACGCGCTTAGATGAAGAAGAATAGATATGCATGATTTGTACTAATTTAAATATTTCTTATTTTTTTGTTCAGAAACGCTCTCAGTTGTAACTTACCCCAACTCCTCCCATCACAAATAAAATCACTAAACGCCCCACTTTACCTCCCAACAGCAGGTAATGTTAAAAAATGAGTTCAATTGCGCTCCCGTCCGGAAGCGGCGCCCTAACGATGCCATATGGAATTTGAAGAGATTTCGCTTTCAAGAGAAATAAGTACCTAATGGCATTATTTCTGTATCAGACTTTTTATCAAATGTGTTAATAGCAGAGATATTTAAGGTATATACAGGCTGACTTTTATCCACCAGCCAAATTTTTGGAGCAAGTTCAGTCCATGATACTGAACTACTTTCCATAAAAACAATTAACGAAATAATAAAATAAAATTCGCCTTCCCATACAAATCAGCGCTCAGCTAAACGTATTTAGTATGGTAGGACGAAAAATTTTTATCGATTTTTAATAACTTTTTTTATAGAAAGTCCTTCTAGCAACAGTAAATGTCGATAAGAGATAAAAAGACAAAAGATGGGTTTTTACCAGATTATTTCCGGTATGTATTGTCTTTTAAATCTGGTTTCCTGGGAATACTAATTCCTAGTCCGGGAGCCAGCGCTAAATTTATCTTTTAACGCTAAAGTTGGCCTTTAGTTTATATGACCCTAAGTTCGTTCTACCCCGTTTGGGATAAAGACGTGAGCATCCGTATGCTTTTAAATTTAATGCAATCATTTTAAGGGCAACCTAAGTCAATTATACCTAAAAAAACTTTTACGCGTATTTAACTGGGTATTTTTTATTTTATTTCTACTGTATAAATTATTTGTTTGTTTGTAATAACTTTATTGTACCAAAAATTTAAGTATAAAAGACAACATAATACGAAAGAGCACATATACAAAGGCGGACTTATCCCATGTAGGGATCTCTTCCAGTCAACCAGCGATAGATTGAGAGGATATATATAAGGTAGAAACCGGTACGTATAAATTAAACTACAAGATAATTACATATCTACACACATAAATATATACGAACATACTTACATAAATACATATAGCAATACACATAAACAAACTATACATAAAGTATATATCTTACATACATAGGTATATATTTAATAACATATAATTATTTAGTACTATTAATAGAATAAAACGTCACAAAATAATGCCACTTGTCATTGATCACATCCACTTTGAACGTGATTTTAGATTTATTATTGCAGAAAAACGGATATTAAGAGCGCTATTTTACTCCAAGGATTATGACGTCATAGTTCGATATTTCATACAAATCCCATTGAAAATGTTTGTTTTTGAAATTCAGAAAAATCTATCTGATTTGACTTGTTGTAAAAAAGCGTATTATAAATTAATAATGATTAATAGGTATGATAGCAGAGAGAAGAGAAGAATGGAGGCATCTCCACTAAACTCCACCGACAACAGCAAGCTCATAAGGTAAAGAAGAAGAATTAGTATGTATTTATTTCAATGTCAAGATTAAACATAAGCATTTTACAAAAAATATTAAATCGCATTTCTCTTCATACGTTTTGCTTTCATAGCAAAATAAATGGCTTTTATTTGGCGATCCAATCACACGTACGAGTACTTTATTGAAAATCAAATAAAATTATGTGAAAGGCTTCTGAGCCTTTGATTCGCTTTTAAAAAGGATTACCAAGGTACATGCTCGTTTCGAAAGGTGAACAGAGGTTACTGAAAATTCGGATAAATTGTGATTTCTTCGATAAAGCTAGTGTATAGACGTTTAATTTAAGGCCGTACTTGAATTTTCCGGGGTCCAGTGCTGCCCCCATTTAAAATAAATCATTTCAAAGAATTGCAAAATTTCATTTCGCAATTGTGCGTAGTAAAGCTTAACGTTCTCACTTTAAATTGTAAGCAGTAGTTCATAGAATAGTTTGAAGGGTTATCTAGGACTTGGTAGTTGCAAAATTTTAAATGATGTCTCCGTTTTCTTTGAAATGATTTATTTTAAATGGGGGCAGCACTGGACCCCGGAAAATTCAGGTACGGCCTTAATTTTAATTGTAGGAATAAATAGTACATTATAGATTAATTTAATCTTTCTGTAGTACATATTATATTTTTTTTATATCAATTGCATACGAAACGAAGTGATTTGAGGGAGGACCAAAGACAAACTAAATTTTCCTATGGTGCTATCCTTTTTTGTCGCTCAGAACCGTCGTTTGCTATAGCAAGAGAGAGCGACGGAATGCGGCAGCGTCGCCGACTCCGTGGCGTTCCGTACCCACTGTTACTTTAACGAGCTAATCCTTGGCTATATCAGTGTCTTTTGTTCTCCTACGTATCACGTAGAGAAACATTCCATTTGAGCGACCTTTAGCCCTCTTATGAGACTCATAGTTATTAAGTATACTTATCTAGAAACAAAAGATCTACCTATCAGTCCTCTGATCAAACCATTTAATCAACGACAGTCTCATCAATTCAGCCAAAATCTCCAAAATAATTATTTCGCTAGACTACGTTAATTAAAATGTCTGTACATTAATGGTATTCTATAACACCTCGGGATTATGCCCTCACTTAATTGGGAACTGGAATAGGCTCGTAGTAATCAACGTTAGGATTTCATTCACTGTTCTTTCATACTATTTATACTCTCTACACATCCCTTGACTGTCAAGAACGCCGTCTATTATTTGCTAGAGAAAGCCCTGACATATATACCACATTTTTTCCAGAATTATTTTAGTAATATTTCAAAAGTTACGGTGGGGGGACACCTCAAATTTTAACTTTGTATTAGATTATCTCAAGACTGGTTTGATCGACATAGTTTCAAAGCAGTTTTTGTTGCATTTTAAAAGACCTTTTCAACGATACCCCACACGTCGGGGTTAGTCCAATTTAATTTTTAAATTCACCTTTCGTTGTGTAGGAAAAAAAAAGGCTGAAAAAAAACATTTTTCATAATTGTAAAAACCAACTTTTGGAACTTCAATATCTATCTCTCCACCAATTTTCGTGACAATCGGTACAGTAGCGGCGGAGTACGAGCCCGGACGGACAGACAGACGGACGGACGAACATGACGAAACTATAAGGATTCCTTGTGGACTACGGAACCCTAAAAAGTCACCCTGTATAGATTCCGCGATGAAGTCAAAAGTATAACCTGTTTTGAACCATAGTAGCGTGTTTTTTCGCGATACGCCATCACGTGTATCACGCTACTAAAAAGAAAAGTCACCTATAAAGAGAAGTCAATGTCATTAGACAATGTCATTTAAATTTTTTCGTATTTAACAGAAGGCTATACATTTGTATTTAGCGTTTCGCGAGGTCTCATTCTAGCAACACTAAATTATGAGGAGGGAAAGAGATAAATGATGGGCTTTAACCAGATTATCTCTTTAATTTGGAGTTTTGGACGCATTCGCTCTGTTGCGTTGCGCGTTCGCGTCATTTATGCACTAGTTGGTCATCAGATCGGGCTGTTTGGCATTTTGAAAAGCAATTAAGACTGGGCCTGATGTAGATTATCTATGTTTTGCACCCGCTTCCACGCACACAAATTAAATAATTTCTGTTTTTCCTACAGGCTGACTGGTAGAGAATGCATTAGCATTAAGTTTACCTTTTGTACCATTGTGGTCAATAAAGATTGTAATAAATAAATAAAACTCTACTAATTTATTGTATTTCTTGAATACTCCGTTTTAGTATAATTCTGAGGTGATTTGGAGGCAACCTTGCAATGTTTTTCTATCGAGAAAATTTTAAGCAATCGTGTTTTCGAAACATATAATATATGTATAGTTAGTCCTGAACTTTGCGGTGTTTTTATTTTAAAGTGAGTCTTATTTCGTTACTTTTGATAATATTTAAGATCGCTCTAAGTACTGATAGGGTCAGACGGGCTCTTAAAAAAAAATATGTTTCGAGAAAACATCTATTTTGCCTGTGAGCGTAAACTGAGAGATCTATACGTGAAGTAGAGACATACCAAACCCGGTTGCAGTCCCCGCAGATAAAAGCCCGTAACCTGATCTCGGTAATACGATTCCGCAAATTGCCTTAACGCTTTTGAACGTGCACTTAGCGCGGCAACAGAAACCTACAGAGCTTTTATACTAGCTTTCTGTCTGAGCTTTGCACGGCTGTACATTAAGTTAGGGATATTAGTATTGCCAGTGTCTAGAAATCTACACTAAAGTAAACGATTTGAAGTCAACAATGGGTTTTTTACCCGACTGCGGCCAAGTCCAAAAAAAGGGTCATGGGTTTGACCAGTATGTTTGTCCAACTCTATGTTCCCTCGTAACCGTAACTACTAAACGGCTAAACCGATTTTAATAAATTATACGTAGTTAGTTGCGTTTTAACCACTAAAGTGCCATAGGCTATATTAAAATTATTCCGTAGTCGGGTTTTAGTTTTTAAAACTATATCTTGCAATAATCTCGTTTTCTTGGTATATTTTGTCGAGCAAAGCTCGTTCGTCCAAATGTTATCAATTATTCGACAATCATATAAAAATCCTAAAGAAAGAAGTAAATCCTTTTCAACGAGAAAGTAATACAATAAAGCTTCCAAGGATAACAGAATTCGAAATTACCTTTTGATATCCTTTGTCCGCCCTATAACCCAATCAGTACCCTTTGAAAATCAAAATGGCCGCCACCTTTGTATTCAAATATTCCTGTCATAAGATTGTAATATGAGAAAGGAGTGGGTTAAATTGCTAAATTGTACTAGATTGAGGGGACGAAAATCGAAACATCGTTTGTGATAAAAAGAGAAATACAGGATCTCAGCTTTTTAGGGTTACGTACCCAAAGGTGCCAACGGGAGCATATTACTGAGACTCCGCTGTCTGTCCGTCTGTCCGTCCGTCTGTTATAGGGCTCTATCTCTTGAACCGTAATTTAAGACACTTGAAATTTTCACCGATTATGTATTACTATTACGGCCGCTTTAACAGAAAATACTAAAAATAAGATAAAGTTACAAATTAAAGAGGGTTGTCATACAAGAAACGTGTCTTTTTCAGAATTTTTTAACTCATTCTATATAATGGCATTAACTTAGACACTCGAAATTTTTACCGATATGTATTACTGTGGCCGCTACAACAACAAATACTAAAATAAGCTAAAGTTAAAAATGAAAAGGATCGTCATACAAGAAACGTGTTTTATTTTCAGCGTTTTAAAACAGAGGTACGAAACCCATCATGTACGAGTCCGACTCGCACTTTACCGGTTTTTTTAATTGGAGGAACCAAGAATTAACTTACCAATACTGGAAGGTCACCCGAAGCAACCAGGCTGGCAGCCACACAAAAGAATATTCTGTTCTACCTCATACCTCACGGACCTACGAGAAGTCCATAAGTAGTTTCATAAAAGGCATTTTCATGATCTTTACGGTGCTATTCAATTGTTTCATTAAGGCCGTACCTGAATTTTCCGGGGTCCAGTGCTGCCCCCATTTAAAATAAATCATTTCAAAGAAAACGGAGACATTATTTAAAATTTTGCAACTACCAATTCCTAGATAACCCTTCAAAGTATTTTATGAACTACTGTTTACAGTTAAAAGTGAGAACGTTAAGCTTTACTACGCACATTTGCGAAAAACGGCCACTTTTGGCTAATGTGCGTAGTAAAGCTTAACGTTCTCATTATAAACTGTAAACAGTAGTTCATAAAATACTTTGAGGGGTTATCTAGGAATTGGTAGTTGCAAAATTTTAAATGAAGTCTCCGTTTTCTTTGAAATGATTTATTTTAAATGGGGGCAGCACTGGACTTGGGAAAATTCATGTACGGCCTTAAGTAGGTAAGTAAGTGTTTTGCAAGCATTTTCACCAAATTCCCCACAACCGGGAATAAATGCCCATTTTCCGGGAAAACGACACAACACGGCACCGTCTTGCTCTAGATTTATAGCATCTTAAACAAACGGCCTGTTTTGTACCACTTTGGGGAAATTTATAACATTAAGAGCAAATTGTCAAGAAAATTTGAAAACACCTCGCAGTTTTTAAGAAAGAGACATTATTTCGTCTTGATCCCTAACGGGGTAGACTAGGGCGGTGAGGCCCAGGCCACTTTAGGCTGATGGTGGGTATCGAGGTACTTCACGTAGAAAAAGGGAAAGAAAAATACTTATTGGAGAGCTAGCCGCATTGTCTTTTAACAAGATTCGAATTAATTTATGATTTATACAGCATTACAATCTTAATTTAGTTGATGAGAAAAGAAACTTGGTACAAACAATCTATATCAGAAGAGAGAAATTGTTTGGTCATCTTTTACGACACGATCAATTTATTAAAAACATAATAGAAGGAAAAGTAGAAGCAAGAAGAGGCAAGGGAAGACCAAGAAGAGCATTTATAGATCAAGTTAAGGAGAAGGTTGACGCCGTGTCGTATAGGGAGGTCAAAAAGATGGCTCAGGAGAGGAAGACATGAAAACTACTACACCGACGATTAACACTACACCGACAACGATAGCTATTACGGTTTAAGAGATAAGACTTTGGGTACGGTACCCTAAAAAGGTTCGTGCTAAGTCCCGTTATAATCTTGAGTAAATGTAGTTGTAATATTACTTGAACAGGAAAATGTTAAAATGGAAGGCTTCAAATCAATTGAGAAATCTGTCGACATCAAAGCGTTTGCATCGAACTACTTCAGGGGTTTCTCGAATCGGTACAGTCCAACGCAATTAATTCCTGCATTTAACTGCAAAGCTGTGACCCATTTCAATTACCCATTAAGGGCTTTCTCTCTAATTAATTAGCTAGTTACCAATGAGTCAAATAATTACATAATTGAACGAGAGTGAAGTGAATGACTTCGATCCGTTTGTAGCTAATGTTGAAATCTCGATTTTTTTCGTGTTTTCAACCGACTCACAAACAAGAAAGAGGTTCATTTCGATTTAATTTATTTTTTGTTTGTTATCTGCCTCGGAACTTCATCATTTATAAACCGATGCGTAAATTTATTTTTGTTGTTTAGAAGTATTTTTTAAATAAATAAATATGTCATCGATGTAAAATAACAGTAATAAATATCATCTCATTACTTATAATTTTGACCCAGGATACTCCTCATCATCATCATCATCCGAGCGTATTCCCGCTTGCATCCTCAGCGGTAACGCTTCAGAGCCCGGGGTCCGCTACCTTACCTAGGTGATTTGACAAGGTTACTGGTTTTTACACAGAGCGACTGCCGTCTGACCTCCGCAACCCATAGGGTAGACTAGAACCAATCCTAGGATAGGTACAAACGCTAGATGGCGTTCGTGACCAACAGCGTTACGTGCCTTCCGAAGCACGGAATCATCTTTCTTTTCGGATAATCAGGTGATTCAAGCCTGCAATATCCTAACCAGACTGAAAACAACTTTTAACAAAGTATGCTTCCCAGTGGGATTTGAACCCATGACCTCCGGATCACAAGGCAGACGCCTTGACCACTGGACCACGGAGGCAGTCACCCAGGATACTATTACGCCCTATTGTGGCGTATTAGCTGTTTTGTAATTTATTGGTATGCATAAAGTCGATTTTTTGTTTTGTAAAATTCACAGAGTAAAATTATTTATATAAACGTCTTTAGCTGACCGAACAATGTGTATGGAATAGTTATTTTTATGACTACTACAATACTTACTTAACTTCACCGACAAGAACAAGAAGATGACCCAAAGGGACCCCCTATTACTAAGACTATTACAATGTGCGGTCTTATCGCTAAGAGCGATATCTTCCAGACAACCAATGGATGGAGAGGAATATAGACAAGTACTTAATAAAATGTTTTCTTTTTCTCCAGCAGGTGGTGGTCATGGGCAGCAGCACCACGTCAGACAAAACCATCAACACCAGCACAGACTCCGCTGCGACAGCCCTCACCTCCGTCACTGGTGAGCTCGTACCACAAACCAGACACAAATGAACATCTTTCTTGTTGGAGGGACTTTCCTATTTTAAACGAAAGTAAATGGGATTCTCTTGATTCTCCTAAATTTTTAATTCATAATACTGTTTGTCATAAAGGCTTAGTCATAGTTTTTGTCATAACAATAGTTTGGCGCAGAATTCGGATATGTCTAATAGTACGCGGGATCTCCAACAAAGGTTCAGTCACACTAGTACCATTGAAATTTGTCACATGGTACTAATACGACCAGAACAAAATGCAGTCTCAGTAGTTCCATTATCAACATTTCCCAAGGAACGGGATAAGGGAATGGTTCTGGGATATTCTGATGGTAGTTTTAGGATGGAATAAAAGGTATGGGCGAAGTACTTTCCGGCAGGTCTAAAGACATCATCACCATCATCATCCCAGATCTTCTTCCGCCCACTGTTGAGCATAGGCCTTCGTCGACGCAACCCATCTCGGTCCTGTGCTGCTCTCACCCAGGTGCGACCCGCGACTTTGATTATGTCGTCAACCTATCGCATAGGCGGACGCGCGACGCTTCTTTCATCCGTTCTGGGCCACTACTACCACCTAAAGACATCATCATCATCATATCAGCCACAGGAAGTCCACTACTGGACATAGGCCTTCCCCAAGGATTTCCAAAGACATAGTAAGAAATATTTTATTTACAGGTACTGATGACTCTATGGACGCAGAACCAGAACCTCCAGAACCACCGCTCCAGCCTCCAAGCCTCATCGATGCAGAGCCGACCCAGAACCACAACCCTAACCCCCCGAGCACGGCACCCCCACACTACCACCGCGCCCAGAACAGCTGTGAGATCGACTCCCCAGCTTACACCAAGCCTCAGTCAGCCTCTGATGTCATAGAGTCGCCGAGGCCTGGCCCAGCAAGGTTCATTTTTGATGTGCCACTGCCAGATCCGAGGAAAGAAAAACCTAGGAATAAAACTCAGGTATTACATTAAAGAATACTTAGCCCTTATATTCACATAAAACCTAAACTCCCTAAACCAGTTCTATAGTACAATTCAACTGATTTTAGAAAAACTGATTTCTCTGTCAATTTCACTAAGTCTAAAATCTTAAAATTGTTAGGTTACTCAATATATGGCCGATTTGACAGCCTAGATTTTGTATGCTGGCTGGGGAGAAAAGAAAATACTTAGAATATACCACCTGCTTCTCTTCCCGGGCAGATCGTAAAAGCTTATCAAAGAAATGTCAACAAGTAATAGAGAAGATAATAAAAAATGTATGTTAATAGACGATGTGGTCAGCAACCCATATCTATTTTGATTCCCTTTTGCACGCCTCATAAGCGAAGCGCATGAGGTAGTGCTCTACTCTCGCCTTACAAAAATCAAGTGATTTTTTTAACTAAATGTGTCTCTATTTATTTTATATCGCACTTGTACAATAATATTTACATATAAATTTCAAGGAAAAACACTAGTTTCAACACTTATGACATTTTTAAAAGACATTTTGCCTTTTAAATAAATAAAAACAATGTTTAATAAAATCATTTTGTGGACGTCCGTGTGTCTGTATGTATGGAAACTGGCGTGGTCACAATAACTCCCGAAAAACTTATCTGATCAAGTCCATTTTTTTTTATACGCTTCAGTATTATCCAAAACTAAGTCCTTTCGAAGATCACGGTCTAATTCAATGTAGTTTAATCGTAATTATTATTATAAAAATACAGGTGACATTTCGTTTGTGTTGTATATCTATATATGTAGATAATAACAAGGAAAAACTTAGCTCCGTTTACAACGCTTGCGTGGTATGGTACGCGTATCATATTTTATTCGAAAAAATAATAATTAAATAAAAAGGTCTTGGAGAAATTAGTGGACCAATAATTTATAGAACTAAAAAAAATTCTCTGTCTTATCTTTTATTATTAATTTATTTTGTTTATTTATTTCATTTTATTAGTGTTGTTTTTAATTAGTATTATTATTTTTATTTTATTTTTTTATTATTATTTATATATTCTGATTTCTTATTAAATTTGAATAGTTTCTCAGTTAGGTGGAGCTACCAAAAAACTAGCTTTATAATTATGTTATAACAGTATTTTTTAACTTTCCTTTTGCTTTTTCTTTTTACTTTTCCGACTATTTCTTGTTTTTGCTTAGTTTTTTTGAGATTTCTCAAAATCTACCGGTCCGAATTGGTTTAAATTCACAGGAAATCTGAGTTATATAGAACTCTTTGGAAAGCTACTTGTTTGGTTCCGATCGGTTTAGTTGTTCAAGAGTTATAAGCGGGTCACATACACACCCACACACACATACGGATAGGGTGCATGACACTTGCTCGTGAGTAGTCAGGGAAGATTCCTGAGACCTTTAAACGTCAAGATCTGATGAAAGCTCGACTTTTCAAAAGCGGGGTGAAACTAATAACGTCCCGAATTTTGAAAATTTTCAATTTTCTCAGCAGGAAGTTAAAAATAAAAGTTAAAAGTAATCTCCAGTCGTGCGTTAAAGCCGTCAGACATATACATTGTGAAAAATGAGATTATGAGGCGTGCACTTTTGGATTTTCCAAACTATTTTCATCTTCACGCCCATCAATGCGCAAAACCTCAAAATTCAAAATATCTTTATTATCATAGGATATTTAAAATATCTCTTAATAATAGTCACTTTGTTTTGTTTTGCACAAATGTTGACGTCAAATCGTTACTTAAAGCTAAGTTTACGCCGCTTCCTAGGCGCAAGTGCAGAAGAAGCGGCAACAAACTGCACTGCACGTTTTCTCCAAAGACGTCAACTAACAAACTAAAAACTTAAAATTAGTTATATAGATGGACAGAGATTACATTGTTTATTATGTCATAATTAATTTGAATTATAAGAATTACGAAATTTAAAATAATGTCAATTTGTAAATTTAGTATGTACCAGTGTACCTAAATTATGACATGTCTAAGTATACAAACCTTTAAGAGGGACCCGCGCCAAGCTCAAGCCAGATCTTTTTGTCTTTAAGATAGTCATCGGTCCTATAATAAGCCTTCTCACCTGGTCTTTGGGCGAAAAGTCTATCTCTGTAACAAACTCTACGTGCAACAGAGACACGGCATCACGCGACGGATTTCTACTATCTCTTTCGCACGTATAGTTTGTTCTTAGCCACGCTTCACGCAGTTTACACTTAGCCACTCCGACTTGCTTAGAAGGAGATTCTAAGTTTTTTTTTTATGTTATGAACAAGCGGGTCACCTGATGGTAAGTGATCACCACTGTCCATGGACAACTGCAACACCAGGGGTGTAACAAGAGCGTATCCGGCCTTTCAGGAAGATATAAACTCGTTTATTTGAAGGTTTCAATGTCGTATCGGTTCGGGAATACCGCTGCAGGGAGTTGATTCCACAGTTCGGTTACCGTTACAGTTCTAAGTTCTGGTTACCCCGTTAAAGATGGAAGACGTAACATGTAATTAGAAATTTATCTTTATAGGTACAATCAAGTGCAGCATCGACGTCAATTCAGGTTCCGTATGACCCAAAGATGGAAACGCCGAAGAGTCCGAAAGCGAATCAAGTGAAGTACGAAACTCACTTTAAGTTTGACCCCGAGCCCGTGAAGAGGCGAGTCAGCGAGCCCAGGATGAAGAATAAAAAGGTGGAGAAGGAGTATTATAAAGGTAACATTGTATTTTTTATAAATAAATAGATAAGGACTCCTTCGTGGTCCAGTGTTCAAAGCGTTTGTCGTGGGTTCAAATCCCACTGGGAAGTATATTTGTGAAAAGTTGTTTCCAGTCTGGTTAGGATATTGCTGACTTGAATCACCTTATTATCCGAAAAGAAAGATGATTCCATGCTTCGGAAGGCACGTAAAGATATGGGTCCTAAACGCCATCTAGCGTTTGTTTAAACCTATCCTAGGATTGGTACCCTTTGGGTTGCGGAGGTCATACGGCAGTCGCTCTGTGTAAAAACCAGTAACCTCGTCCAATTACCTACATAGGTTAGGTAGCCGACCCCGGGCTCTGAAGCGTTACCGCCGAGGATGCAACCGGGAATACGCTCGGATAATGATAAAGTGAATTACTTATATTGTATTTTTATAGTCTTCAATGTGGAAATAGATAACATGCCTTTATATTCTAGATGAGATGACAAAGTTAAGAAGACAGTTGGAAGGGACAGAGGTGTTCACGACGAACAGAAGAAGGTCTTCCGCGCACCAGCACTCGGTGCCACCTCCATCATCGAGGAGGCAATCCACAGGTAGGTATTCAAAGGGATATACAATTAAAACACCCGTTGTGGGAACTCGACCTGTCCCGGCGCACTTAGGCAAGTTCCCACATAGAAGATAGGAGGAGAAGATAGATGGAGTATTGCATGGATGGATGAAATGGATATTATAGTACATTACGATATAAGTGCGTTATGGTGGTTATAACACACGAAGCGGAATTTCAACCCGAGCCGAAGGCGAGTGCGTAAGGAGCTGAGTGTGTTTAACCAATATACGACGTATATCGTACGACGTTTTTCAACATACTTGCGAGGAAAAATACATAATAAACTGATATTTTGATTTTAAATAAACTCAACCATAAAACTGTGATGCACACTTTGCTTTCCCGCCGTTTTACTTTTTAAAATCAGCACGGTGCGCGACCTACTGGACGGGGCGCCGAGCGGCATGCGAATTCGAAATTGGAAAAAAAAAGCAATTTGAAGCATATCTATACTAATATTATAAAGCGGAAGAGTTTGTTTGATTGTTTGTTTGTTAAAACGCGCTAATCTCAGGAACTAATGGTCCGATTTAAAAAATTCTTTTTTTGTTGGGTAGTCCATTTATAGAGGAAGGCTTTAGGCTATACATCATTCCGACAACTAACTCTCACGACACCAGAAACACTGTTTCACTGTATAGAAACGGACCTTCAAAAAACCTTTTTGTTTTCTTTTGTGTGACACATTTCGATGCGCGGTTCACGTCATCAGTGCCGATAAGGTCATATTTAGCGTGATGTTGATACTTGGTCTTGGATGGTCTGGGAGAAAAGAAAAACTTAAAATGTACCAGCTGCTTCTCTTCCCGCTCAGATCGTAAAAGCCGATCGAGGGAATTGACGTTCCCTCGATCGGCAATCGTAGATCTGAATCATGTTAATACGATACACGGACTCCAGTGCTGCCCCCATTTGAAATAAATTATTTGTAAGGAAACGGAGATATCATTTAAAATTTTAAGCTAGTAAAACCTAGATAACCCTTCAAAATATTTTATAAACCACTGTTTACAGTTTAAAGTAAGAACGTTAAGCTTTGGTTTGCGTTTTTGCCAAAAGTGGCCGTTTTTCGCAAAAATGCAAGCTAAAGCTTAACGTTCTCACTTTAAACTATAAACAGTGGTTCATAAAATATTTTGAAGGGTTATCTAGGTTTTAGTAGCTTAAAATTTTAAATGATATCTCCGTTTCTTTACAAATAATTTATTTAAAATGGGGGCAGCACTGGACTCCATGTATTGTCTTAATAGATGTTGCGGCTAGCAACCCACCACTATTTTGGTTATCTAAATACCCACCATCACGCTAAAAGTAGCCTTTGAACATCCTTGTTAGTAAACATATTATGACGACCTCCGTGGCGTAATGGTTAACACACTAGACCGCTAATCCGGAGGTTCTGGGTTCGATCCCCAGCCAGGGCAAGTTGGAAAATGGCCTTTTTCAAGTTGTCCTAGGTCTTGGGTGTTTATCTATATATTTATTTATCATATAAAATATTATAAAGCGGAAGAGTTTGTTTGTTTGTTTAAACGCGCTAATCTCAGGAACTAATGGTCCGATTTGAAAAATTCTTTTTTTGTTGGGTAGTCCATTTATAGAGGAAGGCTTTAGGCTATATAACATTCCGACAACCACGCGAACGAAGTCGCGGGCACAGCTAGTTTATCATAAAATATAGTATCGTTGAGTTAGTATCCCATAACACGAGTTTAAAAAACTTACTATGGGACTAGCTTAATCAGTGTGATTTGTCCCTATATATTTATTTAATTTATTTATTTATTCCCCAGCTGCCCAAGTCCACGTGACAGCCAACCCTCTCGACTCAGCTGCCACCACTATCCCAGCTGGACGAACAACCATAGTTGTTCAGCAGCCCTCCCTCTCCCTGGACTACGGGGGTTGTTCCACGATCCTGGTTCGGGATGGAGAAGACGGGAGAAGAAAAAGCAGAGTCTGCAGCGATCATATACAGCAGCTGTTGGACGTGACCAGCCAGTTCACGTCTGAAGATCTGCATGAATTTGATAAGAGGTAAGGCATCATATACTTTTTTTAGTCATCATTTTCTTCTATGCTGGTCTGGGAGAAAAGAGAAAATTAGAATGTACCAGCTGCTTCTCGTCCAGAAAGAGTTATTTAAATTGTATAGACGGCTAAGTCGTATTTTCATCCTGTATAACACAAATGGAGAGTGTAGGCCAAATACTCTGGCTGCTCTGACCAAGTATTGCTCAGTAGTACAGAGAGTGCCGTGTTCCTACAGTGGAGACTGAAAATAAAAGACCTGATGATGATGAAACATGATTTCCCTAAGGATTAAAAAATCGTAAATACTGATTTAATCATGTGTTCCCAGACAGAGCCCAGGGCTCCCTAAAGGCAGCGTTTAGCACATTAGTGGGTGTGAAGATGGAAAAAAGGAACCAAAATAGTGATGGATTGCTAGCCGCATCGCCTGTTGATATGCTGTTGATATGCTTTGGCTTTAGTTTTAGCCTTAGGGATAAGGATTAAAAAATCGTAAAACTAAAGCCAAATCAACTAAATATTTCTTCTCCATTTCGCATGGTCTTTGGCATGCTTGGGTGACCGTGGTTATTAGAGAAACTATACAAAAGAATCCCAAGGGGATTTCACTCCTTAATAATAACCTCATTACGGCATTGAATATTACCGCTGACAATATTTATTCCCTTCAATATTTATTTACTCCCTTGGATCATATATAGGGTGTCTGGCGGCAGAGTTATGTTTTGAAATGCGATTATTTAAAAAAAGAACAACGGTAGGTAGGGTAGCGTCATTTTAATGACGGATCGTACGAATCATGTACGAATTAGTTAGCACGATGCCGGTCCCGCAGTGGTCAGGAGAGCACCGCGCATTTTCAAACGAGACGTTTATCAAAGGCGGCGATTCCTCGCATTTTTCAAAATTCTTCAAAATTGTCGCGCGTCTACAATTTTGTATACTCTTAAATATCCATCCGAGTGACGGACCGATTGTGAATTTAATTCAATTCGGATTTTTTTGCTACCTCAATGGGAGATTTAACAATAACAATCCGCGAACTGTCATGTGTGCCATGCCTTAAAGAAAACATTTGACACTGAAATGAAATACGCGGCTCCGATTTCAACAGAATATGCAACTTGACAGTCAACATTTACATCAAATTATTTTTAAAAAGTAAAAAAGATGCGGATTATACTTTTTATTTTAAATTAAAATCTACTTATCTTGAAATATTTATATCAAAATGATAAATAGGGGATCGGACAGATCTCACCAAAAAATCTTTATTGTAATTAGGAATAATAATGTAATTAGAAATTTTATTAAATAAACTGATCATTCAATAAGTATTTTTGGGAAATAATAATATAAATTTATATTTTTAAATCAAGAAATAAAATGCGTTATTTGCAATATTTTTAATGGGGCGTTACGTTATTCGTTTGTAATTGTCATTTTTGACGGCTGGGGTATACTCAAAATTTCAACCATATATGTCAACATTACTATGTGAATTTGTGGCCTCCACCAGAGGCCTCCACTACTGCCATCCTTTTCACAACTTCATTGTTTGATGTTTACTCACACACAGATGACGTCACGCGGCCAAGTTGACAGATGGGAGCGTTTACGCGGCATCTATGCATTCAAATTTTAAATGTAATTTATGTATATTAATAGCCTTTTTTATTCTTCATGGTAATAAATAACCATTCTTATTACTTTCAAACACTTTGTGAAAAGTTGTCCGATCCCCAATTGTTTAAGGCGACGTGGGTTCACAAATTGCAATTCTGTGCGTGTTTTTGAAAAATCACTGTTATTAAACTACTACAGTTAATTCCTCAAAAAATTTACATAAAAATCTTAAGGATTTTTTACAGACACCCACAATAGCCAAAACACGATTGAGCATTTTTGGCTCGATAGAAAAAAGTCACAAACATACCTCTAATTTTGCCTAAATTTTCCTTTAAAATACGTATTACTATTAAATACAATCACTTTTTTATATGAAAATTATACGAAAAAATTTATTATCTAAATATCTATCCGTTTTGGCTACAAAAAAAATATTAATATAATACAAAAAAAAAAAAAAAACTGCGAAATATCGTCGAGCACGGCTCCGGGCCTTTCTTCTCTTTCGACGAATATTTCACTGTGTTTTATTTATTATATATATTGTAAGTGTCTGTAAAAAAACTCTTAAGATTTTTATGAAAATTTTTTGAGGAATAAACTGTAGTAGTTTAATAACAGTGATTTTTCAAAAACACGCATGGTATTGCAAATTGTGAACCCACGTCACCTTAAGACTGGTCTTCGACCGTGGAAATTTTTTATTAAACACCCGAATCTATATTTTCTATCTACAAATACGCATTGCGCTATATTGTACATGCACTCTGGAGACGAATTTAGACGAATTCAGAAGCGCAGCGAGCGGTCTGCCTTATCAGCGTTTTCGTCCCCATATTTATTTGAGAATTTCGGAGAACTTTAAATTTTTGCTAAAAACAAATTATTTTTATTTATTTATTGTACGTGTTTAAGCATGAATCAATCTTCATATTATGTGTATTTTTTATTTTTTAACTCAGTCGTATGCGCAAGAAATCCAACGACGTATTTGCTTATATTTTCTTCAAAGTTTAACCTTTATAACTAAGTTTTTGAATGAATAAAAATAAAAATTACTAAAATCATTTTCATTCATTTTTTAGGATTGTCCTTTGTCTTTATTACTCTGTAATTTATTCACAACTTCATGATTTAAATTCCGTGTAAACAACAAAGATATGAACGTCGCGCGCCGCAAAAAATTGAAACACGTCTCAGGTTATTTGGAATTAAACAAACTATTACAATGAAAATCAATAAATTGTCTCATTCATGACATATTGTTAAAATATTTTTAACATATTGTTACTAAGATAGTTTGGCTCTAATAAGCTCCGAAAAAGCAGTCAAAATCACTAAAAATAAGGACTGTGCCCTTAAGTAATTTATTTTTTATGAAATAATAAAAAGATATCTACCAAACACCCTGTATTTCTAGTTATTCCTGTAATTTGGAAATTTCTCGCGGCAAAAGCGACGGGACGACTGACCTAATAAATAACAAGGTACGGAAATAAATAACGGGACAATAAGGAAACCGTCTTATTGAATTGGTGCTGATGAAATATTGTCAGTTATTACGAGTGACATTGTTATACATTGTATGGATTTCTCAGATTCATCATCATCCGAGCGTGTTCCCGGTTGCATCCTCAGTAGTAACGCTTCAGAGCCCGGGGTCCGCTGGCTAACCTAGGTGATTTGACGAGGTTTCTGGTTTTACACAGAGCGACTGCCGTCTGACCTCCGCAACCCAAAGGGTAGACCAAAACCAATCTTGTCGTATTGCGATGATCAGGTGATTCAAACCTGCAATATCCTAACCAGACTGGAAACGACTTTTCACAAAGTATGTTGGTTTTGCACCCACGACCTCCGGATCACACGTATCTTTAAACAATTCTAATTATTTTATACAATTATCTTTTAACATGAAAATTATACAATAAATAGAATAGAATAGAATTGGCTACAATGAAATATATAAATTTATTATATAAAAATTCATAAATAAAATACAGCGAAATATCGTCGAGCACAGGGTCCGGCCTTTATTCGCTCTCGACAATATTTCGCTGTGTTTTATTTATTAACCTAAAAATAACATAAAATAAGTCGTTTTTCTTACGATTTTATATTCTATTAATGATTCGGATTTCAAGATTTCAATAGGGGTTGCAAAATGAATAATACGAATCTTAATTTCAGAAATGCAGATTTTTTGTAGTTACAGAAGTAATTAATAGCAACTTACATGATTTATCAGTGTAACAAGTGTAACATAATTTTGAAATTATTAAAATAATCTTGGTTTAAAAAATCTAACAAATAAATAGTAATATGGAGTGACGTCATATTCGTGGCACTAGAAGAGGCAAAAAATTAAACTAGAGTGGCGATGACGACATTATATGTACTTGGTATTTCAAACTGTGTTCCGCTTTTCGCAAATAAAAAAGATACAATCAAATGTATGCCATATTTGACTAAATAGAAACTTATTTGATTGAATAGAACATGCATCTATAAAACACTGTTGCAGGCCGCAAATAAACTAGACGATTAAAAACAAAATAGAACAAAACAATCTTACTTCCGGACGATACAATCTTTCCGAGTCTTTCAAACAAGACGAAATTTTCCGTAACTCCACCTCCACTTTCTTAAAATGCGAGCTATGACATTTTTATTTGACGTAATTAGCGCCTACCATCCTTTATTCTCCGTTTAGGTCGTTTTATTTAACTTAGTTTTTATTTTATCATTTTCCGTCCCATTTTACGCAATAAAATTGTAAAGACAACCTGAGACTACCTTTTTGAAATGAAAAGATAAAAGCAAAACATTTTCTTTTTCAAACTTTCTTTTTTAATGTGTTTCGTAGTAGGCTTCATTGGTATCAAATTTTACAAGCTGTCTAAAGCTTTTGGATTTTCATACGCTCAATATTATTATAGATCTCGTAAGATATACTCGTCTTATTTCGCTAAGCAATTTTAAAGGCTAATTCAGTACCACTTTCCTATAATCAAAGTCAAAAATATTTGAGAGGGATGGCAAAGCTAGTGCTTTACTTTATAATCACGCGTCAACTCGTGAAAGGGTGCCGCCAGTAGGGACTGGTCAGCTCGGCTCCGTTTTTTAATACTCCTCAGTATTACTTATTTCTGTTGAATTTCCCAATTGGCATTGGCACTCGTTCGCAGGCTTTACATGTTATATTGTGATAACATTGTAGGCATAATACTTTGCAAGCTGACCAAGCCTGACTGGCGCTTGGGCGACCAATACTGTGTAAACGAGTTTCTTCCGGCGTTTCTTCTCAGCAGTGGTCGTTGCGAAACGAAAGTACCGGCAGCTTTGAAAAAATTAAATATTAAAAAAAATACCTACACGTAATGTACACTAAAATTATTGACGTGTAAAAGTGCCTGCAAAGGCCTAATTACTGAATAAACATCTGATTCTTTGATTGATTTTTTGATTCCAGATAAAGTTTATATCGATATGACTGCTTCCGTGGTTCAGTGGTCAAGGCCTTTTGATCCAGAGGTTATGGGTTCAATCCACTGGGAAACATACTTTGTGAAACGTTGTTTCCAGTCTGGTTAGGATATTGCAGGCTTTAATCATCTGATTATCCGAAAAGAAAGATGAGTCCTTGCTTCGAAAGACACGTAAAGCTGTGGGTCCCAAACGCCATCTAGCGTGTGTTTAAGGAGTTGCGGAGGTCTACCCTTTGGGTTGCAGAGGTCAGACGGCAGTCGCTCTGTGTAAATTCAGTAACCTCGTCAAATCACCTAGGTTTAGGTAGCGGACCCAATTGCGTCCGCACAGCAGTAACTGCTGTGGATGCAACCGGGAATACGGTCGGATGATGAAAGTTTATATCGATACGCGATTTAAACTTTATCTAGGTTTATCTACAGTGTCAAGCTAAGAGAGCAGGAACAGTCAGATAAAAGTAAATAATATATAGAATTCGTTTTACACCGGTGCAGAGAGAACATTTTGCCCTGTTTGATTGCTGGCCTGCGCTTCGTTTACTAATTGGATTTAATTAACCTTCTTTATTAACTACGTGGAAACGAACAGTGCAGGCTTTGTAAGAAATTTTCTTTCTAATTATTTATTCTTGGTGACTTCGTGCGCGTTTTCTTTAAGAAAATAAAATGTGTCTATATCTAGCCTATGTCTTTCTCCGGTCTCCAGAATCAGACTTTACCATACAAACGTGGTTTCGCTTTTATTTTAAAACAACATGTTTGATTTCGGCAATTTTTTTAAATTTCAATACATGTAAGGCATATAACTGGTTCTCGCATATATATTGGTTCTCGGTAATATATTTTTGTTAGTAGTTGTCAGTCCTCTAGTGTCTGTTCGTCTATGAAATTTCAAAAATAAAAATTTAAAAAAAAAATAATCCAGCCACAAATAAAAGTCCCTAATGAAATAATGGCTCGTGGCAAAATAGAACACTCGAAAGTTTCCCAGAACTTGGAAAGCCTAAGATAATATGATCCGTGTAGCTCGGGGAAATTATATCTTGAGAGCTGCGAAAAAAAATGTGACAGAGATTATCTTGGTTTATACCTACAGGCTGCTTCCGATCGGCCGTTTTGGAAATCCTTGGGGGAGGCATATGTCCAGCAGTGGACTTCCTGTGACTAATATGATGATGATGATGATACAAACTAAAATTACTGAAACTATTTTAAGGGTGAATTCGGTTCATGATTCTAAACATTTTTCCCCAAGGAACATATATGGAAATACGAGTATGAAAGAAAAATTTGGCCTCCCTTACAAATTGACTGCAAACATTTTTTTCATGTTTTGATATAATTTTCCTTGGGGAAAGTTGTTCAGTATTATGGACTGAATTCGCCCTTAAAGTAGTTTTAGTATATTTTGTTCTTCTTATATTTAAGAGCTGGGCTGGACATGGAGACATGGAAAGCACTTTCCGGAGTGCTTTCCATGTCTCTCTTGCTTCCGCCAAGTTCTTAACCTCCTTATATGGTTTCACGTTTAATTTTTCCTTTATTTGATCGAAAAATTTTCTTCTAGGTTTTCCTATATTTTGTAAAACGTTATAAATTTGTGTTAGTTTTTGTTGCACTTTACTGTGTTTATGCTACCCAGATGATTTCCTCCTGTTTTCTCAGATGCTTGGTTGGCTGGAAAAAATCTCTCACTAAGATAAGGCTGCCGTTGTACATTATCGTTTTTGTAATGCTTATGATTTGTTTGACTTGTTTTTTTTTATGTGCAATATAGAGTTAAACAAAGTTGTTATTTCTTATCGAGTCGAAATGGTGCCATACAATATTTTTACTGCCTATAGATTTTTTTTGGGATAAATCACACCAATTGAGCTAGCCCCAAACTAAGTTCATTAGTATTATGGAATATTAACTCAACGATGCTATATTTTATAAAAAATATATATATATCTTCTAAGCTATATATAGTTTATATTATAGCTGTAAACCTCGCGACTCACCCCCATCTGTTGAAGTTTATCGGATGATAAGTTGTTTTGACAAAAAAGTTGCGTCTTAATAAGGATAATAAAAAAGTTTTGTGCTATATTTAAATAAATTTCGAAATTTCTACAATATGATTATTTTACAGTTTTAAACCCCCACATCTCCGCCATTTTGAAAAAATTCCAAAAACTGAATCGACAACAAAATTTATTATAATTATCAAACCTGCTTATACATTTTCACGAGAATCGGTTGATAAATGCGACCTGTAGGCGAGAACAAACTGACGGACAAACAAACTGACAAACTGACGGACTGCATTTTTAGCCTATCTCGAAACTGAGGCCTTAAAGGCCATTTTCCAACTTACCCTGGCTGGGGATCGAAGCCAGAACCTCCAGAGTGGCGGACTGGTGTGTGTGGGTGAGTGTTAACCGTAGTGGTTAACACTCACCCACACACACGAAGGTCGTTATATAAACATTCCTCTCCCAAAACAATTTCGTAACCTTTCAACCGGAAATTTCATTGAAACACACGGACACACACAAATATAATACTCACATACAATACACAAACATACAATGTACGCACAAACTGTAGGAGTCATTGAGTTATTAAGTATAGAATATACACGTAAAGTACAAAAACTGGCACGGTGTGGGGCAAACTTACACGTGGAGCAAGATTTAACGCCGAAATAATTAGGTTTTTTTCCGTTTTAATTTCTTTTATATTTTCCTTCCTTAAGGAAAATATAATTGAATAAACCGGCCAAGTGCGAGTTAAACTCGCGTGGAGATGGTTCCGTACAATTAATTGAATTGTCATAGTTTTTCCTGTAATCTACAAGCAACGAACAATATTTTGTATTTTTTTCAAAATTTTAGGCTCTTTAGTTTCGGAGATCAGGGTCTATGGTCAGGGAATGGTCAATTTTCATCTTCTTTCATGAATAAAATCAAAACTATTCATTTTACAATAATAACAAAAATATATTTGAGATCCTCATAACGAGCCCTTTCATTTAATATATGACACAAGGGTAAGGGTAAGGGTAAGGGTAAGGGTTGCAAAACTTTTTTTTTTAATTTCCTAATGACCGAAAATGACCCTTATTTAAAAAAAAAATTTTTTTCTTTGCACATATGTGTTTAGGTCATAGGATTACAACATTCTACCAAATTTCACCTGATTCGGTCCAGTAGATTCGGAGCAAATTGGCTGTGACAGACGGACGGACAGACAGACGCACGAGTGATCCTATAAGGGTTCCGTTTTTAACCCTACGGTACGGAACCCTAAAAAGGATCGGTAAAAAAAATTATTTTCATGTAACCTGTAAAAGGAGTACACACTCTGTGATTTTATTATAGCCTGCTAACATATTGATGAATAGAATAGACGTACTTAGCACCCTTTAAAAAACGCTGAAAAATACATGTTTTTGTATGACGACCCCCTTTAACTTTTAACTTTATCTTATTTTTAGCCTTCTTCTTCGTCTAAACGCGTTCCCGGTTGCATCCTCAGCTGTGCTGCTTCGGAGCCCGGGGTGCGCTTTCCCGCTTTTTCTTCTCCAAATATAACACGCATGTCAATGGTCACCCAAGGATGCCAAAGACCTTGCATAATGGAAAAGAAATAGCCGGAACAGTTTAAATAATTTGGCTATAGTTCTACGACCGGCCGCCTGCCTGACGTCAACCCTCTTTGGGAATGCAATTTTACCCGGAACCACACGGGTGGTTTATCTTGTTTTTAGTATTTGTTGTTATAAAGGCCACAGTAATACATAATCGGTAAAAATTTCAAGTGTGTGGCTATTACGGTTCAAGAGATACAGCCCTGTTAAAGACTGATATACAGACAGCGGAGTCTCGTGAAAGTAAGGGCAAGCCTTTAGGCGATTAATTTACTGTATGAATTTGCATTTCTTAAAAACAGAGTATGAAACATAATGCAATGTCAGTTCTGTACCTTTTATCTCAGTGGTGCGTTCCGAATCCAAACGGAAACAAAAGCATTAATTTAGTGAATAACTTCGAAGAATAAGAGAAAGCCGTTTAAACATGGCGGAGGTTGGAGGCTTTGTTCAACTGAGATGGATTTTAAATAACAATTCATTGTGTGTTAACAGAGAATCAAACCATTTTCTGTACTATTTACTAGTTTAAGATTTGAAATGAACAAGATATTTTTTTTAGTTTTTAGGGTTGGTAGGTAGGCTTTGCTAGGATTCCGTAGTAAACAAGGGACCCTTGTAGTTTCGCCATGCCTGTCTGTCTGTCCGCGGTTTTACTCATAGACTATTAGAACTAGAAATCTGTAACTTGACATGGCCGACAGTAGTAAAATAAAATCTTTACTACCCTAGCTACCCGCTCTAATACCCACATGTAAAGTGGGAATATTTTTTTTTCTTGCCTAACCCATTGTGTGTGGTGTCGATGAATAGGTCTTTCAAAAATTGTGTGAGTTTTTGAACACCATTTTTCGATTTAGGGAGCCGCTTCTGAAGTTTTTGGTAAGTCAAGTTCAATTTTTGATATACTTACTCAGTCACTATGACAATTAAGAATAATTAAACGATAATCTCAAGCTACATACATCAAGCCGGTTATGTTGTAGAGCGTGCGAAAGAAATATGTATAGTTTTTATATGTTTAAAAGTATATTTGTTTATAAGTATACCTATGCGTTTTTGATTATTTATATTTTATTTATATTAAGTTTGCTTATTTTTGTGAATTTTATTACGCCAGCCACACATATTTTCTGCTTAGTCTAATGGTTGACCGGGAGAGAATGCCATATGGCATTAGGTCCGCCACTTGTACCTACTTTTATTTTATTGTGCAATAAAGATTAAATAAATAAATAAATAAAAGAAATACACTGGAAAAACATAACCCACATACTGGCGCAGTTGGGTAAAAATACGCTCGATTACCAATAAAGAAATTCTTATAATAGCTTGATAATTTCGGAATTTAAGATGCCACAGATAAATACGCTGACACTTTTAAAAAAAGTAGGTATATAACCTATCTCAT
Source organism: Acrobasis repandana (assembly GCA_963576875.1). Lineage (NCBI taxonomy): Eukaryota > Metazoa > Arthropoda > Insecta > Lepidoptera > Pyralidae > Acrobasis > Acrobasis repandana. Next base: position 13,748,826 of record OY756238.1, on the reverse strand, counting down.
TGTGTTTAAAAGCCCGTATGACCCTAATAGTACTTAGAGCGATCTTAAATATTATCAATAGTAACGAAATACTCACTTTGAAATAAAAACACAGCAAAGTTCAGGACTAACTATATATAAGTATTATATGTTTCAAAAACACGCTTAATTTTCTCGATAGAAAAACATTGCGAAGTTGCCTCCAAATCACCTCAGAATTATACTAAAATAACGTTAAATATGCCTGCGATGACCTAGTTTCTCAATAACTGTTTAATTTCGTAAGTTGGTTAAAGGAAAAATGTTTTGACGTCAAACGATTAGGAAACGATCGAAGGGGAAATGAAAAGATTTGCAGATAACATCGGAACTTCCCACTTTAATCGACTTTAGCGATCGTATTTCAAAGATTGACTCACGCCCGGGGCATTTTAATATAATGATTTGCTGTTTCTGTTCAGGAAGAGAAAGCTCTTTATACATCCAAGCGTATTGCCGGTTGCATCCTCAGCGGTAACGCTTCAGAGCCCGGGTCCGCTACATAACCTAGGTGATTTAACGAGGTTACTCTTTATTTTTTACACAGAGCGACCTGTTTCTGCTCCCAAGCAGAGCATAAAAGTAATAGCCGATCGAGCGAATAGGGAAAATCATGGATATAATATTCGTAAACAAGGCTCCGTGTGTGTGTTAAACATACAGCTACCGTAGATTGCAGATCGACACATTTTACCCTTTTGTCATCATTGAATGGCAGTTGTCAAGATATGCAGGTTGATGAAAATTTCATATGTAAGAAAATAAACGGGCAAGTGCGAGTCGGACGCATACATGAAGAGTTCAGTACCACCGTACAATGTTTTAAAACGCTGAAGAAACACGTTTCTTGTATATGACAACCCCTTTAATTTTTAACTTTTTTTATTTTTAGTATTTGTTGTTATAGCGGCTACAGTAATATATAATCGGTGAAAATTTCAAATGTCTAGCTATTACGGTTCAAGAGATAGAGCTTTGTGACAGACGGACAGACAGTTTCAGTAACGTAGTTTGCACCCTTTGGGTATGGAACCCTAAAAAAGACTCTTTGTCAATCGTTTTTCTCCCAAATTAATAAATGGCTAACCTACTGACTTTGCTGTACGCTCGGCCGTTGCGCTCCCCGCTCGCCGGCCGCCGCCCGCCACAAACCCAGTAGCGGGTGGCGACGATATGGGACATTTCTGTTATGCATTCGTCGGCTGATACGAGTATCTTTGGTTTTTATTATGAAACAGATACATGACAGCATATGTACTTTTATTTCGCTTATGTCATGTATTTAAATCGATATCTGTATATTCCCTTTTTTCAAACAAAATATTCTAAAGTTTCACCAAAAATACTGAATTGCACACTAAGTATGCACACTAAATAAATCAAATTAAGTATACTATTTAATGGTATTTGCAGAACTGTTTTACTGAACGAATAAGGGTAGTATTTAAACGCAAATCAAAATTACTGATTGCACAGCAAAGTACTCAACTGAAAATATTGCTAAACAATCTGCAATTTATATTTGTGGCGTAGTAAAATTGATAGAACTTTCCTAGCGTGTGTTGGTCGCAGTTCTAACCTAACCTATAGGTTTGCCCTAACCTAGTAAATTTGATGTGCAGTCAGTATTTATTTGCTGTGCAGTCAGTGTTTATGATCAGATTGTTGATTTATTTGATGTAAAAAAGTATATATTGATGAGATAGATACGTCAACGGGACGTCGGCGGAGGTTTTTAAAAAGGCGAATAGTACAGAAAAACTTATTACTAGTGATCAGCGATTGATCAAACTTACTTCTAATGATCAGCGATTGATCAGCGAGGAGGCACCACGACGGACGTGTGGTTCACGATCAAACTCTCGACTCGCTCTCCCTTACTTCTAATGATCAGCGATTGATCAGCTAGGAGGCACCACGACGGACGTGTGGTTCACGATCAAACTCTCGACTCGCTCTCCCTTACTTCTAATGATCAGCGATTGATCAGCGAGGAGGCACCACGACGGACGTGTGGTTCACGATCAAACTCTCGACTCGCTCTCCCTTACTTCTAATGATCAGCGATTGATCAGCGAGGAGGCACCACGACGGACGTGTGGTTCACGATCAAACTCTCGACTCGCTCTGGCTGTTCAGAGCTGTTCCCAGGATGGCTTCACAATGCAGGTGGCTTCATGTCAGCAGTTTCCACGAGTGATTCATATATTCTTCTTAAAGGTTTCGCAATGTATGATCAATCCGTGGGAATGTTAGGTATATGGATAGGGCTAAGAGCCCGTAACACCTCCCCCCTTAGTAGAGCAACTATTTGCCAATGTTTAAGGCAAAAATTGCGGCTTTTCTTTCCTCTAGGGATAGGTCCGAGGATGAGGCTGCTACGTCGCATTTCACTGGTAAGTTACTTCGTCGACGCCGCACATAAAGTATGATAAGTACGCCTGCACTCAACAATACGATTCCATATATAGGTAAAGTAGTATGATATATACTTGAGAAATTGAGAGAATCTGGTTCTAGTCTAGATTGCGTCATGACTTGATTTTGGATGTTGTGCAGTTTATTCAGATGTAGTCAAGTTATAGCGCGGTAGATTTTCTTCAAAATTAGAGTTAATATTAGGTGTCATCATTATTTCAAGTGCATGTCCTCGTAATCTGTTATCTATGTTAACAATAGAGAATTCTGGAGTTTTGATATAACAGTTTTGCGGAATTGTCACGTAATAACTGCCTTTCAGTATGCGATGTTCTTCTTGTTCACAAGACAATATGACTTTTGTACTTTTTGGAAACGATATAATATAATGTCGACTGTCCAGTTCTAATAGGGCTTCTTTAGTCAGCGCAACTGTAGTAGGTGTGCATTGCGAGTCCACTTCTTGGCTATATATTAGCTGGTGCACACAGTCATATTGGGTGCGGGTTTGATGGCTTATCTTTTCTTCACAGACATACCAAGAGTCGGACTTCGGGCATTCTGCCTCCATGTATACAAATTCTTTAGAGTTAATTGCTATGTAAGGAAAGGGTGGTAGGATAACCTCGGAATTACGGTTAGGAACTGGGCATAATCGATATAGGTCATATGAAAAAGGAGATGTGATTGGGAACCTGAGAACTAACACTATTTTATTATCTACGTAATATGATCCTAGATGAATCAAATTATAATAATATCTTACTTCTACGTCCAATATTCTATCTTGACCGTATAAGGTCTTCAATTTGCTTATCATATTAATGATTTCCTTACTAGTTAAAATAGAATGGTGCATAACATTAGAATAGGAAAGTGCTAATATTTCTCCTAACCTAAAGATTTCTAAAGATAAATCTTGCACATTTTCGCCAATTATACCGAAAATGTGAGATAGTTGCATAAAGCGAATTAAATGATTACTGTTGCTACTAACATTGTATAAGGAAAGTACTACTTTTTGCAGTTTTTCCTGATTTTGACTTAAGTTGCTTAAAATTTGATTTTGTTGGAATATCATTTCTTTGTGTAAACTAATATGTTTGTTTAAGTTAACAGCAATTTCTTGATCATTTTTCTGAAGTAATTTAAGTGCGCTTTCATATCTTATCGCATCGTTATGGTCAAGGTTACCGGTTATACTTTTTATAAATGTTCCCAATTGATCTAAGATACCACGCTTAGCTCTTTTAGGCTCAAACGTTTCAAGTTGTAGCGAAATTTTGTCCAGTCTGTTAAATAAGTATAGTATTTGTTGCCTGAAATAGTTGTATGTCTGGTTAGGTACCTTATTGGCAATGTCTGTCAGTTGAATTTTTAGAGAGTTTGTCTGTTCTTGAATTTGTCCAATGTCGATTTGTTGAAGAAAAGTATGGTCATGGGATACTATCTTGGTTTTTCCCAATTTAAAGGGTAACAGTCCAGGGCCGTTTGATAAGTCGTCAAGTTGTATGGTCCTTGCTGGTGGGAGGTCGAGCTGGCCCAGAACTGGGGTCGAGGTTATTAGTAGAAGCCTGCAACAACGAGGTAGGTTTAGTTTTCTTGGTTCTTTTTATTCTAGCTTTGGCGACAGGACCGCGTTTTCGCGAAGTATAAATATGTATGGGCAGATTGCTGATCACCTGATCGCCGGTGTAACGTGCAGCAAGTTTTTGCCTGCTTGCAGCTGGGTTTCTAATAAATACCTCCTGACCTTCAGTGTATTGTGTTACAGGTTCGCGGTCAAGGTTGCGTCTCGACATTATCGCTTCACGGGAAGATTGCGCTGAGTTGTGAATTATATTGTAGACTGTTTCCATTCTACCACGATGTTCATTTAAATATTGTTGCATTAATCGTTCCGTCAAGTCTATGTCTATTGGGTCTCTTGGGTCAAAGTGTCCAGATAAGAGTTCATAGGGTCGACATTTAGTCAAACTGTGGATTGAGCTATTGTAGGCTATCAATGCATATGGGACTAAGCTAGGTGTGGGTTCATTTGGGTGTTGTATTTTTAGGAGACGCAAATGCTCGAGAAGGGTGGAATGAAAACGTTCAATCATTCCATTTTTATTTGGTGCGTATGGGGCTGTGGAATGGTGATTTATTTTATGTAGTTTCAGGAATTCAGCAACGATTTGATTGCTAAACTCTGTACCGTTATCTGTAATGAGCGTTAGTGGAAACCCATGATGAGTACTGAAGAAAGTTAATGTTTTAACTATATTAGGAGCTGTGCAATCGGGAATGCGATATGCCTGAGCATATTTAGAAAAGGAATCAATTAAAGTTAGAAATTTATCCTGCTCTATTATAAGAACATCTGAGTGCATGATTTGGAAAGGTTTTGAAGGTGGGGGCACAATCTGAAATTCTGGGCGTACAGGGTCACGGTCATACTTAGCACGGTTACATATTGCACAGTTATTAATAAAAAGTTGTATACTGTCTTTTAATTTAGGCCAATAGTATCTTTGAGAAAGTGCTTGATGGGATTCATTTATGCCTCTATGGTTGGTTTTGCCTGTATGATATTTGGAGATAATGTCCTGCTGATTTAAATAGTCAGGTATATTTTGTAATTCTCGTTTTACTAATGTGAGCTTTAGTGCAGAATTTTTAAAAGTTTGTTGAAGGATAGGTACGATAGTATACATTTTATCTAGGGGTTCTACTAGAATTGCAGTGTGTAGTTTAGGGTCAATATGTTTTTTGACAATAGATATAATATCCTGTTCTATGTTGGCTTCAGATATTTCTACGACGGTTCTCCTGTATGATTCAAAAGGACTGGTAGTTTTCGGCTTACTTTGTGTTGATTTATTGGTAATTTTAATGATTAATTGTCTCTTATATTTATTTAAAGGGTCTTCAGTGATAGGAATGTCTAATACAGGGTGTTCGTTAGAAGTGTGTATCGTTGCGTCACAAGTCAAATGTTGTAAGTCGTCTTGAATTTCTTGTTGAATAGAACGCTGAGTAGAACAAGGGCTGCTTAATGGTTTAAAAGAGGGTGCAGTGTCTGTTGATGATTGACTGATGATGGCTCTATCATCAGGGGCTGTGATTGTGGATTCAGATGAGCTAGATAGATTGATTACACTATTGCTTGAACTCAAACTTATGACTTCTTCGTTATGTATTTCTACACGACTCAGAGCATCTGCATTGGTATTACTTTTGCCCTTTTTGTAGATAATAGTGTAATCATATTCTGATAGTTTAAGTCTCCACCTAGTGAGGCGAGAATTAGGTTCTCTTAAGTTCATAAGCCATTGCAAAGGCTTATGATCTGTAATAATTTTAAATTTGCGTCCAAATATATACGGCCTAAAATACTTAACGGCCCAAACTATCGCAAGCAATTCTTTTTCGATAGTGGAGTAATTAAGTTCACTAGTATTTAATGTGTGAGATGCGTAAGCGATGGGTCTATCGGAACCTACAGTTCCTTGGGACAAAATGGCACCTAGTGCAACGTTAGATGCGTCAGTAGTCAGTATAAAGTCCTTTGTAAAGTCTGGGTATTGTAGTATGGGGTCGTTAACAAGTAGTGTCTTACAGTGCTCGAAGCATTTTACGTAGTCGTCTGTGAGGTTTATTTTTGCGCCTTTTTTTAAACATAAAGTCAGTGGTTTAGTCAAACGTGCGAAGTCGGGAATAAAACGTCGATAATAACCTAGTAGGCCTAAAAATCCTTTTATCTGTTTAGTTGTTTTGGGGATGGGATATTTTAAAATTGCGTTAATTTTTTCAGGGTTAGGTTTTATTCCGTCAGGAGTTATTATATGACCTAAATAAGCTGTTTCATGTCTTAAAAATTCTGACTTGTCTAGCTGCACTTTGAAATTTGATTCCCTGAGTCTATCAAAGATTTTACGCAGATTTACTATGTGTTCTTGGAGTGACGTTGAGAACACCAGGATGTCATCTTGATAAACCACACAAATGACGTGCTGGAGACCTCTCAGGACATTGTCCATGACTCTTTGGAACGTACAAGGACTGTTTTTCAGACCCATAGGCATACGGAGGAATTCATAGTGCCCATTTCCGTCTGCTACGCTAAACCCAGTCTTGTGGATGTCTCTTGGATCCATTTCGACTTGATAGAATCCACTTGTCAAGTCTAAAGTGCTGAAATACTGGCATTTGCCAAGTTTGTCAAGTATGTCAGTGATGTTGGGGATTGGGTACCGGTCGTCAATGGTCTTTTCATTAAGTTTTCTAAAATCGACAACTAGTCTCCATTTTGTTCTACCAGAAGCATCTGCTTTTTTAGGGACAATCCAGATTGGTGCACTCCAAGCGGAAGTAGAAGGTTGGATGATACCTTGTTCCAACATTTTTTGAACTTGACTTTTAACTTCCTGCCTGTGAATGTAAGGATATCTATAGGTTTTACTGTGAACGGGGACTTCATCGGTAGTTAAAATACGGTGTTTAATTTTGTTTGTAAAAGTAAGTGGTTCGCCCTCTAGATAAAATATGTCAGAGTATTCTTTAATTAAATTTAATAAATTACAATTCTCTTCCGTGTTTAAGTGTTGAGTGCGCAAACGTGATAAAATTTCTCGGAATCGAGAGTCATTATAGTCAATGTCAGTCAGTCTAGGTAAAGTCTGTTCGTGAAAAATTTCTGCGCAAATTGGTGTATTTAGAGAGAAAGCTACATCTTCGTCTGAGGTATTAATAATTTCTATAAAGGCCTGACCGTCTTCGGAAGTGGAAACGCACTCATTTATGTTACAACACCCTATAGTCTGCTCACTTATAAATACGTCGCCGTTATCTACAGTGACCGGAATTTTAGTTATATGAGATGACTTTGCGGGAATGGTGGTTCGAAATAAATTTATGTTTACAGGACTGTGCATGAGGATGGGGTTTTCTGCAAATGTGGTCTTAATCACATGATTTTTAAAGTCTAAACTTGCTTGCCACTGTTCTAATAAATCAAGGCCAATTAGTCCATCAAAGTACTGATGAAATCTATAGACAAATAATTTAATAGGATTTTTGTCATTGAATTCGGGAAAACAGGGAAGTGTAATAGAAAATTCATTGTATGTTCTGGCATGAATATTTGTTACCACAAATGGATCATAGTTTAAAGGAAAATTTGGAAAATAATCTTGTACTGCTTCAGGACTTATAAATGATTGATTGGCGCCCGTGTCTATAAGCAATTTTAATGGAGGGTTCGCAATATGTATAAAAGGTAAATTTTTATTTAATTGTAAATTTAATTCTATTTGGGGTGGTTCGTAGCAGAGGCCGGAGGAAAATTTACTTCTTCGTTGCACTCTGCAACTTCAGAATGTTCCTGTGGCTCGTCATAAACGTAATTGTCACAGTGTTGATCCTCATTCCCTGCAGTTGAGTAATAAGGGTCGTAGTCGGAATAGCTGTCATAAATAGGTTCATACTCGTTCATATTTAATTGTCTCTGCGGAGTTGGGGGTAACTGTCTTGCTACAGGGTGGCTGATACCACTCATAGGGACAGGATAATTTTGCTGGAATGGTCTATTATTTTGTCTAGGTGGAATTTTAAATCCGGTGGACACATTGGAAGGCATAGCTCTCATCATCTGTTGGGTTCTTGATGGGCCTGGCTGATTGGGCCTAACATTTGGGATAGAATTTGGTGAAAAACTATTAGGGTTGTGTCCATGACCATGGGGTAAGTTATTGACATGAGGGGTTGTCATAGGTTGGTAATTCAATTGAGGAATATTATTTTGTGAAAAGGTCATAGGCTTTTGATTATAGTTGCGAGGGGGTTGATACCTAGATGAGCTAGGCGCTCCAACCTTATTCTGCATATACATGACATTTAATTCATCCTGTGCGAACTCTAACGCTTGCAGCAAAGAATCAGGGCGCATACATCTAACTCGGGAGCCCACTGGTTCACGTAATCCACGAGTAAATGTTTTTAGAGCTAGTTTAGAATAGAGCTCGCGTTTAGCTGCTACCGTTGTAGGAATAGATTCATGCAACTCTACGTAAGCCATGATAGTGCTTAGTAAGTGCTGTACACGTTCGTAAAAAATATGCGGAGTGTCGTTACCTTGAGATAACATGGATAGATCAGTATATAATGCTGGTTCATCTCTATGATCAGAAAAGCTGTTAATTAATGATTGCCGTATACCGTTCCAGTCATTGGGAATGCCATTCGTAACTAACGTTTTAGAAGCATTGCCTTTAACTTTGTTTAAAATCCCATTTAATAAAATTGAATTATTTAATTCATTGCCCGGTGCTAGATCGGTATATTTCAATATTAGCTGATCACAAATACTTAAAAATCTGATAAGGACACTAGGACTGCCGTCAAATTCAGGAACATTGCGTAAGGCTTTCCAGATTTGATCTGCCTTATCTGTGATCGGAGACATTGTCTGTTGACTATTTTCGGTCATATTTAATTCTTCCTCTAAAGGCTCTTCTAAGAATGATTCTAATAATTCCCTATGAAAGCGGGATTTTCTATCACGGATATAAGCCCTGGAATCGGGTCTTATATTAGGGTCTTTATGTGGACGAAAAATTTTGGACGTTATTTATATACCTATGTAAGGAAGATATTTAATCTATTTTATAAGAATCGATGTGTGATTCTAAAACAGCTAAATCTACATATACTAGGGTAGAAAAATCTAAGTGGGATTTTTCGGGGAGTATCCTGTACTAATTCGGGAAGGAATAGCAATCAACAATAGAATTGTGTATAAAGCTACTCACATAGAGATCATGGTAGTCTGTCCGGGCTGTTCCATCGATTTTTAGATGACCACGAACGAAGCTTTCACCAGTCACTCGCGTAAACCCGCGCGACGCCGTTAGTCCGTAGGTTCTATGACGAATAGTTCACTTGCCGACGATTCGGCTAGATCGCGCACTATTTCGAAGTGGGAAACACGCACGATTTAACTATCCGCTCCGACTGCGCCAGATACGTCAACGGGACGTCGGCGGAGGTTTTTAAAAAGGCGAATAGTACAGAAAAACTTATTACTAGTGATCAGCGATTGATCAAACTTACTTCTAATGATCAGCGATTGATCAGCGAGGAGGCACCACGACGGACGTGTGGTTCACGATCAAACTCTCGACTCGCTCTCCCTTACTTCTAATGATCAGCGATTGATCAGCGAGGAGGCACCACGACGGACGTGTGGTTTACGATCAAACTCTCGACTCGCTCTCCCTTACTTCTAATGATCAGCGATTGATCAGCGAGGAGGCACCACGACGGACGTGTGGTTCACGATCAAACTCTCGACTCGCTCTGGCTGTTCAGAGCTGTTCCCAGGATGGCTTCACAATGCAGGTGGCTTCATGTCAGCAGTTTCCACGAGTGATTCATATATTCTTCTTAAAGGTTTCGCAATGTGTGATCAATCCGTGGGAATGTTAGGTATATGGATAGGGCTAAGAGCCCGTAACAAGATTAAATTGATGGGTGATTATTTATTTGACGTGCAATTAATAATATTACATTGTAAACTAGAGGATTCAGAGTGCAAGTTAGTATTTTTGATAAGCAATTCGTATTTTGTATTGCAGTGGAGGGGAGCGTAGGGGCGACAAATCCAAAGATGGCGTTTCGAATAACCACTGTTTATTACAGATAACAATATAACTAATGACAACAGTTTGGAGTACGAACGAAATTTGCCTAGTAGCTCCTTGACTATATGTCACCACGGTTTCATATGGTCAAACAGCTTACGATATGAGTATTCTAGGGCTTTGAGACCCAAACCTGCGTGAGACCCACACGTGGATGCTCTAAGGTTTAATTTGTACTGAAAGCACTAAAAATTCTTAACGTTTGTATCTTTTAAAAGACCTAGGTTCTAAGCCTAGCCTAAGTTAATATTTGTGAACTGTTTCCTGTGTGAGACCCACTAGGTGGATGCTCTGGAGAATTGGAAGCCGAACGAATCTTAGAACTTTATTGCAAAATCCACACGAACGTGTTATGATTTACGTTAAAGAAAACCATATCGAGTTTCAATTTTGTACAACGCCATCTAGTAGCGTTCGCTGTAACTAATTGGTGTTACAGTATGATTTTTTAGTGTTTTTTGTAAGACATGTTTAGTTAATCAATTAGTTTTTTTGCTGAGCAGTCATTAATCTGGTATGCATTCAGTTAATTAGTGAAGTTACCTAGTGTGCTGAATAGTTATATAAATGTGCATTTGAAAATATCTCATAGAGAACTTACTTTTCTTGAATATAGCTACAAGGTTCAAAATGTAATACCTATGTGATTATGTGTAATTGTTTATAAGCAATTAAATCTATAGAACTTTGCAACCCTCAGTAAACAATCACACGGAACTTGCTTTCAAATAAGATTCGTGGTAATTGCGAGCTCCTAAACTTGGATGGGGGCTCTAACTTTAAATTCAAATAAACTTCATCCATTTAAGTTAGGGCCTAACAATACAATTTGGCAATCTGATTATTTGGCAGTTTATTGGGTTGGGACTAAACAATGAAACTTTAATAGTTTTAGCAGAGGTTCTCAAACTTATTTCGTCTACCGCCAAAGTCATAGACAAAGTCAAAATCATTTATTGTAATGACCTGACGTCAACAAATTTTATGACATCAAAAGATAAAATTGACAATTATCAAGTGATACAAACTTCCAAAGATAAATAAATGATTATGACTTTGACTTGACTTTAACTTTAAGTTAATCCTCCATACTAGTCTGGGAGAAAAAACTAAAAATGTAACAGCTGCTTCTCTCCCAGCGCAAAATCTTAAAAACCGATCAATGTAAAGGGCGAGAATCTGCATCATGACAAAAGACGATGCGGCTTCCCTTCACTATTTTGATTCCCTTTTTTCGACTTCACACCTACCTATACGCTTAAAGTGGCCTTTAGGTTTTACGGCCCTACCTAGGCACATCCTAGTAATGAAGAAATACTAGGCTAAATACTCCATGAGAAATACGCATGCTTAAGTAATATGTTTATTTAATATCGCATACACAACAATCATCGCAGTAACAATTATTTCCATGCTTACTCGTATATCTAAGAGGTTACAGACACTGCTCTAGACTGAGACCTAAAAGCGTGTACACACAGCATGACAGGCAATGTAAACATTGTTAAGCTTCGATCATATAATATATTATATATATATATTATATTATAAAGAGGAAAGATTTGTACCTATTTTTGTATGTTTGTAATGAATAGGCTCAAAAAGTACTGGGCCGATTTAAAAAATTCTTTCACCGTTGGAAAGCTACACTATCCCCGAGTGACATAGGCTATGTGTGTACCACGGGCGAAGCCGGGGTGGACTGCTAGTATAATATATGATCGAAGAGCTCAAAGATGAATATTTAAATTGGCAGCAAAAAAAAGGTTACAATTTCTAATATTTCACTGATAAAAGTTTAAACTAACAATTGGTGTTATAAAGCCGTGTGGTTCCCGGCAGAGTAGAATAGGACCACTCCATTTCTTCCTGTGGATGTCGTAAGAGGCGACCAAAGGACCTTAGCACAAACATCTCGTGCTACATACGTGTAAATTAGGTACTGCAGTATTATTTTCACATGCTTGTTAAATATAAGCAAAATAGATTAAGACCATGTTTATTATTTAAGATCTTATGTACTACTTATAAAAATCATTATCATTATTATACAATTGCATTCCCAAGGAGGGTTAACGTCGGGCGGCGGCCTGTTGTAAAACTTTTCGCACAAATACATTCCCAAAGTGGGTTGACGTCAGGCAGGTGGCCGGTCGTAAAACTATAGCCAAATCATTTAAACTCTTCCGGCTATTTCTTCTCTATTTTGCAAGGTCTTTGGCATCCTTGGGTGACCATTGCATGTTATATTTCGGAGAAGAAAAGGCAGTTAAGCGCACCCCAGTTTTAAGTTACGTTACGTTAAGTTTAGAAATTGTTAAGATTAAGATAACAGAAATTGATGCTAATTGTAATGAGGAAATTAGTCAGCGTGATTCGAAGTCACAGTAGCACAATTGGTAGTGCACTCACAGTACAGATGTGAGGGGCGTGGGTTTGAATCACACTCGGGGGAAATTTTTCGTCAAATATTTTTAATTCAGATATTATTCCGAGCATTGTAATCCTATCCTAATCCTTATTTATTTCAGATATTATTCCGAGCATTGTAATCCTAATTCTATTCTAATCCTAATCCTAACTTATATTATAAAAGCGAAAGTGAGTTTGTATATTTGTTTGTTTGTTTGTTACATCTTCACGCTTCATCTACTGAACCAATCTTATTGAAAATTCGCATACACATAGTTAGGAGTACTGAGAAGGACATACCTTTCATCCCGGAATAAAGTAATGTTCCCGTGGGATACGCAAGGGAAGCCGCGGGCAAAAGCTAGTCCTGTATAAATTAATCAAGGCGTCACAGAGTTTAACACGAAAAACATTACTCTCGTTTTGACGTGGTTGAGTGGAAACAGCTGTAATGATGCGTATAATATTGGGCAATGAGGGAGAAATAATCAACGCTTCCACCTACGCCTTGGGATGGATAAATAAAAGTAAACATGTGTTGGATGAATTAGGTAATAACCGACGAAATACATACATTATCACGTCTTTATCCCTAATGGGGCAGACAGAGCCCTTTGTATCTTGCGGCCCTGGACGGACAGAATACTGAGCCCAGTATTTTTTTTATAATTAATGATTATAGAGTACCGACCAAATATTCCATTAGTGTACCTAAGATGTGTGAAGCATCTCTCTCGGGTTTGTAATTTTAAAATGAACAGTTTAGTGTTATTTCTGCTACTAAATTAAAAAAAAAACAGCTAAATAATTAAAATATAAACATTGTTTCCTTTTTATATACTTATTATTTTTTGTAAAACTTTACTAATAGACAATTTTAACGCTAATAGGAAATGTAACCTGGCTACCACAGGACAGGCATGTTGCCTAGTGTAGAGCCAACAGTGTAAACCAATGTATAAATTTAAAAGGTCAAATAAATCACATTTCATTTCAAAATGTCAAGCTGGGACCACGTTCGGTGAAACCCGAATGAAACGTCAGCAAAATAAATAAATAAAAGGTACGTTTCGCGTTAATTCCCGTATGCATTAATTTAATAATAATGCAACGCGATAGTTTAAAAGTATTTATTTCATTTTTTATTTCATTTCAGTGCCATAAGACCCAAAGACCACTTTAAAGCAAGATGGTGGCAAAAGGTGGAAAAAATTAATCTAACAATTAAATTAAAAAGTGATGGGTCGGATTATTTTGCGTAAAACTATAAGTTCCACTTCATTGAAAAAATTAATATGATATTCTTCAGGATATATACTACCGAAGTACTTTCTCAAAACATGATTCGATAGAAAAAAATCACGAAATATAATATTTTTTTCAACGAGAGTACTGTAATAAAATGTATAGGAACACACTGGATTTTTTGTAGGATTCTATGTATCAAGATGCATACTAACAAAGCAGTGTTCACGTTTTTTAATAAGATGTATATATATTGTAAGAAAATAGCTAAAAAAATATCACTTCGGGCATAAAACGTCCACTCACACGCGCGCATCGCCCGTGTTTCTATTGTACCGGGGCCGAGGCCTGATGCTATACGGACGTCACGCTCTCCGTTACTGTTATGAAAAATATGACTGAAAGGTCTCAATGTGTGCGAGCATTTCTAGCTGGTGTTAGCCTTTTAGCATAATTTAATTCGCCCATTCCTCGATCCGCTTTTTCAATCTGCGCGGAAAGAGAAGCAGCTGGTTTATTCTACGTTTGTGTGTGCGCAGGAATTGCACAATTCAATTCCCCCTGCACCATTCCACCATCGGACAACACGACGTGGACAGGGATTCCACCCATTTGTGGTTGATATTCCTCCCCATCGTACCTCCCGTTTCACCTCCTCCTTCATTGTGCGAACCGCTAAGGTGTGGAATTCCCTCCCTGCATCGATGTTTCCCCATACGTATGATTTAGGGATTTTCAAGGCAAGAGTGAATAGGCATTTTTTGAGTCTGCGTGTTACACCTTAGACCTCATCTTAGCTTCCCATCAGGCTAGATAGAGGTCAAACGCACTCAAATCACTAATAAAAAAAAACGTTTTCTCTTTTCTCCCAGACAGATTTTGCAATGCATCATCATCGTTGGCAGCTTCTACATCCCACGGTTGGGAAAAGGCTTATAACACCATGCATACCTACTAAAAGGGCCGTAGGGTTCCCGGCAGAGTAAAAAATAAATCACTCGTAGTCTTCCCGTGGATGTCGTAGAAGGCGACTTAGGAAACACAAGTTAAACAAAGCTTATAAACATCAGTAAGACCTCTCCAACTCGTCTGGCCAGCGTGGAGAGTGTAAGCCAAATCCTCTGACTGCTTTTGCAGTATAGCTCTAGTAGTACAGAGAGAGTCGTGCTCTTGCAGTGGAGACTACTAAAGACCTGATGATGATACTAAAACTAAAATCTTTTTACATTAACAAGATGATGTGTCGGACAAATTAAAATCCCCTACTTTCAAGCGACCCCAACAACTTTTGAATGGCTGAACCGATTTTCATCAAACAAAGCTAAGAACCATTTCGACAGAAAGGCTTTCGATTAAAAAACCCCACCGAAATCGATCTATTCAATTCAATTCAATTCAATTCAAAATATCTTTATTATCATAGGATATTTATAATATCTCTTAATAAAAGTCACTTTGTTTTGATTTGCACAAATGTTGACGTCAAATCGTTACTTACAGCTAAGTTTACGCCGCTTCCTATGCGCAAGTGCAGAAGAAGCGGCAACAAACTGCACTGCACGTTTTCTCCAAAGACGTCAACTAACAAACTTAAAACTTAAAATTAGTCATATGGATGGACTGAGATTACATTGTTTGTTATGTCATAATTAAATTGAATTATAAGAATTACGAAATTTAAAATAATGTCAATTTGTAAATTTAGTGTGTACCAATGTACCTAAATTATGACATGTCTAAGTATACAAACCTTTAAGAGGGACCCGCGCCAAGCTCAAGCCAGACCTTTTTGTCTTTAAGATAGTCATCGGTCCTATAATAAGCCTTCTCACAAAGTACTTTCTTTACATAAGCTTTGAATTTTCTGTCTGGCATATCAAGGACCGATTATGGCAATTTATTATAAAAAAGTATACACTTCTCGATAAAAGACTTACTGACTGTATTCAACCTGTAATACAAGCTAACTAAGTCATTCTTATTACGTAAATTTCTATCTGTAAAATCACTTACTTTATTGAACATGGAAATATTTTTCCTTACATACATTATATTTTCAAATATGAATTGTGATGCAAAAGTAAGTATACCTATTTCCTTGAATAATTTCCTCAGTGAGTCTCTCGATCCTAAACCGTAAATGGCACCAATTGCTCTTTTTTGTAAAAGAAAAATAGTCTGAATGTCGGCTGCACTCCCCTATAGAAGTATCCCGTAAGACATTAGACTGTGAAAGTAACTAAAGTACACTTGTCTAGCAGTTGCTACATCTGTCAATTGTCTTATTCTCCTAACAGCGTAAGCCGCAGAGCTAAGCCTATTAGAAAGTTTAGTTAGTTTATTTGTTTAGGACCTACGTTGACACAGACAGACAGACAGACACGGTAAACATAAAACAGCCACTTTTTTCGCTAGGGATTAAAAATGCATTAATCAAAAACAAAATGATGATTAATTGTACCGGACAAGCCTCAATGTTTTAACAAAGCTTCATAGATAATCCGTTATAATTCCGGTTGTTTTGTTATTGTCCTGAATTTTTTAAGTCCCTTTAATTTTAGAAGAATGGCTGAATTAATGAAATGGATTACAAAGAAGCGTAACGTATAGAATTGATAAAATAAATATACCTATATTCGAATTGAGAAGCTCGTCCTTTTATCTATTTTTAGTCCCAAAGGGGCCTTTGGGCCTTGCGGCCCTGGGCTCTGTCTGCTTAGAGCCGCAAGGCCCAAAGGCCACTTTAGCTGCAAGACCCAAAATGCTCTGTCTGCCCCGTTAGGGTTAAATACGTGATAGTGTATGTATACGTATATCTATTTTCAGTCCACTCTCTTCTTCTTCATCTTAGCGCGTTCCCGGTTGCATCCTCAGCTACGCTGCTTCAGAGCCCGGGGTGCGCTTTCCCGCTTTTCCTTCTCCAAATATAATATGCATGTCGATTGTCACCTAAGGATGCCAAAGACCTTGCGAAATAGAGATGAAATAGCCGGAACAGTTGATTTGGCTGTGGTTTTACGACCGGCCACCTGCCTGACAGTCAACCCTCTTTAGGAATGCATTTGGGCGAAAAATTCAGTCCACCCTATACGTATCTAATAACTCTGTGACCGTAACTTTGGACATAGCGACGTTGGACAGCTGGCATAATAGGATTATGTCACAGGTGACCACCGGAAATTATTGTTGTCAGACATAATGGAAACATCTGAAAAGTACTTATGTACTTCGTACGATGTGGTGTCCGGTCTGAAATTAGTCATTTCCATCTTTTCCTGTGGTTGTTGTAAGAGGCGACATCATCCTTAGGTAGTAAGCAAAACTTATCGTAAAATGCATTCCCAAAGATCGTCAGGCAGGCGGCCGGTCGTAAAATTATAGCCAAATCGTTTATGGCGAGGTGATTTAGATAAATTTAGAGGTATGTTTGTGATTTTTTTCTATCGAGCCAAATATTCTCAATCGTTTTTAGGGTTCCGTAGCCAAAGGCAAAAAACGGAACCCTTATAGATTCGTCATGCCTGTCTGTCTGTCCGTCCGTATGTTACAGCTGTTGTTATCCGAAACTATAAGAACTATACTGTTGAAACTTGGTAAGTAGATGTATTCAGCGAACCGCATTAAGATTTTTACACAAAAATAGAAAAAAAACAAAAAATTTTGGGGGTTCTCCATAGGTACTTAGAAGTGAAACTCAAAATTTTTGTTTTCATCAAACCCATACTTGTATCTATGGATAGGTCTCCAAAAATAATATTGAGGTTTCTAATATCATTTTTTTTCAAAACTGAATAGTATGCGCGAGAGACACCCCCCCCCCCCCCCCCCACTGTAACTTCTAAAATAAGAGAATGATAAAACTACAAAAAATATATGATGTACATTACCATGCAAAC
This sequence comes from Acrobasis repandana, assembly GCA_963576875.1. NCBI lineage: Eukaryota > Metazoa > Arthropoda > Insecta > Lepidoptera > Pyralidae > Acrobasis > Acrobasis repandana. Next base: position 13,731,155 of record OY756238.1, on the reverse strand, counting down.
TTTCACCGAAAATTGGTTTGAACGAGAGCTAGGGAGTATTTTTTTAATACGTCATAAATCGTAAACCGCAATTTACCTTTAGAACTTTTATATTATGTTACTTGCTGCTACGGAACCCTTCATGGGCGAGTCCGACTCGCACTTGGCCGCTTTTTTGGGTGTTGTGGGTGTCTGTATAAAAGCCTTAAAATTCTTATGTAAAATTTAGAGAAATAAACTGTAGTAGTTCATATAGATAGTACCCTGTGATTATAGTAATTTTTCAAATACACGCACAGTTTTGCGAGCTGTGAACTCATCTCGCCTTAAACTGTTCCAAATATAACATGCATGTCAATGGTCAGGTGACCATTGACATGCATGTTATATTTGGAGAAGAAAAAGCGGGAAAGCGCACTCCGGGTTGCCGAAGCACCGCAGCTGGAGATGGAAGACTTGCTCTAAAAATGTGTGTCTTCCTCTCCACCTTTCCTACCTACATAAATCACAACTAAATATCCTAATTCACAAGATTCATACATACACATTTCCCATTTGAATAGCAAACAACAATGTTGTCTATCTAATTATTAAACAATACACTGTTTACCGACGGTAATTGCACCGAGGAGGTGGGCCGAGCCCGAATTGCGTCTCAGCTTGTGGGGCCATGAAACTCGTTATGCGGGTGTTGATCTTATTTGAAATTTGGATTTAACTAGCAAAAGCCACTAAAATTAAGATAAAACAGTGATCTCAATAAACCAGCGAGATCTATAAACATATATTTTCAATTAACATTCAAAAATCATCCAAAATTAAGGCAGTACATATTTTTAATAAATGTGTCATTGAAGAAACGGTCATGCCTCTAACGTACATACACAATTCTACAGGCGAAATGGACGTCATGGATTAAAAATAAACGCCGATGCAGTTTAATAAATTGGTTGGTTTCCTACCGACCAGGTTTACGCGTTTAATGTAATTTTAAAATTAAATATCATGATATAGGCCCTTATAAGGAACCGGCTCTTATTGGGCGGACCTACCTCAGAGCAACCAGATGAGTTAACCTTCATGTCGATTTCTATTTAAATATTATAAAATACGTAAATAGTCTTGTCAGTTATTTTTCATACTACATAACCCGTTTTGGAAGAGGAATTTTCACAATTTCGATGATATAATAGGGTATATTCATGTTATTTTTTTAAACGATTCTATAAGCTATTATATAACCGGAAAAAAATATAACACTTACAGAATATTATTAAATAAGCTTAAAAAAATAATTAAAACTACTATTATTTTTGGACGACTATAAACGCGCCATTTTGCGCTTTTATTCTGTGACGTCACCGTGCATTGTCAATGTCATATATACACTTATATGTCAGTGTCAGTCGAGTGCAAATTACAAATTCAAAATATTATCAACAAAACAACGAAGTGTTGGATTCACAGTTTTATTTTATAAGTAATACTATCTAATTTGTGATTATAAGTGAGTGATTAAAGCTTTTAATATCAATTCATTACAAATGGAAGGGCGCACAAAATCTTATTATAAATATTGTATGGTTCCTATGTGCAAAAATAACATCGTAACTGCACCTGATAAAAAATATATTTTCTTATGCCCAAAGATGCAAATGTAAGGAAAACGTGGTGTAAGGCAATGAGAAGAGACGATGTATCGTGTTTAAGGCGAAGATATAGGCAAATGGCCTTGCAGTGTGAAATAAATTGTTAACTCGTAAATATGGTGATAATTTACATATTGCTCTACGTCATGCACTAGATAGCCCTTTAAATTATTTTGTGAACTGCCGTTAAAACTATTATTGGTGATCGGCGGAGGCAAGTTTTAAAGCTAGACGGACTAATGTAAATACTTTCAACGGTGGTTTATAAAATAATTTAAAAGGCTATCTAGTGCATGACGAAGAGTAATATGGAAATTATCTCCATATTTACGAGTTAACAATTTATTTCAAATGAGGGCGCCACTTCAAGGTCATTTGCCTATATCTTCACCTTCAGTAGTTTATACTATTGTTTTAGATAGAATGTTCAACAACTTCTCTAGCCGCATGGATGAATACAAGTCGTTCATTCCATTCCGCGTATTAGGGTTCGCTGTTTTACAAAACCGAGCTGTAATGCCAAACAGCTAGAGGTTTAGTGAATTAGCGGATTATACCATTCAACTGCGACATGTACATACCTATTGTGAACAAAAAATACATATTGTGAGCAAAATGAGTAGTGTCATCCTTTGCAAAACTACACAGTAGTATTGTAAGTACCTACTTCAATTATTTATAATTTAATAGGTAGTAGACTAGCTGCCTGCTACTATAAGCTATAAGATAATGTACTACCTACCGTAATTTATTAAACAAATGTATATTATTTAAGAAAAAAAATACCCAAAATTCTCCAAGACTTTTTTTTTCTCTAAAATTTCCCATTTTTACCCAGAATTACGAAAAAAATACCCAATCTGGTAACACTGCAAATTACAAATGACTTATTGACAGTGACAGATAGTCTTCTTCTTTTTAATTTGTGATTGACAGCACAGACTATTTAGAAAATTAAGTTTGACAGTGTTTCGTGACGTCACGTGGCGTTTCGGAAATTTGCGAGGGAATTTTAAAAATACAGCTTTTAAATAATTAATTTCTCAATGGAAACACGTTAAATTGAAAAGATATATATATGGGTATTTTTCTTTAGCAATAAAGTATACACATAATTTTTTTTGTTCGTTTCTGAATCACATGCATATTGTCTATTGGCGATATTTCTAACTCTTGGTGGAAAACTCCAATTTAAGTTTTCCTTAAAACTGCTATGTTCTTAGCCAAACCGAACCCATCATCACTCAACGTTCAAGCACATTGTAGTATCACTTTGACGTACTATAATATACTATATATATATCTTGTTCGTGGATTTGGCTGTCGTCTTGATAGACATAATATGGTGTCACACTGACGTATACACACCGAATTAAAAAACACATCTTCATCTTAGAGCGTTCCCGGTTGCAACCTTAACTGTGCCGCTTTGGAGCCCGGGGTACGCATTTCCACTTTTTCTTCTCCAAATATAATATGCATGTCAATGGTCACCCAAGGATGCCGAATGACCATGCGAAATCAAGAAGAAATATTGATTTTTTAACCGGCCACCGCCCGCCGTCAACCCGCCTTGGGAGTGCAGTTGTAGCATGGGACATTTGTGCTTAGTCGCCTCTTACGACATCCACAGGAAGAGATGAAGAGGTCTTATTCTGACTGAAAGTGACACGGCAAATTATATATACATCATCTTCTTTATCATCATCATCATAAATTCAGCCGCATAGCGCCCACTGCTGGACATAGGCCTCTCCCAAGGATTTCCAAAATTACCGATCTAGAGCGGCCTGCATCCAGCGCTTTCCAACTACCTTGGTCAGGTCGTCTGACCACCTTGTAAGGGGGTGTTCTACCTCTTCTTAATTTGAACAAACTTGCACAATACAAAAAAACATTTTTATTTATTTTTTATTAGAGATTTAAGTGCGTTTGACCTCTATCTAGCCTGATGGGAAGCTAAGATGAGGTGTTACACGCAGACTCAAAAAATGCCTATTCACTCTTGCCTTGAAAATCCCTAAATCATATGTATGGGGAAACATCGACATATTTATTGTTTATCTTCGATCATTCTCGATTTATTGCTTATCATATCATATCATGTTAATGGCGTTAAATTGCGTTACACAGGGATACAAGTGCGAGCAAAGTATCCGCGCCCGCGTATTGGAAAGCTGTCTGTTCCCGTCGACATTGTTTGCGATAATGTACAGTGATATAAGAGTTTGTTTTCTCCGATCAAAATATTGTTACGAAACTGGGGTTCGGTATTTGGAGAAAAACGCCAAACTTCGTATGAGGGATTTATTCACTACGGAACCCTAAGTTGACACGTGAAGATGGTCCAAACGTCCAAGGTCCAAGTCGCGTAGCAGCTGAGGTCCAGGTATCTCGCCAAGGTAGTCGCAGGTACTTCCACTTGTCGCACTAAGGTAGGTTTCCTTCGCTTCGAAGTAATCGCTTTGATAGCTCGTATTGAACTGCCGTGGCGCACCCAACGTTCCCTATTTATATGCGCCATCGAATAGGTCCACATTAATCTCGAATATTCTACATAGTCGACGAATGTGTTTCGAAGCATCCAGGCGCCGGGTTTGTGTGTGAGTGTAACATGGTTAAGCAACTCTAGACTTTATGACACAAGACATATGGGCCAATTTGGCTTGCACCATTCTATCGTAGTATTCGTTCCCGAATATTGTTCGGGAAGATTCTATCTCGTTCGCGACACTGCCCCCTTCTTAGAGGCGCTCGTCCCGAGCGTCACTATTGCTGCCATGGTAACGTACCAGACGTAGACCGTCTGGCACGTTACCATGGCACCACTTTAAGTGCTCCTCTTGGTTGACGTTGGATCCGATAGGTCACGTCGTTCATTCGCGTGATGATCTTATATGGACCTTCCCATCTTGTTTGTAATTTCGGTGACTTTCCTTTCCGGCGAATCGGGTTATGAAGCCAAACTAATGCTCCTTCTTCAAAGCCACTTGTGTTCGCTCTTCGGTCATATCTAGTTTTCATGTTTTCGCTTGCCTGCAACCCGTTTTCGCGAACTAATTCGTACACGTCACTCATTCGCTTTCGAAGATCAGATACGTAGTCTGGCACAGGATGTGGATCTTCTGGTGGCCTTCCTGTCAGTAGATCTACAGGTAATCTAAGTTCTCTACCGAAATTCACCTGAGCTGGGGTTAGCTTCGTGCTTTCGTGTTCCGATGTCCTATAAGCCAGGAGGAAAAGCGGTATGTACTTGTCCCAGTCTTTCTGATGTTTGTCAACCAGTTTCGCTAAATGTCTCTCCAGCGTCTGGTTAAATCTCTCCACCATGCCATCAGACTGAGGGTGATATGGGGTGGTCCTAGTTTTATGCAATCCCAAGAGTTTGCAAACTTCCTGAAAAATTTGGGATTCGAAGTTCCTTCCCTGATCTGAGTGTATTTCTAGTGGCACACCGAAGCGACAGATTACTTCTTCAACCAACTTGGAGGCTACTGTTGTAGCTTCTTGGTTAGGTATAGCAAATACTTCTGGCCACTTGCTGAAATAGTCCATGACGACCATGAAGTATTTATTTCCTGATTCAGTTACAGGGAACGGTCCGGCAACGTCAACTGCAATTCTCTCCCAGGGCGCACCAACATTGTAAAGTTGTAGACCACCGCGAGTTCTTGTTGATGGGCCTTTCACGGCTGCGCAAGTTGTACATTTGCGGCACCAATCTTGCACATCTTCCCGACAATTCAACCAGTAAAACCGTTCTCGAATTTTTGTTAACGTTCTCTTGACGCCAAGATGTCCACCTGTTACACCATCATGTATTTCACGGAGAACGTCTTTCACCTTATCCCTGGGAACAACAACCTGTAGGTGAAACTCTTTGCCGTTCGGTTTTTCCCATTTACGGTAAAGTATTCCATTCTGCAGGATGAAACTGTCCCATATAGCCCAATAAGCTTTAGTGATGGGACTCGTAGGCGCAACCTCTGCCCATCTCGGCTTATCCGCACCACGTTCTTTCCATGCGATAATGAGCCTTATATCTTCATCATCCTCTTGAGCTTCTCTGAAGTTCTCATCGTCCCATTGTCCTGTAGGGATCGTCCTTGTGATCTTAACCGTAAGCTCCTTTGTCTCTTGTTTAGCACAATGCTTACAATCTTTCGGGCACGGTCTTCTTGAGAGTGCATCAGCATTTCCATGGGCCTTACCACTACGGTGTTCAGTGACAAAGTCGAATTCTTGAAGTTGTTCAATCCAACGTGCAACTTGGCCTTCTGGATTTTTAAATTGTAACAGCCACTTCAAAGCAGCATGGTCTGTGCGAAGTGTAAACTGTCTACCAATAAGATATTTGTTGAAATGTTGCAGCGTCTTCACAACAGCCAAGAGTTCTCTTCTTGTTACACAATAATTTCTTTCAGGCCTTGACAAAAATTTACTAAAGTATGCAATTACTATTTCGTTGTCACCTTGCTTTTGAGATAGTACCCCTCCGATCGCTGTGTTGCTAGCATCTGTGTCAACGATGAACTGGCCACTAGTCTGCGGGTATCCCAAGATTGGAGTCTTGCAAAGGCATTCTTTGAGTTTAAAAAATGCATTCTCACAGGTAACGTCCCATTTGAAAGGCTGTTTGTCTTCTGTAAGACGATGCAAAGGTTTAGCGATTTCAGAAAATCCCTTTACAAATCGCCTGTAATATGAGCAAAGTCCCATAAATGCTCGCACCTCTGTCTTGTCTTTGGGGGTAGGCCAGTTTTTCACTGCTTCAACTTTATCAGGATCAGTTTGGATGCCCTCACTGGTGATAACATGCCCAAGGTAATTCACTTTGTTTCTGAATAGAGTGCATTTCTTTGGATTCAGTTTTAAGTTGGCACCCCGTATTTTCATAAAGACTTGCTCCAGATTCCGCAGATGATCTTCAAAATCTCGACCCATGATGATTACGTCGTCCAGATAAACTAGACAAGCGTCTCCTACTAATCCTGCTAGTACACACTCCATAAGTCGTTCAAAAGTAGCGGGTGCGTTGCATAATCCAAAAGGCATAACATTGAACTGCCATAACCCTTTTCCTGTCGAAAACGCTGTCTTTTCTTTGTCTTTTGAATGAATTTCCACCTGCCAGTAACCAGATTTCAAGTCTAGGGTGGAAAACCATTGCATTCCACTAAGGGTATCCAAGGTGTCATCAATTCTTGGTAATGGGTAGCTATCCTTCTTTGTGACGTCGTTCAGTCGTCTATAGTCGACACAAAACCGTGTGCTGCCATCTTTCTTCTTAACTAAAACAACCGGGGAGCACCATGGACTTGCAGATGGTTCAATGATCTTATTTCTTTTCATGTCCTCCAGCAGATCTTGCACTTCATTTTCCTTAGCATATGGAATTCTTCTTGCTCGCTGACGTATAGGTCTTTCGCTTCCAGTATCGATTCTGTGCTGAACTAGCGAAGTTCTTCCTAGATCACCTTCTTTGGAAGAGAAAATATCAGCAAAATTCAGCAGCAACTTCTTTGCTTTCAAGCTCTGCGAGTAAGTAAGGTTGCTGTTACAATCTTTTAGAAGTTCGGCAATAATAGAACCACTTGTGTTTTTAGATGCGTCTGAGCTTGGTGTTGATTGACACTTTTTCATCCAGACAACTTCCTCACATTTTCCAACAACATCTCCTTCATTCAGAATGATTTCGTGGTCCTCTATGTTAACTATCCTAACGACTGCTGTATCCTTTCCACTGACTAATGTCCTTGCTGTCAGGAATCTGCGATTCATTGTCTTGTTCGTTATATCTTCGATAAGAACGCATCTAGTTGGCTTGCGTGTTTTAGTTGATGGCAGTTTTACCATTATTTGCGCTTGTGTTCGACCAGGTATGACGATTTTATTTAGACAAGTTACTTTTCCGGTAGTGGCTCCAAGGATGAACATTTCTTCGTTACCACACTTAAAAACTCCATTAGTGACATCGATTTTACAATTATATTTCTTCATGAAATCTAAGCCCAATATGCATTCATCCATAATCTCAGCCACAATGACATCATGGGTGTATGGTGACTCTCCCACATATATCGTCACCTTCATTTCTCCTAGGACAGGTATTGGCTGGCCAGAGGCAGAGAGAAGCCGACAGTTGAGGTTCTTTCGTTTCATCGCAGCCTTTACCAGGTGCGGGCTGATTATTGTTCTGGAGGCTCCTGTGTCTATGGTCAATTTGCAGTCTGTCCTATTCACTTTGCCGCATATCGCCAAACTGCTCCTATTGCTCACTTGTGAGATGACAATTGCTGGGGCTTCCTCTGCGCCAGCCAGTACCCGCCCCTTAGTCCTGGCTGTTACTCGTTTCCCTGATTTTTCGCAGGAAAGGAGGACTCCTGCCCTTTTTGTTATTTCATCAAGCTCTTCTCGTAACTTGGTTAATTCATGCTTTTCTGGACAGGAGAGTCGCAAATGTCCTTTTTCACCACATCTGTAGCAAATAGGTGCTGAGCTACTGGTCTTCTTTGGCAGGTTCTTGATTGCCTTTACCTCTTCTGTGACTTCTCGCAACTTATGTACGCGCATGTCCTGTCTTAAAGCTTCGTACTCTAGAGCATGTGCCAAGGCATCTTTAAGTGAGGCATGATGATGGATTCCCACTGCAGCCCTTACCTCCGCATCTCTTATTCCAGCAATAAAAGCTTGAAGAATATTGGTGTCTACCATTTTAGAGTCAGCAGAAGAGAAGGCTTTGCGCACTAGTTTTTCTATTTCCAGTGCCCACTGTTGAAGTCCTTCTCCTGGGCGCTGCACTCTGTCACGTAGCTGGGCTCGAAAGGCGTGTTCGAGATGACGTTCTCCATACCTGGCTTCCAGTGCCTCCATTAATTGTTTAAAGGTGCTGCCAGAGCTAGGCAGTGCCTCCAGGACCGATAGGGCTGAGCCTTTCAAAGCAATTGTAAGGGCTGTATGGCTCTGTTCATCGGTCCAGCCGCTTGCACTAGCGACGGTCTGGAATTGCTGTTTGTATGCGGCCCAGGATGTTGTACCGTCATAAGATGGCACTTTCACTTTTAGTCCCTTATTTTCACCTCCGGATGCGCTTGGAACTCCCACTGTTTCGAGACGCAATACTTTCTTCTGTAGTCCAGAGAAATTAGTCTCCAAATCCGATACTTTGGTTTCCACAACGTCTACATCCTGACGGATCCGCTCCACTGATTTGTTTAGCTTGCTGACTGCCCCAAAAACTATTTGCTGGTCCTCACTCAAGCGTGCAAATCGTAAATTTTGTGCCTCTTCTATACGTTGAAATCGTGCATCTTGTTTTTCTTCTATGCGTTGAAGTCGAGTATTTTGTGCCTCTTCTATACTTTGAAGTCGTTTTGTACTTGCATTTTGTGCCTCGTCTATACTTTGAAGTCGTTTTGTAGTTGCATTTTGATTTTCACTTATGCCTTGTAACATCTGCATTAAGGTGTTTAAATCCACTGATGCCTCTAATGTACGTGGTACTGTTTGGTGGGCGTGGCCAGTAGGCGTGGTCTGGCCAAAGTGGGCGGGGCCAGTGGGCGGAGCTTGAGGTCTGGTGGGCGTGGCTTGAGGTCCGATGGGCGTGGCTTGACGTCCAGTGGGCGTGGCTTGAGGCCCGGTAGGCGTGGCTTGAGGTCCAGTGGGCGGGGCCTGATGATCGGTGGGCGTGGCTTGACATCCGGTGGGCGTGGCTTGTGGCCCGGTGGGCGGGGCCTGATGATCGGTGGGCGTGGCCTCAGGGTCAGTGGGCGTGGCTTGAGGTTCAGTAGGCGTGGCCTGAGCCACGCCCCCTTGAGCCTCCATGGCACGCTGGGCCCTGGTCCTGACACCTTCCCTGGTGGTATCCTCTTCTTCCCTCGGGAAAACTGGCATCTCCAAATCCACTTCCGACACCAAATGTTACGAAACTGGGGTTCGGTATTTGGAGAAAAACGCCAAACTTCGTATGAGGGATTTATTCACTACGGAACCCTAAGTTGACACGTGAAGATGGTCCAAACGTCCAAGGTCCAAGTCGCGTAGCAGCTGAGGTCCAGGTATCTCGCCAAGGTAGTCGCAGGTACTTCCACTTGTCGCACTAAGGTAGGTTTCCTTCGCTTCGAAGTAATCGCTTTGATAGCTCGTATTGAACTGCCGTGGCGCACCCAACGTTCCCTATTTATATGCGCCATCGAATAGGTCCACATTAATCTCGAATATTCTACATAGTCGACGAATGTGTTTCGAAGCATCCAGGCGCCGGGTTTGTGTGTGAGTGTAACATGGTTAAGCAACTCTAGACTTTATGACACAAGACATATGGGCCAATTTGGCTTGCACCATTCTATCGTAGTATTCGTTCCCGAATATTGTTCGGGAAGATTCTATCTCGTTCGCGACAATATGTTATTCAAATATTTTCTTTATTATTTCTTATTTTTTGTAAAGGTGTTTATGTAAAAACATCTACAAACATATATATCACATACAGTTTAATTTGGCACCCCCTACCTAGCTACCTAGCTACCTAGATACCTATTGAAATCTTGGAATCAGAATCACTAATAGAACACAAAACCGTAAGAAAAAAAGACTTTGGCTGTGATTTAACCACCGGACTTACGTTAATCCTCCATAGAAATTCTAGCCTCGTTGGTCAGATGACCTGACTGACTGACCTTCCACCAGAAACTGTAGACCGCTTTCCATTGGTCATATTGGAAATCATAGGGAAACAGGCGTGATAATATGTACGCATATTGGAAATACGTGACTGCCTCCGTGGTCCAGTGGTCAAGGCGTTTGCCTTGTGATCCGGAGGTCGTGGGTTTGAAATTCCACTAGCAAGCATACTTTATGAAAAGTCTAGTTAAAGAAAGATGATTCCGTTCTTGGGAAGGCACGTAAGCTCTGGGTCCCGAACGCCATCTAGCGTTTATTCCTAGGATGGGGTCTGGTCTACTCTTCGGGTTGCGAAGGTCAGACGGCAGTAGCTCTGTGTAAAAACCAGTAACCTTGTCAAATCACCTAGGTTAGGTAGCGTACCCCGGGCTCTGAGGCGTTACCGCTGAGGATGCTACCAGGAATACGCTCGGATGATGATGATTGGAAATCTATGACAAAGACCTATATCCAGTGTTCCTGTATCTGAAATGACTCATAAATAATAAAATTTGTCCGCAGGTATGGCAGCCCCCACCACTCCCGGTCACAATCTGTCAAGGCGGCGAGATCCCGGACTGGAGAGCGGCAACTCCTGGGCCTGCCACAGCAGAGAGCCAGGGTCGCATCTATGCCCAATACTGGCGTGGAGGAAGAGTATTACAGGCTCAGGCACTTCAGCATCACAGGTGAGATCAACCCTTTAACCCTTTCACCGCGAGACGTTATATATATATTTACTTGTAAGTTGTGCTCCCAGCGCGAGGTATAGTGGACATCCAGTGTACGGTGGGATAAATACGACACTCGCGAAATGGGCCCAAAAATGTTTGTCGGATTATTCCGACATTCGCGGTTAAAGGGTCAAAGTGGAAGTTCATCATCATTAGGTCTCTTTTAGTCTCCACTGCAGGAACACGACCCCCTCCTGTTCTACCAGAGTCATACTTGGCCAGAGTCAAAGGATTTGGCCTACAGTCTAGGCGCTGGCCAGACGGGTTGAAGAGGTCTCATTAATGTTTATAACCTACGTCTTCCACGGGAAGATTTGGAGTGGTCTACTCTGCTGGGAATCACACGATTCTAGTCATGCCAGACAAACTTGAGAGACTAATAGTGAGATGTTTATGGCAGGTGTCAACACTGGTGGTCTTGACTTGACCACTTAGGGTTGGATCTCATGTATCAGCACAGAACAGCACTTTCCTATGCTGCTATCCTTTTCTGACGCTCAGAACAGTAATTTGCTAGAGCGAGAGAGAGCGACGGAACGCTGAAGCACGGCCGGTGCTGAAGCGTTCCGTCGCTTCCTTTCGCTCTAGCAAATGACGCTTCTAAGCGACAGAAAAGGATAGCAGCATATGAAAGTGCTGTCCCGTGCTGATAGATGAGATCCAACCCTTACACACCCGAAAATAAAACAGTAAATGGCATTATTCTGATTTATGCATTGATATAGAATGTATAGACCAGCTATCTATATCTATAGCATTGCCCCCTGTTCTATATTTGAATATACGGCGGCGGCGTGAATTTTTCCATACGTATTTAATTTCGAAACAATGAAAGTGGTTACTTAGCGATGAAAAGTTATTTCTTTACATTTGGCCGTGTTCCTTGATCATTTTTACTGTACACACACTAAGGCAATTTTAATTATGTTTAGCATGTTTTCGTATGGTTTTCGCTTATATTTATTATATTATATTGTCGAAAGCACTACGCCTAGAGCTAGCAAGCGACTGATTGAAGTTTATGGAGATAGCTACAATAGAACAAGACAAAACAGTGATATATGGTATCTCCTCTAGTTTTACATAATAGCTCTTTGTTTTTATGCTCTTTTCTTCTCCAGGTAAAGGCGTGGTGAATCGAGGGGACTCACTGCGGTCTCGACGCTCGCGGTCTAACACATCAGTGGCGTCCAGTGCATCCAGTACAGAAGCTGTTACAAGAGCTTCTGCGCCGTGTTCACTAGCCTCTTCAAGGTATTTACCTTCCCTATTTTATCTGTTTAGCCGCATAACTTCTACTGCTGGACATAGGCGTCCTATTCAAGAAACTTTTTGCCTCATCGGCCATGTGTCCCGTCCACTGCCACTTCAACGAGCTACCTTCCCTCTTTATCACTTCGTTTACCAGATTATTTTAATCTGGCTTAAAGGTCTTAGTTACTTCCTGCGGCGCTACAACCCTTTGTGGTCTTGGCCTCCTCTACGGTCTTCCATCTCGCTCTCATCGCTCTGTTACTGGCCTCCCTTCTCCAAAATGTTTTCCTGCCTATACTCCTTAGATCTTCGTCTATGAAATCCTTCCAGCGCTTTCTAAATCTTCCTCTGGGTCTTTTCTGTTGCGGGGTCCACTTGGGTTGCAATTTTCCTTTAAAGTTTAAAGAAACCTTATGACATGACGTCATATTTCTAAATGTGCATCCTCTTTCTGTCATTTGACAGTTTCATTCGGTGAAAATTTCAGTGTCTAGCTATTACGGTTCAAGAGATAGAGCCCTGTGACAGACGGACAGACAGACGGACAGACAGCGGAGTCTCAGTAATAGGGTCACGTTTGCACCCTTTGGGTACGGAACCCTAAAAATTGAGTCAAGTACCGAATTGTCCGTTCATTCACATTCTATTCTCGTTGAAAAGTTCTAAGACTATATTTTCCAATTTGTTTATTTGGCAGGGACTCCTCAGCCGGACTCAGCGCGTACAGGGTGCTGGTGTTGGGCGCTCCAGGCGTGGGCAAGTCCAGCTTAGTTGGCCAGTTCATGACCTCCGAATACCTACACGCTTATGATACTAGTATAGGTAAGAGCATATACGAATAATACAAGAGACCTGACAGTCGTCATACTTTGAAGCGTTATTCGATTTTTAGTTTAAACGTTGTAGCTAGATGGAGCTACTAGTTCGAAAGAAGGTAGTTCTAGGGTCGCCTCTATTTGTCTACCGCTATTATTTCGTTTATCTATTGATGATTTCTTTCAAAATGATATGAGAGGAAAGAAAACACTTGAATGTGCCAGCTGCTTCTCTTCCCGCACAGGGCGAGGGAATAGGCGAAAATACGAATCATATTAATGGGCGACGCGACGCGGCTTGCAACCAATAAGTTTTTGATTCATTTTTCTAACTTGATGATATATTTTTTAATTGGCAGTATGGCTTCCGGTCTAGAATAGGACTACCCCATCTCTCTTCCTACATAAGTCGTATGAGACGACTAAAGGACTAAGCACAAATATCTCGTGCTACAACTGCATTCCCAAGGCCTGACGACGGGCCACTTTTTCCACCTTCTCACTCATCATTATAGTTACGCTAAAAGTAGCCTTTATGTCTTGCGGCCCCATGCTATTCCTGCTTCATCATCATCAGGTCTTTTTTATTCTCCACTGCAGGAGCACGACACTCTCTGTACTAGGTACCAGAGACATATATTAGCCAGAGCAGTAAGAGATTTGGCCTACATTCTCACTCTGGCCTGATGTTTATAAGCTTTGTTTATCTTCTGTTTCCTAAGTCGCCTTCTACAGCATCCACGGATTAACTTGGAGTGGTCCTATTTTACTCTGCCGGGAACCACACGGCTCTGCCTGCTTAGAGCCGCTATTTTCTATTCTCGCAGACCAGCATTGCAGAAAAATAATTCAAAATCTTGTAAGTAAATTTTGTTTACAAAGTTGTACCATTGATTGTTGGATGTTTGTTGACAAACAGTCGTTAATTATTCAGTCGTTGCGAGGTGACGATTGATCTCCTTGTAGGTACCGACCTGACGCGCAATACTGCTCGGAAATACTTTATGACCTTTGCTTGTGACGGGAATAATCTACAATATGTTCTGCGTCGTTTCCATTTTCAACACAAATAAAGTATTTCTGGATAGCAAAATTTTAATGAAAGAAGGGCAATCAGCCTCCATTAATACGTCACACGTTGGGGGGGGGGGGGGGGGAGCTCACAAATGTGACCAGCTTTGTCATGGACGGAAAGGTCACAAATCATGAAAATTAATCGTGTGAAGTAATTTAAGGATGACCCTGTAATATAATTAAGTATTAAAGTAACCCAAGTAGTACCAACTATGTACCAATACTAAAATATTTTAATTACATTTAGCTATAAGTTCTTTTTATATACTGTAATTGGTAAAAACCGTTGTATTTAGTTTTTACAATAAATAAACAAATATAGATTAACCAAGATGTTCTGTACTTTTGAATTATATGTATGTATGTTTATCTTTTTTTTTTCAATTATAGTATTCATAACACCTTCATGGATATCATTGAGAATATAGACCCCTAATGACAGACAGAGCACTTTAAGTAGGTCTTGCGGCTCTAAGCAGACAGAGCTTAGACCACAGCCACAAGACTCAAATGGCACTTTCACCATGATGGTGGGTGAGAAAGAAATCAAAATAATGATTGGATTGCTAGCCGCATAGCATATTACATTACCATAATTTGCATTTATTGCATTTCGTAAAGTTCTAACTACTAAAGGTCACTGTCTTATAACAGCACACTATGAACCCTGTCGAGTATCGCAAATTGCTTTTACTGTCTTCTTGGGAAGAGAAGCAGCTGATACATTTTAAGTTTTTTCTTTTCTCCCAACCAACATAGAAGAGTAATCCTACAAACGTCCAATAATAAGATCATCTAGATATAAGTCATATCTAAATCCTTTAATATCCAATAGAATCTCATTGAGGATAATCGTGCACTGATTGAATTTAACGCACCGTTAACCGTTCCAGATTACGACAGCAGTTCTAGTAACTACGCACTTGTGCTAAATTTTGTGACAGGATTTGTCGATAATACCTGATAGCCATTTTCCTAATAGCTATTCATGTTTTGGAGATGCGAGTTATGAGCATTTATGGAGTAATCAATTCATTTCTTATTTACTGACCTGGCTAACAACCTGTTTTTTTTTAAGATGACGAGTCTGGTGAGCGGTCAGTGTGCGTGCTGCTGGCTGGCGAAGAGTCGGAGATCACATTCCTGGACGCACCACCAGACCACCTCATTGTAAGTTCTCTAAGTCTGTAGATAAACAAAATCTGCAGTATTCTTTTACTTTTATATTTACTTAATGATTAGGTTTATGATGTCTTCTTCATAATCGTTTCTCAAGTCTGACGGTCGTGACTATCGGGAGCAGCTCTCTACACAATTGTGTTCCACACTGCACGGTCTTGCACCAGGTGTATGGCCCTTTCAGTGTTCTATCCTAGGATTGGTTCTGGTCTACTGTCTGACTTCCGCAACCCAAAGGTTGCGGAAGTCAGACGGCAGTTGCTCTAAAATGTAAAACCAGTAACCTCGTCAAATTACCTAGGTTAGGTAGCGTACCCCGGGCTCCGAAGCATACCGCTGAGGATGCAACCGGGAATACGCTCGGATGATGATGATGTGTTTGTGTGACTACACACCCTACTGACAATATCAGTCCGTCTGTGACCGGTTTTCCTTTACCTCTGTGCTCTGGGATATGGACCAACAATATTGTCTTTTCGAGACTATAAGACCTTAAATAAGAATATACCAAATAATTATCGTTATGCGAAACAGAGTTACTTTCATGATGGGCTCAGGCCTACCAGAGATGCTAACTTTCCCCAAGGAACATGTATCGAATATTGAAAAATAATGTTTGACCTCCAATACAAGTTGGCCGACCTGCTGATCCGAATTTCAGTGGTAAGCAAAGAATGTATTTCGATATACATATGTTCTAGAAGAAAGATGGTTAGTATCCCTGGCACAGAATACAGTAAGAGGAAACGGAACGGAATCTCCTAAGGTACGCGCAATATGCGTCCCCGTTTCCGTTCTGTTTACACTTACTGTATTTTGTGTCCCTGGTAAGCCTAAGCCCTTTATGAAGGTAACTCTGCTACCCTTAAAATAGCTTCAGTAGTTTTCGTTAGATGTTATACAAGGTTATTTTTAATATTTTAAGGTGTGATTTACTCCATAATTACAAACAATTTTTCCAAATAAATGTATATCAAAACACGAAAAAAAAATTTTTGCTTGCCATGCGAATTAAAGTAGTCACTACATCTACTCGTAGTTACTTTAGAAAATGTGAAAAAAAATCGTATTTAGATATACATTTGCTAAGAAAAGTTGTTCAAAATGATGGACTGACACCATTTGTCTTCACAGTCTGAAGGCTGCGCGCACGGCTACTGTGTGGTCTACTCCACGGCAGACCGGGCCAGCTTTGCGGAGGCCGAGAGGAGGTTGCAGGCTCTCTGGGCTGCCGGGCATACGGCGCGGCGGGCGGTCATACTGGTGGGGAATAAAGCTGATCTTGCGAGGTCGAGGGTCGTCAATACTGATGGTAAGTCAAAATCATTTATTATATCTTTGGACATTTTTATGACTGGATAATTGTCAATGTTGTATTTTATCATCATCATAGTTGTTGACGTCAGATCATTACTTACAGCTAAGTTTCGCGCCGCTTCCGAAGTAAAAGCTGATCGAGAGAATGGGTGAAAATGCGAACCATTTTTTGCGAATTTTGAGTCCTTTTTACACCTTTTCGCAAACCATCGCGCTAAAAATGGCCTTTGAGTCTTGCGCCCTTTCCTCTATCTGCTTAGAGCTGTACAACCCAAAATGCTATGTCCGCCCCATGAATGATAAAGACGTGATAGTAGATGTACGTATCACGACTGCCTTGTAATCCGGAGGTCGCGGCTTCAAGTCCCACTGGGAAGCATACTTTGTGAAAAGTTGTTTCCAGTTTGGTTAGGATATTGCAGGCTTGAATCACCTGATTAACTGAAGAAGAATTCCGTGCTTTGGAAGGCACGCATAGCTGTGGGTCCCGAACGCCTTCTAGCGTTTGTTTAAACCAATCCTAGGATTGGTGCTGGTCTACCCTTCGGGTTGCGGAGGACAGACGGCAGTTACTTCGTGTAAACCAGTAACCTCGTCAAATCAGTAGCAGACCCCGGGCTCTGAAACGTTACTGCTGAGGATGCAACCGGGGATACGTAAGGATGATAAGTGTATGTGTATGAACGTACTTTTTTACAACATTTTTCGTAACGGCAGGTCTGTTCCATCAGAAGTTTAAAATGCCCATTTGGCAACATTCTGCACTAATTGGGGTTGCAATAATTGCTACATGAATTCGCGGAGTTTCGGCAACCCATTTTAATTAAAACCGTTTGGTACGCTGAATTTATAGATTTTGGCTTTGTTAATGCTATGTTCCAATTAAAATAATTAACTTGATACGAGTATTTATCACATTTGTGCGCTGACTTTTTAGACAAAGCCGATTTTTTAACGACTAAAAAAAAGGAAGAGGTTCTTCTTAATTCGTTGGAATCTTTTATGTTTTTTTTCATGTTAAGGAAGCCGGTTAGCGACCAGTTAGCTGAGTTACTCGCTTCAGATGAGTAAAATATTGTGATAAATGATCTTAAAATTATAAAATTATATACTTTTACTATGTTCATTAGTTACTAGATATTTGCTGTACCCGAAAAGGTTAATAAGATGGACTGTAATTATAAATATAAGACCTCTTGTAAAATTCTTGATTGATTGAGATTTGATTTGATTTGAAAAAAAAAATGTTACCTACACGCGACATTTAATATGTTAGTGTTAATTAGTCCCAGGTATAGTGTGTAAATCCATATTAAATAATCATTTGAGAAACGCGTATAATTTATTGTTTATTTGTGTTATCTCCAGAAATAGTATTTTCTTGATTTTAAGACACTAAGTCCGTCAAGTGGTCGCCAACCGAAGGGTGGTCGCTAACCGGCTAAGCGACCCTATGTTTCCCGATTACTTGAAGACACATGAATCGTACTTGTCAAGTGGTCCCATAGGTATTTTATCAAAATTGGTTGTGTAGTTTGCTCAAGTATTTCTTTGTCAGCCTGAACTTATACAGGGTACAACTTATAAAATTTTTCTCCCTCCCATACAAAATCCGTTTGGCTGAGCGCTGATTTGTATGGGACGACAAAAAAATATTATCGATTTTTATTAACTTTTTTTATAATAAGTTGTTCAGTATCATGGACTGAACTTGCTCCAAAAATTTAGCAGGTGGATAAAAAGTCACCCTGTATAACGTCTAACAAAATATACTGAAACTTTTTTAAGGGTGAGATTGGTCCATGATTGATGATTCTGAACCACTTTCCGCTTAAAACATATATCGAAATATGAAAAATATTTTTGCTTCCCATCATACTAACTCGGATCAGCTGGTCGGTCAACTTGTTTGTTTGTTTGTTTGTTTGTTTTATATCTTTATTGTACAAGAAATAGTTACAGTTAAATAGTTAAGTAATAATAGACCAAAATATTTTGTACAATGGTGGACTTATCCCATAGTGGAATCTCTTCCAGTCAACCAAATCAGCGAAAGAATACAATCAATGGACTTGTATGTGTACATTATGTTTTGGTGCAATAAAGATCTTAACTAACTATGGGAGGCCAAAAATTATTTTTCATATTCCAATATACAATGTGTAACAAAAAGGGGGTATCAAAAAGGAAGGGGTATCAATCAAAAGGGAGTCAACGTACTAACCAATATGACATTTGGGCACGGTAGGTATTTAATTATGTATGGGGCTGCAGATTTTTTTTCGCGATTTCAGGGATGGTCCCATAGTCAAAGTTGTTCACATTGGTTACGTTAACTCCCTTTCGTGTCGATACTCCCTTTTTGTTACACGTTGTTGAAAGTTGTTCAGTATGGACTGAAAACACCTTTTATATAGGTACCTAGTTTCAGTACATTTTGTTACATCCTGTATGTACACTCCAACTTCACGGAAGAATCATTTCTGTGAAAATCTCTGTAAACAGTAGCTACCAGAAATTAAAGACAAATTAATTTCTTTAATTCTCAATATATTATTCTCTTTGTTCTAAATAAATGAGTTTCTTTGATAAATTACGCGTTTTCGCCTGTTATTGGACGGCTGAAGAAAATTAATTTCATTTATTTTTTCACGCCTCCAGGCTTCAAACTTTTGTTGACAATTTATTCAATTATTTTTAATTTCGTTTGAAAACTCTGAAAAGCAATTTTGTTAAAATTATATCTTTTAAAGAAGTTTTTAATCACATTTTACATCTTTAAAAATTAACCCCTGACAAAATAGAGGGGTGTTAGTTAAGTTTGACATATCTATGTGTTTATGTATCCGTGTGTCTGTCTATGTCATCGTAACTCTTAAACAAATGGACTGATTTCAATGCGTTTTTTTTAATTAAAAGCCTTGTCTGTCGAGATGGTTTCTAGCTATGTTTGATGAAAATCAGTTCAGCCATTTAAAAGTTATGGTGGGGGATGAACCCTATCGGCCAAGGCATCCAATTAGATGGAATCGCCTA
This sequence comes from Acrobasis repandana, assembly GCA_963576875.1. Lineage (NCBI taxonomy): Eukaryota > Metazoa > Arthropoda > Insecta > Lepidoptera > Pyralidae > Acrobasis > Acrobasis repandana. The sequence continues at coordinate 13,711,457 of OY756238.1, read as the reverse complement.
GACGTCCAATTAAATGGCTAAATTAACTCGATGGTTCGACATATAAACCAGCAACGAATATAAAATTGGATTTAAACACACGAATCCTTTAAATTATTCCACGGCATCCAACCGCCCGGAATAATCGAGTTGCAGTCATGCGGAAATCGGCTTTGAGGTCGTATCGTCCGCATACGGATTGAACGAGATATTTGATGACCAACCTTTATGAATAACACAAAATTCTTTGTATTTTCAATGTGTTTGCGCCAATAGGTCACTTTCCCTTTAGTCAGAGCGAGAAGAACCTTAACCAATGAAGATTTGTATGAGAATCATATCCCAACTATTATTATAAATGCGAAAGTAAGTTTTTTTATTTGTTTGTTTGTTAATATTATTAATGCGAAAGTTTGTTTGATCTCTTCCAGACAACCTGCGATAGATTGAGAGGATATTAACTCAGTTAAAATGGTTTATTTTAAGTTTGTATGGAAATATGGTTTCTGGATGTTTGTTCTTCTTTCACGCCAAAACGGCTGAACGGATTGAATTTGGCATGTGGAAAGCTTATTATCTGGATGACCACAAATAATACTTTTTATTCCCTGAAAAAAGGGGGGTTCCAGTGGGATTGTCAAAAATTTAACCACGCGGGCATTAGCTAGTATACAATATAAAAGATTTTTATGACTCAAGGCCTCTTCCAATGTCTGTCAGTTTATTTATTTATTTAACTTTATACTCAAATACAAGTGTAATGGCGGACTTAAAGCCTAAGGCCTTATCTACCAGTCAACCAACCGGGTGATGTCGAGAAAGACACGGGTAGTGCAAAAACTCAAAAAGAAATGATGAAAAATGAACCAGGTATACGTCAGTTGACGTCTTTGGAGAAAATGCTGCAGTACGTTTGTTGCCGCTTCTTTTGCACTTGCGCCTAGGAAGCGGCATTAAGCTGAAGTTACGATTTGACGTCAACATTTGTGCAAAACAAAACAAAGTGACTGAGATATTATAAATTACTTAATATCCTATGTTAAAGATATTTTGAATTGAATTGTATTGGTAAGTTTAGTAAAATTACCATTTATATTTCAAAATACAAGCAAATGAATACCTTTGGGACTTAATAGTGAGATTGCCTTTTAAATTTTACAAGGCAAGAATACTTTCGTATTTATAATACTTACACTCCTCTTTATCTTAGCGCGTTCCCGGTTCCATCGTCAGCTGTGCTGCTTAGGAGCCCGGGGTGCGCTTTCCCGCTTTTTTTTTCTCCAAATATAATATGCATCTCAATGTTTCCTTCAGGATGCCTAAGACCATTCGAAATCGAGAAGAAATGATTGGAACAGTTTAAACGATTTGGCTATAGTTACATGCCTGACGTCAACCCTCTTTGGGAATGCAATTTTCAAACTGTTTTCAGAAAAATATTTCTTTTCAGTATTATTTTGTAGTTTCGTATAAAATATTATTCAAAAGTTGTAAGCCGTGTGGTTCCCGGCAGAGTAGAATAAGACCACTCCAAGTATTTTCGTGGATGTCGTAGAAGGCGACTTAGGAAACGCAAGCTAAACAAAGCTTATAAACTCTCTCCAACCCGTCTGGCCAGCGTGGAGAGTGTAGGCCAAATCCTCTGACTGCTCTGGCTAATATATAGCTCTGACAGTACAGAGAGGGTCGTGCTCCAGCAGTGAAGACTAAAAAAGACCTGAGCATGATGATTATTGTTCATAAACAAACACAATTAAATACCCTATTAGTAATATTGCGTTTGAAATTACAGAAGGCAAGACCCTTGCGACTTCGTACGAGTGCAAGTTCATCGAGACATCAGTGGGCATCAACCACAATGTGGACGAGCTGCTGGTGGGCCTCCTCACGCAGATCAGGCTCAAGCAGCAACACGCCGAGAGAGTCAGGTGAGGCACAGCACTCCTAGGAAGTTGGTGTCCTTGGGATTTGTCTTCCTTGGGAGTTGGCTTCCTTGGAAGTTGGTATCATTCGAATCCTTACATCATCCTGAGTGACATACGCTGTGATAACGTTTTGGAAATTTTCTAGCAGTCGTGGTTTTGTAGGGTTCTGTACCTGAAAAGGTAAAAACGGAACCCTTATAGGATTACTCACTTGTATGTTCGTCCGTAGTTCGTCCTCTGTGATAGCCAATTTGCTACGAAAATACAGGACAAATTAAAAAAAAAAAGGCAAATAGTTTATTAAGTAGCTATAGATTTCATCTTGAAGTACGAAACCTGCTTCACGCGAATTTAACTCGCAATTAATTGGTTATTCATACATCCGTAGAAATTGACTAGGCACCTCGCTCTAATGGAAAAACATTCCTTGCAAGTGCGAAGTTGATTTCTGCGGGTTATAATTCTTATTTAGTAATAATAATATAAAATGTATATTTTAGTACAATTACAATGTTTTTCCATCAGAGCGAGGTGCCCAGTTAACTTTTGCGGATTGTACCAGGTTGTACCTCAGGGGTAGCAGAGACTAATGGACCTCCACTACGTGACAGACCTCTTTCACTTCATCTACACTAATCGCCCTCTTCATGCATGCCCACCGATCACGGGTACTTCTGACCTCTCCTTTTTAAGAATATCTGCAATCTGGTTGAGTACATTCGTCGAGGGCGATCCTAACCCACTCTTCCACTCCCATTTGCTTCTAAAACCTTTATACCTCCGTATGAACGGATCGGAAATCTTGGTTTGGGCATGTAGTAAGGATGGATGACTATTCTTTCTTCATGCCCAAACCAAGACTTAGTGATAAAATCTTTCACCAAAACATATTGATCAATTATTATATTATAGAAAACAGATGACAAAAGGCGGCTTTATAGCAACTGCAATCTCTTTCAGGCAACCGAGATACTTAGAGATGTTTAACGAAAACGAAGAAGACTTGATCTCTTTCACGCAAACGAGGTATTTAGAGATGTTTAACAAAAACGAAGAAGACTTTGTTATTTCATATTGATTCCAGAAAACGCAGCAGTTCCCGCAAGAACCGTAGCAGGGCGCGCTCCCCCATGGACGCGGAGACTCCCGCTCCTCCACCGGCCCCGCCATCTGCATCTGCTGCCAGTACACCTAGGAAACGAACCAGACTATCAGCTAGTGTCAAGGTAAATTATCTATAGTTCCATCTAATTGCCTACCACGAAGTGCCAATCAAAGGTACTTACTTGTGTTATCGTCGCTTCGAATATACAGTCGATATCGTGTCTACTCGAAAGTTCCACGTTTGATACAACTGTGGCGAGGTCTACACCATACTCATCATCATATTCTTCTTCGTCTAAGCGCATTCCTGGTTGCATGCTCAGCTGTGCTGCTTCGGAGCCCGGGGTGCGCTTTCCCGCTTTTTCTTCTCCAAATATAATATGCATGTAAATAAGTGACCAAGGATGCCAAAGACCTCGCAAAATGGAGAAGAAAAAGCCGGAATACTTTAAATGATTTGGCTATAGTTTTACAACCGGCCGCCTGCCTGACGTCAACCCTCTTTGGGAATGTGTTTGTGCGAAAGGTTTTACAACCGGCGGCCACCCGACGTTAACTCTCCTTGGAAATGCAATTGTAGCACGAGATGTATGTGCTTAATCCTTTAGTCGCCTCTTATGACATCCACAGGAAGAGATCGAGCGGTCCTATTCTAACCCGGAACCACACGGGTATACTCACTCGGAACTCAACGGAACATACTCATCATCATCAGGTCTTTTCACTGCAGGAGCACGACCCTCCCTGTACTACTAGAGCCATATAATAGCCAGAGCAGCCAGAGGATTTGGCATACACCCTCCACGCTGGCCAGACGAGTTAGAGCGGTCTCATTGATGTTTATAAGCTTTGTTTAGCTTGCGTTTCCTAAGTCGCCTTCTACGACATCCACGAGAAGACTTGGAGTGGTCTTATTTTACTCTGCCGGGAACCACACGGCATACCTCTACACCATGCAAGAACTACTGAGTCAAGGAACAAACACGGAAATAGTTCACGAGAAGCTTGCGAGATGGCGCTGACAGTATCCTACATCTCGATATCAGAGTTCTGGTTGCATCTTGGCATATCTTCAACCTCCGAAAAATACACCTGTGGAGCCGCGGTTCCCCGCAACCCCATGCCTGGTGGGAAGATCTTCCCTTTGTCGCGGTCGAGCATATCACCTGTACCACAAACATCGGATTATCGACGTTAGTAGTAAAAAGTTTGAATTAGTATCTACAAACTCCTGAACTCTATGTACTCCGTTCCAGGTGCGAGGCCTCTTAGGCCGCGTGTGGGCACGCGACTCCAAGTCCAAATCCTGCGAGAACCTGCACGTGCTCTAGCACTCGAGCGCCGACCCCGTCGCCTGCTTCCCTTTTTTTGACTGCACTGTTAACTACGCTTGAACTGCTTGAGTACTCTTGAACTGGATGCAAGACTTTACTCCGAAATACAGATTATCACGTCTTACGAGTAATCACTTAGGCTTGACACTACGTCAAGTGGACGCCCGAGTTCGGTCCGTCTCTGTAACAAACCCTAAGTGCGATAGAGATGGCTGAAACCGTCGCGGGTCACGTGTCTCTGTCGCTCTTAGAGTTTGTGACAGAGACGGATTGAACTCATCGCTGGTCTACGCTTAACGCAGGTTCAAGCCTAAAAGCGATTCCCACGGGCGTTGCGTCGTTGTAACGTAAATATTTTGACGCATTGCCGGTCACACAGGTGCTGCGTCATCGCAGCGTTGCTACAACGTAGTGGCAATGAGGTACACCTCTCCCGCTTAACCTGAGGGACTGTAGTCGCGTGTGCATTGCTTCGATGCAGCGTATCGTATTAGTTATTTGTATCATGTATGGTATGTAACTCCACCAACAAGAGCGTCGCTCTTAAATTTTGATGTTTTGTATGTGAAACGACGCAGCGACAGTGCTGCGTCGATGCAACGCTGACGCAAAGCCCCGTGTAAACTCGCACTAATGGGGTTGACAGATTTGAGATCCATAAGGTCACGTCACGTTAACGATGGTGGGCTTAAAGATGTGAGACTTTTAGAGTAAAGTGCCTTGCTTCCTGTTTTTTGACTTCGCCTGTTGGAGGTTCCAACTGAAGGGTTTCAAAGACCTAAACAAACTGGTTTTGCAAAAAATCGTAAACAGAACTATAAAAAGGCTAACATAGTAACAGTTACACAAAAATTAACAAACATAACTAAAATATGTTTTATTTCTTTCTCTCCTTTTCAAAGAACGAGACAAAACATGTATCAACTACTGTAGGTATGTTAAAAGTTATGTGGGTAAAATATTACCAAGTTATAAGTGAAAAACTTAATTATTATTTTGGCTGTTACTGTGTTATTCTGTATTGACTTAAGAGTGTTTATTGCGGTAATTAAAATACTTGGATAAAACAAATACTGCTTTTAACGCTATGCCAATTCAAATACGACGGGTCGGCGTAATTAAGAATTTCTATAAAAATATAAATTAAGAAAAGTTTATAATATAATGGTTTAGAACAAGCAAAGACATGTTAAAAAAATTGTAAACGTCACATATTTTGTGTCCTCTGGACATTTGAATGAAAAATTATGAAATTACGTATAACCTTCAAAACATGACAAATTATGTGGAAAATTATAAAAGATTTTTTTTTAATTATCAAAACAGCCCTTAAAAACTTATTTGAACATCAGCAAGTGTTTCTAATAACTAGGTAATTTGAAAAAAAAAACATAAACTATTCAGTAAATATGTGATGTAACAATTGAAAAATAAAAATAAAAACAAGAAAGAAAAATAAAGTGTTGTCATTAGATTGTAACGAATAGTGGAAATGGATAGAATGGGTACGTAGTATTATTGGATGTGCCATTGTTTTGGATTCGAATTATAAATGTGGACGATTTTTTTATATATGTATAGGTACAATTACTATGTTTAAAACCGCGCCATATTGCAGGAAACTCTGGCATTAATTAAATAAACTGACATCTTCCATCACACAGATTTAAAAACAGGTTTTTAAATTACCTAGAGAACTAGATTGTGCTCGGTAGTGTTAAAGCCAAGATAATCGTTATTCGGGCAAAACTTATTAATCATAAAACTTTAGTACTTTGTATAAAATCTAACTACATTATTTTAAGAACGCATTAAATTATTTAAAATTTGTATTTGGATACCTATATACGAGTATATACTGAGTAAAAAAAAATATGAAATTGTTGACATTTATGATAATTAAGTATTGATTTGTTTTTAACGATAGAAAGTATTCATCAATTTTGTATGAAAATTATGAACATGACTGTTTGGTATAGAAAGAATGCAATATCATAGGACAGTATTTATTAGTGGTGGCTTGAGAAGTATTATAGGCGTTTAAAGTAATGATTTATGTGATCCTACTGTGTCTCCTACCTATTATGTGTACGTAGAAAATATAATACTTTTATATGGACATGATTATAATATTTTTATGTATTATAATATGTATTTTTAAAATGTAGCTTGATTATTTTTTTTTTCATAATTACAGAAGTCAAATTATGAAAAAAATTGACAGCAATTTTTCATCTGCGTTACATTTTTTTTACTATTAAGTATTTAACTCGAGTTTATATTTAATAGTACATTATATGTAACATTTTTTATTGTTATTTATTAGATAACCTAATTAAGTTTGTATTTTAAGCTGTAATTTAAGATAAAATAATGATGTTCATTGTACTGGGTGGCGCAAAAGTACTGGCACTAAAGAAAATACTTTTATTTTTTTTATATGACATTTTCTGTCATTCTGTTGTTGAAAATTGTGTAGTGAACAACTGTAAAATACACTGAAAATAAACATGGACCGTTTTACTCCCCAAGAACGTGGAATAATTGTGAGTGAGGGACGGAGGGACGCTTTTCCAGGCCGAGTTATCTCTCGTTTTGGCGATTTGCCTTGGCCTGCAAGATCACCCGATCTGACCAGTCCAGACTTCTTTCTTTGGGGTTTTTTGAAATCTCGGGTGTATGTGAACAAGCCACAGACTCTCGCAGCTCTAAAAGAAAACATTCGTCAAGAAATAACGAACATATCGCAGGAAGTGTTACGACAAGTTATGCAAAATGTCATAAATAGGGCTCAAATGTGTATCAACTCTGGAGGTCACCATTTAAAAGACATCATCTTTAAATCCTAATGGTACGAAATTTAATGGCACAAATATACATTTAAAAAAACCTAAATCTAGTTTTCTAATTTAGAAAAAATGTTATAGCTGAACCAAATAGGGTCTTTACTTTTGCGCCACCCAGTATTTATAAATGATCGATCAGACATGAAGGTGAGGATATGGTATTACTCGTTCAAATAACGTTAAAATTCTTCCATTGTAACTATTATATTATTTAAATGATACATATGATAATTCATATTATTCATTATAACTGTATTATATTATTGCTATATTTTGGCTTTTTACAAAACACTGCCTTTAATGATTGTTTTAGAATTAAATTTTCATAATTTTCTATTCTAATTTTATTATTTCTAGTACTATAAATCTTTCTAAAATACATTAACTTGTACTACCTTCTATACTACGTATAGCTACTAAAAATTAGCAGTCCTTTTAGATAATCATCTTTCTCAGTCATATTATTTGCAAGTATTGGAAAAAAAAACATACTAGAACGTAAAAAGGATCAAAAGTATATAAATTTTAATATTCGACAAAAGTTATTGGGTCCACAGCTTGACATATTGAGTGAAACGAATTAGAAGATAGGCATTTTGTTTTTGCAAAATTGCAATTTATACATAGCGAGATTGTAGATGGGTAGAGCAGCTTGATAAAGTATTTGGGTAGAACCAGTCGAAACAGGGCAATTATTATAATATTACGCATATAGGATAGTTGTAGATGGTTGCAGGAACGTTGGCAAAATATTTATCACATTCTAAGAGCTTGGTATGAAAAAAAACAGCTTTCGGTGCCGGATTTGAACATAACAAAATATAATCCATCCAAAATATTAATGCTAAATTAAAGTATAATGTTCCTCAAAACACGTTTGTGTAGATGCTAGATTGTTTTAGTAGCCTGCATTGATTTTTATTTTATAGATATAATGCCTTTAGACCCTAAGTATTTATTCAAATGATAATTATTTCAATTTGAGTGCCTGATATTTAGTGAAAATATAATTATTTGATCCCTCCGTGAGACCCATTTGCCTTATTTTATTAGTGTTTATTATTTGGTAGCAGATGCGAGACGAATAGACGCTAGAATATATATATAGTATATTATATTAATATATTTGAATTACTAGAATACGTGTAAGAATTAGATGTATTTTCAAACTTCTCTATTGATGTTTATAGTATACCATTTTTGACGTGGTATCGTAATATGTGGGCAGTTTGGTTAAATTCATACATTTAAATATACAAAATATTCACTTCATTCATCATTTCGTGTGCCAAACTGCCAAAGTACTTCATATATTATATGTTTATTATAATATATGACTGTGGGCGTCTAGAAAAGCCTCTAAGAGGAGTTTTATCAACTATTATATAATTACGATGTTTAAGTCCCAGGGTCCAACATAAAACACCAATCTCAATCTTTCTCTTGGACTTTCCTGGATTATCCTAGTCCTAGCCTAGTGCCATCTTTTCAGCAGTAGACTTTAGATTTCAATAGACTAAAATAAATTTTTGAGAAAAGAATATACATCATTTAGTATACCATTATATCAATAATATTATTCTTGTGTTATCGATATTTTAATAATTACATTTTTGCTTTTTAGACAATATCAAATTGTGACAATTTGATATTGCAAAAAAAGGCAAAAATATAATCATGCTTTCTATCATTAGATTCGCATGGTTATCACATTTTATTGCACCATTATAATGTAATTATAAGAGTATGTTAATTTCGTGGCCTTGATAACATTATATAAAATGAATCAGTGAGAAACATTCAAAGTATAATTTTTGAGATGTTGAAGACCAGGGAAATGACAATAATGGGGTGAAAACTAGGTAACAATAGCAATATTGCAAATAGAATGTATATCAGTCGCTTCATGCTTTTTTAACTACCTACAAAGATTTCAAAGTGTCAAAGATGTAAAAAATAATATTAATAATAATTACACAATGCATATGAGGACAAAATCATTTATTACTCAAATAATTTTTGTTAAATGGCAATAAAAGTTTAACTTTTATATTTCTCAACATTCGGATTATTATGATTACAATACGATTACGATACAAAAAGCTTTGTAGATATAACGTTTTGCTACAAAATCTACTGCTGTCTCCCTTTACCCTTCCCCAGCTTCAAAAGTGTTCACCAAGGCTTGGGCACTGACAGGCCTCCCTTCCTAGGCCCAGTTATCCTAAAATAAGTCCATGCCTAATTATAATCCCATTTGGACCACGTTAAGCAATATTTGATAGGCCCATAGAGTTTTCATAGAATAGTAGGCGTAGCTTACTGTAGAATTTTATATTATTAATAATAGTTAAATTTACGTGTGTCCATGTGAAATGTCACTTCGGTGTGGTTTTAATATTTTCTGTATTTATGTATGTATCATGGATGTTTTAGACTGGTATTGTAAAACTTAAATATATTGGAAAATTAAAAATTAAAAAAAAACTTCACGTTAGTATTTTTATAGAATGCAGTGAAATAAAAAGAAATTTTATTTTTTGCAATACCAGAGAATCAGTGTCTTCATATTTAGATTTAAAATGGTGGACATTGTCAGTCAGTAACACTCGCACAATATTTTGTACTTTATTTGCCTTTAAATACTTTAATATTTTACTTTGCAATATCTATCTACCTATTATATGTAATTAGAAATGAAAAATATAGTAAAATCTACATGAACTTGGCCGTCATACTTTTTTTAATAATTATTATTTAAAAATGATGTGCGAGTAAATATAATTTATTTTTTATATTTAAAATAAAACAAGTTATTCAACATAATATCAATATTTACTGGTCATAATAACTTGGCTTGTATTAATATTCATTGCTGATACCATAATTATAGCATTTTAATATTCATAGATGTTATTATTAATAGTAAAATCAAACGGACTGTACCATCGGAATATCATTTTGAATAACTGATATTATACATATCTTATTATACACAGTTTTCTGATAAATTTTTGCGCACAATTTGAAGAAATATCACAAAAATTAGATTCAGCGTAGACTCAGAGAATTCTGAGATTTTTTCTTTTTTCGATATTAATATTTACTTTTATAGGTACGACACAATTTATCTGTTGTTAAATGTAACGTTTCGAAATGTATTCTGATGTTTTCTTATATAAAATAATAACACAACTTGTTGTTTTATTTACTTCCACAAATATGATTATATTTCCTATTTAAGAGTCTCCTTACCCTAAACAAAATCCGAGTTTCCCATACAAACGTAGTCTACGTTTTATTTTGAAACGACATGTCAGATTTCGGAAAAATTTGTAACTTTAAAGAAATTGCATATATCTAGGGTTATAATTGGTTTTCAAAGTCAAAATATGAATTTAAAAGCAAATATATAGTGTATTATATCATTTTTGACCATCAGTATGGAAAAGTTTTACATCCTTATATTTTCTTTCAAGTTTATATTTTGACTGTAAAAACCAATTACAACCCTAGATATATTTAATTTCTTTAAAGTTACAAATTTTTACCGAAATCTGACATTTCGTTTCAAAATAAAACGTAGACTACGTTTGTATGGGAAAGTCTAGGGTAAGGGGATTCTTAAAAGAAATATATTAAGTTTTAATTTAGAATACTTTTTAAACAAATTTTGCCTTACGAACTAGAATAAAAACCGTAAACTTGAGTATTAAAATTTATTAGTTTATATAATTAAACTTAGGCATTACGTTAATTATTTACAAATTAAGTAAAAAAAAAATGTTTAACAATGTTTTCTGTATTAAGATCTTTTTTAGTATAAGGTACTCTAATTTCAACATATCACATAGTTTTTAAAACTAAAAATGTTCAATGTAAGTTCAGCATTGTACTTTATTTGGAACTTGGCGCTGCACTGCTGTCTTTTCTTGAAACTTGTTTGTTAGTTTGATTTTACGTACGTTTGTGTGTTTTTCGAGTGTGTAAGACGTAAGTGGCCTAATGGTGATTTTTCAAACAGCCTCAAGGCAATTGACATAGCTTAATGACTGCCATACAGTCATGACAGCCAGGACAAACGGCTTAACGTGCCTTCCGAATCATGGAGGAGCTCAAGAAATGTTTATGCCACTTGTGGTCACCCATCCAAGTGTGGACCACGCCCAATGCCACTTAACTTTTCAAAAGCGCTAGTAATGCGTACTCCTGCTGAGCCACCGACCTCCTCCAAGCTTTTAAGAATGAAAGTGGTTTTCAAGCTGCCTAACACTAGTATCAGACTTTTCGAGCTGCTTAAAGGCATCTTACGTAGCTCAATGACTATCACCTAGTGACAACAGTCATTATTACACTCTAGTGAACTAGTGTACAGGTTTCCTCACGATGTTTTACTTCACAGGAAGCAAGTTGTTCTAAGTAGAGGCTGGAGAACATTCACATACTCTAGTCAACCTTCATGCTGCACAGGATCTGCAAGTGGGGAACTAAAAGGTCTCGTTGTCAAACCACTGCCACATTTTAGGTTTCGTGTAATCCAGTTCGTATTCTTCACATTTCTGCCCAGTTATCCTGAAAATCAAAGTAAATATTCGGTGAAATAACATTACTAGGGGCATACGGAAGAACATGTAGTTTTTAACCTGTGTGTAGAGAAACATACCTTACCAGACCAACTAAAAATTGGAAGAATTGTGCCTATTCACAAAAAAGGCTCTAAAAAGGATCCGTGCAATTTCAGGCCCATTTCGGTACTCTCAATCTTTTCAAAGATTTTTGGAATGCTAATTAAGACTAGGCTGCTAGAGCATCTAAATGAGAATTTAATATTGGTAGACGAACAGTACGGATATCGAAATAATATAGGAACAAGAGATGCTATAGATGCACTTGTAAATGAAATAGTAAAAAATCTAAACAATAAGAAAAAAGTAGCTGGTCTCTTTCTTGACCTGAGCTCTGCTTTTAATTTGGTTGACCAAGACATCCTGTTAAAAAAGCTGGAGCATTTCGGCATACGTGGTAAAATACTTATATTATTTAAATCTTACTTTGAAAATAGGAAGCAGTTTGTAGAACTTAAATCAATCGAGGGCGAGAGTGAAAATACGGTTAGGTCTAAATCACTCGCAGTAAAGAGAGGAGTGCCTCAAGGCTGTATCTTGGGACCTCTTCTTTTTCTTATTTTCACAAATGACCTAGTAGCACGTATTCAAAATCTCCACCCTGACTCAAAATTGGTCTTATTTGCGGACGACACAAATGCGGTAATATCTGATAACAATATCAATAACCTTAATCTTAAAATAAATAAAATTCTTAGTACATTCAATGAGTGGTTTAGTGCCAATAATTTAAAGTTGAATTATAACAAAACTAAAGTTATTCTTTTCAAATCGACATCACGAAATTCCGACACACTTGACATCAAATTAAATAGAAATAAAGTTGAAATAGTAAATAATACAAAATTTTTAGGTATACATATTGACGAATTATTAAACTGGAAGAAAGAGCTAGGAGCACTAGATGATTCTATTTCATCGGCTTGTTATGCCATCAGAAGTCTCCGCAATGAAATTTCAATAATTAATCTAAAAAAAGTATATTATAGATATATATTTATATTATAGATTATTAGACCATTAATTATATTTATTTATTTTTTGACATTGTTCTAAATAATTAAATTGTAGTATAAGTTATAAGTTTGACATAGATATTTTTATATTTTATATGTTACATAATTAAATTTAAAAGATGTTAGTTTTAAGTTATTCCGACACAATGTATATTGTTTTATGGAAATAAATAATAATAATAATAATAGAATTTTGCCTAGCTAGGCCAAATTCTACTCGAAATTTAGAAATCTTTGACTCCAGTCCGCTAGTCATGTCAATAAAAGTATATAATGCCCTCCCTGATCTGCTAAGAGTAGAGTAGAAGGACTTAATTTTTAATAAAAGATTAAAAGCAGTTCTTGTAGATAAGAGTTATTACACACTGGACGAGTTTTTTAATGATAAAGATTTGAAAAAGTATAAAATACATGACGGATAACATAAGCACATTGACAAATTAGTTTTTTTGTACCTACCTATAAATAAACCTACTTTGAAAAATACGGAACCCTCGTCATACAAGTTTAATTCGCACTTGACCGTTTTATTTCTTATAAATGCTTATTTTAGTGAGAATCTGGCGGGAATTTGCTTGCAATATGATTTATTATGATTACACAAAAGGTTTAAAACCTCAAGATTGTTTTGAACTTTTGGTTGCTACTGTCTTTTTGTTCACGAGTATTTAATAAGTTTGCTAAATTTAAAAAAGGACGCTTCAAAGCTTCCCCGCTTTGAAGATGAATACAGGTCGACTACCAACCGCAGAAAACATGTTTTTTTAGTAAAAAAGATTGTCTATTCTACCTCCACCCACTCCCTGACTTAGCACCTTGTGATTTTTATTTGTTTCCCAAAATAAAATAAAATTTAAAGGCATAGATTTAAGAGCAAAGAAGACTGACTACATTTCAGAGGTAAGCTCTTGTCGGTGTCATTAAGTGAAAATTGACACTAGCTGCCTATAATTTTGAAATTTCCGAGGTATCTGGAAACGGGAACGGGAGCGGCGATCAGCAGGAAAACGGATGCAGGCCACTTCAAATGGTTTTAGGCCATGTTCACACGAGCGCGATTTTTTTCGGCCACACACAGCGCGCGCACCGCGTAAGCATCGCTCCCTCTTTAGAAACATTGGAATTAAATGCTTATATATTGTAATATAAAGTTTAAAATATCTCGGGGTGTGTGGGGGCGACGCGGGCTCTGCTCGTGCGCTGTGCGATCGCGACGCGCGCGCGACACTGTTACTACGCGACCGCTGAGCGAGCGCGCGTATTTTATATCCAGATATTTTAAACTTTATATTACAATAGATAAGCATTTAATTCCAATGTTTTGTTTATGTCCGAATTCGCGCTCGTGTGAACACGGCCTTGGATATCCTTGGGGTAGGTAGATTCCGTGCTTCGGAAGGCATGAAAAGCTGTGGGTCTCGAACGCTATTTAGCGATTGCTTAAACCCTATGCTAAGATTGGGTCTAGTCTACCCTGTGGGTTGCGAAGGTCAGACGGCAGTCGCTCGACAGTGTTAAAACGTACCTCGTCAAATCACCTAGGTAAGGTAGCGGACCCCGGGCTCTGAAGCGTTACCGCTGAGGATGCAACTGGGAATACGCTCGGATGATGATTCCGGGATAGGCCAATGTCCTGCTCTGGGCTTTCTGGGCTAAAATGATGATGACATTACCTTGTCCTCCTCACACACTTGACGATAGGGTGTGCCCGCCTGAAGCACTGCGGGCCTAGCACATTAAAGTACGTCAGGCCGATCTGGGCGGAGACCAGAGAGTTGGTGCGGCGCAGACACTCGCGGAACTTGGCGTCGCAACTGCAGTGTGACCTGGAACCATATTTGTAGAGTGACTTTCTTATCTGGTGTCAGATTTCTAAGGCTCGAGATGCCTAAGGCTTGAAACTACGTCACAAACTATTAATGAGGATAGAAATAGCTGATACCGTCGCGGGGCACGTGTCTCTGTCGCACCGCACGTAGGGTTTGTGACAGAGACGGACTGAACCCGTCCGGGGAGTCCGCTATCCTGAGAGAAAGAGAGAGAGAGAGCGACGGAACGCCGCGGAATCGGCGATGCGGCCGCATTCCCGCTCTGTTTCTGGCTTTAGCAAAGACGGATCTGAGTGACAGAAAAGGATAGTAGCATAGGAGCCTACTGGTTCCAACACCTGTTTATGATAAATATAAAACAATTTACCTAAATAAATTGTTTTATTTATTTTATTTTATTTATAGGAAAGTGCTGTTGCGTGCTGAAAGATGTCCCAATCCTTAAGGTCCATGCTGGTCTAAGAG
Organism: Acrobasis repandana; assembly: GCA_963576875.1. Classification (NCBI taxonomy): domain Eukaryota; kingdom Metazoa; phylum Arthropoda; class Insecta; order Lepidoptera; family Pyralidae; genus Acrobasis; species Acrobasis repandana. The sequence continues at coordinate 13,696,334 of OY756238.1, read as the reverse complement.
AATAGAAAACTTGGGATATACTAGCTGCTTTTCTTTCAACGCAGATCGTAGAAGCGATCGAGGGAATGGCCGAAAATAACAATCATGTTAATAACCGACGCGGCTAGCAACCCATCACTATTTTGATTCCTATTTCCACCTTCTCGCTCAGCATCACATTAAAAGTGGCCTTTGGGTTTAACGGCCCTGGGCTCTGACTGCTTAAAGCTGCAAAACCCAAAACCTTCTGTCTGCCCCGTTAGGGATAAAGACGTGATAGTATGTCATCATCATCATCAGGTCTTTTTTAGTCTCCACTGCAGGAGCACGACCCTCTCTGTACTACCAGAGCAATGTACTAGCCAAAGCAGTCAGGGGATTTGGCCTCTCCTCGCTGGCCAGATGGATTAGAGAGGTCACATCAATGTTTATAAGCTTTGTTTAACTTGTGTTTCATAAGTCGCCTTCTACGATATTTATGGAAAGACTTGGATTGGTCCTATTCTCCGGGAACCACAGGGCTTAGTGTACATATAATAGTAAGTAAGGATTTATCTTAGATCTATGTATAAACTTTTATGGAAACCTAGTCGGGTATTACGTCAGGTTACGTGAAACGTGACGTTATGAAACTAGTCATAAACTCCGACCTTCGTAGTGAGTTGTACATTACCTAGTATTTAAACCTATAATTACCTACCTTTCGCAGGTTTGCATAGTAATAATAATTTTGTATAGTAGTAGTAATTTGAATGCAGTATGTATGTATCTATGTGAGCAGTAGCAGTGGCACCCGACGTCATATTGGAGAGCCCGTAAATAGCAGAAACTTGTAGACAAATTATTAGTACCAGCTGCTCTCAGAGATGGCAGCACACGAATATTAAATAAACGGGCAAGTACGAGTTGGACTCGTACATGAAGGGTTCCGTACCACCGTACAATGTTTTAAAACGCTAAAAAACACGTTTTTTGTATGACGACCCCCTTTAATTTTTAACTTTATTTTATTTTTAGTATTTGTGGTTATTGTGGTCATAGTAATACATAATTGGTGAAAATTTCAACTATCTAATTAATGCCATTATGAAGATCAAGTTAAAAACGCTGAAAAAAACACGTTTCTTGTATGACGACCCCCTTCAATTTTTAACTATTTTTTATTTTTAGTATTTGTTGTTATATCCGCCACAGTAGTACATGATCGGTGAAAATTTCAAGTGTCTAGCTATTACGGTTCATGAGATAGAGCCCTGTGACAGACGGACAGACGGACAGACGGACAGACGGACAGACAGCGGAGTCTCAGTAATAGGGTCCCGTTTGCACCCTTTGGGTACGGAACCCTAAAAAAAGACATTTAGAGAAAGCCAAATCTTCATAACTACATGTTTCTTTAAATAGGTCACTAGATGGCATTTTTATTTATTCAACTTTATTACAAAAATTGTAAACAGTCTACTCGACCAAAAGGTGGTGCAGAGACATATATACAATACAATATTGTTTTGTAAACTAATTAAATAAATGAGACCAAAGTAAGAGCAAATAAATTTTAATACTTACCTAGTATGTGAACCTATTTTACCTACTTTTCGCAGGTTTACTAGTAATTTGAGTGCTGCCATCTATGTGAGCAGTCAGTACTAATATTTAGTCTACAAGTTTGCTATTTACGTGCCTTCCAATAGATTGTATGACGTTGGGTGTCTGTTACGTTAGTAATTATATTATCTTTGATGGAGAGTATAAACCTGTGGTATTTAATGGTTTTATCTTATTATCTATATATATATGTCAACAAGCCGGTTCTGTAAGGTGCAGTTGTACGGTATTGCACGCTACGTTAGATAATCTTTACGCAAGCGGTTATAAACTGTCACACTGTGGTGATGTTACTTCATTATAAGGTAAAAGTTCGGAGCCGACTGCAGACAGCAGCAGAAGACGTGTCGGGGCGACATTACTGGTTTCCTTGTCATCATCATCCGAGCGTATTCCCGGTTGCATCCTCAGCGGTAACGCTTCCGCCTGGGGTCCACTACCTAACCTAATCTAGATGATTTGACGAGGTTACTGGATTTTACGACTGCCGTCTGACTTCCGCAACCCAAAAGGTAAACCAGAACAGATAGGTTTAAACGAACGCTAGATGGTATTCCGGACCCACAGCCTTACGTGCCTTCCGAAGGAATCATCTTTCTTTTTGGATAATAGGTAATAAAAGCCTGCAATATCCTAACCAGACTGGAAACAACTTTTCACAAAGTATGCTTCCCAGTGAGATTTAAACCCTCGACCTTCGGATCACAAGGCAAACGCTTTGACCACTGGACCACGGAGGCAGTCAAAATGTATGTATGTTCTATGTATTTCTATGAAATAGCTTTCGGAGCTAGCGACATGTCGCGCGACTACACAGATCAGTAAAGGTCAAGTTCATGACTGCAACGACATGCAGCGACCACGTGTTGCGGCATCGCGTCGTCTGCTGCCGCTGTCTGCAGTCAGCTACGGACTTGTACCTTAATCACTTGACATGGCTTTAAGAGTTTTGTATGCACGCGTTTCGGCTTCCCAGCTTTTTCTTCTCCACTTTGCTTAATTTTTGCCGTCCTTGGTTAAGAGATCATTGACAAGCAAAGACGAAGCTTGTTTCGACGCAATGTTTGGGGAGATTTGTGAATTTTAAATTCAATCGAGACCCAAAATTTACCTCGAGTGTGTAATAGAACTAAACAATTTGTATAAAACCAATTAAAGATACCAATCATACCATTATTTTACCATGATTTAATTCATTCATATCAGCCGCATGACGTCCATTGCTGAATATAGGCCTCTTCCAAAAATTTCAATTTCCGTTTCCCATTTGCCAAAACTTATTTATCTTTATTTAAAAAATACTCTTTCACTCTTTCTTCATCGTAGCGCGTTCTGGGTTGCATTTTCAACTGTGTTGCTTTGGAGCCCAGGGTGCGCTTTCCCGTTTTTTCATCTCCAAATATGATATGCTTGTCAATGGTCACCCAAGTATGCCGAAGACCTTGTGAAGGGAGATGAAATAGCCGGAATATTTTAAACGATTTGACTATATTTTTTCGACAAGCCGCCTAAACCGCCGTCTTTCCGAAATTAAGCGGCACCACTACGAAACTACCTTGTCAAAGTCAAGTTTTTTATTTAATGTAGGATAAATATATCACTATTGAAGGTCATTTTTAATTATTTTTAGTGGAGAAGCTACCGCTAGCGTTTCGTAACGACCACTGCTGAGAAGAAACGCGGAAGGAAACTCATTTACACAGTATTGGTCGCCTACGCGCCGGAAGGACTTTGTCAGTTTACAAAGACATTCATCATCTCCCTCGCCTTCTCCCTATTTGGAGTCGGCTCTGAATGTCAACTCTCTCCATCGTTTTCTATCATGTATTATATCTGTACTAACCCCCCTGTCCATCATGTCCCGCTTAACACATTCCCCCACCTCTTTCTAGGTCGTCCTCTATTTCTGTGGCCATGCACCTTGAAGTTAACCATTTTGTTAGCCAGTTTTTTAACTTCTCTGTAGAGATTACAAAGATATTATGTCTATCTAATACAATGTTATCACAATATAACATGTAAAGCTTGCGAACAAGTGCCAAATCCAATTTACAGAAATAAGTAACGCTGAGTAGTCCGAGCTGACCACTCAATACTGGCGGCACCTGTTCACGAGTTGATTGTTTCGAACTAGTTAGTGGCTCCATTAGCTACAACATTACAACTAAAATTCGAATTACGCTTCAAAGTATAAAGGTTTTCAGTTTTCTTGTTAGTCCATGATTATACTAAGTACGTTGACCTTACGGCATCCACAGGAAGAGATGGAGTGCTTCTCTCCCAGGCCGGAAATCTGATTATGCGTCGGATTTCGAGCGTTACACAAAAGTGGTTCCGTTACGATAATATCCGGTGTTTCGTTCTGTGATTAAAGTTTTTACGCCAAGTCAATTATGGATCCATGAGCCGTGTGGCAACCGGCCTAAAGATAGTACTATTCGTATTCCTGTGGATGTCGTAAGAGGCGACTAAAGGACTAAGCACAAACATCTCGTGCTACAACTGCATTAACAAAGAGCGTTGGCGTCAGGCAGACGACCGGTCGCAAAATTATAGCTAAATCGTTTAAACTGTTTTAGCTATTTCTTCTCCACTTCGCAAGGCATCATTGATGACCTATGTGGCCTAGTGGTCATCATGCCAGGTTGTCACACACGGTCCCGGCTTCGATCCCCGGTCAGGTCAAGACAGAAAATTATGTTATTTAGATTGATCTGGGTCTTGGGTGATTTATCTTTACTTACCGGGTCTAACATAATATACTGACAATATTTTATGGCTGAATTTCAGTCTGTGATACTGAACAACTTTCCCCAAGGAACATATGTCGAAATATGAAAAATATTTTTTGGCATCCCATACAAAATGACCAAAAAGAAGCCAAAAATAATTTATCATATTTCAACATAATATAATGTTTCTTGGGTAAAGTTGTGCAGTATCATGAACTGAATTCACTCTTAAAATATAATAGTTTCAGTATATTTTGTTAGACATTATAATATGTAAGTACCTATTTTGTTATAAAATATAATATCGTTGAGTTAGTATCTCATAACATGTAAGGGTCAGTTCACAACGAGACACGACGCGACGCGACGTAGCGCGCACTTTGGAAGAAATATAGAACTTTTTTGTCTAGTAAACAAGTTCTATATTTCTTTCACGTGCGTGCTACGCCGCGTCGCGTCGCGTCTCGGTGTGAACTGACCCTAAGTCTTGACTTACTTTGGGGCTAGCTCAATATGTGTGATTTATTGGGGTGACCATTGACATGGATAATTTTAATATTTGGAGATGAGAAAACGAAGCAGCACAGCTGAGGATGCAACCGGGAACGACCTAAGATGTAAGAATCAACTTTCACAATCGAAGAAACCATTACATAGGTACCACGTTTTTCTTTTCACTAAATACACCAACTATTTTGCAAGTGTGGCCCTTTATACAATCATAATGCCTCTAAATATTCAATAGCTTTGAAAATCGCAACAATTTCAAATCAAAGACATCTATTGCTTTTTGAATTACTTAGCATTACATAAGTTTGCTTTATCATTATCACTCTTCCGTTAATTTGTATAGGGTTCACATTTGCATAACAGTGCTACCTTTCTCAACTTTAATGCTTAAGACTTAAGATTTATTTACGTCCAGCAGTGAAGCCTTTATCACTCTTATAGCTGTAAGTAATAAGGTCTATTTTTGCACAGAAATGCTTTGTTCCGCACCGTTGGTTCCTTACACAAGGCAGATTTAATTATCACTTTGGGAATACATAGCTAGTAAGTACTTTGTAAAGATGAGGTAAAATGCATTCCCAACGATGTTGTCGTCAGGCCGGTCGTAAAATAGACAAATCGTTTAAAATGTTCCGGCTATTTCTTCTCGATTTCACAAGAAAGAAGAAAAAGTGGAAAGCGCACCCCGGGCTCCGAAGCAGCACAGATGAGGATACAACCGGGCACGCACTAAGATGAAGAAGATAATTATAGTTCGCTGATATTAACACATTTTTTTGCATACAGCGCGTATTTTCCATACAAAAGACATCAACGCCATACCTTGATTTTTTCGTAGTCACAAAATCTTAAGGCCGTTACTGAATTTTCCGAGGTCCAGTGCTGCCCCAAATGCGGCCAAATGGCCGTTTTTCGCAAATGTGCGTAGTAAAGCTTAACGTTCTCACTTTAAACTGTAAACAGTAGGTCATAAAATGCTTTGAAGGGTTATCTAGGACTTGATAGTTGCAAAATTTTAAATGATGTCTCCATTTTCTTTGAAATGATTTATTTTAAATGGGGGCAGCACTGGACCCGGAAAATTTAGGTACGGCCTTAAGGCGCTGTGGGTTTACAGCTCATAATAATGTGTGCTTTTAAAAAAATACTGTAATTAAACTACTATTGTTTGTTTTTTTTTATTTACATAGAAATTTTAAGGCTTTTCTACAGACACACACAATATCCACAACACGATTGAGCATTTTTGGCTTGATAGGTAAAAATCACAAACATTCGCTAACAATTTGCTACAGAAAAATCTTTAAATAAATAAATAAAATAAATATATAATGACAAATCACACTGATTAAGGTAGCCCCAAAGTAAGTTTAAACTTGTGTTATGGGATACTAACTCAACGATACTATATTTTATGATAAATACATATACAGATAAACACCCAAGACCCAGGACAATTTTAAATATATATATATATATATATATATATATATATATATATATATATATTTCATGTATGGCGCATACTCCACCGACAAGAGCCACTAAGCTCTTAAATAAGAGAAGAATGTATTTAGTATAAAATATAGTGTTGTTGAGTAGATATCCCATAACACAAGTGTAAACTTTACTTCGATTCTTTACTCGATCAGTGCAATTGGTCCTTATCTATTTATTTATTTAAGTATAAAAATCTTTTATTTCAAATTTACTTCATGGATAACAATTGCATCTCTAAAATGGCCGGAAGGTGACTACTTACACATGTTGGCAGTTTAAATGAATTAGAAGGGGTGAATCCTGTATGAATTAGTTCCGAACGTTGCGATGCATCCGTGCGCAAAGGTGTTAAATATGTGTTCAATTTGTATCCTCTTGGTTTGCGCACCAAACTTAGCTGTAAGTAAATGATCTGACGTCAAGTCAACTACTTTTATGAAATCGAAAGAAAAATTGGACAATAGGGATGATGACTGGGTCAGAAAAGTATTATTCTAATAAGTCCTTTAGTTAGGTTATCCAAAAGTAATGTATCATAATGTAATGTATGTAAAAAAGTAAAAATTTACAAAGATACAGAGTATTTTTATACTCTGTATCTTTGTAAATTTTTACTTTTTTGTTACTGGAACTTATGTTCCAGAGTGGGAGCTTCTGACGTCACCACTGTGTAAAAATCTTACGAAAACATGACGTCATGCGAAATTTAAATGAGCTGTATCTTCGTCATTTATTGTGTCTCAGAGAAAAAATATGTGTACAATATTTTTTCAGTCATAATGCCTATTTATCAAGATGTGGAACCTTGACTTGTCCCGGCGCAGTCAGGAGAGTTCCCACATAGAAGATAGGAGGTGGAAGTAGAGAACAAAGCACTACAACACAGATATACCTTATAATCCACGGGTAAAGGTACGTTATGGACGGTGGCGCTTAGGACGTTTAGAAAAACAATTCGTACAATTAACTTAGCTTCAATAAACACAATGTCATAAGTGCCACCGTCCATAAGGTACCTTTAACCGTGCAACGTCAGGTATACTTTATTGTACTGATACACTTTATAACACTGGTATTAACGTTATAATTAGACTTTAAAAAATAATAATCAGATACTATAATACGTATAAGATAGGTAGTCCTGAATATAATATGTTCAAGATGAGAGATGAAAGTGGAATGAGTCGAAATGAAGTAAAATAAGATATTTATGTATATTTATAGAACGCCCGGTACGGTACTTGCTACTCGAGTCTAAAAATGTTGACAATCTTACTCGTGCAAGCTCTCCTTGACACACAAACTGAGATGAAAAAACTGCCGGACCAATAATTTGTTTATGTAGACTAAATGCGTTTAATTTTGCAATGTACAGATATAATGTTGATATTGCAGCCTCTAGATAACTATATTGAAATCTTGCAGAACCATTAATTAACATCAGGTTTTTTTTAACTTCATTGGGCGCGTTGGGCACTTTTTAAGATGGGAACAAACCATATTGATCTCGCGACACTGTTACCGTAACCTCCACGTTCAAGTTTTTATTTCTGCCGGCATTCCAGGAGTGCCACTATTTTTTTTATTTTAGTCTCCACTTTAGAAGCACTCTATCAGAGCCACACTTGACCAGAGTCAGAGGATTTGGCCTACACTCTCCACGCTGGCCAGACGGGTTGGAGAGGTCTCATTGATGTTTATAATCTTTGTTTGAGTAGTTTGTATTTCCTAAGTCGTCTTCTACGAAATCCACGAGAAGACTTGGAGTGGTCTTATTTTACTCTGCCGGGAACCACACGGCAATATTTGTATAATTTTTTTTCTCCCAAATTTTTGATTTCGGAGATTCCATTCTGTATGTAATACTACTTACTGCCTTCTGTGGCTTGTTTCTGTTGAACTTGGCTTCATATGATGATTTAATCAATTGACTGATTCTACAATAAAACTACAATAAACATAACAAATTTTTAAAGCTCAAAATATTTCTAGTACTAATAATAGTCTCAGTAAAACCGCGGACAGACAGACAGATATGGCAAAACTATATAAGAATTCCTTGTTTACCATGGAACTCTAAAAAAAACTTCAATGGCGACATTATTTCAAAATCTCGTAAAATCGTGATTTATTAGACTATAGTTATTGTTCGACGTTTGCTGTTTTATTTCAAAACACATTGGTGAAAATGACCTAGATATCTCAATTATGTTAAAATATTAATACAATAATACAAGTTTAAAAAAACTTACTTTGGGGCTAGCTTAATCAGTGTAATTTGTCCCTATATATTTATTTATTTATTATATTAAGGAATAAAACATTTAGTACAAAAAACAAATAAGGTCTAATAAAATAATAAATCAAATGCTTGAATTTAAATAGTCTTTATAAAAATGTACGTAGATAAGTAAGTGGGCAGATTATCTATAAATCTATTTCTCTAAGATTGAATACGTTATTTTTATCTTCGGCTATAAAACTGCTGGATATTTAAAATATATAGGTAAAACTGAAAAAAAAAACTCCTGACCATGTTATTTTGCAATGCATTTTTTTTATATGGATGAAATTCTTTGATAAATTGTTCAAGAGGGGCCGAAGTGATGGCATATAAAGGGCTAGCGAGCCCTTCACAGTTTTGTGTTACTCGTCATTGGGGTAGTTTGCGCCACTACCCCAATGACGAGTAACAAAATATACTGAAACTATTTTAAGAGCGAATTCAGTCCAGTCATGACAACTTTTCTCAAGGAAAACATATCAAAATATGGAAAAAAAAATTACTTTCCATACCAACTCGAATCAGCTTTAACAGTTAACTTGTATGGTAGGTCAAAAAATATTTTTCATTTTTCAATATACAGAGTGACCTTTTTATCCACCAGCCAAATTTTTGAAGCAAGTTCAGTCCTGAACTGAACTGAACTACTTTCTTAAAAAATGTATTGAAAATAGATAAAAAAATTTCGTGCTCCCATACATAATCAGTTGGGCTGAGCGCCAATCTGTATGGGAAGGTGAAATTTTTTTATCATTTTTCGTTGATTGTTTTTAAGGAAAGTAGTTCAGTATCATGGACTGAACTTACTCCGAAATTTGGCTGGTGGTTAAAAAGTCACCTGTATGTTCCTTGGGGGAAGTTGTTCAGTATCATGAACTGCACCATCCCTTAAAGTAGTTTCAGTATATTTGTTACACACTGTATTCAAAATCTTAAAAATTTCGTGTTACATGTGCCACTGATCCACAGAGATTATCAATAGGACTGGTATAATATATTAATGAGGAATATCTAGAAGATGAAAACATTACTTAAGCCTAATAGCTTACACCAAGTAGGTACTTGCATTAGTGCATTGTAAAAGGTTTGGGTCAGTTCTCGACCTTTAATTATATTAGACAATTTACGTTTCTCTGGCTCTTGAGTATGGGAACTTGACAAGCAAGACTGTTTGTAGATCCACAGTAGTCTACAACTTATCCATACGGTATTTCATTATTATTTTTAGGGTTCCGTACAAAAAATTAAAAAACGGAACCCTTGTGGGCTTCTCCCACTTGTATATACATAAATTTATCTGTATTCATACTTTTTTATTTATACTTCTTCATTGAAAGCGGTGGTCTTTGCCAGTCGACCCTCAAGTCGTCCACGGACTTTGCGTCGCGCGCGCACGTTGCCCTGCGGCGTCATGTTGCGCGCGCATACTTTTAGTACTGAGTTTTGGTCGACTGTCAACGACCATCCTTCAGACGGCTCTCTTGTCTTGTCATTTGTGTGAACAGCATTTTTCACTGTTTAAAACCTAAATTTATTTAATATTTACGTTGGCGTTGGAGTCTCTTTTTTATTTTATTTTATTTTATTATTAAAAAAAATATTGCTTCTTCATTTAATAACCAATTTTCATGCTGTTTTCAGAAAAAGATTTCTTTTTAGTATTATTTGTGGTTTCGTTTAAAATATTGTATATCCTCTGACTGCTCTGGTTAATATCTGGCTCTGGTAGTACAGAGAGGGCCGTGCTACTGCAGTGGAGACTAAAAAAGACCTGATGATGATGGTGATGATAAAATATTGTCCAAAAATTTAACAACAGTAAAAAAAAAAGTACCTAAGTCAGCTCCCCTTTTCAGTCCCCTTTCCACAGTGTCAACACCGTCCTCTAAGCAATGACTTTATACCATCTACTGCGAACACCAACCCGCCTGCCCCGCGTGGGGATTATGGGTAAATCCTCCCTTTATTGGGAGTGGCTATTAGTCCAGGTCTTGCCATGTGATTCCCGGCAGAGTAGAATCAGACCACTCCAAGTCTTCCCGTGGATGTTGTAGAAGGCGACTTAGGAAACACAAGCAAAACAAAGCTTATATCAATGAGACCTCTCCAACCCGTATGGCCAGCGTGGAGAGTGTAGGCCAAATCCTCTAGCTGCTCTAGCCAAGTATGGCTCTGTAATACAGAGAGGATTGTGCTCCTGCAGTGGAGCCTAAAAAAGACCTGATGATGATCAGTCCAGGAGTGGACTGCTAATAGACTAGTTTAGTAAACTCACCTAGTAAAGAGTCCAGTGTTAGTGAGGCCGTACTTGGTGTCGCCAGCTCTAATATACAGCTTGCAGGCGTCGTGCTGCCGGCAGCAGGTGTCCGTGAAGAAGAACAGGCCCAGATCGGAAGAGCGCGCGGTCGCTGAATGGCCGTCTCCACACCAAACAGTACCTGAAGGCATTTGGGTTGACGTTGAGATTTTTGGAAACTCATTTCCCATCACCATCACAAAACTGCCTTTTCCCAACTCCCATTCCTAATTTTACATTTCTCATTCACATTTTCTATCTTCCATCTCCCATCTCCCATCTCCCATCTCTTATCTCCCATCTCCTATCTTCCACCTCTCATCTCCGATCTGCCATCTCCCATCTTCAATCTCTGACCTCCCATCTCCCATTTCCCATCTTCCATTCCTCATCTTCCATTACCCATCCTCCATTCCCTATCTCCTATTCTTCATCTCCCATTCCGCATCTCCCATTTCTGATTCCAGACTAAAGCCATCTTACCTGGGTAAATAGCCTGCACTCTATCTTTAAATGAGTCCAGCATCGAAGTGGCAGCATTTGCTACACTAGTTACTCCTGAAGCCACGCTGCCCACGAATCCTCGGTCGCTGTCCAGGGAACCAATGTCCCTGATGCCGGTCATCAGCTGACCGAGCGGTTTGCTTAGGCTGGAGGAGATGGTTTTGAGGATGCCGCGGGTAAACTGTCCTGGAAAAGTTATTTTTACCTATCTTTTAACAGTTAGCATAACAGTATTTGATAACAGTTTATGACCTGTCACATATGTCCACTGCTGGACATAGGCCTCCCCCAAGGATTTCCAAAATGACCGATCGGAAGCGCTCATGTCCAGCTGTGGACTTCCTGTGGCTGATATGATGATGATGTCATACATATGTATGATAATACCGAGTTATGTGCAGTCTCATACACTACTATATCTAATCTCTGAAACTAGAAATCAAGCTGTTAAATAAAAGATCAAAACTGAAAGAGAAAGAATATAAGTAGCTTTTGGCTTATAATAAGTAATTTATTTTGAATGTTTGGACACATCGACTTCGTTATACCTATATAATACATTTAATGCACTCTAACTCTTTGCACTCTTTATATAGACCATAATGAGTTCATTAACATATTCATATTAGTCTAAATAACTAAATACTCAATGTTAAACTTTAACTTCTCAGTCATTTCCTGGAACGAAAGAAGAATCGAAAACGAAGAAGCTTGTTTTTGCATTTTCTATGCCATGAAGTCCTGATAACACTTATCATATAGTTTCTCGACTTTGCTGGTAAAATATTGTAATCATTTCCGTAGCCGTTTCTAAAATCTTGGGAGAAGACCTATTTTCTTCATATTCACTACCATCAGACATTTTTACAAACAAAACAAGACGTAAGCAAGGAGATTACAAAATATTTATTACTTGAAAATGTATGAATGAGGCGCCAAAATAAATTATAAAAAAAAAAAAGAATTTTTTTTTGTACGGCTTGTGTACCAATCGTTTTGAGCCAACATTATAATGGCATTACAAAACTTGTTTGTAATGCCATTATAATTAAATTTTTAACAAAAAAAACAACGGACTTCAATTTTTTTTAGGATATTTTCCATATCTCCAAAGTTCTTTATCATATCTTCACCAAATTAAAATGGGACCAATTTGGTAGTAATGGCTTTCAAATAAAAAAGAATCATTGAAATCAGTTCATAATTGGCGAAGATATCGCGTAACAAACATACATAAAAAAAAATATAAAAACATACAGTCGAATAAAAAACCTCCTTTTTTGAAGTCGGTTAAAAATGGTGAGCCACATATATTAGCGTTCCATTAACAAAAATAAATTGATCCTCAAAAAGATCATCGTCAATTACTAGAGATTTGGAACGCATAAACGGTGTCACCATTTTTATGAGGCTCAAATGATATGTATCCAGGCCGTAACAAAATTCTCCTGTATCGTAATGGTAAACCAAATTCTTTATAACATTATTTTGTGCGGGAAGAAGTGTTATAAAGTGGTTCTATTTTTAAATTTTGGTATTGTGTTCATAAAGTACCTACGTCGATATAAAATCGTTCTACAGTTTATAATTTGAATTTGACGACATGATATTAGAAAGCTTTCTTCTAACTTGTACCTCCTGGCTGGGGATCGAACCCAGAACCTCTGAGTGGCGGACTAGCGTATACTAATACGCCATGGAGGCCGTCTAACACGAAAACGAAACACGTACATAAGTAAATGTTTATAATACTCATGAAATAAAGGTTTCAAAACATTACACACGCTTCCAGAAGGTCGGAAGTTGGCCAATATATTTACAAATGTTTGATAGCATTTCTCAGTCATTGGCAAATAAATTATTGCTTTAGAATATTTATTTACAAAGACATTGAGGCAGTAGGTAACGAATTTGCAGTGTTCGTTGCTCCCATCATTGTGCGTCGTGCCGCAGAGGAGCTCTCCCCAGGGCCTCGATACACCCTATGCCGAAGCCCCCACATCATCATCATCATATCAGCCACAGGAAGTCCACTGCTGGACATAGGCCTCCCCCAAGGATTTTTAAAACGACCGATCGGAAGCCCCTACGCGAAGTTGAAACATCTTCCATTTCATATGAATTTATTCTGATATAAATTCATATGAAACGGAATCTGATATTCTTAAATATCTTATGATATTACTTAATTATTAATTATTAAATTTTTAACAAAAAAAAACAACGGACTTAAATTTTTAGGAGTTTCTTCCATATCTCCAAAGTTCTTCATCATATTTTCACCAAATTAAAATGGGACCAACTAGGTAGTAAAGGCTTCAACTTTGGATTATAATTGTATTTAAACATAAGGCAGTCATCACATGTCTTACCTTTTAAATAACTCTTGAATATTATTTTGTTTGTTTGTTTAAACACTTTATTGCAGATTTGAACAAAAACAAGTTACATATATTCATCATTAAAAAAAAATATAAATGTACTACGGCGGGCTTATCCCAGTATATAATATTTTTTTGTAAAACGAAAGAAAAAAACCTCAAAAACCAGAAACGCGTAAACCAGCCTCATTACCCGCCGCGTTTCTTCCGCCCCCGCATGGCTCGCTGTCTTCCGCTTGGGCTAGAGTGAATTTGTATGCGTAGAAGCGGGAGCAAAATTTAGATTATCAGCATCAGGCGCCCTCTTAATACGAGTAGGTCGTTGGGTATCTGTTACGTTACTAATTATATTATCTTTGCCTTGACGTACATAACTAATACTTATAATATCACTGTCTGACAGCAAATGATAGCTTCCGTTCGGTTTTCTCACGGTGTTATATAATAATCCGCTAGTTTCCAACAAGTCAAATCAGACACTTTTTTCTAAACGTCAAAACAAACATTTTCAATGAGATTTGTATGAAATATCGGACTGTGACATCATAGTTTTTTGGAGTCAAATAGCGCTCTTAATATCCGTTTTTCTGCATTAATATATGTAAAATCACGTTCAAAATGGATGTGATCAATGACAAGTGATATTACTTTGTGACGTACTATTTTCTTATCAGTACCACATAATTAATTTTTGACCCAGGAAGCTACCCAATTGAAGTGCGCCTGCAGCTGCGGCGGAAGCCATCAAGAGGCGCAAATATTCAGCCCTAAGTGATCCGTATATTTTTGCGCCGTTCGCCGTGGAGTCCTTAGGGCCTTGAGGTGTGTGTGAAGGCGCGTCAATTGTACAAAGAAATCTCCACACGCTTGATCAACTTTTCTGGGGACCTAAGAGCTGGTGCGCATTTTGGCCAAAGAGCTAAGAGCTGGTGCGCAGTCTGGCCATTTAACGTAGCAATGCCGCCAGTCTCTTAGGTATTCTGCCCTGGGACCGTAGTGATCAGTGGTCAAATTTTTTTATATATTTTTAATTAGTTATTTTGTTTATAGTTTTCCGTTGACATACATACGAGTATTATATTATTATTATATTTGGAGGAAAAATGCGGGATAGCACTCCCCGGGCTCCGAAGCAGCACAGCTGAGGATGCAACCGGGAACGCGCTTAGAAAGCGCGAAGAAGAGAGTACGATACAGTTATTATATCTGTGTTATTGAGTCTCTCTGTTCTCCACTTCCACCTACTATCATCTACGTGGCAGCTCCCCTGACTGCACCGTAAGTAGACCTAACACATGCCTACATCAAAGAGAGTTACTGTTGCGCAGCCGCTGCTAGTCTATATACGGCAATCGCTCCATCCGAAGATGGCTATTTTAAATTGTTCTAATTCCAGACTAGCACAGCAGAAATGGTAATAAGTAGTTCTGTCTTTCTAAAACCGTGACTGCCAAGCGATTTGAAAACCAAATAGTAGCACTTAAACATTCCACGCTTTTTCCCACGGTAAGTAGGTACTAGTTAGTTATTAGTTATACTGTGGTTATATAATTTCGAAGAGCTAGGTACTTAGTGATTTGTTTATGTAACGCTAATGACAGCCTGACGATTTGTTAAAGTCACGCGTATACAGTGTAAAATTAGTTCGTTATACGCCTGTCTATATGAGAATACGCTTATCAGAAAACTAATTTCACATTTTGACTTTTATTATTTATAAAACAACACTACAAATCAACTGACGTACCCAATCATAAACAAGTAAGGACGTCATCAGCCTAGCGTACATCCGGTTCTTCCTCAGCAGTAACGCTTCAGAGCCCGGGTCCGCTACCTAACGTAGGTGATTTGACGAGGTTACTGGTTTTTACACAGAGCGACTGCCGTCTGACCTCTGTAACCCAAAAGGTAGACCCAAAGGGTAGACCCTTACCTTTATTTTATGTTCTGAGGGTAGACCAGAACCAATCCTAGGATAGGGAATCCTAGGATAAACAAGTAAGTACATAATAATTTAACAAATTATTTTTATAAACAAGGCTTTTATGTAAAACAATGAACTGAAATGTGAAAGTGAATCAAGACGAATCAATCGAGCCCAAACTCGGTGGGGTAGGTAGGGTTCCCAACCCTCCCGGATTGCCCGGGAGACTCCGGTAATAATGGTTAACCTCCCGACCTACCTCCCTCTCGACCTGCGAGCGCGTATTCAGCATGATGGAGCAAGGAAAGAAACCGAATAAGTATTTCTTCAGTAAAAGCAGTTACAAGTACTAACAAACTTCGTTTTTTCATGTAAAAAATTTATTGATTTTGTGGTGAAAAACCGACAAATATTAGATGCTGCTTAAAAATTTATTAAAGGTTTCCTTTCAATATCCAACCCGATAAATTTCTTAAGGCCGTACTTGAATTTTCCGGGGTCCAGTGCTGCCCCCATTTAAAACGTGGCCGTTTTTCGTAATTGTGCGTAGTAAAGCTTAACGTTCTCACTTTAAATTGTAAACAGTAGTTCATAGAATACTTTGAAGGGTTATCTAGGACTTGGTAGTTGCAAAATTTTAAATGATGTCTCCGTTTTCTTTGAAATGATTTATTTTAAATGGGGGCAGCACTGGACCCCGGAAAATTCAGGTACGGCCTTTAACATACAAACCTCCCGGGTTGGTCCTTTTGAGAGTTGGCAACCCTAGGGGTAGGTAATGTAGTTTTATCACAGAGATATCATGAGATCAGTCATTGTTACCATAATATAGCATTGTCCTTAAAGTTATACAGGGTGACTTTTCAAACATTTTTTATAGATGCATACAAAACCGGTCTTGCAGTGAACGACAGGTGTTGTGATGATTTATGTTTTTATTTACTAACTAATACTTAACCATAGATATTATATAAGTACTTATATAATGTCAGATGAATATTAACCTAACTTTAAGATTGAATGTAGACAATATGCTCCCGGACAAACCTTCGTGGTTTATGGGTGCATAGAATTGTAATTATTGTTATTTTTGGATATAAATAAATGAAAAAAAAAAAAACACCAGCCAAATTTTTGGAGCAAGTTCAGTCCATGATACAGAACTACATTCTATAAAAAAAGTTATTAAAAATAGATAAAAATTTTCGTCCTCCCATACAAAATCCGTTTGGCTGAGCGCTGATTTGTATGAGAAGCCTTTTTTTTCATTTTCCGACGATTATTTTTATGGAAAGCGATTCAATATCATGGACTGAACTTGCTCCAAAAATTTGGCTGGTGGTTAAAAAGTCAGCCTGTATAAGTATGTAAAGATCAAAAAATCGCCATTTTCATACAGTAGTGTGCAGCCGCCGGGGCAACTTGCATGAGACGTCGAAATTTTTGTTTATTATTTAAAAAATAAAGAATGAACTCTGAAACTAATGGCCTGATTTTGATGCGGTTTTAACTTATATGTAGAAAATATTCTTGAAAAGGTTAACATATACATATCCGTGCGAAGACGAGGCAGGCCGCTAGTCGTATATATAAAAGCAATATAAATCCTTTAAGCATTTTTACATGAGTTACGTATTTAGCACACCGACTTCTCGGAAATGTAAAGCATTGAGCCCAACCTTCCGGCAGCCAATGCTAACTGCCTGAGCCGGAATCGTCATTACGAAATACCGATTACAACGCGTTCCAACGGTGGCCAAGTAGCAAAGCTTTTGTATTTGAGTGATTCATTTTCTTTTTAACCGACTTCAAAAAAGGAGGAGGTTATCAATTCAATAGAGTTTTTTTTTAATTTATTTTTATGTATGTTTGTTACGCGATATCTTCGCCAATTGTGAACCGATTTTGATGATTCTTTTTTTATTTAAAAGCCTTTACTACCAAGTTGGCCCCATTTTAATTTGGTGAAGATGTGATGAAGAACATTGGAGATATGGAAGAAACTCCTTAAAAAAATTTAAGTCGGTTGTTTTTTTTTTGTTAATAATTTAATTCTTCCATACAATTAGCACCTACATAATCAAAACGCAATTAATTGACAGACCTTTGTTAGATGTGTCAATGAGTACGAAAAAAAAAATACAAATGAGATTAAACTACAAACTAAACCTAAACCTTCTTCCACACCGGTCTGGGAGAAAAGAAAAAACTTAGAATGTACCAGCTGCTTCTCTTCCCGCGCAGATCGTAAAAGCTGACCGATAGCGAATCGTGTTACGAGTAGAAGGCGGTGCGGCTATTATTTTGATTACTTTTTCCAGCTTCTCGCCCACCATCACGCTAAAACTGGTATTTGGGTTTTGCGGCCCTGGGCTGCAAGACCCAAAATGCTCTGTCTGCCCCTTTAGGAATGAAGACGTGATAGTGTTTTTTCTTTTACCGGACTATTTTGGAGACCGGACATTATACAACGTGGAAGGGACATACCCGCAGCGAGATCTATGTACTTATGTCGATGCATACCCGTAATAAATCGAACCACGGTCTATACTAGATCATTATAGTATAATTAAATTAAAATTAAAAACAGCCAAAAAACAAAAAAAATCGGCATTTCCATCATAAAGTGTGCAGCCGCCCGGGCGAATAGTTTGGGAATGTAGAACTTTTTTTTGTATTTTGTCTGTTATTTGAATGTCATTATACTTTAGTGATCTAGAATATAGCCTGTGGTTCGATTTATTACGGGTATGTCCCTTCCACGTTGTATATGAAGAAGAAAAAGCGCGAAAGTACACCCCGGATTCCGAAGCAGCACAGCTGTGGATGCAATCGGGAACGCGCTAAGATGAAGATCATATAATTAGTAGTAAATATTATCATGGTATCAGTAGCGTAGCGAGGGGGGCAAATACTGGCGCCAAATGAGCCCAGTAACGGTGTGAGGGCGGCAAATCTCCGGTCGGCCCCGGGCGGCGAAAGCCCACGCTACGCCACTTCATGGTATAATACGAGTATGTTTGGCCTGGTATTCTTCGCCGTGACAGCTGGGTTGTATGGGATTGTCCATCCTATAATATTTGTTCGTCCACGGTGGTAACATTGTTCTTGATAAAATGATATTCATAATAGTAAAAAAGAACCTTCGAACCATTTCCTAGCATTGCCCTTGACAAAATGATATTCATAACATTACAACGGACCGTCAGTATCATTTCCTAGTTTCCAAGTTGGCATTTACAAGCCAAATTATATTGCCCTTTGCTTTTTTCTACGTAGGGAATCTACCAAACTAAATTTAATTACATAGATAAGTTAAACTCATAGTAATTGATGTATCCCCAAAGTAAGTTGAAACTTGTATTATTCATCATTATAACCATCATCAGATCTTTTTTAGTCTCCACTTCTTCCGAGTCCAAAGGCTATTTATTAATTTAATTTAATCAAACTTGACCAGTAGACATGTCATAATTTAGGTACATTGGTACATACTAAATTTACAAATTGACATTATTTTAAATTTCGTAATTCTTATAATTCAATTTAATTATGACATAATAAACAATGTAATCTCTGTCCATCTATATAACTAATTTTAAGTTTTTAGTTTGTTAGTTGACGTCTTTGGAGAAAACGTGCAGTGCAGTTTGTTGCCGCTTCTTCTGCACTTGCGCCTAGGAAGCGGCGTAAACTTAGCTTTAAGTAACGATTTGACGTCAACATTTGTGCAAAACAAAACAAAGACTATTATTAAGAGATATTATAAATATCCTATGATAATAAAGATATTTTGAATTGAATTGAATTGAGTATTTGGCCACAGCCGATCCCCCGGTAATTTGCCTCATTTAGGTCTTGTATTGTTCAGGATGTGGGGCATTTCGGGCAAGACCATAAGTGGTTCATTAATTGGACAACACCGCACTCGCATTGTCGTTTTTGGTTTCCACTACAGTAGCACGACCCTCTCTGTACTACCATATATTAGCCAGAGCAGTCAGAGGATTTTGCCTACACTCTTTGCCAGACGGGTTGGAGAGGTCCCATTGATGTTTATAAGCTTTGTTTAGCTTGAGTTTCTAAGTCGCCTTCTACAACATCCACGGGAAGACTTGGAGTGGTCCTACTGTACTGTGCCGAGAACCACACGGCATATTACTTCACTATAATATCAATGTACTTAAATAAAATGTCAGTGTTTCAAAAGAAGCCGTAATATCTTGATCTGTGGCCACAAACCTGTTTTTGTGTTAATTGACTCAGTATAAGGATCGAGGAGGCGTTTGTTACGAAAACAGAGCTTACGAACACAATTCATGTGTGCAAGATTCCTATCACAGCATATGGTTAAGCAACTCAGGGCATGGTCCACATTTCAATGGGTGACAAGTGGAAAAAGATTTAAAAAAAAATCGTGCATGCTTTTATTGTGTGGCCTAACTACTTATCAAGAAAAATGTAATTAGTCATAACTCGATGGGGTTGCGTTGATTTTTTACAAGGTTCCTATTGCCACCTTCCAGCTCCATCATCAGATCAGCTTCTTGTTATAATAATATTGCATTGTCATCTGATTTACACTTATTCATCTCAATCAGAAACTTTAACTTGCAAGATTTGACCGAAAAAACAAATATCAACATACAGGACAATATTTATATATAATAATATAAGGATATATTTATATATAATAATGACAACATTTTATTTAGGTAAGGAAATCCTTACCCAGGGTCACTGATCCATCAAAATCAAGCCGTTTAGTCAGCAGAGCGTGCCAAAGAAATATACATAACATAAACTCGAAAAACATAACCCTCCTACCGGCGCAATCAGGTAAAAAGTGTTTGATCGTATTCACAGACCTACCACTACAAGACTTGCAACGATATTGCTAGAAAGAGACTGTCAAATACAGTACAACGTGAGTGTGAAAGAAACGCTGATATGTTTTTTTGTCTCTATCGGCGTGGCTGCTATAAGCTGGCCTACTGTCAAAATCTGGGCCAAACAAGCCACAAAACGATCGAAGAAAGTTATTAATTTTAGGGATTTTATCATTTAAAAGGTGATTTAGAGTTTTATTTGAGCTTATTATAAGTTAGTAACCATAGTATGTTCTGTACCGTGTGCAAAATATGGGTGGAGGCAACAATCAAAGATAGAAAGAGATGCACTAAAGTGGCCACGCACTATGCAGGTCTAATAGTGGTAGGTCTGTGATCGTATTTCACAAACCATTCAATAATGGCCATAACCTATTGAAAGCAAATATGTACTTATATTTATCTTGAAGGTCTAGTTAACGTGTCTGGTGTAAAAATAATTTTAAATTACTAATATTCTGGCGAGGTCCTTTGGAAAGGTCGCGTCTCTTCGACCGTGGGAATTTTTGATTGAACACCCGAATCTATATGTTCTTTTTACACATACATACGCATTGCACTGGATTGTACATGCAAACTGGAGACGAATTTAGATGAATTCAGAAGCGCAGCGAGCGGTCTGCCTTATTTATTTGAGAATTTCGAATGATGTCTGTTCGAGAAAAAGGGTGTCTGTCTGAGGTAACTTGAGCCGCAATTAACTCGGACCGCGGTCTCAGTTGCAGGATCTAAAAATTTTAATATTTTCCTTCCGGCGACTGGGACCACTCATAAATTTATAAAAAAATCAGTACAGTCAAATGAAAAAATTCATTGAATTTAAAAATGATTTAAATGTTTATGAAACCAAGTTTTGTTTATTCAATAATAAACAAAACAAAAACGTTAAGCAAATTTTAACTAAATACAAAAGCTCTTTACATATTTAGTAACCTAAATACAACCTTTTTTGGAATACGGAAGACTTTCAAAATATTAAAAACAAGTTCGCTCCTATGTACAAGGCTAACCGCTCATTGGGGAAATATGCAAGGTCCAAAATAACTCCAGTTATACATTTGCTGCTCTGAAATTTAACTGTCGACCTTCAGCGGACAGTGAATCAGCATCAAATTAGCAGATTTGATTTTGGAGTATCTCGAAGTCGTTTGTGTACTTTAGGAAGGTCGTTTCTTAGATGAGTTTTTCAAATTGTCCTGAGTCTTGGGTCATCCTCTTCCGAGCGTATTCCCGGTTGCATCCTTAGCGGTAACGCTTCAGAACCCGGGGTCCGCTACCTAACCAAAATGACTTGACGAGATTACTGGTTTTTACTCAGCGCGACTGCAATCTGACCTCTACAATTTCCAAAAACCAAAGGGTAGACCAGAACTAATCCTGGGATAAGTTTAAAAAAACGCTAGATAGCGTTCGAGACCCACAGGTTTACGTGCCTTCCGAAGCACCGAATCATCTTTCTTTCAAAGCATTGAACTCGTTATTAACAATCTGTAAGTACAAGTACCTTTAACTTTATAGGTTCAGTGCCTGCTGATCTTTCTATATTTTACGAGTACGAGCCATTTTATAGGGAGTTCTTTATGTATAGTTTGTATTTTATTCATGGCTGCTTTTATGTATTTATCAATCATTAAATTTATTGAAGAATTAATAAGAACAAGATATACGTTTAAAAATCTAATCCCGACTACGGAAAAAATATTATGGAAAAATACAAATTATCCAATTAATCCAAGCTCGGTCGCTATTTACGGCTAACAATGTATTTGATACTCCATTCGATATCGAAACCGAAAAAAAACATTATTGACTCGAACTTTTTGTATGTTACATTCGTTAAATACAGTAACCTCGTCAAATAACCTAGGTTAGGTAGCGGACCCAGGGCTCCGAAGCGTTACCGCTGAGGATGCAACCGGGATGCTGATGATAATGACGATTCGTTATAAACATTTTACGGCCCGGACAATAATGACGAATTTATTGATCGATATTGACGCTCTTATTTCATCAATCCGTACACGAAAAGTATAAACAATGAATCTATAGGCTTACCCAATCCTCCATTTTCCTCCCTGCTTCTCAATCTCTCAGATTCCAAAGCTTCATTCTGCTGCTGCATTCTCTTGAACAAGTCAAAGATCCCTTTCGGCACCACCCTCTCCGCCACACTTTCTACCACACTCTCTACCATACTTCCAGCCAGGCCTACCAATACTGAAATAGCATCCGTCTTCGGCGCAGTAGTTGGCACTACGTCTTTAGAGTCGTAATAATCTTCTGGAACTTCTTTGTCATCTTCTGCGTCTAGTTCTGTAAATATTGGAATGTCTACGTCTACTTCTGGACTGCCAAAGTCTGTTTCCACTTCGATTTTACGAGAAGAATTTGTCGTTAAAACTTCTATCGATGAAGTAGTAGTTGGTACTTCTGTTGTATTTTTTAAGGTTTCATTCGTATTTACTTTGATTTCTCTATGAGTTGAAGTTTCTATGGTCTTATTTGCAGCAACTGTACTTGTTTTAATTGTTTTATTACTGACTTGGGTTGTTGTTTCAATAGTTTTATTGAAATCTACAAATAGTGTTGAAGATTCAGTTAGCTCTGTAGGAAAATATTCCGAAGAACTTTCTGTTGATGTAGGTAAAGTTACAGTTTGATTGATTTCTATGTTTGGCAGTTCTTTCACTGTAGTTGATAGTGGAATTACTGAAAAATCTGGTTCAGTTGTACTTTCAACAATACTTACTAGTACGTTTTCCGTTGTACTTAACAATTCTAATGGTATAACACTAAATTCGTTTGTTGTTGATTCGACATCTATAAATCTTTTGGTATTTGATTCATTATTCTTAACTTTAACAAGATTTTCATCACGCTTAGCTTCCTTATCTATAGTATATCTATGAATTTCTTTATTAAAACTATTTTTAGTATACTCCTTATCGAATTTAACAGAGTATTCATCATCGAAGTCTACGATATTGTTATCTATGTTTAGGTCTACGGTGCTTGTAGTATTGTCAGTGGTCTGTATGGACTTTGGCAAGGCTGTAGCTATGTGGCTTATGACTAGTATGGCACAGATAGTAAGATATTTCATTTTCCGTCTCACTCGGTGATACATGGTGGTCTGCCCATCTGCAACAAAGTAACATCGATTTTATAAAATTGCAAATAAGTTAGAAAATAGGGATAGGGAGGTACTTAACAAGTTTGTTATAACTTTTTAATAGTATTTTAGTTTTGGGCTTTCGCGTTCACGATGACTATTATGAACATAACTAGCCTTACTTTTATTGATTTTAATTGTAACTATACCTCAAACAAAACGACAAAAAACTTTACTCACTTTCTGAATGTAAATGCTTGATTCTTAATAAAAACATAAAAAGCACTACAGTTATGTGTGTATAGAATATTTGGGGAGTTCAATACAATACAATACAATACAAATTATCTTTATTGCACCATAATAATTAATAAAATAAAAATAACAAACACAAAGAAAATATTGGTACAAAGGCGGACTTATCGCTAGATGCGATCTCTTCCAGTCAACCTTTGGGTAGAGGAAAAATTAATAGTACGGAATAAGGTGGGTGCAGTATCTATACCTAATTATATACTTACATATCAATACTTGTATATATACATACATAAACTTATTTCATAATATATACATATATATAATACATATACGATGCTAAAATATTTAAATGTATTTAAATTCCCTCCACTTCTCGAAGATTCCACCATCAGATCTTCACTTGGTGACAATGGGACCAACTTGCATATAAACCCTTTCAAACAAAAAATAATTTTCTAATTTGGTTTAAAAACTGAGAAGTTATGGGGAACATACATAAAAAAAAACATAAACATTCGAATTGAAAAGCTCCGAATGTTTCGAAGTCGCTTAGAAAAAAAAATACCGAACTTCTGCACAACAAACTAACCCGTTTTTGGTTGAAGTCACAGCCGTCTCCGGACCCTGACTCCATTGCCCGCCGTTGCAAACATTGCTTAACTCGAGGCCGCTGCTTATCAATTTCGATATTAATTTCACTTTCCGTAACACGTATTTTAATTACTAGATTTTATTTAGTGTCACCTGGCCCTCTGTCTGTGTCCGTTATCAAATATTGAAAGCTAAATTAGATCCTTTTCACATTATTCGATTATGCTGAAACTTCACATAGGTACCAATGTAGGTTGGGTGACAAGACAATGCGATATTATGGTACCAATGCTCTGATCTCATGATGAAGAAACGGCTTCTCTGTGATAAAACCACATAACCCCACAGAGTTTGAGCTCAATTGTTTCGTCTTGACACATACTTCATAATCATCACTCTAAACTTTTTAGTTCAATTTTAATTGTTTTAGATAAAAGCTTGCTTTTAAAAATATTAATAAAATATACTATATATTTATCTTTATATTCTCTTCATCCATCGATCGGTTGTCTGGAAAAAAACGCTTTTAGCGATAAGACCGCCCATTGTACATTTTAATGTATTTTTTATTCTTATTGTATATTTTTTATTCTTGGTGTACAATAAAGTATTACTTACTTACTTACTTATTTTACTCTACATTGCTCACATTCAAACAAATGAGAAACATATATGAAGATAAATGTAAGTATACAAAAGGCGGCCTTTATCACAGCAATCAATATCAGGTAACATTTGGTCAATTTATTTTTCTAAAGGTTGACAGGGAGAGAATGTTTTAACATTAAGTCTACCTATTGTAGCTTTTGGCTCAATAAAAGTTTAAATAAATAAATAATAACAAAAGAATTACAGGTGAGATGCAATGTTTCAAAACCCATGTGGTTCCTGGTTAGAATAGGACCACTCCATCTCTTCCTGTGGATGTCGTAAGAGGCGACTAAAGGACTAAGCACAAACATGTCGTGCTACATTTGCATTCCCAAGGAGGGTTAACGTCGGGCGGCAGCCGGTCGTTAAACTATAGCCAAATCATTTAAACTGTTCCGGCTATTTCTTCTCCATTTTGCAAGGTCTTTGGCATCCTTGGGTGACCATTGACATGAATGTTATATTTGGAGAAGAAAAAGCGGGAAAGCGCACCCCGGGCTCCGAAGCAGCACAGCTGAGGATGCAACCGGAAACACGCTTAGACGAAGAAGAAGAAGGTGCAATGTTTCAATTATTACGTAAATATTCAAGGGTTTTTTCAGTGACTGTGACAAGACACACGGGGGATGCGCGCGGGTGAGTGGACGTTTTATGTTCGAAGTTATATTTATGCTATTTTCTTACAATAAGTATATACATTTTATTTAAAAAAAAACTATACTTCGTTAGTATGTATGTATCTTGATACATAGAATCCTACAAAAAATCCATAGTGTTCCCATACATTTTATTACAGTTCTACTCGTTGAAAAAAAAATTTGAGTAACTATATTCGTGATTTTTTCCTATTAAATTGAATTAATAGCTTCATGTCTTGAGAACACTACTTCGGTGGCATATATCCTAAAGAATATCAAAATATATTATTTAAATTTTTTCAATGTAGTGGAACTTATTGTTTTACGCAAAATAAAACATCCCCTTAAGTAAACGTTTTATTTCAGAAAGCAAGCAGTAAAAAATCTTTGTACTACAAGAATGTTTCAACTTCACACAAACAATGCGTGTGTTGCTTTTCGCAAGCGTTTCGACAGTGAGGAACAGTGAATCAACGTTATGACATTATTCGCGGTCAAGGTTGATCGTGAGAACGAGATGAACAGTTCGTTTTGATACAACAAAATTTGTTAGGCAATATGGCAATACTACAAACAGACAAGTCTTTTCCTCTTTCGTTTTTAGAAAGTAAAGATCTTTTTTATCTTCACGCCCAACATCACACTATATGTGGCCTTTGGGTCTTACGGCTCTGGGCTCTGTCTACTCCGTTAGGGATGAAGACGTGATAATGTATCTGTATAAAGGTCTGGAGAAAAAAATATTTATCCAACCAATATTTGTCAATTTTACATTTTCCTCTGGCCCGAAAATAGCTTTTTAGGCAAATCCACGTAAAAACACGTCCACTCAGGTACATAATTAGATTAATACTCATAAACTGAACACTGCATGGGAACAGATCAACACACAAACATATACAATAATGGTATGTACATAACAAGTAGGTAGATGTAATTACAGGTTGCCAAACCCATTCACCGGCGGCGAATCCGATATCCGACAAACAATACGAGTGCATTTACAGAATGGAAAGTCAAATTATTTTGTAGGTAATTATCAACTTGCAACTTCAATTATCTAGTGTAGCTTTTAATTTAGCTTATTGTATTTTTCTTTTTCTTTTTTTAATTGCGTGAAGTGAAGCTTTTCTTCGCACATTTGCAAAAAACGGCCACTTTTGGCAAATGTGCGAAGAAAAGCTTCACGTTCTCATTTTAAACTGTGAACAATAGTTCATAAAATAGTTTGAAGGGGATACTGGAGCAAAATTTTAAATGATATCTCCATTTCCTTTAAAATAATTTATTTCAAATGGGGGCAGCACTGGACCCCGAAAAATCATGTATCCCCTGAAGTCATTTTGTGTTTGGAGGGGCGCCACTTTACACTACATCTCGTACTAACAAAAAAACGATGTGGTGCACTCCGGGAGTGCCGGCAGAAGTGAAAACTTGAATATTAACGTTGTGCATTTTTGATATTTTGGAATAGTTAGGGAATAATTTTGCACGAATTGCTTTAATTATCAGTATAAAAGTACTATCATTAATGTGGTAGAATACAATATTTATTTATTGCGCTATCGTACACAAACATGACAATTTATATTACATTAAAAAGTTTATCTCTCAGCTAAACGAAACAGCAGGCGCAGGCATACATTTTCGCCGCGCCGTAGAAAGAGAGGGGGATACTTCCTTTCCTACGCCGCGCCGGCTGTCTACTCTCCATCCGTCTTACGAATTTTCGATCAGGACACGTGTCCTGACGCGAGTTTAACATTATTTACCCATTACAAAAAAAGTGCACAACGCCGCTAAAGAAGTTTTCACTTCAAAAATGTTAGGAACTTTACTGTTCTTCTTCTTTGTCTTTGCGTATCGATGGTCCCAATTTATATAATTTTGGGGGTACATAAAAATTAATATATAAAACAGCGAAATATCGTCAAGCACGGGTTCCGGCCTTTGTTTGCTCTCGACGATATTTCGCTTTGTTTTATTTATTAATTTTTATGTAAGCATTATATTCATATATTTCACTGTGTAGTCATTTGCCCTCATAATTTGGATTATACATTTTTTGGTATAATTGATGTAAAAAGGTGATTGTATAAAATACTTATATTTTTTTTTTGTAGTGAAGTTAGAGGTATGTCTGTGTTTTTTTCTATTGAACCAAAAATGCTCAATCATGTTTTGATTATAGTTTGTCTATGTAGAAAAGCCTCAATATTATAAAAAGTAAAATTTAAAAATAAAAAATTGTAGTAATTTCAGTACAGCAATTTTTCAAAAACACTCACAATATTATGAGCTGTGAACCTACAGCGCCTTAAATGACTAGAGAACGCTGTTTCCAAATTTAATTATTATTTCTGGAGATAAATTCGTAATGCTATGTAAAAACAACAGCATTACGAAATGACTTACATGTAACACCTAAGTATCACGCCAATAACAAAGAAAAAAGTACATTATGTGAACTAACTATATAACCCTACTTCTAGTACCTACTTTTTGCGCGATTGTATCATTTGTATTCTGAGAGGCAAAAGACAATAGGCAGGAAAACTTGGTTGTCGCACCTTCTGTTGGTTTTTGCTCTTTGACGATAAATACCTTTGTTAAGTTTCACGTGGACCAGTTAAGGGAATATTGCGACATATCTTATATTAATTGAAAGGGCATTGTGGTTGAATTGGTGTAAAAAATTGGTATTGTTGGCTTTGAATTGATTGTTAAAATCAATCAATTCACAGTATAGAAAAATATTAGGTAGCTATGAAGTATCTATGAATGCACACTATACAGTGTCATAATATTATGTTTTAACCTACGAGTACCAGCCAAATTACTAGATACTGAACTGCCTATGGGCAGGAAACAGAGTGCTGTATCTCCATATTAAATTGTTATCTTTGGTAACTTGTTTCCACAAATAAAGAAGTTTGAAGTTGAACTACTCGTATTTTCCATAAAAACAATTGACAAAAATCGGAAAAAAAAATTCGCCTCCTCGTATAAATGAGCTCTGAGCTAAACGGAGTCAATATGGGAGGACGAATTTTTTTTTCGATTACCGATAAAAATTTTTTATGAAAAAAAATTGTCTCGTGGTTGAAAATACAACGTGTAAGAGACATATGCGTTATAAATCGAAAAATGGTTATACTCTAGTTTAACCCGTGGTTCGATGTATTGATAGTGATCTATCACTATAGTATAACGAAACTACAATAAAAATAAATTCGGCATTTCTATAGGTACCTACAAAAGTGTGCAGCCGCCCGGGCAATTTGTATGGGAATGTCGATTTTTTTGTTTTATTTTTAGACTGTGTCGCATTTAATCCATTATCCCTAATACTTAAATAACCCATGCTTATTTCTCAATATATCTATAATCGAATTATAATTTCCGATGTCATGGCTTGAGGGTCAAATCTTCTGCCATTAGGTATACAAATGTCAAGGTGGCTGTTGTAATGTTATTATAAATCTTGGCTCGAGTTTTGTGCAAATATGGTGTAATAGTTTGTTTAGGATTAAGCTAAACGTACACTACCCGTGTATATGTACAGAACCAACACGTCATCATCAGCTTTTTTACTAATTTAGCTATTTGTCTCCACTGCAGGAGCACGAGCCCTCTGTACTATAAGACCCATTAGCCAGAGCAGTCAGAGGATTTGGCCTACACTCTCCACGCTGGCCACATTACCAACACACATGTAATATTTAAGTGTACTCTACCTACAGTCTACTATGCTGGTCTGGGAGAAAAGGAAAAAACTGGTCAAGTGCGAGTCGGACTCGTACATGAAGGGATCCGTACCTCCGTACAATGTTTTAAAACGCTGAAAAAACATATTTCTTGTATGACGACCCCTTTAATTTTTAGCTTTAACTAATTTTTTGTTATAGCGGCTACAGTAATACATAATCGGTGAAAATTTCAAGTGTCTAGCTATTACGGTTCAAGAGATAGAGCCCTGTGACAGACGGGCAGACAACGGAGTCGGTAATAGGGTCCTGTTGGCACCCTTGGGTACGGAACCCTAGAAATTAAAAAGCATGTTTCTTTACTTTGAATGTACTCGTAAGTATTTGCTTATAAAAAATCTAAACTCGGTTTATGAAAGTTAAACCAAACATTTTAATTAATTTATTATTTGAACAAAAATGCATTAAATAATGAATCTTGGATGTTGCATTTAAAAGTCTTATGTCATGTTATTAATTTAATAAGCAATGAAACCCGTGCAGATATTTATGTCATTCGAGTGTTGAAACTTGGTCGAAACCAGTGGACGAAAATGGTCACAATTTGTTACTAAACAAGCAGAGATAAACTGCGGCTGTATTGATTGACGAAAAATACGGTGAGAAATTTGAGACGATTAGTCAAACGGCAAACCAGAATCGATAAAAAGATGAGACCGAGATAAAACAGGACCCTTACTTAAATATACGTAGCTACGTGCCTGCGTGGCAGTGTCAATTTCGTAATTCTTATAATTCAATTTAATTATGACATAACAAACAATGTAATCTCATTCCATCCATATAACTATTCAGTTTGCTAATTGACGTCTTTGGAGAAAATGCTGCAGTGCAGTTTGTTGCCACTTTTTCTGTACTTGCGCCTAGGAAGCGGCACTAAACTTAACTGTAAGTAACGATTTGACGTTAACATTAGTGTAAAACAAAACAAAGTGACTATTATTAAAATATATTTTAAATATCCTATGCTAAAAAAGATAATTTGAATTTGAAAGCAACATTGAGCGTTACGAAATTACGATTAAGTTTAATTTGGATTGATTATAATAAAGGACTGTACGTTATTTTGGAAAATTGTCCTCTATACTTTACGAAATCAATAAAGTACGCGAATATACTAAATTTCGCATAATTTGATTTTTCTGGGACAAGCAAAGAAATGAAACTGCTTCACAGAGAGCTTTTCTGTTATGAAATGAATAGCAAATGGCGAGACGAAAGAAACAAAGCGTCTCTAAAAAATTTTAATAAAGACTGCAAAATAAATTTCTGTTAAAGTAAAACTATATGCTGTGCAACTGTTTAGCAGTAATAATATTATTGCGAATAGCAATAAAATATGTTTTTAAATATAATGCCAAAGAAACAAATTATACTTTATTTGGACTCTTTGAACTTTTTTGTTACCTTTAATCATCAATCTACTTTGATTGCGAGAAAAAAGTGGCAACCCTACTTGACATAGAGATATGACGATATTGACGATACTATCGGACGACTATTTATTATTTCACAGAGTAACGGTCTAAATACGAATACTCATAAGTACATCATGTAATGAGCAAAAACGTTATTAACAAAGAAGAATATAATATAATATCTCCGTCCTACAAGCGGTTCTAAACAAAACGCGCCTCCGTGTGTTCCCACGGTTTCTTGTCGTTAAATTAACGCTGACTCGATACACTTTTACTTTTTGCTCGCAAGAAGCAAAGGAAATCGGAGATCTACAGCCAAATTGAAAATTAGAAAAACAATTAGATCTTTAAGACCTAGAGATGTTAGTAGATAGTGAAAATGTAATTATTTTAAAAACCGTAGATAATGAACTACGGTACCTATTTAAAATAATTTGCTTTTAGCCTACGAATATTATTGTTCGTAGCTTTTAGCATTATTTACTTGGGTTTGCTTTGTTTGGGTTTGTTTATTTTAAAAATTGATTCTAGTGGACTTTATAATGTGGAATTGGTGTAGTTTGGTGTTACAAATGCTCATACTCATGAACAATATGTGAAATAGTTAAATTAAACAGTCCCCTTAAAGGTTTGTAGACATGTCATAATTTAGGTATATTAGTACATACATACTAAATTTACAAATTGACATTATTTTAAATTTCGTAATTCTTATAATTAAATTTAATTATGACATAACAAACAATGTAATCTCAGTCCCGTACCCCTGTGGTTCCGGGTTAGAATAGGACCACTCCATCTCTTCCTGTGGATGCCGTAAGAGGCGACTACAGGACTAAGCACAAACATCTCGTGCTACAATTGCATTCCCAAGGAGTTTATGATTTAATAAAGTTATGTATAAACAAACTTTGTTTAACTGGTTCATCGTGTAAATAGTCACCTCGGGCTAACAAGGACCCTCATGAAGCCAGGGTCCAAAACGGAGTCCCGTTTTCTATCTTAGGTCAATGATCCAAGATTTTACCATGGGTGGCCTTTGGGTTTAAGATATAAAGGCGTGATAGTAGGGTCTAAGAAAATATACTGAAACTTTAGGGGTATATTCAGTCCATGATACTGAACAACTTTCCCCAAGGAACATAAAGAAGATATAAAAAATAATTTTCGGCCTCCTATACAAGTTGACCGTTGAGCTGATTCGAGTTTGTATGACAAGTTAATATCCATATTTCGATATATATTCCTTGGGGAAAGTTGTTCAGTATCATGGACTGAATTCACCCTTAAAATAGTTTCAGTATAATTTTAGACGTTTTAACGAAATTAAATAATAACTTGGTGACCTCTTAATTACTAAATTCATAAGCTATACGATGCTTCCCTTGATCGGTTTTCGTGATCTGCTGCAAACAAAAGCATCATACATTCATTAATTATTTCATATATTGATACAATAAAAAAACCTTCATTAACTTACCGAAACAAATGTGTTTACTTAAATAACTGTATAACGAATTTAAATTGTGATTTTAATCAATTCGTTTCGTTATTCGACATGCTTAGTAGGTATAATTATCTCGTTATAATAAAAACTAATAACAACAATGTACAAAACGGTTATTAACTTTTCCAAAGTAAAAAAACCTAAGGTCAAAGTAGGTTTCGCTTACAGCATTCTAAAATGAGATCGATACATAAACAGTTTGTAAAAAGTATAACATCATATAGCAAATGTTCATTAATCCTATAGGTATATTATTGACATTAGCTATGAAAAGTAAATGAATGAGAAAATTTAATCACATTTCAAAATATAAAAGACCTTAAAATGTTTGATTGAATTTTTGAATTCTTAAATGCACCTACTT
This sequence comes from Acrobasis repandana, assembly GCA_963576875.1. Taxonomy (NCBI): domain Eukaryota; kingdom Metazoa; phylum Arthropoda; class Insecta; order Lepidoptera; family Pyralidae; genus Acrobasis; species Acrobasis repandana. The sequence continues at coordinate 13,663,424 of OY756238.1, read as the reverse complement.
AAGACTCCTAAGAATGTTCATTAAAGTATATAATTATGCATTACAACAACCACATTGCAGCAACCACATTGAGAAAAAAATATGAATTTAAACAATAGATAAGTACCTACTTAATCACAGTCACAATTCAAATTTAATCTAAATTCAAATTTAATCTAAATTATTTCAACTCACCAGAAAACCAATAATCGCAGAGGAATAGATCTCAAAACTTTTTCAAAACACTGGCACAAAACAGTCACTTAAAAAAATCCTAAGTCATAAGAATTCACTAAAAAGCAACACGGCACTGTGGTTAAAAAAATAATCGCAAATTCCAAAATTAAAAAATCGAACGCATGTCACAGGCGTTTCGCGCCAAAGCGAAATGTCAATATTGCGCTCCCGCCAAAACCCGCGTGAGAGGTAAAATGGCGGGGGCAGCGTTAATTCAAAATACAATGAATTTGTTGCTGTTACGGTGGCTACACACCGGTTGCAGATTGCAGAATTTGAATAAAACAAAGTGCTGGAAGGTTCTGATAATGCAATATTAAAGTTGTTGCATTTTTGTAAACAAAGACATGAGTAAATTTTGCTGCTTCGTACTTCAAATAATAGACTAACATTTAAAAGTCTTACAAGACTTTTTATAAGACTTCTTAGACATCTGCCTGCCCTATGATGAAACATCAAAAACCAACTCCTCCCGATTTATCATGTTTCATGTTTTTCTGTCCTGATTTTCATACTTGGTGTTATGACTACCTATGATGACCTGATGATGATGAACCTAGTACTTACAGTATTACGATTTCTTCCAGTCCGATTTCTTCCGAGTCTTCTTCCAGTTGTATCTTTAGGTATATCTAGCGTGCTCTTTCGGAGCTCGGGGTGCGCGCTGTATTTTTCTTTTCCAAAGAGATGCATGTCAATATTCACTGAAGAATGCTAAATGATGATGATGATCAAAACAAATTTTGCCGTGGCTCTAAAACTAGACCAGGGTCCTGTTTCATAAATGTTACAAATAATTGTAATTGTATTTTACAAGCTTTACAAGTTACAAATCTAAACAACTTACAAATTTACTATGGTGGAAAACTGACAAAATTGTAAAATTGTACCTACAATTTTACGTAAACATTTTCTCTTTCTTTACAGGTGAAAATTAATGTTATATTTCCAAGGAAAACTGTTTTATTGAACGCATAATTGTAATAACAAATTTACAAATTTTGTAAATTGTAGAGATTTTAGTACAATTCCGACACCTTGTGTTCAGAACACAATTTAAATGACTCAATGTTTTATTTTATAGTGAAGAATTTTAATGTTATACCTACCTACACTTATATTTTATATCATTTGTAACTTACAATTACAAATTTGTAGATACAATTGTCATCGAAATCTACAGGTGTTTTCTGCACATGTAAACGTTTATTTAAACAACATTTATTATGGTAATATTTGTAATGTTTTTACTTGTAAAATTCTTACATAATAGTAAAGTTTATTAAACAGTACTTGTCATATAACTTTACAAATGTGTCATTTATTAACAAAATTGTCGGTTTATATCGTTTATTGAACATGGCTCTGGGGACGCATTTTTGAAATCTTCAGACTCATCACGAAGGGTTTACGTGGGCGTTTCCAAAAAGGTTCATTTTAGAAACGGTCGTATGCGAAGGATTTGCGCGAGTATTATTGGCCACTCGTATTTTTGACACATGTCATAAAACTTTCGTATTACATCCACAAGAAGAGATGAGGTGGTCTTTGTGTTACCGAACGGCCAACAACTAAATAGTATGATAGTGTGACAGCAGTTTTCAACCTACTTCAACAAAGGAGGAGGTTACCAATTCGTCTGTATGTTTTTTTTAAGTGAAAACTTCTTTAGCGGCGTTGTGCACTTTTTTTGTAATGGGTAAAAAATGTTAAACTCGCGTCAGGACACGTGTCCTGATCGAAAATTCGTAAGACGGATGGAGAGTAGACAGCCGGCGCGGCGTAGGAGAGGAAGTATCCCCCTCTCTTTCTACGGCGCGGCGAAAATGTATGCCTGCGCCTGCTGTTTCGTTTAGCTGAGAGATAAACTTTTTAATTTAATATAAATTGTCATGTTTGTGCACGATAGCGCAATACATAAATATTGTATTCTACCACATAAATGATAGTACTTTTATACTGATAATTAAAGCAATTCGTGCAAAATTATTCCCTAACCATTCCAAAATATCAAAAATGTTATTTGAAAGCCTTTACTACCAACTTGGTCCCATTTTAATTTGGTGAAGATTTGATGAAGAACTTTTGAGATATGGAAGAAACTCCTACAAAAAATTGAAGTCGGTTGTTTTTTTTGTTAGAAAAATTAAATTATATACTTCCGTTTTATAATGAATACCCAAAGACGTGATATATTATCGACTATACAAGTAATTGAGTATTAAAAAAACCGACACTATATTTTTTTAAACCGAATATATACAACAGCAGTATGCCTAGGATACATCTGGGAACACGCTCGGATGTGCGAGGTTATAATAATAATGTTGTTTTCTAGCATTTAATCTTATTCCAAATTACATTTAAACATATTCATATAACAAAATTACAAAAATATGTGCACTTAAGTATAGACATATTATATATACACATATTTTTGTAATCCATAAAATCCTTTCTTTTGATACCCCACTCGATAGGTTTTTAATGAAATAAAAATTTTAAAACATAATTTGACTCAAAACCTCCGCCATTTTGAGATATTTTATAATTTTTGATATGGCCGTGTCACTGACAATTAAGACGAATCTGACGAAAATCCATTAAGCCGTTTAGGCTGCAGAGAAACATACATAGAAATGCCAAAGAAATATACATACTTACCTGCTTCTCGTAATTTAAGAGCTTGTTCTTGTCGGTGTAGTTAAGTGGAGATGTCTTCATTCCTCTCTTCTCTCTGCCATCTTTTTAATATCCTAATAGGACCTTACTTCCAACTTTTCTTTAATTTGTTGAAAAAACTTAATAAATACCTACATTCAGTCGAAAAACATAACCCTTCTGCTGGCGCAGTTAGGTAATAAAATGGTCACAAAACATACGAAAGGCCCACAGATCACGGATCACAGATCGCGGCGATCTCATGATACAATTATGGAGAACATCTAGCACAAGGCTGGACGTGTCGTGTACCGCTCCCTTTGAGCTGAAAGGTCATGGTCAGTGGCGTAGCCAAGGGGGGGCAGCGGGGGCGGCTCGCCCCTATTGCAACCGTGAAATCCGTGAATCCGCTAATTTCCAACAAGTCAAATCAGATTTTTTTTTTAATGTTATTTTGGCTATTGTTGCTAAAAACTGTATTTTTTTTTCTCATACCAAGATTTTGACTTTTTGAATGAATGAATGATTTATTCCTCAAAAACATACGTAGGTTTGACTCTTATGTATTCTGTGACGTAGGTACAAATAACTTTTATGGATAAACGTAAACAACCGCTATAGTAATAAACTGTGTTGCAGTTGTTTGCGCCCAATACGCTATTTTACAACAAGTCAAATCAGATATTTTTTTCTTAACGTCAAAAACAACCATTTTCTTTGGGATTTGTATGAAATATCGATTTATGAGGTTCCTTGGAGTCAAATAGCGCTCTTAATATCCGTTTTTCTGCATTAATAAATCTAAAATCACGTTCAAAGTGGATGTAATCAATGACAGTGGCATTATTTTGTGACGTTTTATTCTATTAACAGTACCAAATAATTTATTTTTGACCCACTAAAATACCCAATTGTGGTCCAATTTTGGTGTAACAGTTGACGAACGTCTGAAAACATTTTTAAACAAAACATTTAGTAACATTTGAAGAAAAAACAAAACAAAACTGTTTTAGTTAGTATCCCATAACACAAGTTTAAAATATACTTTGGGACTAGCTTAATCGGTTGTAACGGTATTCGTTACAAACTTACCTAAATATACTAAATAATCTGCTTAAAACTAATATATAAAAACTAAATCTAAATCTAACCTAATTAATAACTAATTACAACCTTAAATACTAAAACAAAACAGTATCATTCACCTACTAGAAACTATAGTATTTACTAAACTATTTCTCCTGTGAGATTGCGTCCGCAATACGAGTAGTTACGGAAGGATGAAGCTATCTACAGACCCGACTGCTACTCGGCGGCGAGCAGACTGAGACATCGAGGCTTACCAATAAGACGTCGCTAATCGCTGCTCACTTCTATATACTAGAATCTAAATAAAATATATATATACCTATACTTATTTGATTGAGTACTTTTAAATTTTAATCTTGTGAAAGTGTTACCCCGGATACTGGGTGAGTGTTGCAATTATTTTATAGAAGTAAGTCCTAATAGTAAGAGTAATATTAAGTTTACCTACATTATAAAAATAATATTAATAATTCGTTTTAAAAGAGCATTGCTAACGTTATGATTATCCTAAGTATTGCATATTATGACTTACTTCATCTCTCTGTGTACATTTTCATCATTAGCTTGGTTCTATTCATCATTGTCGATTGTCATTTCACCAATTGTCGTACCTACATTGTTATTTTAAAGAATACTAAATTATGGTTATTCCCCAAATTAATGTTAAGCTAAATGCAAATAATGTTCTAGAATATGATAGGAATATTTAGATTTAATGCGTTATGTTGTTACGACAAAAATACTATGTTTCACCTAAAAATCATTTCACCTAAAGTTGATTTTCTGGTGCTAAAACTCATTGTGTATGACCGTCACATCATGATCATTGTTAATGTTTAAATCATGCCTTGCTCGGAGAATGATGTTGCGGTCATCCAAAAAAATAGGACATTTAGTAAAATGTCCGGTTTCCAGTTCCAGGGTTCCTCGTGCCGGGAAGAAATTTTCCTTACTCTGGCGAGACCACTTCTGTCGTGATTTACCCGTGCTGGTGCTACGTTTTCATAAAAGAGACTAGCCTATTGGAACAGTGCTCCCTACCACCGGCACTTCCGAGGACAGTAGCGGGTGGATATAAATTTAATTACCGGTAGTATTGCGGTGCGGTAATAATAATTATCCACGACCCTATTATTATGATTATGTTGGATTAATAAATATTGTTCTAGTTGTAGTATTTGTATTATTGACTTCCAACCTACTGATAGTAAGTACCTACAGTTTTTATGTTACCGCCCTAACTACCTAGGGAAGGGTACACGGTGTGATTTGTCCCTATATTAAAAAAATATATATATTTAAAAAAAACTGCTTGCAACAGTTACAAACACCAGTGTGCACCTGACATTTCTACCCGTGCTAGGTACTCTGTTCGCTCTCAAACGTGACAGTGACAGACAACTTACCTTTGTCCTCAGCCTTTGTCTATTCGAGCCTATTATGCTATTATCTCGTTATGGCGAACTTTCACCTTTGTTTTCAACCACGTTTCTATTTATAAATAAATACTTAGATGAAGACACATCAAGTAATATATATACAAGGTGGAAGGGACATACCCGTAATATCATCATCATCAGGTCTTTTTTAGGCTCCACTGCAGGAGCACGACCCTCTCTATACTACCAGAGCCATATATTAGCCAGAGCAGTCAGAGGATTTGGCCTACACTCTCCACGCTGGCCAGACGGGTTGGATAGGCCTTATTGATGTTTATCAGCTTTGTTTAGCTTGTGTTTCCTAAGTCGCCTTCTACGACATCCACGAGAAGATTTGAAGTAGTCCTATTCTACTCTGCCGGGAACCACACGGCTAGTATACCCGTAATATACTAGATCATTAAAGTATAATAAATATAAAAAGATTAAACAGTCAAAGAACCAAAAAAAATTTCAACATTCCCATACAAATCGCCCGGGCGGCTGCACACATTTTTCCATGGAAATGCAGATTTATTTTTGTTTTTTGACTGTTATTTTAATTTCATTACATTATATACTATAATGATATAGTATATACCGTGGTTTATTACGGGTACCTATGTCCCTTCCACATTGTATAAGTCAATGCACACCACTCAGCTTGAACTAGCCTGAAACTTGTGCAATGTTCAACGATACGTTATGTAAAAATATTTTTTTTTGTAAAATTTAAAATACGTTTCTTAAAAAACACGTACACGTAAACACTCGAGAGCCACAAATGCAGATAGACTATCACGTCTTTATCCCTAACGAGCCAGACAGATCCCAGGGCCGTTAAACTCAAGTTCCACGTTTAGGATTGTGGGTGTGAAGAAGCAAAAGCGAAATCAGAATAGTGATGGGATGCTAGCAGCATCGCATGTTAACATGTTTGAAATTCTTGTTAATTCCCTCGATCGGCTATTACGGTCTGTGCGGGAAGGGACCCCGTGGGAGGACTTAATACATACATACATCATATAACGCCTGCTTCCCACAGGGGTAGGCAGAGATTATGAATCTCCACTTACTACGATCCTTAATGTAAACTTCTTTGGCTTCTCAACACTCATTATTCTTATATTACGAGTATATTCATACATGCTCTTCGGTTTTGGGTACTCCTTACGTTACCTTTAATTGTAATAGATAAGTTTATAAGTTGACTAATGTAGCTTGATGACTGGACTTGAGGACTGTCTTCTAGTGGTGTAGGCCAAATCCTCTGCCTGCTCTGCTCTCTCTAATATAAGTATGGCTCGGTAGAACAGAGCAGAGGGTGTTCCTGCTGTGGAGACTAAATAAACGGTCAAGTGCGAGTCGGACTCGTACATGAAGGGTTCCGTACCACTGTACCATGTTTTAAAACGCTGAAGAAACACGTTTCTTGTATGACGAACCCCTTTAATTTTTAGTTTTATCTTATTTTTAGTATTTGCTGTTAAGGCAACCATAGTAATACATTACCTGTGAAAATTTCATTCCATTATAAAGATCTAGTTAAAAACGCTAAAAAAAACCCGTTTTTTGTAAGACGACCCCCTTTAATTTTTAACTTTTTTTAATATCTAGTATTCGTTTTATAGTGGCCATAGTAATACATAATCTGTGAAAATTTTAAGCATCTAGTTAATCTATACTAATATTATAAAGCGGAAGAGTTTGTTTGTTTGTTTAAACGCGCGCTTTTTTGTTGGGTAGTCCATTTATAGAGGAAGGCTTTAGGCTATATAACATTACGTTCCGACAACCACGCGAACGAAGTCGCGGGCACAGCTAGTGCCATTATAAAGATGTAGTTAAAAACGCAGAAAAAACACGTTTTTTGTATGACGACCCCCTTTAAATTTTAACTATTTTTTATTTTTAGTATTTGTTGTTACAGTGGCCACAGTAATACATAATCGGTGAAATCGGTGTCTAGCTATTACGGTTCAAGAGATAGAGCCCTGTGACAGACGGACAGCGGAGTCTCAGACCTAAACCCTAAAAAGAACCCTTCATAAATGTTTTACATATGAAATTATTAGGTGCTGAAACATTCAGTTTTCAACATAGAGGATGTTGCTGCAAACGAGTACATTAGGTTTTGTCATCAACATGTAACTATAAGGATAAAAATGATAGTTATTTATTAAGTAAATTAAAAAAAAAAAAAAAAAAAAAACGAAACTTAAAAAAAATTTTGGTGCGAACTCGAGGAGTTCGGTTGGGGTTTACTTTAAGTTATTTTGCAAATAGATTTTACTACACTTTATAATATGCAATTTCTATAGTTTGGTGTTATGGCCGTACCTGAATTTTCCGGGGTCTAGTGCTGCCCCCATTTAAAATAAATAATTTCAAAGAAAACGGAGACATTACTTAAAATTTTGCTACTATCAGATCCTAGATAACCTTTCAAAGTATTTTATGAACTACTTTTTACAGTTTATAATGAGAAAGTTAAGCTTTACTACGCACATTTGCCAAAAGTGGCCGTTTTTCGCAAATGTGCGTAGTAAAGCTTAACGTTCTCACTTTAAACTGTAAACAGTAGTTCATAAAATATTTTGAAGGGTTATCTAGGATTTGATAGTAGCAAAATTTTAAATAATGTCTCCGTTTTCTTTGAAATGATTTATTTTAAATGAGGGCAGCACTGGACCCCGGAAAATTCAGGTACGGCCTTATATTCATAACACCAAATTAGCTCATGCTCATGATCAATATGTTTAACAGGTAGTTAAAGTGAACAGCGGCTGTAGTGATTTATTTACCGGTTTGTAGACGTCGTTCGCCACTCAATCGGCTATAAAAACCAGTGGACTCGTATATATTTGTTGCCAGAAGTTCCCTTAAAGCAATGAAAGTACCTACACCAACCTTCGATTGAGAAACTTGTTAGGAACTTAGGTTAGGAATAAAGAAATTAAAAACTAAAGGTTGGCATAAATGACTCGTATCCAGGGCTTTAACTGTTTGCTGGAGATTAAGGCATTTATACATATAACTTGTTTGTTAAATGATTTATTTATTTAAGTTAATAAATTTGATTGATTAAAATAGGTCAAACTTAATGCATTATCTACCAGCTTGCCTTTGGGACATATCAAGAAGTTGGTAGAAGCTATAACTATATGTTGTATTAGGGAAAGCCTGTAAAAACGAGCTGTATTGAAAATAAATAAATAAAAACATACAAACATAGCGGCAAAATACATAACCTTTTACCTTTATTAGGGTAAAGAAAACAAATATTTACGTATTTATTGACTTTTAATGACTAAGACTAAATATAATAACATTAGAGACCTATTTACAGTTTTGTTTATTTATAGAATAATTCATAAATGTTAATAGAACTTATCAAAAACTTTAATACAAATTTAAAAACCAAATTACACTATTAACATCAAGTGTAACTGAAATTTTGTAAAAAGAATTGCCATAGGTATGACATAATTTTATAACCTAAAATAAAAATTTAAAACCAAACAATGGAGAGTATACATGCATTTTTTCATATTTTTAATTGATAGTTCACGTCGAGAAATAGCCGCAAAAATAAATCAGTGCTAAAAAAACATGTAGTTACATCATGTAGAAAATAAATATTAAAAATAGCAAGTAGATTATAAAAACTAAAACCCGCCATTTTAAAATATGATTTCAAAGTCTACAATATCCGCAAACATCTTGTTAAAAAAAGAAACTTCTTGCTCGTGACCTTATCTCAGCTCGTGACAACCTAGCTAGAGACAGAAACTGTCAACGCATTTTTTTCTTTTTTGGGTACGTTCGATATTATCAGCCAGTAATGTTTAAACCTCTTTATGAAAGTACCTACATAAATCTTGGATGTCATCGGTAGTCAAACTACATGGGTATGCAGTTCTACCGAACGCACCCGATTGTAGAGTTTGTCGTCATTTCCCTTTTGTTTGTTAAAAGTTCCCGCGCAGTATTTGCATAATGTGAATAATTTATTTCTAATTCAAATAAGAGTCTTTATAAAAAAAAAATACTGGGCGTGATGATAACGTAAATAGAAATTGTAAAATAAAAATATGAGTCGGATATACATGCATTTTTCTCATTCTTTAGCAATTTTTTTTTTTATACTTAACAAGTTGACATCTAGTAAAATGATAAGTCTTATCTGTCAATGTTACTGATTTGGATAATATTTTAAACCAGGTTTAAACTAGTAATAGCACGGAATATGTAATAGTACTAAAGTAGTAATACTCAAAGTTAGTCCGTGTTCGTTAGAACAGACTCATATCAAGATTTATACGATAATCTTAATCCAGAGTATTGATTATTTATTTAAAAGTATTTTATTTGAAAAAATAACCTACAATAAGCAGTTGAAACAAAAAAAACAATAAATACAAAACGCCTGATAGTTTTTGCAATATGAATAAATCGGTGAGTTAAATTGCTTACATAGTATTATTCTAATGGTAACTGCTTATTAATAATATCATCTAGTATCTATTCACAAGTCTTAAAACCAAAGGTTTATCCTCATAATTAATACAAGTACAAACGTACAGGAACCTACCCCCTCCCCTGAACTCACGTTCCTCAATATTCCCCTGTAAATTAGTATAATTAAGAGACAAAAAAGGTTTATCGTTAGAAATCTTACATAACCAATAGGCTGTTGGACAACGTTGAAAATCATCCATATTTTGTTGTTAATTTATCAGATAATGGCGTATAGAAACATATTTCACTTAATTATTATATAAATTATATAAATAATGCATGTTTTTTGCAAAATATACTAATAAAATTACAATATTTTTTTTATCTATGGCGGAAACGCCCTGTGAATGGCGTCTTCTCAGATGGGGTCGCAAAGTAAACATGGTGTTTTGACGGAGTTTCTGTATGCACTTATTACATGTGTAGCATGTGCGTGACGTCATATCGCCAAATAACCGCCACCATGACAGAAATTAGCGTTTATGGCGCAGTTGTGCAAAAAACTTCAACATTGATTTTTATTGATAATACCCCAGAAATATTAATACATTGTGCTTATTATGTAAAAAATAATTGTTTTTCAAAATTTTATAAATACCATATTGTCATACAATAACGACGGACAGCATAAAACAGTCGGGTAAAATTTATGGGAGCCCTACGTTTTACTCACACATCGACGCGTGTGTACAAACGTTGCATCTATAGTTATGTATTGCTCTTAAGAACAATCATTTAAAAGTGTCTTTTTCTCTTTATGTTATCAAAATCTTTGGCGACGTTCTTTCTAATAGATAAATAATAAAATCATTCAGCAAAATAATCACTTAAAAATTTCTCGTCAGCGCCATCTTTTGATTCGGAATCTTCTACGATCGATGCTTCAGTGCCATAATCTAGAGAATTTAATAGATCCTGTTCTTTTTTTATAAGAACGTCTTCAGCTTTCTTAATTTTATTACCCTTAGATTTTTCGTCGCTGTCTTCTTTTGACACGTCGCTTAAGTCTATTTCAAACGTTTGCGCTGGCTTTTCCTTTGTTGTAGGATGTCCTGTGGTCGTAGCAATATATTTATCATTAATATTTTGAGGAATTTCAATACCAATATCCTCTATCGTATTATTAACAGGAGCTGAGTCACTGTTATCTTTTTCATCCGTCCATTCTAAAGACTTTTGTTCATTATTGTCGTTTAATTTTTCCTTTTTCGTAGTCATTTTGGTTGTTACTGTAACTTCTTCTTTATATAAACTTGTTTTAGGTTTTGTTGTTTCTGTTTTCACTATCGGTAGGTAGGTTGTAGGTTCTTCTTTGACAGTTAGTGTTTTACTAGTGCCTTGTAGATATTCAATATTATTGTCCTCTTCTAAGTCAGAGTTGAAAAGTTCACTTTTTTTTATTATTTCTCCACTAGATTTCTCTAATCGACTATCAAAGTCAGCTAAAACATCATCTTCGCCCACGTAAACTTTGCCATTAATATCTGCAGAGCTTTGGTTATTATTAGTGTTTGTATTCTGCCTATCTGCAGATTGTTTGGTTTTTTCTTTGGACTTCAAACTTTTGTCTGCAATTGTGGAATTTTTTAATACTAGGTCTTTTGCTAGGCCTGTATTAAGGTTCTTCAATTTCAACAATTGTAAATCTGATTCATTTTCGTCATCGTTCGATTCACCTTGGTAAATCGATGATGAATTATCACTGGTGTTCAGAATACTGTCTTCATTTGAAATTTTGTTCATAATGATGTCTTCATTTGAAATTTTGTTCACAACACTGTCTTCGTTTGAAATTCTGTTCAAATAACTATCATCCATTGAATTTTCATTATCCGACGCACTATTTTCATCAGATGTATTTTTATTGATAACTGAGCCTGTTGCTCTGTACTCATGATGTGTTCTTGGAGGTTTGTTTTTGAGAACTTTCTTTTTTACAGTCTTAATATCTGGTGCATTTTTAATAGCTTCAATTAGAAGATCAATCCCGTCGTTAACTAAAAGAAAATAAATATTAATAATTAATAATATACTGTCTATAATATTATTTATTGCATATCATTTAGTTTTGTTTTTGGTTTAAAATATAATATCTTAGTTTTATTACTTTTTATAATGTGTTTATTGATCACAAATTAAGATGGCAATTTCCAATGCACGTTAAATCTCAACATTAATGTATTAAATGTATTGTGTGTAAATAAATAAATAAATAAATAAAAAATAAAAATAATTTAATTTATGAGGCGATCTAATAAATTTACAAACACAACATTTAAGTGGATCAAAAAACGAAAAAAATACCTCAACTTGTCACTGAGTTAGAACTTCTGATCAACGTTACAATGGGAATACATAAATTATCTATTTTTATTTAAATCGTAAATAAAATCGCCAATAGTAAATAAATGTTTCATATATATTCATTTTGGCGTAAAACAACTAAAGAAGTTCGCGAGTCGAAACCAAAACCGAACAGTAGCTAATTAAAACTAACCTGGTGAGTTATCCAGTTGATTTTGTTGGAACATATACTCCATGAGCATCAGAAGATATTCCACTGCGTTATCTTGCCTCACTACGTGTCTTTTTTGTCGTCTCATTGGGTTCAGAACAGATGCCAAATTTTTCAATTTATTCAAATTTTTTAGTATATTCTTTGAATATTCTGTTCCCGTACTATTAACAGTATTGTCGTGTTTTCCTACATCAGTATCGTCTGACTGAATACTAGTAAATACTTCAATCAGTTTTGATATAAAGGTATTATGCACTATATTATAATTGTTTAGCAGCTGTTTAAATTTCTGTTTTAAATCCACTTTAGTCGTAATGTTTCCAATTCCTTTTAATTTGGTTCCAGCATTCCATTTGCGTTCTTTTTCACTTTTAACTGATATCAAATCTATTATCTCATTTAGAATTTTTGTGAATTTTGCAACTGATTGCGTAAACACTTTTGTGTTTTTCTTTATGTAAGCAATTTGATTGCACTGTGTTTCGGTCATTTTTTGCGACTTTTCGCTGTCTTGGAAAGACCTTTTCAAAATTACGTTTAGTTTGTGTACGTCCGTTTTAAAATTCGATGTGTCATTTGATGAATTAACTGATAAATCCTGAGGAATGTCTACGAGTCTTAAAAGACCTTTAATAATTCTCAGACTTTTTAGTATCTGAATCGTCTCATTATTTAAATTTCTAATTTTTTTCATTAAAACCATTTTATTTTTTCGATTTATTACACAAGGTCCAAAACTTTCACAGAGCATTTGTATGGTGTGATTATTATTCCTTAATCTCTGGCTTATAATTGTTTTATTCAAATCTTTAAAGAAAATCTTATTGAAAAACTTCTTCAAATATTTAATTGCATTAGTTTTCTTCCTTTTATTTTCTAGGCTGGATGTATCGTTTTTACGAAACTCACCTAAAAGTCGTTTCAATACATTACGGAGATTTTCTATCTTACTAGATAAGGAGTGTCTATAATTTTTCTCTAATTTAACATCATTTCCTCTTTTACTTTTGCAATTATTGGTATTAACCATTCTCAGTAGACTATACTTTTTGGTAGTTCCAATTATTCTTTCAATATCTTTCCTGTTTACTCTTTTTCTCATGTCTTCATTATGGACAGTTACAGCGATTGGTTTCGTTTCGTTTATTTCATTGTCAAATATATTCTCGGTTGCTGTGGTTTTATTCAAATTTAAGTTCGTTTTCTCTTCTTTAACTTGAAACATCTTAATTTCTGACCATTTAGTGAGCTTAATGTCGTTTGCAACTTCTTTAGGTATTTCATATGCTAAGTTAGTTATATCTTTCCCAATCTTATTACCGTTATTACTTTCATTTGCATCTTTTATAATATTGTTATAACTGGTACTAGTTTTAACTTCAGGATTTTCCGTAGTGACCTGCATAGAATATTCATAGTATTTAGTGTTAGTGTATAGCGTATCACCCGTTGCAACAACATTATCGTTGACCGGGCTAGCGGTGGTTGGTGGTTCCATTGTAGTGTCATGTTCAAATGTGAAGTTTTCAACAGGTTTTCCAGGTATTTCTGAAAAAATTAAATACACGTCGAATTAGATACTCAGGTATCAAGAAACCTGACTTAAATCCGCAATAATACCGCAATATACTGAAAAGTTATACAATATATATTTTCATTTAAATATATCTTCGTATTTAAGAAAACATTCAAGAGGGAGAGGTAGATGACATAGAAATCTCTGTAAATAGAAAAAAAAAACAGATAGCTATTTAAAAAAGATTGTAAAATACAAACCTGAAAGTTTGTTAAAGTATAAAGAACTTGTTTGGTTGTTATTCAGTTCTCGCTTCGTTCTTTTATTATTTGAATTATTCTTTGGTTTGTTATTAGGCTTGTTACTTGGCTTGTTAGGTTTATTAGTGGTTTTGCTAGGTTTGTTATTAGGTTTTTTGTTATTGTTAGGTTTATTATTTGATCTAGTTACTGGTGCATTTTTATTCATAGGTTTAGACACTTGTCTTTTCTTATTCTTATTATTTACTTTAGGCGCATTAGCTGCCTTTTTTTGTATTTCTCTCTTTCTTTGCATCTCTTTTTTTTTATCTTCGCTTCTTTGCTTTCTTATAAACAGCGATTTGTTAAAAAACTGGCCTCTGCCATTCTTCGTTGGAGGCAGCGGTTTTTTGTATTTTTTATTTTTATTTTTATTGATTGGTGTTTTCGCTTTGGCGCGGTTATTAGATGATCTCTTTTGGATCATATTTACTATGTCTGGTAAGGCGGCAGTGACTTGTTTTGTCCACAGTTTTTGCATAGCTGAAACCATAGACTTCATCAACTCCTTATTCAATGCACTATCTGAAACGTTCACCACTTTCTTGGAAGGTGAAGTCTTCACAAACTTTGGATTCTTTTCTTTCTTCTTTATTATCAGCGGTTTCACTGACTTTCCTTTTTGTATAAAGCTTCTAGGTTTCATTGCTTTTGATGGGCCCTTCTGCTTTTGATGGATCTTCTTGATTGGTGGTTTTTTGGTAGTATGGACTGTTCGTAGAGGTGGTCTCCTAGTTTTAGAGGTTTTCTGGGTTTTCTTCATTTTTCCTGATGAATTCCTGGGCTTGGGAAAGCTTATTGCTTTGTTGTTCCCCTTTTTTTGATGGTTTTTTCCTTTTCCTTTTTCTGGATACACATAAATGTTAGTGTTTATTAATAAATACGACCTTTACAATTATAATATGACACATAAATGAGTAAGCATCATATTTACAATAACAATATATTTACACTAAAGAGGTAAAAATTCTTCTTCTTATAGTGTCGCTGGCTCAAACTTTAAATTTTGTTCCTCTAGAACGTTGCCACTTTTACGCCTCCCTCTGAGGCAGAGTATAGGTCATGCATGATACAGCTGGACACATAGAACATGAGGGGAAGGTGGTAAAGATTGTTCACAGATCTCCTTCTAGGGTTGCCAAATTATCTGTTACAAGCGGCCTGTCTCATATAGTGTGTATTAGACATCGATGACGTATATCATAGACATTCTCTATGATATACGACTATGAAATTTTGACTGCCTCCGTGGTCAAGGCTTTTGTCTCGTGGTCTGGAGGTCATGGGTTCAAATCCCACCGGGAAGTATTCTTTTGTGTAAGCATACTTTGTAAAAAAGTGTTTCCAGTCTGGTTAGATATTGCAGGCTTCAATCACCTGATTATCCGAAAAGAAAGATGATTCCGTGCTTCGTAGGCACGTAAATTGTGGATCCCGAACGCCAGCTAGCGTTTGTTTAAACCTATCCTAGAAATGGTTCTGGTTCAATTAGGCAGAGCATCAGAGGGATTTGGCCTACACTCTCCACGCTGGCTAGACTAGGGTTGGAGAGGGGACTCATTGATGTTTATAAGCTTTGTTTAGCTTGTGTTTCCTTAAGTCGCCTTCTACGACATCCACGGGAAGATTTAGAAATATATTTTTTTACTTAGCTGTAAGTAACGATTTAACGACAACATTTGTGCAAGACAAAACAAAGTGACTATTGTTAAGAGATATTATAGATATCCTATGATAACAAAGATATTTCGAATTGAATTTGAATTGAAAAAAAATTAAATAAAAACCATCGACACGCAAAGAAGAAGAAGACTAGATCACTATAATATAATTAAATTTAATAACAGTAAGGAAGAAACAAAAAAAATCGACATTCCGTACAAAAGTGTCCAGCCGTTTTTTTTTGTTTTTTTAATGCATGTATATAGCAAGTGGTTCGATTAATTACGCATAATATGTCAACTACACGGTGTATATGTGGCATACCGTCGTCACAGAAGCTGAGTATGTGGCAGTCCCAGTGTCCGTTGGCATCACAGTCACAAACCGTGCAGCCGGTGCACCAATCAACTGAAAATGGAAAGATGCAATACTTTATATGAAGGCCTGCAATCCGTCCGGGTTTACCCGATTTGTCCTAGTTTGTAGTCAGGGGAGCGTCCGGGCGGGTTCTTAAATGTAGTGTCGGGTGAAACCCGGACACTATTTAAGCTAACTCTCGTAAAAGATAATAAAATCTATTTTTTAATTTGCTAATTAAGCCCTTTCCATGATTCCATTTTTGGATATTTCGCCCCCTAAATATGGACGTAGCCCATATTTAGGGGGCGAAATATCCAAAAATGGCAAATTTAGCAGAATAATAAACCTCACCCGGTGGACATCCTTCGCTGAAACTCGATTCGTAGGGCTTGCAAACCTCGGGTTCTTTTTTGTTGAAAACTGAAAATAAAAAATTGTAGATAAATGACTTCGAACCTCGTCGCTACATTCAAGGAAAGTACTCTTTAAGCGAAATAAAAAATACGTATTCTATCATATGTATCAATCAATCAATCAATCAATCAATACGTTTATTTGCATAAAATGTAGGTACATAAAGATCTTAAAATTACCACTCCCTTTTACATTTTACCTTCTTGCGTAGGTATGCAAATTTTAAATGTTTTTAAGTTATTAATTACAGTATAATTATTATTACAATTTAAATAATATTAGTAACAATTAATTAAATAAATACTAGCGGTTATATTTTATCATTTAAAAATTCATTAACATTATAATAGCATTCTTTAATTAATAATTCCATTAGTTGTTTCTTAAATAGATTAAAACTAGAATTCCTTATTTTTTTGGGACCTTATTATATATTATTGACGCCATTCCAAACACACTTTCACTGAACATAGCTGTCTTGAGTGACATCTGCCTAATTCTGTCATTAATGCGATTCGAACCAAGGCATTGAAAACGGTGTATGTTTAATTTTACAAAAAGAGCTATTTCATATATATACATTCCAGGCAATGTTAATATTTTTAGTTTTTTAAAATGTGGTACACATGAATTCCCTTCGGGTATTCCACACAATGAACGAATGCACATCTTCTGTGCTTTAAATGCCTCTTCTTTTCCTGTTGCATTACCCCAGAAAATCAGACCATATCTTATTGTCGATGCAACATAGCTATGGTAAGCAGTTAAAAGAGCATCTTGATTAACCACTTTTCTCAACATATACAAAGCATATGAATAGGTATTAAGTCTTTTGCAAATATGTTTAATTTGGGATTCCCACGTCATATTTTTCTCTATATATAATCCAAGAAACTTAGTCACCTCCGATTCTTTAATATCAATCCCTGAATAAGCAATGTCAAGTTTAACATGTGTTTTATTTGGTCTTTGACTAAATGCCATACATTTAGTTTTTTTAAGATTTATTATTAGATTATTGTTTTTTAACCATTCAATTACTTTATTTAATGTCGTATTTATTTCATTTGTATATGTCACGGGATTATTACATTCAAATATTATAGTACTGTCATCAGCAAAGAGAACCATAGGGTGCTCAATAGCTTTTGGCAAATCATTTATATAGATCAGAAATAGAAGTGGTCCTAGAACACTTCCTTGAGGAACACCGTATTTTATTTAATTTTCTTCTGATGTATATGTTAACCTTTTTATTTGCGTTATTTGAATTCTGTTGCTTAGATAAGATTTTACTAAGTTAAGAATATTACCTCTTATACCACATTTATTTAATTTGTCCGTTAAGATAATGTGGTCAACAAAGTCATATGCATATCCATATATAATGCTGATACCTGTCTTCGACCGTCAACATTTTTCACTATTCTAGATAAAAACTCGTATATAGCCATATTTATAGTCCTATTCTTTCTGAAACCATTTTGTTCCTCACAGAATATTTTATGTTTTTCAAAGAATGAATAAAGTGCATCATGTATAACTTTTTCAAATATTTTAGAAAAAATTGGAATTAAAGCCAGTTGTCTATAATTGCACATGTACCTTGTTTCATAATAAAAACCAAAGTTATCAGCCGACAAATGCATACCAAAAATCCTCCATTTAAATGTCACCGCTCGTTACAGGCGGCGGCGGCCGGCGAGCGGGGAGGTCATTTATTAGAAATTTGAGAGAAAAAAAATGCTTTTTTCCACAGTTCTGTATTCTATTAGAGCTAAAAGTGGCCGTTTTCCACAAAAATGCTAAGAAAAGCTTAAGGCCGTACCTGAATTTTCCTGTGTCCAGTGCTGCCCCCATTTAAAATAAATCATTTCAAAGAAAACGGAGACATTATTTAAAATTTGGCTACTACCAAGTCCTAGATAACACTTAAAAGTATTTTATGAACTACTGTTTACAGTTTATAATGAGAACGTTAAGCTTTACTACGCACATTTGCCCAAAGTGGCCGTTTTTCGCAAATATGCGTAGTAAAGCTTAACTCTCTCACTTTAAACTGTAAACAGTAGTTCATTAAATACTTTGAAAGGTTATCTACGGCTTGGTAGTAGCAAAATTTTAAATGATGTCTCCGTTTTCTTTGAAATGATTTATTTTAAATGGGGGCAGCACTGGACCCCGGCAAAATCAGGTACGGCCTTAACGTTTTTACTTTAAACTGTAAACAAGTAGTTCATAAAATAGTTTGAAGGGTTATCTAGGGCTTCACAAAGACAAAAGTTTAAAGGATATCTACGTTTCCTTTGAAATGATTTATTTTAAATGGGGGCAGCACTGGACCCCGGAAAATTCATGTATCCCCTTCTGATTCCAAAATTTATATACCTAGGGGGTTTAAAATCAGGCAAGTACCTACTCTTTAAGCGAAATAACAATTACAAATTCTGTCATATATTGGATCTTGTTTCATAATAATATTCTCAATCTGTTTCATCTCAAATAGAAGTATACAAAGATTATAACGTTAATTGTTTCACAGGAAACATAACAACGGTGATGACACTGTTGACAATACATATAACTGTTACCAGCTCACTGCAGCGAACGTTGTCGTTGCATTTACATTTGTTATTGTTATCATATTTTGTTCATAGATACAATGATGCAATCTATACTAATATTATAAAGCGGAAGAGTTTGTTTGTTTGTTTGTTTAAACGCGCTAATCTCAGGAACTAATGGTCCGATTTGAAAAAATCTTTTTTTGTTGGGTAGTCCATTTATAGAGGAAGGCTTTAGGCTATATAACATTTACGTTACATACATTACGTTCCGACAACCACGCGAACGAAGTCGCGGGCACAGCTAGTGTATCATAATTAAGAGCCTCAGATGTAGAAGTCTATGTTGAAAGATTTTTTTTTAATCAGTTTGTCATTCATACCATCTCGCGCCGCATCTTTGAAGAAGATGTCCCCGAATCCAAGTGGACTTCTTCTCACTCTGGTTTCCCTGAAAGTATTCAAATAATGTTTAAGTAAAGTAAAGTAAAATGTATATTTATTTTCTCAGCTTATTCCCAGTTGCATCCACAGCTGCGGCTTTTCCTTCTCCACTTCGCACGGTCTTGAGCATCCTTGGTTGTGAGACCATTGGCACGCATATCATCCTTGACGACGTCAAGCCAGCATTTCTTGGGTCTACCACATCTGCCAGGCTCCGGCGGAGGTGGCATGGCTATACATTTGTTTCCCACGTAGCTTGCTCGTTTCCGCAAGACATGACGGTACCAGTGTAGGCGACTTTCTTGCAGTTTGTCTGCTATGTCACGGAACGGACATTAAGGCTTTTGCGGATGCGGGTGTTACTCACGCTATCTCTTCGTGATACTCCGAATATCCAGCGCAACATTTGCATCTCCGTGACACGCAGTTCCTACTTGTGTTGCTCAAGCAATGGCCACGCTTCACTGCCATATAAAAGGACAGGTCTAATGATGGATTTGTAGACCTTTCCCTATAACCTAACCTGAATTTTGGGGTATATTTATTTTCTCTATTAATCTAAAACAGGAATAAAGAGTAGTTGTAGAATGCAAAATGGTCTTAGTTGTATGTTTAAAGGAGACTACAAGATTAAAGGAGCCTGGAGCCTGAAGGAGGCAGAGCCTGTGTCACAGTACTCCAGAGCTCCCTCACCCGTACCACCCCGTACACTTGACATGTTTTACACTATATACACATCTATGTATATCACGATTGTGAAAAGAGACTGAGAGGAAGATCCATAAAGCGTTGTAGAGACTACGTCGATGAAGATCTAAGGAGAATAGGCAGGAAAATATCTTGGAGAAGGGAACCTAGCAGATCGAAATGGAAGATCGTAGATGACGCCAAGACCCTCAAAGGGTTGTAACGTCAAGAGAAGAAAATGAAGCCATTGCTTATAATGCTGTGTGTTACATTTTCTTTTTTCCCTCGGCCAGCAGACAGCTATTTTTTCTCCCTGGTAGAAACAAAGGAATGACAGCTGACCTTTGAAAACACCCTAATATTTTGATCAGCACAACACCAATCAGCGATGGCTGATCCACGCGTCAACTCGTAAACGGGTGCCGCCAGTAGGGACTGGTCAGTTCGGCTCCGATGAAGACTACTCAGTATCACTTATTTATGTAAATTGGATTTAGCATATTTTCGCAAGCTTTACATGTTATATTGTGATACGTTGTATTAGGCATAATATCTTTGTAAACTGACAAAGTCCTTCTAGCGCGTAGGCGACTTTTTCGGCGTTTCTTCTCAGCAGTGGCCGTTGCGTAAAGCTAGTATCGATAGCTTTTTTAAAAATTAATAATTTAAACACAAATAAACATTACACGTAATGTACACAAAAATTATTGACGTGTAAAAGTGCCTGCAAAGGCCAAATTACTAAATAAGTATTTGATACTTTGATTGATTCTTTGAAAATAGTTTGAGATAAGTACATACTTTTTCGCTACACTGCTATTGTGTTTATAATGCTGTATGTCACATTTTCTGTTCTCCCTCGGCCAGCAGACAGCTGTATCTCCTCCCTGGCAGAAGCAGAGGTAGCAGGAACCGACCAGTTTATTGACAGCCGGCTCTTTCTTGAAGAAATATCCAGTTTCGGGGCAGGAGGAGATGTATTTGATGGTGTAGTTTGAGTCATGAGGGACATCTGGAAAGGACATACCATATTTATTAGACAGAATCTTTCGGTTTTTAAACTATCGCGGTTTGAACACGTGATGCCATCGGCGCGCGGCGTTGCCCACATGGTTATTTTTTTCAAAAATGACGGAGTTTCACAGAAACTTTCATCCACTATTATATCCTTTTAAGAATTTTCTTTTTAAATAGTGATACAATAAACTTTTCTTTTGAACCATGAGCTCATATGTAATTTTTTGCATTTCAACTTCAAAATTGACCAAGTTGCATACAAACTTTCCACCCTCATTTTAATCTCTTAGGAGATGAATTTCTTAAAAATTATTTCTTAGTGCACACCTAACTACTCGTATGTCATTTAAGGAACGCTTGTGCAAAATTTTATGCTTCTAGACCCAGCGGTTTCAGCTGTGCGTTGATCGATCAGCCAGTCAGTTTCTTCATTTATTACAATTATTACAGGGTCAAACAAAATATTCTGAAACTATTTTAAGGGTGAATTCAGTCCGTAATATTGAACAACATTCCCCAAGGAATATATGTCTAAATATGAAAAATGATTTTTGGCTTTCCATACAACTTGGATCAGCCGATTGGTCAACTTGTATGGGGGGCCAAAACTTATTTTTCATATTTCGATATATGTTCTTTGGGGAAAGTTGTTCAATATCATGGACTAAATCCACCCTTAAAATAGTTTCAGTATATTTTGTTAGACGTCATACAGGCTGACTTTTTATCCACCTGCTAAATTTTTGGAGCAAGTTCTATAAAATTATTTATAATATATTATTTTAAAAAAATGGCCACTCACGCACGACATCTGTATGGGAGTTAATTTTACGTGATTTAAAATGGGAATAGGCCTCTCTCAATGAATGCTATCATTGAGAAAGGCCTATTCCCAGCAGTGGGAGGTTCAAGGCTGTGAATGATGATGATGAATGATGATTTAAAATGAATTATTTTCTAACATTGACTTGACTGAACAGAAAAATCTGATATTTTTTAAGGTAATGAAGATTGTTATTCCTAACAGCAGAAAAATATTCAAGCGTCTTCAAAATTTCATCCCTCTATTCTCATTCCAAATTACATTTAAACATATAAAATGCATATATTCTTGCAATCCTTTTATCATTATCATCATTTCAGCCGCATAGCGTCCACTGCTGGGCATAGGCCTCTCCTCAAGTATTCCAAAATGACCGATCTAGAAAGGCCTTAATCCTTTGATAAAATTATTTATTTTGGATACCAACAAGATAGGCTTTAAATTTTTTTTAAAAATTGGCGCCGCAAATCTGCTTTTTTTTATTTTTGATATAACCCGTATCACTGACAAATAAGACGAATCAAACAACACCTTACAAGATAAAATCCACCAAGCCGTTTAGGCTGCAGAGAGTGTCATGGAAATATTATACATACACTCGAAAACATAACCCTCCTTCTGGCGCAGTCGGGTAGCAAAACAATATTGACATCATTCATAACAATGATTACTAGAAAGGAAATCGCCTGAAAAATTCAACAACCTTATTCAAACAGTTCAACTAGAACATGTTTTACAAACAAGATGGCGAAAATTGAGCCACAGGAAAGTGATTCTTAAAACAGTGATCAAGTTTATAGACATATATACTTTGCTTGCTGGTGCGAAAACAAACAAAATAGAACATATTAGTTACTTCCCGCATGAATACAGGATGATTTTAAATCTCCTAGCTATTCAAGGAAAGTACTATTTAAGCGAAAAGGATATAAAAAAATAAAGGGAGGAAATATCTAGGCGTATACAGCTGGGGTATTGCAGCCCGCGTTTGGAAAATTGGAGGACATTTTGAAATCTCACCAAATCTCACAATTTTTGAAGACCCGCCTCTTAACCATAAACGTGGATGCTTACTCATGAGTTTATGCACCGAATTAGAGTTGCACAAAGAGCTATGAAGTGAGCCATGCTCGGCATATCTCTAACATGTGATCCGGCAGAGAACGAAGGTTCCTGATACCGGTAATCGTGTAATGGGTCTGAAATGGAGTTGGGCAGGACACCTGGCAAGGCGAGGTGATGACAGACGGAGTAAAATTTTGACGGAATGGTGGCCCATAACTGGCAAGCGAAACGTACAAAATACAAAATCATTTATTTACCGAAAAGAAATTGACAATGAGCTTAACCAACGACTCCCGCACTAGGCAAAACCCTGTATCACGGGCAATCAGAACGAATTAGCACAATACTTTTTACAGTTTAGGACGAGCGGCGGGGAAAATTTAAGTTTAAAAACTATAATGGAACAGTAAAATCTACATTTAGCTAATTAATACGAGTATAAAATGGGAACATCAGCCACATAATAAATGCTACTTAAGTTAGGGAGAGAGGGGGGAGGCATGGTGAATGTGTGTGTGTGTGTGCGGTAGGGTGGGTGGCCGTGTGTGTGGGTGTATGCGTGCGTGCGTGTGTGTGTGTGTGTGTGTGTGTGTGTGTGTGTGTGTGTGTGTGTGTGTGTGTGTGTGTGTTTTGTGTGTGTGTGGGTGGGTGTGTGGGTGGGTGTATGCGTGTGTGTGTGAGTGTTTGTAAGTGAATCTAAGCAAGTGAACGTAAAGTGAGTGTTTGTTTATATGACACTTATGAGCGGCGATTCAGTCTCATCATAGTTTAAGGTCTTAAGCCAAGAACAGATCATTGATTTCGTTTGAGCTGAGCTTGTGTCGCGAATTTCACAATTGAGGAGGTAGATGTAAGGAAAGGAATAGTTACTGAAACGTTTAGCGAACTCAGTGCGAACTTTGGGAGTAAAAATAGTCATTCGACGATTTTGTCTTTGACTCTCGAATTCGTGGGAGCGCAAGAGAACCTTGTGATATGCGAGAGCTACTCTAAATATATAGAACTGTCTGACTGTGAGAAGATTGGCCTCCCTGTAGAGAGGAGTCGTACGAAACATAAAGGGCTTCCGGAACATCACCTTAATGATTGACCTTTGCGCTCTCTCTAATGATATTAAATGCGTCTTGGCAGACCCACCCCAGGCAGTTACACAGTATGTA
The DNA here is from genome assembly GCA_963576875.1 of Acrobasis repandana. NCBI lineage: Eukaryota > Metazoa > Arthropoda > Insecta > Lepidoptera > Pyralidae > Acrobasis > Acrobasis repandana. The sequence goes on along the minus strand of OY756238.1, from coordinate 13,638,990 downwards.
AAAAGTGGTTGGCACAAAGATTTGTAGACTAATACAAGAGTTTCTTTATCAGCAGCGGCTCTGAGTCTTTTAAATACCCAAATAAACCGGCGGGTCCGATTTGCTAGTGCAGTAATGTGCTCGTCAAAAGTAAGTCTCGCATCTATGGTGACTCCCAAATATTTAATACTGTTAACTCGTTCAATATATCCACATGAACAATATGAGGCTTGAATTTGACGGTCACAGAAGTGGATCTTAATTCTCTCAATATTCAATATACCACGAATTTTAAAATAAATAAATTTTGTTTTATCTATGTTGAGAGTAAGCAAATTCAGTTTTAGCCACTTGGTGATTACAGACATTCCCTTTTCAAAATCCTTGACAACCTTCTCCCAAGAGTTGCTTTTAAAAATAATGGCCGTATCATCAGCGTAGCAAAGAACCTTGACATTATCATTATTTGGAAATAGGTTTAGAATATCATTGACATATATCACAAAGAGTGTGGGGCCTAATATGCTGCCTTGAGGAACACCATAAGAGATTGGACGCTCAGTACTGCAGTAGTTTCTAAATTTAACCTGTTGCGTTCTATCAGAAAGGTAGCTTCTAAACCAGTCAAGGGCAACACCCCTTATACCAAGCCGCTCTAGTCTTTTAAGAAAGATGGCATGTGAAACTGTATCGAACGCTTTCTTTATGTCTAGAAATGATCCAATACGTTGGTTGTCCAAGATAAAAATGGGTCGACGATTTTAGAAAAATGTTGTTCGAAGATGGTTTTAGAAGGCAGAAGACCGAGACAGATGGCAAACATTTAGAGAGGCCTATTCCCTGCAGTGGGATGTAGAAGGCTGTCGATGATGATGATGATGATAATGATAACCCTTTAAGCAAAATAATAAATTTGTGTTCTATAAGTGATTCTCAAGAATCAAGATCAAGAAGAATCAATCAAATCAAATCAAATTACTTCACATAAATTAAATCAAAATAACAGAGAGATCTCAATGCCATACTTCTGTTAAAAAGAGAAGAAAAAGAATTTGTACCTAATACCTACATTATACACTTATTCTTTAAAAGAAAGAATAATTTTGGTTGAAAAAAATAATGGCCTAAATAGAGTAGGAGAGAATATGTGCATTCTAAACATCATAGAGAATAGACGAGAAAAGATGTTAGATTGATGAGGAAAGTGTTAGGCCATCTGCTATGTCACAACAATTTTATAAAGACTATCATTTAAGGAAAGATAGATAAGGGAACGAGGACCAGGAAGACCGAGGCATAGCTACATGAAACAGATAAAGGAGAAAGTGAACGTCATGTCGCACAGCGAAGTAAAACAGCTGGCCGATGAGAGGGACTAATGGAAGAGAATTCATACTCCATCGACTAGAGCACAGCTCTTAAATATAGATAGATAATAGACGTTTGGAGAAAATGCTGACTGCTACAAAGATAAATATTTTTGTAAAAAACTAGCTCCTAAATTTATGAAATGCAAAATTGTGTCAAAAAAATCACCTTTAGTTTACAAACTTGCTGATATGTCGGGTAAACCGCTGGGTGAATGGCATATTAAAGATATAAAACAAATAAACTATAAACAATAATTGTATAATCTTATAACTTTGTAAACAACACTAAGTCGTTCTACATTTCTTAAAAAAAAAAAGAAAATTTTCCCCTGTGGCGTAGTGGTAAAAGTATCGTACCTACTTGAATCAGGTATACAAATTCAATACTGTGAGTCATTCGATATTTCATTTCAATAGCATCTGCTAACGATGTTGATTACGTAATTCGCTTATCTCTGTCGACGGCTCGCACAGCTTTTTTTTAAGCGTCGCTGCTCATTTAGTTATACTTACATACTTATTCATCAATTGTTATTTTATTACCTGCGCATTTTTTAAACTATTTGTTTTCCATTCTTAGATACTTTTACACTAGTTTGGCTTTTGTGTGGCTGGGCTCAGCACGTTTCTACACCCTATATAGGTAGCTTCACTATCCTAAACTCGTATTTTCTTTCCTACTTAGTTTATTTAGCTCCTTCTTTTCTAAATTTCAGGTCGGGTGGTCTACGGCCGCGTTCCCCGTTGCTCCTGCCGGGTGCTCTGGCAGCCTCAACCAGCGCAGCTCGCAGCCGAATTTTCCGCCAGGAAAAAATCTGGTCTATCGAGGGGGGTGTGTGACATCGCGCGGGCTCCAGCACTCCTCCGCCCCTCTTAGACGCAGCGGGGGGGCCCATGCCCATATATAAGGCGCGGCGGTCGGCGCTCATCCTCTTCGTCTTCGGCAGCATCTGAAGCTAAGTAGTTCTTCTACCTAGAAGGGCTGTTCAACTGATCTAGTGCCTATAACTCACGACCCTGACTACCTAATCTGTACCTAGTGTTCTTGTGAATCTTTGTAACTAATGTAATGTAATAGTTGTTCATTATACCTATCTCATTTGCCGATATCTGGTCTTTCTTTTATCTCATCTATCTTCCTGGATCCTAAATCTAGGCTTTACTAACCGAAACGGTACAGTGGCATGGAGGAAGCGGCAATAAACTTTGGCGAGTTGACGTAAACATTTGTGCAAACCAAAACAATAAATAAAACATATAATAATAAAGATATTTTAAATTGAATTGAATATATAACGACTAACAAAATATACTGAAACTATTTTAAGGGTGACTTCAGTCCATGATACTGAACAACTTTCCCCAAGGGATATATATCGAAATATGAAAAATAATTTTTGACTTTCCATACAAACTTGGATCAGCTCTATGTCTATATTTTGTAAAACCCTATCTGTATACTATACATGTTTATCCCTAATAGGAATATTCTTAATGGGAACTTGCACCTAATGTTTTATCCATAGTGTAATGTTTCAGGCAACTTAAATTTAATATTATACTAAAATCGCGTCTGATCTTTCTGCATCATCATCATCCTCCCGTATTCCCGGTTGCATCCTCAGCGGCAGTAGCGGCGTTAGGGTAGGGCGCGGTTGGGCGACCGCCCAGGGCGCCAGATAAAAAGGGGCGACAGGGGGCGTTTTTGGGCAAGGGAGGGTCACAGGTAATAATTAATAGCGGCTGGTTAATGACGGCATCTCCTAGACTCTTATTTGTATGCACCCCCCCCCCCCCTCCCTCCCTTCGTTTACAAAGGGGCGGCAAATTTGAAGAATCCCTTATCGTAAGATTGAAGCCTAAGTCAGTCTGAATTACAGTTTTGGGGGGGAGGGATTAACACGCCCGGGGCGCTGGTAGAGCTAAAACCGGCACTGCTCAGCTCAGCTTCAGAGCCCGGAGTCTGCTACCTAACCGAGATGATTCGACGAGGTTACTGGTTTTTACACTGAGCAACTGCCGATGCCGTCTGACCTCCGCAACCCAAAGGGTAGATCAGAACCAATCCCCAGATAGGTACGGTATGAGCAAAAACTAGATGGCGTTCGGGGCCCACAGCTTTACATGCCTTCCGAAACACGGAATCATCTTTCTTTTCAGATAATCAGGTGATTCAAGCCTGCAATATCCTAACCAGACTGGAAACAACTTTTCATAAATTTCCTTCCCAGTGGGATTTGAACCCAAGACCTCTGGATCACAAGGCAAACTTCTTGACCACTGGACCACAGAGGCAGCCCATAGCATTATAGTCCGCTACAAAAAGGTTCAAGCTGTAACAGCGTCTACGGCATGTAAATGATTAACAACTGTACTCGAAAAGCCAAACACAATTGTAAATAAATCTTGCAAAGCGGAAAGCTTACTACCTCAGACCAAGGATTAATACAGATCTGCGGTTAGTACGAGTAGTTATATTCAAGCATGCTTATCTCAGTAACTACGAGTACCAGTCCAATTCTAACTAATGATTTAAAAGAATGTTTTGGTGCTAGACACGTAACATAATACTTAATAGAACATTACAAAAGAAAACGGTGCTGGTGGTATTAGAAATTAGCTTATTCGTACATAAAAACATTAATAAATTTATAAAAGCAAAGGAAGTATACACTAGAAGCTAAGGCTTTTAGTTACCAAATAAATGAATAACGCAAACAATACCTAAATCAGAGAGGTTTAAAATGAATTGTTACTCAATGTGTATAAAAATTTACAACCACATACCTGAGCAAATAAAAGCGTTAACTTTTAATAGATTTAAAAGTACCTTAAAGGCTTGGTTGCTGAGTAAAGTATTTTATTCAGTTAATGAATTCCGGACTTGTACTCGTAAATGGTGATAAAACGCGAGGCATGGATTTGTTTATTTGATTAAAAATGACATGACAATTATTTGAAATAGCTTAGTAAATATAATGCAATTAAAAATTCTGCATGCTATATGATTAGCTAAATAGGACTAAGGACATACTGTATTTGACCATCTATGTAAAAAAAACCCTATTTACTGCAAATAAATGAATTGAATTGAATTGTGAAAACGTTTAGCCGTGTGGTTCCCGGCAGAGTAGAATAGGACCACTCCAAGTCTTCCTGTGGATGTCATAGGAAAAGGAGGTGACTCAAGAAACATAAGCTAAACAAAGCTTATAAACATCAATAAGACCTCTCCAAGCCGTCTGGCCAGCGTGGAGAGTGTAGGCCAAATCCTCTGACTGCTCTGGCTAATATATGGCTCTGGTAGTCTAGAGAGGGTCGTCGTGCTCCTGCGGTGAAGATTAAAAAAGACCTGATGATGATTCAGCGCTACTAAATGATAATAAAGTCTAATTTGGTGGAAAAGGGTGCAAACTGGACCCTATTACTGAGACTCCGCCGTCTGTCCGTCTGTCACAGGGCTCTATTTCTTGAACCGTAACAGCTAGACACTTGAAATTTTCACCGATTATGTTTTAACTGTTGCCGCTTTAACAACAAATACTAAAAATAATAATAATTAAAGGGGGTCGTCATACAAGAAATGTGTTTCTTCAGCGTTTTAAAACATTGTACGGAGGTACGGAACCCTTCATGTACGAGTCCGACTCGCACTCGCCCGTTTATTATTTTTTATTATTCATATCAAAAAGTAACATGATCTAAAACCGCAAACAAAAAGATTTTCTTTATCCGCTCAAAAATGAGTAAGTTATAATTAAGGCCGTACCTGAATTTTCCGGGGTCCAGTGCTGCCCCCATTTAAAATAAACGAAACGAAATTGTGTTGAATGAGAACGTAAGGCTTTACTACGCACATTTGCCACAAGTGGCCGTTTTTCGCAAATGTGCGTAGTAAAGCTTAACGTTCTCACTTTAAACTGTAAACAGTAGTTCATTAAATACTTTGAAGCGTTATCTAGGGCTTGGTAGTAGCAAAATTTTAAATGATGTCTCCGTTTTCTTTAAAATTATTTATTTTAAATGGGGGCAGCACTGGACCCCGGAAAATTCAGGTACGGCCTTAAGCCTTTAAAATCTTCTGGAAAGCGAAACTGTCAAATAACAGAAAAAGGATACACATTTAGAAATATGACGTCATGATGCCCAAGAGATAGCGATATACACTTTTCCCCACGCTCCCACTTCTCTTCATACTAATATTTGAAATGCTTATTACCTACTGCTTCATTTAATAACCAATTTCCTTGCTGTTTACAGAAAAAGATTTCTTGTTAGTGCTACTTTGTTGTTGTTTCGTAAAAAATATTGTTCAAAATCGAACACTGACAAGTACCACATTGTGGTTCGAAAAATCCTAGTTACGAAAAAGTGTTGGTCGACAGATTGCTTGTGCGATTAATGAAAGTACGAAGGAATGGTAGTGCGATGAACTGTGCAAACGCCAGGGGCAACATCGTGGGCAAGTACGTACGTGTGACGTATCGATTTTAGAGTAGAGAGAGCGACGGAAAGCTGCATCGCCGATTCCGCGGCGTTCCGTCGCACTTTCTCGCTCTAGAAAATGACGGTTCTGAGCGCTAGAAAAGGATAGCATAAAAAAATGCTGTTTTGTCCTGGCAAATGTGTCCACTAAAGTTTGTCAGATTTAATAAAAATCGTTGGATAATACATAAACAAACAAAGGTTAGTATTATAATTTATATCAATAAAAAGCTAGGATAAGTCACAAGATTAGTTTGAACTAATAAAACTAAGTAATCGAACACTACATGTGTTAGTGTGTTATCTATATTATCTTATCTATATCTCACCATCTACAAAGTAATTCTTGACAGAATGCCACAAACCTTTTGCCCAGCTATGGGACGCAAGGTACACCAGTAGCAGAATCAGCATCGCTCACCCAACTGAGCTCAGCCAGCGCCCACCGAAACTATGTTTACAAACATCGGAAAAATCACGTTGACGATCATGGGCCGGACTCGCGGGAAACGAAACTGAAGAATGCGTAAATTTCCGCTTTTGCTCAAGTTTCGAACATACCAATGCGTTTAATTTTTCAATACGGATGTGGACAAAAGAAATATTTTTAGCTCATCAAATAGTTTTTTTTTTTAAGTATCCACAACTTGCTTCGTCAAAAGTTGTACTTACCTAGTTACAAATAAATATCCGCAACATGCTTCGTCAAAATAGTCAATCTAATAATCATAATGCTAGCAGCATTTCCACGTTGTATAGCGATAGAAATCCTTTGAGCGAGAAACGACATGGAGCAAATCAGATAGATTATTAAAAAATATTGCAAATAATTACAAAGATACAGCTCATTCAAATTCCGCATGACGTCACGATCAAGTACGATTCTCACTTGACGGTGACGTCAGTCCGAAACATTTATGCGCTGTATTTTTGTGAATTTTCACTACTTTGATAAACCCAAAAGTATGGGACCATTATTTTTGAACGGACTAAATGAAATACAATTTTTCGGACCCAGTAGATCCCTATTTCACAAATAGAATTTATTTTTGATGTCAAATCTTTTGCCGCTTCTTATATTAGGAAAATGCACCATGGTCCCATGGTATATCCCTGAAAAAAAATTGTAAGTTCTATCACACTTTAATGACCGAGCGAATGAAGCGAGCGAAGTGTCCCAGTTTTGAGATTTGCCAAAAAATCTTTTTTGTCCGTCTGTCTGTTCTCGCCTGCAGGTCGCATTTTTCAACCAATTTTGACGAATTGACACATTACTTGATTTATTTAATTTTTTTGTCTACTATTTATACTTACTATATTTATTTATTTATTATATTAAGTTTAGTTATTAGTTTTAATCTAGTTAGATAAATTTTATCATTATTATATTGTAATCATTTAATTATTATTAATTAATAAATAAATTACCTAAAGTTTTAAAAATATTTCTTGTCGGTCGCGTTTTTTGATTGGGGTAGGAAAGGGTACTTTGCTGTAAGTACCGTTATTTATTAACGGCTTTCAATCAAATTTGAGAGGCACACTAAGGACTTAATTCTACAGAAGATATTGCAAAAAATCCAAAAGAAGGGAGTGTAGGAGGGTATACAGAGGGAAGTTTGCTTTAGCTTTATATATGTACGGATTAGAATTTTTGTTTTTTATTTGGAAAATCATCACATATATATATATATATCACATATATATATATCACATATATGATAGGTAGGCTATTATTTTGGACATTTTGGAAAAATTAATATATACTTATACCAATTAGACTTCGCAGTATTCTCCACCTTCACAAGACGAATCCGTAGACATCAGATACAACCTCCTAGGACCAAGGGAACGCGAGTAATCGCTAAAATGGAGATCAAAAACTGAAGACATACTTGAATAGAGAAGAGAAAAAGAGGCCTTTTGCCCTACATTGGGCCAAATGGGTCTTTATAATATTTCATTTCATTTCATTTTCATTTCATTTATTTCATTTATTTATTACAACAAACTTTTATAGATATATTAGATATTTATGGACAAATCATACTGATTGAGCTAGCCCCAAAGTGAGTCATAAACTTGTGATAAGGAAGGTCATTGGATAAGGGATAATAACTCTACGATACTTCTTCTTCAATCAATCCTTTATTCATTACATTGTTTCTATAACATTGTTGAGTTTTAAGATACTATATTTTATGATAAATACATATATAGATAAACAACACCCAAGAGCCAGAACAATTTGAAAAAGGCCATTTTCCACTTGCCCTGGCTGGGGATCGAACCCAGAACCTCCGAATTAGCGGTCTAGTCTAGTCTATAATGATGGTTATAACACACGAAGCGGAATTTCAGCCCGAGCCGAAGGCGAGGGCGCCAGTAGCTGAGTTTATTGAACCAATATACGCACGTATATTGTACGACATTTTTCAACATACTTGCGAGGAAAAATACCTAATAAACTAATATTTTTGATTTTAAATAAACTCAACCACATAACTGTGATGCACACTGTTGCTTTCCCTCCGTTTTACTTTTTAAAATAAGCACGGCGGTGCGCGGCCTACTGGACTATATAACCGGTGAAATTAGATCAATTTTACGAGCAAGGGTGTTGAAAAATAATTTTAATTTAAATAAACATAATGAAAACACGTAATGTACACTAAAATTATTGACGTGTATTACTGAATAAATATTTGGTTATTTGGTTCTCTTGTAATAAAACATTTAGTTCCATGTTTGTCTGTGTAAAAAAAACTTTGAATGTAGTTAAGGGAATCGGCAAAAATTTTAATCATATTGATGGGCGATGCGGATATCCAGATGCGCAAGACCCAAAATGCTCTGTCTGCCCCATTTGAGATAAAATCGTGATAGCGCATCATCAGGTCCTATTTTTAGTCTCCACTGTACGAGCAGGACCCATTCTGTACTACCAGAGCCATATACTTATTAGCCAGAGCAGTCAAAGGATTTGGCCTACACTCTCCACGCTCTGGCCAGACGGGTTGGAGAGGTCTTATTGATGAATAAACTTTGTTTATCTTGTGTTTTTCTACGACATCCACGGGAAGACTTGGAGTTTACACTGCTGGGAACCACAGGGCATGTGGTTGTGGCAAAGTGCAAGAATACATTTTGTTACATAATTTGTCGCATTTCCCCGCCCCAAGTCCGTCCCTGTCCAAAGTTTTCCAAAACACACATTACAGAGTCGACTCTCGGGAGCAGTCCCCGACAGCATGCCGCGATTGTCTGTGTGTCTGCTCATCTGCGTCGCTACCTCCGGTCAGTGTTGCCATATCTCTCTCACTTTTAATAACAATTTATGTAACAATAAGTACTTTGCATTGAATTTCTTTTGGACATTGTTTGTTTTAAGTAACTTGACAATGAAAGGAAAGTATTGAGATGCCTTGTACATACATTGCATACTTATCACGTCTTTATATCTTACGGTATAGACAGAGTCTACGATTATGAGGCCTGATTGCGTTATAGAGGGCATGTAGTGGTCAATTTTAATAACAATTAATGTATATCCACGTTGCAAGATTGTATTCAATTTCTTAAAGCCTTTGTTAGGCCTGGTTTGGGAGAAAAAAAACTAAAAATGAACCAGCTGCTTCTCATCCCGAGCGGATCATGAAAGCCGATCGAGTCGCACAACCCACTATTTTGATTCAATTTTTATTTTTTTATTGCACATAAAACGTGAATAAATGGCGGACCGCGGACGTGAGTCCGCTGACCCTAGCGACTTTTTATACAAACCTAGTCTATCTTTTATTTTCAATGACATGTCAAATTTCGGAAAAATTTAGTCATTTCAAAGAAATTGCATATTACCTATATGCAATTAACGAAATACTTACTTTGAAATAAAAACACAGCAAAGTTCAGGACTAACTCTATACATAATATGTTTCGAAAACACGATTGCTTGAAATTTTCTCCATAGAAAATTGCGAAGTTGCCTCTAAATCACCTCAGAATTATACTTAAACGGAAAGTATTCAAGAAATACAATAAATTTTCCCTTGTAACTTTGGATTATAATTGTATTTAACATAAGGCGGTCATAATATGTCTTACTTTTTAAATAATTCTAAAATATTCTTTGTAAAACGAAAAAAACCTCAAAACCAAAACCAGCCTCATTTGACTTACTGTGATCTGTTCACCGCGCATGGTCTCGCTGTCTCGCTTCAGCTAGAGTAAATTTGTGTGCGTGGAAGCGGGAGCAAAACTTATATTATCCACATCAGGCCCAGCCGTATATGCAAGTACTTTGAAATTACAAAATACTACCGAAATCTGACATGAACTGAACAACTTTCACAAAACCCAAAAAAAATTGAATAGAGATGATGACTGGGTCAAAAGAATATTATTTTAATTAGTCCGTTAGTTACATTATCCAAAAATAACGTACCCATATTTTTCAGTTTCCAAAAAAGTTAAAATTCTCAAAGATACAGAGTACCTATCTAAGTTCTAGAGTGGGGGCTTGTGACGTCACCGATGTGTAAAACTTGTACGAAAGCGTGACGTCATGCGAAATTTACATGCGCTGTATCTTTGTCATTTATTGTTTCTCAGAGAAAAGAAAAAATATGTGTACAATATTTTTTAATAATCTAACCCATGGGTCAAAAATAATTTTTCAGTCATCATGCCTATTTTCATATAAACTGATCAGCTTCATTCATCAGATTGATCGAGTCAATTTGTATAAAAATCCGAATTTTTTTTGGGTTTCGTGAAAGTTGTAGAACAAAAGTTGTTCAGTTTCATGGGCTGAGGTACCATCTGAGAGGTTTTGCGTTAGTTTATTAACACGTTGTATAAACTATTGAATTGACCTTTCAGCGGTATCGCTCCACGGTGAGGCGGGTTTCTACTACACCAAGTCCATTTCCATATTCCGAAGACACAGCGAAGAGGAATGTAAGGTCTGCTTCGGACACGACTGCATGCCTTTGGAGGAAGCTAAGTGAGTATGGTAGGGGATGGTATTAATGGGAAACGTAGTGTAGGACTTCCGGCAGCGAGGTTAGGTGGATTGATGACATCAGGCAAGATGCTGGGAGGAACTGGATTGTGATGGCCATTGACAGCAAGATGGCGCAGATAAAAGGAGTCTTATGCCCAGCAGTGGGTACCTGATAGCTGTTTATGATGATATTGATGAAATTAGTATCATCTTCTTCAATATTACCTTAGGGATCGTTCCAGTATTACGTAAGCAGAATTTGAGCCATTTTTAACCCCCCGTCCCCCTTGTCAGCAAAAGTAAGCAAATCTCTTATCTCTATGTTAGCATTGATATATTTCTACCATTCCCTCTCCTCTCTGTCATCTTAGCGTATTCCTAGTTGCATCCTCAGCTGTATTGCAGAGAGGCTTTGGATCCGCTTTCTGGCTTTTTTATTCTCCACTTCACACCTCGACCATCCTTGGATGTAATACAATCGGCACGCATATCATCAATGACCATTTCAAGCCAGTATTTCTTGGGTCCTCCTCCCAGCTCACGCTATTGTCAGGGAATTTATAGTTTATGGATTTAGGAGATACTTCAACGATCAACAGCTTGGTTTGCGACTAAGGAGGCCTCTTTCAGAGGTGAAAAACGGGCCCCAAACATGACAGCCGATAGTGCTGCAGCCACAATGGATGAAGCATCACAAGTAGTCCTTTTTTATCTCAGCGTATGTATGCTTCCGCCACAGTTAGTTTGTACAAGCTGGTGGTCGACGCCCACCCACTACTGTTAGAAAAAACTGGCCAAGTGCAAGTTAAACTCGCGTGGAGAGGGTTTCGTACAATTGATTGAATTTTTATAGGTTTTCCTGTAATCTACTAGCAATGAACCTTATTTTGTATTTTTTTTCAAAATTTTAGGCTCAGTAGTTTCGGAGATCAGGAGGGGAATGGTCAATTTTCGTCTTCTTTCATGAATAAAATCAAAACTATTTATTTTATAATAATAACAAATATATTTGAGATCCTCATAACGAGCCCTTTCATTTGATGTATGACACAGTAAGGTTCGCAAAACTTTTTTTTTTATTTTCCTAATTTGTCCCCCGAAAATGATCCTTATAATATTTATTTACTTTGCACATACTCGTATGTGTTTGGGTCATAGGATTACAACATTCTACCAAATTTCACCTGATTCGGTCCAGTAGATTCGGAGTAAATTGGCTGTGAGTGCTGTGACAGACGGACGGACAGACAGACGCACGAGTGATCCTATAAGGGTTCCTTTTTTTATTTTTTTACTATGTACTGTCCGTTTTTTCATTCAAGAAAGAAGACGAAAATTGACCATTTTCCTCCCCCCCCCCCTGATCTCCGAAAGTACTGAGCCTAAAATTTAAAAAAAAATACAAATTATAGTTCATATATATATATATATATATATATACGGACAAATATATAAATATATATATACATTGCTTGTAGATTACAGGAAAACCTATAAGAATTCAATTAATTGTACGGAACCCTCTCCACGCGAATTTAACTCGCACATTTATGTCAGGTTATTGTATTGTACAGGTATGTAAGGTTATTGTAGAATAGGGGCTTGCATCAACTCTGACTTCCGCAAAGTAACACGAACTAATAACTGAATGCTTATGAGGAGTTGTAATTTCAGATGTGACTACTACATGGCTACGTCGGAGCTGATGAACCCGTCTGAAGAAGACGAGGATATGACTCCCAACAACGAGTTGCGCACTAAAGTGGACAAGATGTTGTTTGATTTTATGGACAATAGTAAGTCACTTCATTCACTTTTTCTATAATTACACAAGTTTGTTTGCTTGGCAAATTAAAAAACCCCCGACTGGCATGAACGCCATCTAGTGATCCGTAGCGTCATCTATTATTTGCTAAAGAAACCCCCAATAACTTTTAAACGGCTGAACCGATTTTCATCAAACATAGCTTAGAACCGCTGCAAGGGAACTTGCCTTCACTTTAAAAAACACCGCATCGAAATGGTTCACCCGTTCGAGCGTTACTATGCCACAGAGAGACAGACAGACATTAGCGTCAAACTTATAATACCCCTCTTTTTAGTCGAGGGTTAAAAATTTATGTACACAAAAGACAGGAACAAAAAAGCAAAGAAAGTAGGAAAATTCTGTATTTTCTTATATTATATATATATACATATATACTATGTTGCCCTATTTTCAGCTCAAGAATACCAGGCGTGGGGATGCATACCCCTAGTGTCAACATACACTGACTGCAATAAAGGTACCTATGGAACTTCTAACCAAATATACTGAAACTATTTTAAGGGTGAACTCAGTCCATGATACTGAACAACTTTCCCCAAGGAACATAATTATATCAAAATATGAAAAATAATTTTTGGCCTCCCATACAAGTTGACCGATCAGCTGATCATTTTGTATGGAAAGCAAAAAAATATTCTTCATATTTTGATATATGAAATGAAATGTAGTTTATTGATTAAAATGTAGTACAATTTTGGTGGTACAAAAGTCATGTAGAGTCTCACACATTTAGTCATCACTGATATGCAACAGACATTGGTATATCAATTGGAACAAATTTTAGTTATTATTTTATTTATTGTCAATTAAAATTCTTATATTAGTCAAATTATCATTATAGAATTCATATAATTATAGATGCGGAAAAATAGTAGATAGTGCTACAAGGCGTAAAGGTAATAGTTTTAACGCGAGGGCGCTACTTTGAATCCAGAGTGAAACGAAGGATGCCACAATAGAATCACGAGCGTAGCGAGGGATTCTACGGTGGAATCCTGAGTGAAGCGAGGGATTCAAGTATATCGCCCGAGATAAAACTATTACCGTACACCGTGTAGCACATTCTTCTTTTAATCTCCATCTATGAGAAAAAGCAAATATACGTATACCTATAACGAAATTAGAATACATACATATACTTAATCAGAGTTTAACAGACAGTTACTAACCTTTATTTGGTGGCGTTTTCACTGAAGAAGTACTATGATAATATTTTTCTAGGACCACCACATCTTATACATTTTCCAGTCATTAGAATCGTTTCATTACTTTTTCCTTGTGTGTCAATTCTTTATATATTTAAATATGTATATTATACGTAAACTTCATATTTATTTACTCTCGGCCTCATCAAGATATTAGTCACATTTAAAATAGTTGTAAAAATAACCTAATAAAATTATTATTTAAATCAAAGACAACAATTGCGCGTTTTTATTGGTTTTTAATAAATTATTATTTTGAAGCAAGAGAACCACAACATTTTGACCTACAGCACCTACAGTCATCCACGTAAAACGTGTTGTATTCCAATTTTAAAAAATTACGACGCCCTTTCCTATATTTTATAATTTTAAAACTAAATTCTTCTTTTTTTTAGCTGACTGCCAATATTATTGCACGCCTCATAAGCGAAGCGCATGAGGTATTGCACGCCTCATAAGCGAAGCGCATGAGGTAGTGCTCTACTCTCGCCTTACAAAAATCAAGTGATTTTTTTAACTAAATGTGTCTCTATTTATTTTCTATCGCACTTGTACAATAATACTTGTACATAAATGTCAAGGAAAAACACTAGTTTCAACACTTATGACATTTTTAAAAGACATTTTGCCTTTTAAATGAATAAAAACAATGTTTAATAAAATCATTTTGTGGACGTCCGTGTGTCTGTATGTATGGAAACTGGCGTGGTCACGATAACTCCCGAAAAACTTATCTGATCAAGTCCATTTTTTTTATACGCTTCAGTATTATCCAAAACTAAGTCCTTTCGAAGATCACGGTCTAATTCAATGTAGATTAATCGTAATTATTATTATAAAAATACAGGTGACATATTAAAAATAATTTTGGATGTGAGGTTTGTTGAAAGAGTTAATACCTATGTATGTTGAGTACAAATGTGTAACTGGCAAGTAAGAAAAGAAGTAAAAAGAAATTTAAATAAAGAATGTTGTGATTTTGTTTGCTTTATTAAATATGAAAGACGAATAAATGTAAAAGAAGCGATAAGTTAGTTAATATTTTATTTAATTTGCATTAACTAATTGAGAATGAAAAGAACAATCAGTGGTAACACTTTTCTTGACATTCGTGACGTAGTCTTGTGTCTTTTTCTTGTTTTTGCTTAGTTTTTTTGAGATTTCTCAAAATCTACCGGTCCGAATCGGTTTAAATTCTCAGGAAATCTGAGTTGTATAGAACTCTTTGGAAAGCTACTTGTTTGGTTCCGATCGGTTTAGTTGTTCAAGAGTTATAAGCGGGTCACATACACACCCACACACACATACGGATAGGGTGCATGACACTTGCTCGTGGGTGGTCAGGAAAGATTCCTGAGAATTTTACGTACCCTTAAAACGTCGAGATCTGATGAAAACTCGACTTTTCAAAAACGGGGTGAAACTAATAACGTCCCGAATTTTTAAAATTTTCAATTTTCTCAGCGGGAAGTTAAAAATAAAAGTTAATAATAATCTCTAGTCGTGCGTTAAAGCCGACACATACTTTTCTTCGTTATAAGTTAGCAATAAAACAATCAAAATCAATTTAATTGTGAAAAATGAGATTATGAGGCGTGCACTTTTGGATTTTCCAAACTATTTTTGATTCTACATTCGTGTTCGGTTTTCAAATGTGTTTTACAGTTTTAGTTTAAATGATTTAAGACTATGTATTGATCTAATATTATTAGGCAGATCATTGTAGATTCGTACGGCCATAGGAAAACTGTTAGAACTATACAACCATGCTTTCATTATGGTATGTACTAATCTGTTCGAATTTCTTTTACTGTACCTACTTGGTAAATCATTACTGGTTTTAAATAATTTTGGGTGTGATTTTACAAATACGCACATTTCGTATATATATATACATACTCGGGAGACTTAATATCTTCAGTGTTTTGAATAAGGGTCTACAGCTTGTTATAGTTGAGACCCCAAAAATTGAACGTATGCATTGTTTTTGTGCCATAAATGCTGTGTTAAGTTCTGTAGCTTTCCCCCATATGTTCCTTGGGGAAAGTTGTTCAGTATCATGGACTGAATTCACCCTTAAAATAGTTTCAGTATATTTTGTTAGACGTTATATTATACTATACAGTATATATTTTGAGGTTCATTGTTATATATTTTTTGTGTATTGTTATATATATTTTTTTTTTTAATTATTATTATATTATTAAGTTCTTTACCTATACAGATACACTATCACGTCTTTATCCCTAATAGGGAAGACAGAGCCCTGGACCGCAAGACCCAAAGGTCACTTTTAGCGTAAAGGTGTTTTTTCTCACAGGCCAGCATGGAAAAGTACCTCTACCTATAATTTTTAAGAAATCCTATGAGCAGTACGGAACCCTCTTCACGCAAGTTAAACTCGCACTTGACCAGTTTTTTTTTTTAGAAAACCTCTGCTCGAGCTGCACGACGTGTACCTGCGAGGAGGGCAAATGGGTGTGCAATGTCGAGGAATGTCGGGCAGGGAAGCTGATCAGGAGCAACGACGTGATGGTAGCCCTAGCGAAGTTTAAGTCAGAAGAATGTTAGTATTGTATTTGTGTATTAGGAAAGGTCGTGTGGTTCCCGGCAGAGTAGAATAAAACCACTCTAAGTCTTCCCGTGGAAGTCGTAGGTGACTTATAGAGTTGGGACCTAGAGAGAGCAAAGGAACGCTGCAGCACGGCCGGTGCTGAAGCGTTCCGTCGCTCTCTCTCGCTCTAGCAAATGACGCTTCTGAGCGACAGAAAAGGGTAGCAGCACAGGAAAATGATGTCCCGTGCTGACAGATGTGTCCCAACCCTAAGTAAACACAAGCTAAACAAAGCTTATAAACATCAATGAGACCCCTTTGAAAAATTTTGAATTCCTTTCAGGATTCGTGAGTTTCTCTGAGCTACTTAATTTCTTTTTCATGTTCTTAGTTTATATTATATGTAGGTTTATGTATACTTATATGTAAGTTTATTTTTGCTTGTATATGTGTAAGTTTATATTTTTGTATGTATATTGTTCACCTTTTTTTATACTCTATTTTGGTACCAACCACTTCTACCCAAAACGCATAGCCGGTTGACTGGAAGAGATCGTTGTATGTTTACTTTTCTATTTTTGTATCTGATTCTTTTTTGTGTACAATAAAGCTTTATAAACAAACAAACAAACGAACGAACGAACGAACGAACGAACGAACGAACGAACGAACGAACGAACGAACGAACGAACGAACGAACGAACGAACGAACGAACAAACAAACAAACAAACAAACCCCTCCAACCCGTCTGGCCAGCAGCGTGGAGAGTGTAGGCCAAATCCTCTGACTGCTCTGGCTAATATATGGCTCTGGTAGTAGTACAGAGAGGGTCGTGCTCCTGCAGTGGAGACTAAAAAAGACCTGATGATGATGATGATTTCTATTAGGTATGTAGGTAGCTTATATTGTGGTAAGTGTTCCTAATTTCAAGCATTTCAGTTTTTGCACTCTTTTTCGAAATGATCTTATTTAAGCACCACCTGTAGGTTGACTGGTAGAAAAGGCCAACGGCCGTCTGTTACAATTTTCTAGTAAGTGGCCAACACTGGTGTCAGATTTTTCAAGCTGCCTAAAGGCATCTGACATAGCTAGACGACTTCCATACAATAATGACAGCCGGGACCATCAGCTTTACGTACCTTCCAAAGCACGGAGGAGATCGAGAAATTTTTGTTCCACTTATGGTCACCCATCCAAGTACGGACCATGCCTGCGGTTGCTTAACTTGTGGGAGCTCTAGCAATGCGTACACCCACCGGGCCACCGTGCTCCTCAATTTTTAACAATTTAATAAAGCTAAAAAATTTACCTTTTTTCATGCTTTTAACGCAATGTATCTTGTATGTTTGTTTGGTTCAAAACTTGCAAGATCACTTCCCGGTTTCTGATTGAGATGTCTGATGGAAAGGAAAACTGTCAAGTAACAGAAAAATAATGCAAGTATTTGCATGTGACGTCACAACCATTAGTTTACGCACGTACGAAAGAGATAGCGAGATGTCTCCAACATCTCCCACTTTTCTTTATACCTATATTTGAAATTCTAATTGCGGACCCATTAACCCTTTCACCGCGAGACTTTATATCAGTTGTCGTGCTTCCAGCGCGGGGAATTGTGAATATCCATAGTTTTTGGTCGGATAAATCCGACGCTCGCGAAATGGGCACGAAAATATTTGTCGGATTAATCCGACGTTCACGATTAACGGATTTAAAAACCTATTTCCATGCAGAAAAAGATTTATTTTTGGGTTTATTTGTTATTTCGTATAAAATGTTGTCCAAACAGATACATAGTCAAATACCCTATTGTTTATTTTCACAGATGATCCATTAGAACGGCAAAAGCGATCAGCCAACAACGCCACCAATGTACCAAGCGATATCGACACGAAGATAACTTTTGAAGAGCTGCATGCGTGGATGCAAGAAAAGGCTCATGTGACGAAGAGTGATAAAGAAATAGGTAACTAACCAAACACACACATACTTTCAAAACATTTTGACTCTGCCTGTGAAAATTAGTACAACTGCAACAGCAAATTGAACCTAGGACCTACTGAAAGACCAACACGCCACTATTCTCTAAGATTTAAGAAAAAAGTGAAAGTTTAAGTCTGGATTGAGCTTCATGCTCAAGCCAGACTTTTTTGTCCTTAATGTAATCATTGGTACTATAATAAGCCTTTTCAAAGTACCTTAAAGTACCTACTTTTTAACCTTTGAATTTTCTGTCAGGCAATATATTTAAGATTTCTTTTATCATTTCAGTTCTCACATCTACAGAAGCAAGTACCGGCACACTGACTACCTCCGGGCCTGACTATTTAGCTTTTGATGAGGTTCTGAGCAATATCGCTATAGACAATAACAATATAAGTAGGAAGAAACCCGCATTGGAACCAGTCGATGATGAATATGTGAGCTTTATAGATATAGTCTCAGACGATTTGAATACTACACACGCTCACAAAAATAGATATACAGATAATGTTGTGTTTGACTCTAAAGATTCTTACAATGGAGATTCTTTAAAAGTCGATCTGCTTGCTGACTTAAAAAATAGATTACAAGAGCAATTTGGTGTAGAAAACTATACAGGTAAGAACTTAATAGAAAAAAGATTTGATTTAAAAAAAATGTGAGTTTATTATTACAGGTGTTTTACTGTCGAAATACGACTGAGAGAAGAGTAAGAGTGATTGAGTGCGTCAATTCGAAAATATTTTTTCTATGAAACAAATGGCCATGTGTTCAGCCGAGTTGATATTTTATATGGAAGTGTACGAGCAAGTCGTACAATAAAATGCTGCATCGGCACAGTGTGTTCGATGCGCATTTTTACCTTAATTAAAACAATTCGCAATAAACCGGCCATCGATAGTGTCGCGCGGTTTTCACATCATATACCCACATCAATTTCCATACCTAGAAAAATAAGTTTTTACAAATACAGTTGTATTCCCGTTATAGTGATTTCAATTCCTAATTCTTCTCAGCAGTCTGTGCCGGTATCTCCCGGTACAGGGAGCGTTGGTCTAAAAAAGTAGTTCATGACGGAATGAAGCCACCACTTGAAGTATTTATATCGAACGTACATTAACAACCTGTATGTATAGTGTATACATAGTGAGTTGATATTATTTCAGGTTTAGCTGATGGAAAAAGCAAAGGTACAGGTGATTTTGAAATTAATAACTTTTTAGAAGATATTACCTCTCTAAGCATTGTTAAAAGAGACTTATCGAAAGTAGATACATCAAATGTTACGGAAGGTACGGACGATAATAATGACACAATTAAAGATTTTAAAAATAATGTTCTTCAACCATTAGTAAGTATAATCGATGACAGGGAAAATGAACTCAATCAATTACACGCCATAAAAAATAGCCTGATAGAATTGATCAGAAACATGGACAGCAATTTTAGTTTAGACCAAATGATTAACAATACAGACAAAAATCGAACACTTTTCTCAATATACAAACTAGAAGTTGTACCTGAAACACGATTTGATACTAGAAGAGTTGGAGGATATAACTTAATAGACATGTACGTTAAAAAACTTAAAAAAGATATATTTGAAGTAACTGATGATCTGAGAGCCATAAAAGAAAACTTGATTACAAAAAAGCTACCAAAAGATCTTCAAATATTACTGCATTCTCTGAATATGTATATTCGTGGCCAAGATAAAAGTTATCTAAAAGAATTTCGGCATTACAAAAATTCAGTCAGACGACAAATGGATGTAAACGATGCAAGTTATAATATCAAACATATGATTTATGAAATACTGAAAGTTATTGATCAAGAACTGGATGGACACGACTCCTTAAACCAGCTATCTGATACTACTAGATTTGTTATAGAACGAGTGATTAAACAGAATCAAATCGATGATTTTGCAGTTTATGGATTCAGAATTAGTAATCCTACTTATAATCTGACAAAGGATATAAAAAGTATTGGCGCTAAATGGGCAGAACTTTCACAGAAAGCTTTAAATTCGTCTTCTTCCGAGCAACTCTATAATATGAAATTGCTGCACCTTATGTTAACTGTAGATATAAATAAAATAACAGACGCTATTAAACTTTTAGAATTCGATAAAAATAGACGAACAATTGTAGATACAGCTTCAAGTAATTTAGAAATGAGCAGAGTAGAAAAAGATGTCGAAGCTTTAAATCACAAAATACAAATATATTTAGAGAAAACTCAAGGCAACGATAACAAAGATACTACAGAACAAAATGATATCACAGTTACACAACAAGTTGTTACTGATAAGGCCACAGACGCGCCTTCGAAGAGAAGGTCATTTTTAAAACAGATAAAAAAGTTGTTTCGAAAATCAAGACAAGATATAAAAAATATGCTACAAAAAAAAGTATCCAAATCTGAAATTGTAAAAGAATTAGCTAAAACTAAATTGGATGAAATAGCAAAACAGAAAATGGCGCAATACGAAAATACATTGAAGAAATGGCAGACAAGACTTAACGTAGCCAGAGTAAAAAGGTCAAAATTTGAGTTTAGAAAATCTAATAATCGAATGACTAATATTTTACCTTCGTATTTAAGAGGTAAAGTTGATCCTGCTATTCAGATCTCAAAGAGAAAACATGCTAGAAGATCTCAAGGGAAACGTAAGTTATTTAATTTACATTTGTATCAATTGGTTCGTATACAGGTATGAACCACCTAGCTAGGTATATTCAAGTAGAATACTCGTTAAGCTAAATAAAAAATACATAATCATGAAATCATGAGAAATCAAGTCAATTGAAAAAAAAAATCTAACAGTCTTAACGTTTCTCATATATATAATTACTAGCTTTTGCCCGCGGGTTCGCTCGCGTCCTTGCTTAGCGGATGCCTACGTCATAACATCTACCTGCATGCCAAATTTCAGCCCGATCCGTCCAGTGGTTGATCACTATGTCAGTCAGTCACCTTTGAGTTATATATATTTAGATATTCTGTGGTGACAACTAATTACTTGATTTAAGGTCTCCACGGGGAACGGGCGCAAATAAGTATGGCTCAACTACACCTATTTTGAAAGCAGGTGGTCATACAACTAATGATTAACTTTGGAAATGCTCCTGAATGATAAATAGGTCTTTAAAGCGGCGCATCTGTTGCTACCGCAAAATTATATATCAGTATCAGTAATGCCTTCTTTTATAATTAAATTAACTTTTTACAGGTTATAATAACAGCAGTAACCTAAAAGGCACTACGTTTAACATTACAATGAAACATAACGTCACAGCTAAATCGAAGACTACTAAGAAACCTAAAGTTCTGGAAAACAACCTGACTACAGGAATGGACAACAATATCAAGAAGACTCATAATGAGCTTGTATAAACAGGATCGTTACTCCATAAATGACACGACACCCTTCCGATAGTGTCGTCCTATTTCAAGATCAAACGAAATTAGACTTTATCATCATTTTGTAGAGCTCAATGTTTCTCGACACTGCAACGCGAACTCGTAGTTACGTACGTGTGTATGTCGTGTCATTATTGTTATGTCCTGGACTAAATAGATACAAAATATACCGCATGTTAAAATTAAAGAAGTACAAATACCATAATTATTAAACTTATTACGAATTTACTTTGAAATTATACAAGTACAATATGTGTCGCTTTTCCTATTTCAAAAATTACATTTTATCACAACATTTTATTTTTGAGAGCATCATTCATCCTAGAAATGGTTTTCAGAGATATTGGAGATAAGATTATATAGATTCCGCGATGAAATGTCAAAAGTGTAACCTGTTTTGAAACGTAGTGGCGTATTTTTATAACGCGGTACGCCAGGACTTGTATGATGCTACTAATTAGAAAAGTCACCTAAACAGAAGTCAATGTCATTTAAATGTTGTCGTATTCAGCAGAAAACAGGCTACATTTTTACTTTTGACGTTTTGCGAAGTCTCATTCTAGCAACAGAAAATGCCAATAAGAGGGAAAGTGACAAAATATGAGTTTTTATTTTTAACCCGATTATCTCTATAAGAAGGTAGGTACCTTTTTTGCTCTTTGGGTATAATAAAACAAGGTATTCTCTTCACATGACAGCTAGTCACGTGATTAACCCAAAAATATGTCATCAGCTGGGAGTGCTGCCATTTTGTGTAATTGAATTACCCGAGCAAAGTGCATTTGTAACTTAAAGTCAATCATGAAGTAATAATTCAATAAATAAATATATTATAAATTAAACAAATAAATCACACGATATACGAAATAGTTAAGTTAGTAAGTATTTTCTTTTTTATTCATGAACTCACTGAGAGACCTTAAATTTACTGAAAAGAACAATCAGTAGTAATTTTTCTATCGTGACGTAGTCTTGGGCAAACTTGGGCTATCGCGGGAAGAGACCTTGTTTAATTATACCATGCTTATAACCTAACTACGTCCTCAGGGGGGTTCGAGCCGCGGGACGCAGCTAAGTAAAAATTAGTTCTCAAATTCTGAATTTTATTAAAAAGGATAAAAAAATACAAATGTACAAAAATTTCACGTTCAAGACTTCATACTCTTGATATTCTCCAGCTGTTTCATCAATGCCTTGGTTAGGGCCATCATATCGTAGCCCATGGTCGGACCTTTCTCTTCCTCGAATTGGATAAGAGGTTCCTTAAAACCCATAAACGATCCTCGTGGTGTAGTCTTGATTATATTGGTTGGTCTGGGCATTGAATACACTGAAACAAACATTGAATACGATACAAATACAAAACAAATACTCTTCATTGCATCGTCATCATAAGGTCTTTTTTTTTAGTCTCCTCTGCAGGAGCACGATCTCTCTGTACTACCAGAGCCATATATTAGCCAGAGCAGTCAGAGGATTTACCCGGCCGGGTTGGAGAGGTCTCATTGATGTTTATAAACTTTGTTTAGCTTGTGTTTCCTAAGTCGATTACTTCTACGACATCCACGGAAGGACTTGGAGTGGTCCTATTCTACTCTGCAGAAAACCACACGGCATGGCATTGCATCATTAACAAAAGGAATTACAAAAAAACAGAGAAAAAACAGAAAAATTATACAAAGGCTGACTTATCGCACAGCAATATAACCTTTGGGTAGAGAGAGAAGTAAATATTTAAGAGGTAGGGAAAGAAAAAGAATATGTCTGCAAAAATATTATGAAAAAGAAACGACAAGAAAAGTTACGACAAAGCCATTATGAGAAACCAAAATATGAATAAAAAATACAAAAATCAATGATTAGATTATACATGGGTTATTGTTCTTTGGATTATACCTACAGAAATACGACAGAAAAACATTATGTGAAATCATGACTATGCCAAAAAAATTATGAACTGCGTCTTGACTTTCCGCTGGTTAATAGTCTTTGTGACGTCACGGTCAATTCAATATGGCCTCTATAGGCCAAAAAGTAATGAACTAAAAAATAAAATAAACCGAATCATACCGTGTAAGTTCACTGGCTTTACGTCTGTGACGTTCGAATTTGAACCTTATCTACCACCACTTGCTTCCGGTGTTCAAAGTGAATATCTCGTGAGAAAAAAAGGTTTTCTCACGAGATATTTACTTTAGTCATTATTTCACACTAGTGTGTGTAAGAATAGTCATTATTACACACTAGTGTGTGTAAGAATGACTATAGACAAACGAGATGACAATCAATGAGTTACGTCAGGCAGCTCGAAAAAATTGACACTATTGTTAGTATTATCAACTAGATAAGAATTTGACTTACCATCAGTTTTGTTCTGTTGTTTTTGCGCCACAAAAACTTTGAATAATTCTCTAGCAAGACCGTAATTCTTAACATCCAAATAACTAAGAATTTTCCTAGCCAGTCTTACGTTGATATCATCATCTTTTTCTAGCCCCTCTAATTCTTTGACTTTAAGATAAAACTGCACGCGATTCTTGATTAGTTGATTAATAATTTCATCTCTAGACAATTTAATTGTTGTAGTTCCATCGGCAGGAGATATTTTTTGAGGCTCAGTCTTCTTAAGCGTTTGGTACTTCTTATAATTAAGAGTCTTTATTAATGTTTTTGGCCTTTCTTTGTGGATAAATATATTTTTCAAAACATTAACATCAAGGTCAATATTCATCATCGCGTTGTCTAAAAATTCGTTTATGATACGGCCAGTTTCAGGAGTTACTGGTGTCGTCTCTAAATATAATTTAATTTTATCAAGAATACGTATGTGTAGTCTTACATCTCCGTCGACGGTTTTAAGAACGCTAAGACGCTTTCGTGGAATGACTCCCTTTAAAATAACATAATTTTTGTACGTATTACTGAAATCATCCATAGTCTGCAACAAAGTGGTCAGATCTTCAAAGGATTGTGGTGGCTCATCTGAACTCCGTCTGGTTTTAAGGTTCATCTCGGCATTGGCATTTTTTATGATCCGTTCCCACACGGCAGCAGATTTAGGTCTTGGTTCAGTGGTCAACTCAAATCGCCTTGTGTCAGGGTATTTCAGCTCATCTTTCATTGCGTCAAAGACTGATTTTATTTTATTCATTCGATATTTCTTCTTATCATCAACTCTATTGTTGTTCAAAAGATTGTACAAGCAAGGCAATGCTTCCGCTATTTTGATATTACCATCTTTCGAATTCATACCAGACGCCTTTTGTAACTCAAGTAAGTCGTTGATGATCGCTTTTAAATGACTTTTTAATTTTTCTTTAGTCTGAGCTAAATTATCTTTTTTTGTAACGTTAGCAGGTAAAAGAGTAGTCATTGTGGTTTCCAAAATTGTTGTTATTGTAACTGGAGCTTCTGTTGTTTGTGAATTATCTGATCTTAGTAGAACTTTAGTAGAAAGATTTAGTTCTGTAGTAGAAGTAGATTTTTCTGGCTCTAAGAGGCTCAGCAAATCAACAAAAGATTTCACTTTCAAAAACTCGGATAAGTTTTGCAAAATACCTCCTTCCATAGTAGGAGCGTCATACATATTTTCAGTAAGCTGACATTTTTTATTCCTAAAATTAACTAAATAGTCTAATACTACTTTGTCTTTAGACGTAAAAGTAGAATTTTCTAAATCAATATCATAGATCCTCTTCAATTTGGTTTTTAAATCTTCATCGTCATTAAAAATGCTTTGACTTTTTATAGCTTTAAGAATTTTTTTACTCTTTCGTTTTGGTACAATTAGTTTGGTTATCTTATCTAATATGTTGCCGTATAAATTAAGTGACTGATTTTCATCTTTCGAGAAAAACTTTTCCGTTGGGGTGCTAAAACTTCTAGATGTAGTCATTTTATCTTTGGAATCTTGTATTGTGGCAGGTGTTTTAACATTTTTTATGTTTTTTTGTATTTCCTCGTATTTTTGTATCAGTGACATAACATTGTTTAGTTTCCTGACAGCAGCTAGGGAAGCATCATTATTTATTTCTGTCTGTAATATGGTTTGTGTATGATTGTCAGTAATTTTATCTTTGTCCATACTATTTTCTACAGCACTATGTCTGGTACAATTTTTCTTTATGCCCAAGTCTGCTTTTATTTTTTCAACTTGTTCGCATAGTGGTATATTACTTTGATGATCAGCCCCCTTACTCATAGTATCTGCCAAATGTTCTAAAGCATCTTTGAGGAACGTTTCTTGTCTTAATGTAAGTGGTTCTTTGAATAATTCAATCAAATCTGCAATTTTCTCATGCTTCATAACATCGGTTTCTATGGATTCCGCTTGGTTGTCTTTTTCCATGTTCCACAGTTTATTTAAAAGATTTCCAGCAATAAATGCCATAGCTGTTAGTGTGTCATTTTCTCTTATAAATGTAATATTGGAAATCGATGGAGCATTTTTGTCCCCAACAATTTCGATGCCTTTTTTAAGTTCATTGACTATAAGTTTTGAAAGATCCTTATCTTTTGATTCCTTAGTTTTGTTCCCAATAATTTTTTGTAATTTAATTATATCATGTTTTTCGTTATTGAGAGTGTCGATTTTGTTGTCTGCAATATGGTGGTCGTACATTGGCGAATTATATTCAATTTGAAGAGGATTAGATGAATTGACTTTGTTTGATAATCCGTTCCTTCGTGAATTTATTGGTAATTTCGGAACGACTTTATATGCTGTTATTGTTCCTGAGTCATTATTTTGCTTTAAAGTATCTGTAAAGTAAAAAAGAAAATGTTGAATATCTTTCTGAAACACGTAACGAACGTTGTTACGCACACTGATTTTACAAAAATATTAACTAAATGTTATTTTGTCTTAACAATGTCATGTTTTAATGAACATTTTACGTTACCTTCATTATATTCGTCGACAGTATGATAAAACTTTACTTTATGCGTGTCGTTTTTTGTAGGAACAGATCTCTTTACTCTTTCGTTTATGGTATCCATTTGGCCAGCTATGTACTCTTTGATATCGCCTCTCTCTGCTGCTTCATAATCGCTATGAGCGTATTTCTCCCTTTGAATTTCGGCTGCAAATAAGTCACAGTTCAGTCCAACATTACCATTAATTTCTTAGAAAAATTTTAAACACTCACCTCCGAATTTATTACAGTAAAGATTAAAAATAAAAGTGCAAAGTGCGTGGATGACTTTATTGCAAAAGTGCGTTCTGTTTTGGGATACCAATAATATAACCTGAAAGCAGAAAGTGCAATTTAATAATTTCAGTGCAATCTAATCTCACAAATGAGAAACTCAAAGAACTTTGCATGTTTTTAGCGTTTTAAAACATTGTACGGAGATACGGTACCCTTCTTGTACGAGTCCGACTCGCACTTAATCGGTTAATTTGCTTATTATGCCATAATAATATAGTTTACCCAATAACTCGTCGTTGAAACCGTCGAACGTCTGTGGCCGCGGTATGTGTGGCGAGCCGTGCTTCATGGCGCTTTCTCGATTCATGTTCTTCACTCCTGTTATTAATATAATACGCGGTCATTTCGTTATCCCAAACGGGGTAGATAGGGCCTAGGGCCGCAAGACCCAAAGACTGATAGTGAATGTGGAAAAAGGGAATCAAAATTTCTTTGCTCTTCGTTTGTTAAATGATCTCTATCCAATGACCTATGGAAGGTCATTGTCTGTATCTGCCCGAAGTGAAATATTGTAATTCTGGTACAGTATACTTTTCACCTCCCTTTATAAGAAAAATAAGAACATACTTAATAGCAAAATCCTCAAAAATAATAAATCATATTAGTAATCCTTGTATTCGAAATTTAAAAAAATACACAACGCCTCTGCCAATATTTTATTAACACATTGCTGGACCCGAATCTAGACACAATAGATATAACAATTGATTAACGTTTATAGACGTAGTGTGTCCAACAATGTGTTATATTAAAACCAGTAAAATAGTTTATTAGTTAATTCAATTTTAATAGTTTGTTTTTTGCTTGACTGCCATTACTGCCAACATATTTTGCGATTCATTTACAGGTCGCGTCACGTAAAAAGAACGCTGGCGGTCAAGCTGCGTATTAGGCGATCTATCGATATATTTATTGAAATTATAACTAATTTTCTATTTGATTTTCAATCGATTTAGACGATCATCTTTAGGGCTAGTGTCAGCGCGGCGACCCAATGATGTCGCTGTCCGCTCAGCATTGATGGCTGCCTCGCGCGTCACCACCCGCGCCCCCGCTCGCTGTGCTCGACTAAAAACGATGACTGCTGGTAGTGCCCTGAACATGATCGTCTAAATCGATCGAAACCTGGTCGGCCTTTTCCGACTATATCACGTGAGTCAACCGGTTTAAATTAATCAGTTATTTTAGTCTCGCTATTAAGGGATTATCATCAGGTCTTTTTTAGTCTCCACTACAGGAACACGACCCTCTCTGTAATACCAGAGCCATATATTAGGAACAGTAGCCAAAGGATTTGGCCTACACTCTCCACGCTGGCCAGACAGGTTGGAGAGGTCTCATTATGTTTATTAGCTTTATTTAGCTACTCTTACTCCTAAGTCCTTACTCTTATCTACAGGAAGACTTGGAGTGGTCCTATTCTACTCTGCCATGCATTTAGGGATAAATTCATTGTTTCTCGAATGGATGAGATGAAAAAGAAAAAAGATGTCTTGTATAACACTAACCCTGCTCAATAGTCTCCCAGGCTCGGTCCACAGAGTTCTCGTCCAGGTCCCGAGAGTCCATTCCGAGACACTGCGAGATGTTCTCGCAGGTCCACTGGCCTTCTCCGTTGCACATACACTCTTTACAGCCAGAGCATCTGTTTTCTGTATTAAAACAAGTCATGTTTAATAATAAAAATAAAAAAACACCCGCCTTTCCATACATTTCCGCCAAAAATACAGTGTAACTTTTTAGTCACCAGCCAAATTTTTGGAGCAATTTCAGTCCGTGATTCTGAACTACTTTCCATAAAAACAAATAAGTAAAATAAAATTCGCCGCACCAAACCAATCAGCGCTCAAAACGGATTTTGTATGGGAGGAAGGACAATTTTTTTTATTGGTTTTTAATAAATATAAAAAATTATAGATTTAGTTCAGTACCATGGACTGATTGGACTACTCCAAAAATTTTTAGTCCCAACTGATGACGTGTTCTTGTTCTAATCACGTGACCAGTTGCCACGGGAAGTGAATACCATATCTTATTATGGCAGAATAAAGAAACTTACAGAATAAAGAAATAAGAGGGGTGAGGCGATCAATTTTAAATTAGACAATCTCCACTTTCCAAGACAAATCAAACAAAGCCTTGTGATTTGCTAAGATTTTAACTCATTACATTTCAAATGGTAGTGGTAACATTACAACGCAAGCGTTTACACACGCACCGCAGCAGCCACGGCACCGCCAACGCTGCGCACTTGTAATTGCATCAAATAAATTATAAACAATCTACCTATAATGCCTAGTGGCAAAGCCGTTCCCAAAAAATACCTAAAGTTGTAGGTATCCTTTTCTATTTGATTGCACTGACATTTTGCGGGAAAGAGACGCCTACAACTATAGTACTTTGGGAACGTTAGGTATTTAACCATAAGCATTATGGAAATATAAACATTATCGATAAAAATCAAATAAATTAAACCAAGGAAATGCAAACATAATCGAAGCGCGCGGCACCGCGGCCGCTGCGGTGCGTGTGAAAACGCACTAAAAGAAAGGTCCCGGGTTCGATTCTCGGTCGACCTGACTTGTATTTCTGAGTTTGTAGTACAATCTGACTTATTTAAGGTTTTTATCGACCACTACTTATTTCCGGTGAAGGAAAACATCTTGAAGAAACCTACACACTAGTTCTCTAGTGTAGTGTAGTGTAGTGTAGATATGGGTAATCTTGACTCCGAGGAGTATTTCGGCTCACTGAATCTTACTCCGCATACGGTACCGACTCACCTTAATGATTCCTACTCCCTTATCGGCTCCAGCTCCGAGGTCCGCTAAGTTTCGCTATTGAATCTACAGAATAGACATCCTATCTGGTACCGGTTTCAACACAGAATAATATTGACTCCCGTTTTCCGATTCCTCCTGAGACGCGGTGGAGCCGAAACGCGGCTCGCGGCTCGCGACCTGACAGGCGCCGCCGGTTCCCGGCGAGACCAAGACCGGTGCGGACTTAATAACTCGCGGGAGCCGATAACGATTACCGGGATTCAGTACGGGTATCGGCTCCTGTTGATGAATCGGCTCATTCAAATATTCGAATCCGGAGTTACCCATGTCTAGTGTAGTGCAATAATGACTGTCTGTCACTTAATACTAACACCTGGTAACACCCAGAATTTTTGAGCTAACTCAAGGCTGTGGGCGCGGATGGACTATATTAAGGGTTATGCTGGTTCGCCAACATAGAGCTCCTGTGCTTCTTCTTCTCACAATGCAGCGATCTCCTCCTGGGCCCAGGTCTGAGGTTTCCAAACACTTTTCACTTGTTTAGGTGGGGGTTTTATCCTACGGTCGAGGTCGAGATGACCGTAAGCGCGACGCGGTACGCGGTATACTTTTAGTTGATCAATTTTAATTTATACGAGGCAGGTGAGATGCAGGTCCAGTCACGTATCGGACAGTACTAGGTTAAAAATGCGGTAGTTTGCACTAGTAATGAGAAAAAAAATATTAAACAATTTGCGGGTAGTTGGATATGCCATATAGTGGCGCGAACAAAGTCTACCTATTCACTGAAGAGGAGAGGAGAAAAGAAGTACGGAGCTGTGCCAAAATTAACCAATCGAGTTTCATAAAATATCCGTTTCACTTCAGTGGACCGGGACTCGAAAACTAATTTTAAAATTCATATAATTAAACGCAGAGCGAGGCCGGGCATTTGGGGAACACAGCAGTGAGGCCTAGCGAGGAAGCGGAGTGGTGAGGCGTAGCAGGGAAGCGGAAAAGAGAAATGAGCTCAAATTACTCGTCGAGTGAAAAACATAGTCCGCAACTTCAGTCCGCTACCTAACTCCGCGTCAAGGGACAGACGCTGCTCGCAATCGCAACTCCGCTCCGCATTAATTTCTCGTATAGCTCCGCTACCCAGCTCCGTTACCCAGCTCCGCTCCTTTGGAAGAGCGGCCTTCTGATGCAGCTTAATAATGAATGTCATCTAGCAACAATAGTCATTATAACACGCTAGTGAACTTTTTTTTTATATAATTTTACGGCTCTGGATACAAGTCTATGTTTAATTTTGTTCTTTATTCCTAATCCTAACCTAACCTAATCCTAACTAGTGACAATCAAAGGGTGGTGTAGGCCTTTGACTGCTTCAAGGGAGCTTCTGGCGACAAATCTACACGAGTCCACTGGTTTTTATAGACGATTGAGTGGCGGACGACGCCCGAAGACGCCCACATAGTCCGCAAAACAAATATCACTACAGCCGTACTATGACTGTCCACTATATATCTCACACATTGTTCATGAGCATGAGCATTTATAACACCAAACAACACCAATTTCATGTTATAAAGTCCACTAAAATCAAATTGCAAAAGAATCTAAAGCAAACCCCAACCGAACCCCTTGATTTCCCGCCAAAAACTGACGCTAGTGAATTTTTTTTTATTAAATAATTTTACGGCTCTGGATACAAGTCCTTTAGAGCCTATCTTTATTTTTGTTCTTTATTCCTAATCCTAACCTAACCTAATCCTAACTAGACAATCAAAGGGTGGTAGGCCTTTGACTGCTGCAAGGGAGCTTCTGGCGACAAATCTATACGAGTCCACTGGTTTACATTGACGATTGAGTGGCGGACGACGCCCACACAGTCCGCAAAATAAATATCACTACAGCCGTACTATGACTGTCCACTTTAACTATTTCACACATTGTTCATGTTATAAGCATTTATAACACCAAACAACACCAATTTCATATTATAAAGTCCACTAAAATCAATTTGTAAAATAATTTTAAGCAAACCTCAACCGAACCCCTTGACTTCCCGCCAAAAACTGACGCTAGTGAACTAGTGTGCATGTTTTTTTTTATGGTAAACGGCGGCAAACGAACACGATGTTTTCATTCACCAGATGCAAGTGGTAGTTAAAAATGATCGTGCATATATACAAACTCAGGGGTTCAACAGGGTACAAGTCGTGCCAAGTGAGAATGAAACTCGTGCCTCACAATCGCTAACCGATTGGACACCGCTTCTTGATTATTTTAAATCTCTTACCATCAGTACAATCAGTGTATTGAGACACAAAAGGAACACATTGCTGCTCGTTACCTGAAATATTCACATCTTATATTATACATTCGCATATTATATTATACATTCACATATTATATTACACATTCACTGTATTTGACGACCTCCGTGGCGATATTGGTAAATATGTCACTCACACCTCACCAAGGCAAGTTGATAAATGGCCTTTTTCAAATTGTCCTCGGTCTTGGATGTTTATCTATTTTTTCCCGGTTGTACCCACAGCTGTGTTTCTTCGGAGCCAGATCGATTTCTGGATTTTTCTTCTACACTTTTCAAGGTAATTTGGCTTATTTGGTTGTGAAACCATATATATTGAGCTTATCATTAGCATTTTTTATTTATTTACATATATTTTTATCACCAAGAAAGTTTTTACGGAAAAAATTAAAATGTACTTACATTCAATTCGTTATATTAAAGTAGATTGGTGCTTACAACTAAAATAAAAGCTAAAAAAGGTTCAAATGGTGATCAGTGCAGGTCGTAACAGGTGCATAAATTGTGCAGTTTGTGCAGAAAAAAAACTTTGCGGACAAAGAGGTTGCTAGGAAATTCAAAACATTGCTTTGGGTGCTGGAAATCAGAAAATGCTAAGAAACAAATTTTCAAATTCTTTGATTACAATAACAAATAAAAAAGATGAACACTTCAATGGATTCAATAATGAAACAATCACAACATTAATTCACACACTTCCCATTTTATTACACAAACCACTAAGTAAGTATAAAAATAAAAAATCACAATCATCACAAACACTACACTCAACTGCACAACACCTATGTGACTTCATCTAATAAAATATATAATTTCATCAACAATTTATTATTTTTGTGCATAGATCCAAAATGATTTAGGCGTCTTTTTTCTCGTCTTAGTACGTTACCAATTGGATTCTTAGCTGTGCTGCTTCGGAATGTATCATCATTATTGTCATCGTCATCTCAGTCCTGCTTCCGCCCACTGCTGAGCATAGGCGTCACTTCGCCGACGCCATAATCTCAATCCTGTGCTGCTCTCATCCAGGTGCGACCCATGACTTTGACTATATCGTCAACCCATCTCATTCCAGGATGTCCGACCCTTTTTTTAGCTGATGCATATTTTGTTATTATTGTTATCTAAAAACTCTTCCCCATATTGTCCAATCATTGTTTGAATGATCACAGCTTGTTTTATTCTTAGTTAAAGTCGTTGATGATTCATTAGATAAGTCTTCTTTTAACTCTTACACACTATTAGCATCTTCGTATCGTGCGTTGTCATTATCATTACAGTGTCACTTATCATTATTGACAATGAAATCTACGTAATCCCCCCCGCTGGGTCCACCAGCCATCAGGTTCTCCTTCGGGATCCTCTTCCTCATCTGCTGAATCTTCTCCCTCACTTGTTTGTGAATATTCCTGCGATGGCCCGACGGGTGGTTGCAGCACAACGAATCGCCTCCTGCAACACCAATCTTCCATTTATAAACCGAAAAGACATTAAAAATTCTTAATTCTAAGATTGGTTGCAGAAGGAGACTCGTTTCTGATGACAACCATTATAGCACCATGTCACATATTCACAACACAAATTATTCTATTGAAACTGATTTCACAAGGGATATAATCTTTATTATCATCGTTTTCTTATCAAAAAGTCATGTCTATATTTAAAGACCATGTCTTTACAACTGTTTGCCAGCGGTCGAGGTCTTCGATGAATAGTCGATGTCGATGGTATGGTGGGACCGCAGATGAGAAGCTTCTGAGATTATTGATTTCCATGTGTGTTTGGTATCAGATTTTTCAAGCTGCCTTAAAGCGTCTGACTTAGCTACTTCTATACAATGATGACAGCCGGGACCAAAAGCTTAATATTTCTTCTGAAGCACGATGTAGCTCGAAATTTTTTATGCTACTTATGGTGACCCATCCAAGTGCGGATCACGCCTGGGTTGCTTAACTTGCGAAAATGCTAGTAAAGTGTACTCCGGGAACCGGACAACCGAGCGCGCGCTGCTAGGACGACAATGACCAAAGTACTAGCACTATTCTCAATTCAACTGGTATCATAATGAAATTCATGCACAGCCATGTCCAACCATACACCAGGCAAAAAACCGCACTGCTTGGAGATTCGTTGTGCGGAAATCTACTACCGATAGTCACGATCCTCAGTCATGAAGACACGGAATGAAAAAATGTATATTTTCTGATCAGTCTGAATGAGGATAACATTAAAATCCCAGTTTATTGTTCAAGATAAAGAGTGGTGGCTATTTCCAAAGCAAAATCAAAAAACCAATAAATCACACTAAATCTACCTCTCGTTCCACTCGGCTTAAAACCCTGCACCATTTGGAACATCCCCTCATCCATCGTTC
This sequence comes from Acrobasis repandana, assembly GCA_963576875.1. NCBI lineage: Eukaryota > Metazoa > Arthropoda > Insecta > Lepidoptera > Pyralidae > Acrobasis > Acrobasis repandana. Next base: position 13,604,467 of record OY756238.1, on the reverse strand, counting down.
TCCTGATCCTATAGGACAGGTGCGTGAAGTAAGCAGGCCGGTCTTGCTGGAAGAGCTTCCCATATCTCTTCTCAAAAGCATTCGAGGTTCTAGTGTATCTGAAGTATTCGCAATACCAAGCATTGCGGCTGAGACAGCCAGCGTGCGAGCCATCAGTGGAGCAAATGCAGTAGAAGCAGATCTCTTTGTCTGGGTAGTCTAATAGAGAATTGATATCGGATACGACGTCGATATCAGTGTCGTTGGCTGTCGGACTGTTGGAGTAGTAGGTCGTGCCTCGCTGGCACTTTTGTGTGGGATATCTCTTTATATCCATGTTGTGATAGATCAAATCTGTATGATCAGAAATAATTATGTCGCAGCCATCTAGTTAAATTAGCCAGCCAAGAAGCCTACCCCGATCTTTTATTGCCGGCATCCAATTAAATAGCTGAAGGACAACTAGCCAAGTCATTGAATGCAACGTTTAACCAGATGGCTGAACGTAGTATAGTCATTTAGTTGAATTAGATATTAGAACAAAAAATAACATTTGCGGTTTGAGCTGTTGACGCCATATTTGTTTTGGGGACTATAAGCGCCGCAGTGGTTAAAAACTGAACTATTTTTTTCAGTCACTTGGCTAAGTCTTGGTCATGATCAGTCATCTTCAAAGGGCTGACTTTCAATACGCCAAGTTGTTAAACGTTGAGTGATTCTAGTTTAATTAACCTATCGGCATAGCCTTCTAATTGAATGCCGACGTTCAAAGAGCTGCCTAGGCGTCCAGTTGGCTGGCTTATTTAACCAGATGGCTATGACAGTTATACAAAATAATGGATTCAGGTGTTACTTTTCAGAAATCACAGTCACACTATTTTTTTTATGTTTTAGGTCGGCAAACGAAAAGCGGGTCACCCGATGGTAAGTGATCACCGCTGCCCATGGACAAAAGCAACACCAGGGGTGTAACAAGAGCGTTACCGGCTATTCAGGCCCTCTCCAGAGGGGGGAGGGGGGACTACTTTGTGTAGATAAGATCTAAACAACTTTGTGTGCTTCTGTCACTCATTAGTTTATGCAAACTATTGGCACCCGGCCGTGACTCGCTAGACGAGTTTCATGAGGTGAAACAACCGATGATGCTGCAGCCACAGAAGCTTCAACTGGTGGCGGGTACCCGGGTATGAAGAGTCTAAGGCTTGAAACTACATTAAGCGGACGCTCCGGACGGGTTGTCTGTCTCTGTCACAAACCCTACGTGCGATAGAGATAGCTGATACCGTCGCAAGTCACGTGTTTCTGTCGCACTTAGAGTGACAGAGACGGGCTGATCCCGTCCGGAGCGTCCGCTTGATGTAGTTTCAAACCTAACAGTAGAGGGAGGCGCTGGCCGGCAGTAGTTTGCATGAACTGACTGGTGGCGGAAGCACGCAGTTTAGATAAAAGAGCATAGTTAAGTATAAATAATGTGGCCATAAGGCTTATGGCAAGTAGTACTGGCCGCATTTTGTTCATATGTTTTTATAAATTTAGCCAACATACAAATTTTAAATTCAAGTTCTGTTCATGATTTGTCTTTTTGTATATCATCATTTATTATTACAAAACTTGCTGTAAAAATTTGGTTAGTGGGGTGACTCAGCCTGACATTATGAACAACTGTTCTTCCCCATACAATTGTCAGGTCGTCTGAACAGGATTTTTTTTTAGTTGTCTATGTGCCGTTGTAGGCAAAAGTCTCCCCTACTACGGTTTTAACATTTATGTTCTTCGCTTTTTCATTCCAATCCCCTTCAAAATTTCTCAGTTCGTCCGACCGCATCGTTCTAGTTCTGCCTCTTTTTTCTTGCCATCTAGCTTTCCTGTGGCGTACGACAGACATGACCAGCCCAATTCCACTTCAACGTACTGATCATGATAGTATGATTTTTTTTTATAAAGCCCAGTTAAATATATCAAGGATATAACAGATATGTAACAGAACAAATATTTCGCATAGCAAATATCATTCTCAGGGCGGTAATGGAAACAGAAAAAAAATGTTCAGTTGTTATAACCTTATCTTCTTGAGCGATAATAAAATGGCAACAGAAAATGATGGCTTGACTTGCGCCAACTCGAGTAGTAGTTGTTTCACTAGCAATTAAAAAAGACATTTGTCTTGAGTGCGTTAAAGAAAAACAAAGACATTAATATCTTCTTCTTAAAAATTTTGTCAAAACAACAAATAGGTGTTTTAGATTTTGTACGCTAAATACTAATTTAATGTCTTTATTTGCCGATTTTCCCTGAAAATCAACCGTCACAAGTGTAAAACTGTTTATTAATATTTCAAAAATCAATTTCATCATCCAAGAAAAGTATGATTTTTACTTATCAAAATAAATAGGTAGATAAATTACATTTTTAATATACTTGTATTACAGTTTTCCTTTCGAATTTTCTTGCATATAATGATGAAATAATTAATGAATTTCCAAATGAAATTTTAGTTTTAAATTGAGTTTAAAATTTTTAAATTTTAAATGTAGTTTTAAATTTTAGATTTAGTTTTAATTTAGTTTTAGTTAGATTATATTGTTTTTTTATGTCATTACCTACCTATGTCTATTAATAACATTTATTTATTTTAAGGTATAGTCTTTCATCGTAATAAACCGTTGTAAAAAACCATGAATTTCAAGTTCTTATTATTATTAAACTGTAATTTTTTAGGAGTTACAGGTGTAATAATATATTTTATCACCGTTTCTTTACCTAGCGTCTTCAAAGTCTTCATGAAAACCTATCTACTATTAAAATTTAGTACTTCCTGCACTGATAACCATTTCTTCTTCTACTAACCTATCCTCCTGATTCTATTGGACAAAACAGAGTCAACATCGTAAGGAGCATAATTTTTCTCCTTAATCATAGCCATTCTTAGACATTCATTCACGTTCATGGCTGGTCTCTTAGAACAGTACTCGTCTTGCCCCTCGACGGAACATACACAGATTTGACAACTTTCATCTTCCTTCGCCGGGAAGTTCATGTGCGTTCGTCGACCATCTTCATCGGAAGAACCGTCATCTTCTATAGGATTCGCCCTCTCTACCACTTTCATGACAGTCCGACCAGGAATACACTTTAAATTCAATCCTGCAAGTTCCTCTTGCTTTGGTCTGACTGGGTTGTAAAAGAAATCTACAAATGTTTTGATAATGATTTATTTAATCAATCTTTAAATATGAAATAACTATTAAAATAAGGAACAACCTAAAGTTTCCTTCATCATATTAGCCACAGGAAGTCTACTGATAGAGGCCTAACGGATGGAAGCGGATTGCATCCAGCGTTTTCCTGCAACCTTGCTCAGGTCATCCAACCACCTAGAGGGTAAGGTTGGAGGCTACTATTATCAGGACTTCCTCATTAGCTATGTTATGCACTATCACTTCTTTATCCCTAAAGGGCAGACAGAGCGTTTTGGGTCTTGGAGCTCTAAGCAGACAGAACCCAGGGCCGCAAGACCCAAAGTCACTTTTAGAGTGATTGTGGATCTCATTTTTTCAACCCACCTGATCTTTTCCATCCTACGCTAGCACCACATTTCAAAAGCTTCTATAATTTTTCCTTTCATTTTGAGTCAAAGTCGCCGCGCAGCAGTGTTTTATCAATAACAACATTTAAACCATTGTCCACCCAAATTCAGTTGGAATTGACAGATTAGATAGTGTTATTTTACTAGATGTCAACTTGTTTAGGATAGTAATGGCTTATTATGGTTAACCTTTAATAAATTTATTCCATGTTAAAGTGTTCTCTGCTTGAATTTTATTCTAGACTGCTGTAACCACACGATGAATTCAACTACACTTTTCATCCCCCATTCCTTCTCTCTCATCTCAGCGTATTCCCAGTTGCATCCTCAGCTGTGATTTTGTGAAGCCTAGGGTCCGCTATCCGGCTTTTTCTTCTTCACTTCCAACGGTTGAGCATCCTTGGTTATAAGATCATTGGCAAGCATATCATCTTTGATAACGTCAAGCCGACATTTCTTGGGTCTACCACGTCTGCCGGTTACGTGGCTACTTTTCATGTCCCATTCCTTATTTTCTATTAAAGCTAATGTTATGCAGTAGTTATGATACAGCCATTTTCACGGTAAAGGTTCCACTACATGTTTTTTTTTCATGTTTCTCACTGGCCAGGCTACATTACGAGATGCCCAACTCTTCTATTATACCTACATGTCGCTTTCATCCTGTCTGGACTTGATTACTTGTGTTCCACCATGCAAACTATTAGCGCTTATACATCATCAATAAATTTAAGACCTAGTTCTTTGGTGGAGGATTTTCCACGTCTTTCTATTTTCTGCTAGATGTTTCACCGAATGCCGTTCATTAAAATTTACTTTGGAACCCTACATTACGCGTGACCTGACATGCACTTGGCTGGTTATTATTTTTTGAAGCGTTTACGTTGCAGCTTTTGCAATAATTATTTCATGTGTCCGGTTTTCCGGCTGTTCTCGCCTACAGGTCACATTTCTCAACCGATTCTCGTGAAATTTTGTGAGGGTTTGATAATTATATAGATTTTTTTTGTCAATTCAGCTTTTCGATTTTTTTCAAAATGGCGGTTAAAAACTCTAAAAAATCGCGAGATAGCTCACAGAGTAGTAATTGTTTTATCTTTATCCGACACATGAAGGTTTATGTTATTAATAAACTCACCAGCGCTGACGAATACGATGGCTACAAGCACGAAGATCAGGAGTACTAGTTTGACGTCCATGTTGTCAGTTATTGCCAGTTGATCGACTGATGGTGGGTGGGATAGTAAAGGCTTTATATGGCTTTCCGCACAATTTCAGATGTTGATGGCTTGTGAAAGGGGCGGATTTAGGATTACTGAGTGAATTTCTCAAGCGAAAATTTTACGCGCTTTGGCTGAAAACGCGAAGATGCTTTGCAGATAATATCACGGTTTTTTTTCTCAAGACTAAAGAAACGTATATCTAAATGAAGTCATATTAATTACCTTTGTTAAAATAATTAGTCTTAAAGAAAAAAATCAGTAAATTATGAAATCTAATTTCTGTGCCTTGTCCACAATTACTTTAATGCAATATATTCACTTCTCGGCAAAATAATCTCCAATAAATATAAGAAAAGGTATTTTCATTATGTTAAGTATTATATGTTGTACAAGAAAATAATAACATTTAAATTTTGAGACCCATAGTTAATTAAAATTCATCAAAACTAGTTTTGTCCGAGCGAAACAATCAATTTCTGTGGTCATTTTGTCTCGCCAATCCTTACTTCCCCTGGTGAGTATACACGATTAGTAAATCCTTCCCTCGCAAGGATCTACCGTGCCCTTTCGTGCTGTGGGAATGGTGGTGCATTATTATGCTACGTCTTCCCGACAAAAATGTAAGTACCCGATTTTAGTTTACGCGGAACGAAATTTTGCAATCTCTGTGGCTAGGTTTTGAATGGTTACCTTAGGAATAAAAATTATGATTTTTATACATGTTAATAACCCTTAGATACACTATTAATTTATAAGTAGAAACCTGAAATAACCTTGATACTTTTTTGTAATTTTTAAATAAACCACATGTTTTCAATTTCTGTGGGCTAATTTCTGTGGTTTCTGTGGCTGATTTGTGTCCACATAAATTGTACGAAGCAATTTAATATTACTTTTAAAAGGGTTCTTAAAAAAAAATTACATTTATTCAATATGTTTTTAACATAACTGCCATAAAAATAGGCCTGTCAGCTGACATTGTGCGAAGATCCATGATAAGGAGAAGGTGTTGTGCAGTAAGGCTTTCACCTGGTATGACTTTGCAGTTGGTTACTTTGGTGAGGTGATTAGGTGTTTGGATTTCTTCTTAACGTGTTCACAACGGTAAGGTCGGCCGCTTCACACGTTGAGAGGATGTTTTCTTCCTCTGGGTTGCGGCCACAGTATCCGTACCCGCTATGAACAATTTCAGGCTTCTGACACGCCTTACCCATATAACGGTTCAAATCACCAACCATAACCATTGTAACAATGGGATGGCTTGCAAAACTTTGTCTAGTTGGTTCCAGAACCTCATCTTATCGACTTCGCTGCAACCAGCCTGTGGCACGTAGGCACATATAAAAAGGGTTACATACAATTACAACCAATTCGATAAGTATTTCTACAGCTATAAACCTCTCTATAGCATTTCCCCTCCAAACCTCTCGCAGCCCACCCTGTTCTCGCCACCAGGTACACCGTTATAGATTGCTTTATAACTGTTTCCTATAGCCCGGAATCTGCTGCCTTTTTTATCGATTCCCCTGCAGGATTGCCACAGCTAACTTCCGCCTGGAAAGTATATCGACTAGCTCCCTTGTGCATCCAGTCAGCGTGCCATTGTGATATGTTGGGTTACTGAGATAAAACTATTGTTTCTGTTAAATTTTTTTGCATACTTTCATGTGAAGCATATTCTAATAAGACGTTATAAATGCTATCAAATTTAAATTATTTGTATTATGACCGTTTTTTCTTACACCATGATATATAACATTTTTTTTTATTTATTTACTAGCGATATTGTCAATTTTAGTGGACAAACACAATTTCTGTGGCACCGTTACAATTTCTGTGGTACAGCAATTTCGATGGTCAAAATAACTCTTCAAGTACTATAGTTATTTAATTCCCTTTTAGAAAATGTATATAAAATGTGGATCGTTTGCGCTCTCACATAAAAAAAATGATGAAAAACCTGAAAATAAAAAAATCCACGGAAATTAGGAAAAAAATCCACTTGTTGAAATTGACTCTACTATTTCTATAACTAACTAAATTATTTTGACTTGCTAAAGTGGCCTTTGGGTCTTGCGGCCTTGGGCCCTGTCTGCTTAAAGCCGCAAGACCGATATTGCTCTATCTGCCCCATTCGGGATAAAGACATGATAGTGTATATAGTATACAGGGGTGACTTTTTATCCACCAGCCAAATTTTTGGAGCAGGTTCAGTCATTTACAAACATTAGTAAACATTTCCATATATCAAATATAATAAAACTTATTATATTAAGGCACTGATTTAAAGAGGCAGTTGTAAATAGCAGTTTTGGTAAGTTAAAAATTATAAATGGCATGTTTAATAACTAGTTCAGCAGTTAAAACTGAGCAGTAAAGTATACAAAAATGAGTAATAAAAAATAATGAACTGGATCAGTGAATATATAATTAAGCAGGAAAATAATTAGTTGGGCGGTAAAAAAAATTGAACGAGCGGTTCCTAACCTAGTAAAATGGATAAAACCGACCTAGTGTTGGTCGCAGTTCTAACCTAACCTAACCTATAGGTTTTCCCTAACCTAACCTAAAAATATGGCCGTACGACTATGGAATGCCCTCCCTGACAACATTATGAGAGCACAATCGCGGAATCATTTTTAATCACTTGTATTTCGACACTTCCATGAGCAAGCTATGCTGTAGTAGTCTATGTATGTTTATTTATTTTAAATATTTATGTAATTATATATTTGGAGATATTAAGTATATTACACCTATGTTTTATATATAACTTATTATATGTTATTTAATTTAATATGTAGGCGTAGTTTATGTATATTAGCTAGTAAACAGATATTTTTTTCTCATTCCTGTTTTGTATACGCTTGCACCCCATTTATCGCCTTCTGTTATACGTCCCAAAGGTATTTTCTGGTAGACTGCGCTTAGCGTTAAGATTATACCTATTGTACATTTATTTTATAGTGCAATAAATTAAATAAATAAAAAAATAATAAAATAATAACCGACTAATTGATTTTTTATTACTGTTCATGTTTTACTGTCGCAATAAATAATCAACCGCCATTAAATTAAAAATAACTGTTCAATATGTTTTCCAACTGATCATAATAACATCTCGAATATTTAAATAACAGCTCAAAAAATTTGTTCCCTTATATTAATATTTGTTATTATACGTTATTATAAGTATATTATTATTATTTATAATTGTAATAATTAATATTAACAACAGCATTTTATTTTTATGTTATTATGCGTTTTTTCCCACACTGCTGTTAAAAAATGTTTACAAACATTTTAACAGCAGTGTAGGAGCACCAATAGAATTAGAAAAATCAATAGAGTAAACTGGTCAATAAGTAATATAAAAGTAAAATAATTTATTTTTCTCCAACATTCTGTTCCATACATAGTTTGGTACAATATTTAGAAATACTATTTTACAAATATAAATATCGCCTCCAGCCGTCATTGCAACCAAGTTTCACAACTAGTTAGTTGCGGATGCGGTGGAAAATTTTATATTCTTCATACGCAACTGGTTGTGGTAAAAGAGTTTTATTTATTTGTCCGCAACTTCACGTCATGGAATAAAGTTTCACAACCACAAGAGTTCATTTTTAGGGTTCCGTACCCGAAGGGTGCAAACGGGACCCTATTACTGACACTCCGCTGTCTGTCCGTCTGTCCGTCAGTCACAGGGCTCTATCTCTTGAACCGTAATAGCTAGACACCTGAAATTTTCACCGATTATGTACTACTGTGGCCGCTATAACAACAAATACTAAAAATAAAAAAAAATTGAAAATTAAAGGGGGTCTTCATAAAAAAATCGTGTTTTTTTCACCGTTTTTAACTAGATCTTTATAATGGCATTTACTAGATACTTCAAATTTTCACCGATTATGTATTACTTTGGCCACTATAGACAAGAAACGTGTTTCTTCAGCGTTTTAAAACATTGTACTTACGGTGTTACGGTACCCTTCATGTACGAGTCCGACCCGCACTTGCCCGTTTATTTGTTCTCAACCTTCTTGTTGCGATAAAGGGATCACGAATTCTCAGTTTAGAGCGAGCTAGTAAATAATTTCTGAATCCGCCCCTGAGCTATCTGAGCGCTAACAATGACGCGAACAATAAGACGAAAAGATCGTAAACCTTATCGCTTTTGCACCTGGCCAGCCGAGCAGATGTTCTCTCACGAGATGACGTTTCTTCATCTCCATCTCACCGCATTCCCGGTAGCATCTTCAACTGTGCTGCTTCGCCCGGGGTGCGCTTTCCCGCTTTTTCTTCTCCAAATAAGTATACATATGCGTGTCCAAGATCACCCAAGGATATCAAAATGCGAAATCGAGAAGAAATAGCTGGAACAGTTTAAACGAATTGGCTATAGTTTTACGATCGGCCGCCTGCCTGACGTCAATTCTCTCTGGGAATGCATTTGTGCGAAGTTTTGAAACCAGGCGCCGCCCTAAATTGGGTATGCAGTTGTAGCTTGACATGTTTGTGCTTAGTCCTTTAGTTGCCTCTTACGACATCCACGGGAAGAGATGGGGATCTATTCTAGGCCGGACACCACAAGGCCTTTCGCTTTCGAAAATCGGTAGGATAAATATGAAATAAGGTTTGCCGCTACAAATCTGACATAGTTTGACGACTGCCACACAATGATGATTATCCTGTGGATATCGTAAGAGGCGACTAAAGGCCTAAGCACAAACATCTTGTGCTACATCTGCATTGTACTGTCTTCAGTATCCTTGATGACCATTGACATGCATTATTATATTTATAGAAGAAAAAGCGGAAAGTGCACCTCGGGCAACGAAGCAGCATAGCTGAGGGTGCAACCGGGACCCGGCTAATGCGATGAATAATAATAGAAAAAAGAGACGTTATCATCATTATATCGTGATTATATCAGTCACACTCACAGGTAGTCTACTAGTCTATGACCAGATTTGATTGTCCACTGGACAATCAAATCTGGTCATAGACCTCCTCCAAGGATTTCAAAAACGACCGAGCGGGACCAGCCTACATCCAGCTATTTCCAGCCACTCAGGTCGTCCGACCATCTAGAACCTACGTGGGTGCTGGGTGGCCTATTATGCTGCGCTGCCAAAAATAAACGGGCAAGTGCGAGTCGGACTCGTACACGAAGGGTTCCGTACCACCGTACAATGTTTTAAAACGCTGAAGAAACACGTTTCTTGTATGACGACCCCCTTTAATTATTATTATTTTTAGTATTTGTTGTAATAGTGGTCATAGTAATACAAAATCGGTAAAAATTTCAGGTGTCTAGCTATTACGGTTCAAGAGATAGAGCCCTGTGACAGATCGAGTTAAAAACGCTGAAAAAAAACACGGTTTTGGTATGACGACCCCCTTTAATTTTCAACTTTTTTTATTTTTAGTATATGTTTTTAAAGCGGCCACAGTAATACATAATCGGTGAAACAGGTGTCTAGCTATTACGGTTCAAGAAATAGAGCCCTGTGACAGACGGATAGACGGACAGACAGCGGAGTCTCAGTAATAGGGTCCCGTTTGCACCCTTCGGGTACGGAACCCTAAAATGAGACATTAAAACTAATAATACAAAATACACTTTGATTTCATAAATCTTTACTTTTTCTTTCTAAACTTTTGATCGTACTTTTTAGGCGTCCTGTGGCCTTTATAAAGATAATATCATTTAAAACGGACTAAACACATGCGTTCTTGAAAATATACCTTGTAGCTTAACCGTATATAAAATAAATAAATATATAAGAACAAATCACACTGATTAAGCTAGCCCCAAAGTAAGTTTTTTAAACTTGTGTTATGGGATACTAACTCAACGACACTATATTTTATGATAAATGCATATATAGATAAACACCCAAGACCCAGGAAAATTTGAAAAAGGCTACGAATAATAAATTCTCTAGAAATTTAACGCTCCTACATTCACCGCTTTAATTCTGATTCCATTTACGCAAACAAACTAACAGTAATAACAACGAAACACTCAAACACACGCATAGACAAATATGCATGCGATTGGTCGCGACAAGGTCACGCTTCGTCGTCGGGTGGGGGCGGTCACCGCAACGAGCGGTGAGGTACAACGCGTGGCTTAGGTACATTTTCAATAACACTTTCCACAGATGTCAAGTATGGATTATTAAAATGTTTATGAAAGGTGAGTCCTGCGTTTTTCATGTCTGTATGGCTTCTACACTACTTCACGGCACATGATGGCATTTTTAATGAATCAATTATCGCAAAAACACAGCAATATTCTTAAAGGAAACTTTGCGACGCAACCGCACGACTCGAGTGTCACATATCCCATATCTCTGGTCACAGTGTGGTGTGGTGGAATGATTTTTCGGGATTAGTTATGCTTCTAGGGATTACGAGTATTATTCATAGGAAAAAGGCCATTTTCCAACTTGCACTGGCTGGGAATCTAACCCAGAACCTCCGAATTAGCGGTCTAGCGTGTTAACCATTACGCCACGGAGGTCGTCAATAAAAGCCAGATTAGAAATAATTATAAAACTTACAAGAAATACCACGTTGAACATCCCAGTATGGTTAGGATATTGCAGGCTTGAATCACTTGATTATCCAAAAAGAAAGACGATTCCGTGTTTCGGAAGGCACGTAAAGCTGTGGGTCTCGAACGCCATCTTGCGTTTAAACCTATCCTAGGATTGGTTCTGGTCTACCTTTTGGGTTTGCGGAGGTCAGACGGCAGTCGCTGTGTGTAAAAACCAGTAACCTTGTTAAATCACCTAGGTAAGGTAGCGGACCCCAGGCTCTGAAGCGTTACCGCTGAGGATGCAACCCGGAATACGCTCGGATGATGATGACTGTGTTGTATTTTATTTACCTACCATTAAATTAATAGTAGGAATTATAATGTATTATCTATGTATAACTGTTGTAACCGTATAAGGCTATATACATTAAGCGGGTATAGAAATAAATAATATCAGTAATGTTTGTGATACCAAAAGGTTGATTAATAAAAAAAAATAAACATGTTAGTACATAATACTGCATTTTTAATTTGAATATTCAGGAAAATTTGCTTACTTAATTCATTAAGTCATTTCAGTTGCTTTTATCATCATTAATTTGAATATTTAGGAAAATTTGCTTACTTAATTCATTAAGTCATGTCAGTTGCTTTTATCATCATAACCGTGGCGCAAATTTAAAAAATAAATAATTCTCCGAAAGTTCTGTGTTTTGAAGAGCGCCTCATAAATTATTACATTCACTGCATCCTAATCTATAATCTAGCGCCTTTGGTTTGGGTGAATTGTGAGAAAAAAAATTCGCCACCGCAATGACGGAAAAAAGCAGTTTTGAAAATTTACCCATCTACCGATGGCAATATTTAAGTACTTATCTACTGTTATAAAAATAACTAAGTATTTGTTTATTTATATAATTACTTACACTATCTTAACAGGTTTCCCTAAGACAATAGCAAAGTCACATGCATTTAATATAGATATTATTACTTACATAACACAAAATAAAACTGCCTTTGTGAATTCCGTCAATGAACAGCTGAACAGGTCAATGTCCTCTGCTACCTTGTTTAACGTGTGCAGGGTTTAGGTGAGCAGCGCCATTTTCAGGATATTCGTTCTGCTCCGTGGTATCGCGAATAGCGGAGTTTTAATCCTTCGCCACACGTACCGGTTTGGCACGCTTAGTGCTAACCACTGCAACACACCTTGGTTGGAGTTCCGACCTGAATACGCTGAACAAATATGTCGCTAAGCTCAGACTAACTTAGCGACATAACATAACTCTAACTTCTAGCGTGTTGTACCCCACCATGCCGAGAACGAAGAGTGTTGGATACATCAGTGGGTAAAATGGATAAACACCATGTAGTTTAAAGTACAGGAATCTCTGTTCTGTATTCGTTCCACCATAAACTTATATTTCGTCTCATGTGGCGACCAAATTATGGCATTGCATTCCAAGTGGCTTTTAACTAGTGCTTCGTACAAAGCTCGTAGTGCATTCAAATTAGTGAATCCCTTAGAGTGACGCATCAGAAATCCTAGATTCCGATATGCTTTTTTGCAAACTTTTATGATGTGTTCCCGAAAGTTGTTGTATGTTGTATGCTGTGGTTGTATGTTGTGTATTCGACATGCATTTGAACTCACACGACGACGCAGTGCTTCACTGAATCACGGATTTATCGTAAGTGATAATCATTTGAACAGTTTCAGATAATTCTTTTAGCATTAAGTCCGCCTATTGTGCTATACAAATTGTATTTTGTACAAAAAAGTTTAAATAAAAATAAAATAAACTTTCTTTCGTAACAATTTTTCTAGCCAAAAAATAAACAAATGTATGTTGAGGTATCAAAAAGGTAGTAAATATACATATAAGTAAGTTTCACTTTTTTTATAGGTATGTATTTTTAGTATTTTTTTTAGGGTTATCTAGGGCTTGGTAGAAACAAAATTTTAAGTTTCCAATGATTTATTTCAAATGAGAGCAGCACTGGATCTGACAAATTCGTGTATGGCCTTAAGAATACAAGCGTAGTCCCCTGATTCCTCGCCGAATATTGCCAATAGAGCAATATTTGTTTTTCTAAAAAAAAGCTGTAGATATATTGACATATCCCTATGTTTTCTTTTTTTTTCATAATTTAATTAAAAGAGATTCGACCTTACATAAACCTAAAAAAATGGTATGATTTTCCACTGTGTTTAAACATCTAGCAACAGAATTTATTTTTTATTAAAAATTTAAGAAAAGCTATGGCTGTGTTCCTATGTTTTCTTTTATACTATAATCTCGTCTTTGTTTGCTAGATGTTTGAAAAGAGTGGAAATTTTTTCAATTCAATTTAAAATATCTTTATTATCATAGGATATTTATAATATCTCTTAAAGGTCCGCTTCTTCTGCACTTGCGCCTAGGAAGCGGCATAAAGCTGTAAGTAACGATTTGACGACAACATTTGTGCAATACAAAACAAAGTGACTATTATTATGAGGGACCCGCGCCAAGCTCAAGCCAGACTTTTTTGTCTTTAAGATAGTCATCGGTCCTATAATAAGCCTTCTCACAAAGTACTTTATTAACATAGGCTTTGAATTTCCTGTCCGGAATATCAAGGAACGCCGCGGAATCGGAAATGACGGTTCTGACCGACAGAAAATGATAGCAGCTACGGCAGTAATATACATCGTGTTAATGAAAGAACGCAAAACCTCTAAGATGGTATTTCAGCCCATGAAACTGAACAACTTTCGTTCAACAACTTTCACGAAATCCAAAAAAAAAATCGGCTCTCAAATTGACTCTATCAGCTGATCAGTTTGTATGAAAATTCAAATTGTTTTTTTTTAGTAAAGTGAAAGTTGTTGAACAAAAGTTGTTCAGTTACATGGGCTGAGGTACCATCTGAGAGGTTTTGCGTTCTTTCATTAACACGATGTATAAGTCAATGATAGCAGCATAGGAAAAAGGCTGTTCCGAGCTGACAGATATGTCCGAACTCTAAATGTAGAAAAACATAATCTACAAATAAAATTAAAATACAAAAATTAATACAAAAACAAATCACTAGATAAAAACCCGTAGTTTTCACACTCTTCATTTTCACTAACAACCTTTTCTAACTTAGTCCAAGCAGTCTTCATCTCCTCAGGACCAAAACCATGGGCGGACGCCAGCTTAAAGTACGAACAACCCGTAGATATCATGGGTTTGTACGGGTTCAACCTCCTGTCATGGGTGAGCTCCAGACCTAAGGCTTCCTTAGCCACTAGGTAGGTGAAGTATACGTCTTCTAAGTTCAGCAAAGGCACTGATTTGGCAGCTTGCAATATTTTTTCTGTGTATTCACCTGGAAAGAAGAAATATATTTATTTACCTTAACATTTTGTTTTCGAACCTCGTCGCTATATTTAAGGAAAGTACTCTTTAAGCGAAATAAAAAATACGGGTCCATATTGGCTCACATAAAATTCTTAATCCTATTCTTTATCTTACTACCGATTTGTGTTCATAATAATCATTCTTCATAATTTTATTTTTTATACTTTTTTATTCATACATTTTTATTACTACCAACGTAACTCGTAACAGTTAGTGATCATATTTATTTTTAATAATACTGTTACTACCAAGAACCCCAGGTGACCGAGCAAGAACTTAGTTGGTTACAAGTATGGGTAGTAGCCATATGATTTTTTGTATAAGGTTCTTAGGAAGGCTTTTTGTACTTTTTCAAGCATCCGTGTATACGTAACATGATACGGATTCCAGACACACGCACTAGATTCTAGTTTGCTTCTGACAAGGGCATTATATAGTGTTGTAATGACTTGCGGGTTTTGGAACTCCTTAGCATTTCGCAGCACAAAGCCTAGGCGGCGATAGGCATCTTTAGAAACACTAGATACGTGGTCGTGAAAAGTCAAACTACGGTCAAACAACACACCGAGGTCCTTAATACTACTCACTCTCTTAATTTCGGTGTCATCTAAATAATACTTAAAATGAACTGGGTTTTTTTTCGGTCAAAAGTCATTACATAGCATTTATTTATGTTAAAAGGCATTTTATTTGTCAAACTCCATTCGTGGATAAGATTTATGTCATTTTGCAATCTGATACAATCTTCATGCGATTCAATTTCTAAAAAGAGTTTAAGGTCGATGATAGAAGATAAAAAGTTATGTAAGACAATGCGCACCCAAAAAATACATATTCTGTCATATGTAGGCACCTTGTTTTCTTAATAAAAACCAAAGATATCATATCAGTCGACCAATGCATACCAAAAATCTCCCATTTGAATGTCACTGCTTAATAACTTAGGAAACACAAGCTAAACAAAGCTTATAAACATCAGTGAGACCTCTCCAACCCGTCTGGCCAGCGTGGAGAATGTAGGCCAAATCCTCTGGCTGCTCTTGGCTCTAGGTACTAGTACTAGGTAGTACAGAGAAGGTCATGCTCCTGCAGTAGAGACTAAAAAAAACCTGATGATGATGATTAGTATGTACTAAAAAGTGTCTACAGTCTGATTTTTTATTCCGTAGAATTCTGACATTTCAAGTGTTGCAACTAAAAAAACTCTCTAGCTAAAAAGGGAACCCATTTAAAGGCAATAAAAAATTAAATTCGGGATAAATTTTTATGTTTTACCTTGAAAAAGATAAATTTTAAACTTTCTGGTATATTTAAAATGTATTGACATTTTTTAATACTGAATTATCAAAGTTATAATTTTAAGTTAGCAGGTTATTTTTCTTTAGCCGGCATCACTCCCTACTATTTCATGTATAATAAACCTTTTCAAAGCATTTGAAAAAATTTTTTTTCGTTAAAAAAATTAACTACTAATTTAAATAAAACTAAATTCGTATTTTTTTTATTGGCTGCGGTAGCAAGCTAGTAGAATTTATTTAAAATCTAATATTAAATAAATATAGTCGTAATGAAAAGGGACGTAAATATCGCTCGCCGTAAATCTCCTTTTTATTTGGAGCGTGCGAAATGGTTACATTCACTAACAAATAAAATGAACAGACTTCGATGTTCAGACTTTTATTGAAACCTGGAATTTAATAAAAATATGTGCCCGGCGAAAAAGGTTTGTAATCTCTGACATGTCAAAATTTTCAGCTGTCAAAATTCTACGGAATAAAAAATCAGACTTTAGTGGGATTTGTTGGATACTAGCAGAATAAACTGTGAGGTACACACCGCTGATGAGGTACCCTGCCCCCGCCAAGTACTTCGGCAGCCAGTCCTCAGCCCGCAGCCAGCGCGGCACGAACCACTTGTTGTACTTGTCACGATGCAGCATACTGTTGTTCCTCATGTACCCTGGTCAAACAACAATAGCTTTTTAAAATAAGTAGGCATTATCATGACGTGACCTTCATACTTTGAAGCGTAATTCGATTTTTAGTTTAAATGTGCTAGATGGAGTTACTAGTTCGGAAGAAGGTAGTATCGTAGACAAAAGAAAACCGGCCAAATCTTTATTTGTAAGATGTATAGAGGAGGATGCTAGAGGCTGAGGGCTCTCTGAAGGGCGAAAGGCTCTCGAGAGTCTAAGCTCACAGATAACGTATTTCCGATTGCTTAAGCTGCCGAATTTCTTTCGTTGTAGTTGCAGCTAGATGGAGCTACTAGTTCGAAAGAAGGTAGTTCCGCAGTGGCGCCGCTTAATTTCGGAAAGATGGCGGTATAAGCGTTCATACGAGTATATATATATATATATAAATGTTTGTCTGTATGTCCTTTATAAAATCGTAAACGGCTTGACCGATTTCGATAAAAAGTTGTTTTTTTTTCGTTATAGTTCAGGGATGGTTTAGGAAAAAAAAATGGCGTAGCAACGCGCGCAGTGTACAGCTAGTTATCTATAAAGAAACAAGCTCTATCTCAGATTTTTCATAAATACCGTCAGCCTAAGTATGCTAGGGCATCCTTTGTATGGCTAGCAGACAAGATAGTAGTGACACTGAGAAATTATACAGGATTTGGTTTCCTAGCAGAGGACGTTTTGCGTGCCAACGGTCTAACAGGCAAGAATACCGAGGAGAGCCGGTTGGTCTCAATCGTACCATGAGAAGTGGAGTTTAATTCTTGAACGCAAAGTCTGCCTGCGGACACCTCGTGAGAGATCACTGCAGAATCAGCACCTATAGCATTAAGTATTATTTATTTATTTATTTATTGTAAAAACTAAATACAACGGCTTTCACCAATTACAGCATATAGAAAGAACTTATAGCTAAATGTAATTAAAAAATTTACACAGCTGGTACGACGGGCGCCACCACTAATAATGTACAGTAAAAACTTTTTTTTCATTCTAGTCATTTCATTTTAAAAACATTTTTGTCATTCTCGCAATATACCAATAGGTTCCTTACAACCATATTCGTTCCATCAACAAACACATCACACTCAGGTTGCTGATTCAGGAATGTGTTAAGGTCCGTAAGCATGCGACATAGAGGAGATTGCTCATGTGATACCGTGCGTGTGACCGGTGGGGCAAACAGTTTTCGCGGCTGACATGAGCGTTGCACCAAACGTCTATTTGGTACATTTAGGCGACAAAGTTGATTATGAAGCTCGGGGACGTCGATAAAATTACGTAAAATTTTCAAACAGATTACTATAAGTATGATAAGCGTGCATATGCAATGCGACTACCTCCGTGATCTAGTGGTCAAAAAGGATGCAACCGGGAATACGTGAGAATGATGATGATGGTGATAAGAATGCGAATAGTCAGTCTCACAACCGTGGATTCTTTTTCCCCGTGTGGTTCCGGTTCAAAATAGGACCACTCCATCTCTTCCTGTGGATGTCGTAAGAGGCGACAGAAGGATTTAGCGTAAACATCTCGTGCTACAATTGCATTTCCAAGGAGGGTTAACGTTGGGCGGGAGCCGGTTGTAAAACTATAGCCAAATCATTTAAACTGTTCCGGCTCTTTCTTCTCCACTTCGCTAGGTCTTTGGCATCCTTGGGTGACCAGAGAAGAAAAAGCGGGAAAGCGCACCCCGGGGTCCAAAGCAGCACAGCTAAAGATGCAACCGGACACACTAAGACTAAGAAAAAGAAGTCTCACAACCAAAGGTGCCAAACACCGGACGAAATTGAGAAGAAAAAGCTGATAGCAGACCTCGGAACAACACAGGATCGATCATCGGACTAAATCATCGAACTACTGATACTAGAGGAGCTAAACAAGTAGTTGGAATCTTACTAAGATAAAGATTACCAACAAGCTTTGCATCAGGATTCTCCTTCACCACATCTCCCAATCTCCAAAGGTTGACAAACACGTCATCATCAGTCTTGAAAACGAAGTCGGCCTGTGGACACCTCCTGAGAGACCACTGCAGCATCAGTGCGGTCTTCAGCGTCAGGTTCTGGTAGTGTTCTTGCAGGTCGAAGACTATCATGTCGCCGTAATCTTTCGCTTCCAGGTACGTGTCGGCCTAAAAAACGGTATATTCTTCTCAGGGGTCGTTTAAATATTATGTAAGCACCGAAGGAGAGTAATCAAAAATTACATAGGGGGCGGGGGGGCTCTGGACTTCCATTATGTAAGCAAACTTTTTAGTTACATTTTATATGTATCTACAAGTATTAAACAAAAATATCTAAATGACGAATTAGGTCTGTTTAAATACTGTAAAATCCTTATGACGAAATACATATGGCGAAAGAACAACATCCTATTTAATCAAAAATATAGAGATGTCAAAAATAATGTCAGATGAATATTATACTAACCTAATTTTAAGATTGAAAGTAGACAATATGCTCCCGGACAAACCTTCGTGGTTTATGAGTGCATAGAATTGTAATTCATGTTATTTTTGGATATAAATAAAAAAAAACCGCTTATTTAAATAAATCAAGGAACTTGTGTAGCGATTTTCGTCAAAATTGGTTGAAAAAATGCGACCTATTAGGCGAGGAATATAATATAATGTATTCTTTTTGAGAAATAAAGATTCTTTAACCATATACTTACAAAATTCTCATCAACGCCTTGTCCATCAATTCCAAGCACAAAAAACGTAGGAAGGTATCTGGCCCATGTACTCCTGATGACTGCTCTCTGGTGGACCCCGGAAGACGAGCTGGAGACGAGAGCTAGCACTGCCACTGTGTCAGCCCCATCGCACGGCGTCGATGACGGTTCTATGAGTACTTGGCTGGAATAGACAATAGAAGAATATATATTAAATTGCAGCGTGGTGCTTAGTGGTAGTGTTGTCACCAGCTACAAGTAGCTAGATAGGTAGATTGGGATCATAAATGGAAAGAGCAGAGACGTTCTAACCCTTATTGCCTTTAAAAGTTGTCTGCTGCCTTACGTCTTGTTAGGAAGTACACTTAATGATCGTTCATCATCATCAGATCTTTCTAGTCTCCACCAGGAGCTCTCTGTACTGCCTGAACCATACTTGACCAGAGCAGTCAGGGGATTAGGCCTACACTGTCCACGCTGGCAAGACAGGTTGGAAAGGTCTCACTGATGTCCAAGCTTTGCTTAGCTTGTATTTCGTAAGTCTCCTTCTATGACATCCACGAGATGACTTGGACTGATTCTATTCTACTCTACCGGAAACCACACGGCATTTATTTAATAGAAGATATATTCTTATAAGAGGCTGATCCTCCTTATCACAGCCTGTTTGAGGCTGCACCCTTAGCTGTTCTGCTTTGGAGCTTAAATTGCGCTTTCAGGATGTATCTTTCTGCAAAGTATAATCCACTGTTTGACAAAACCGCTAACAGTTTGGAACACTGACAGCCGCAAGTGACAGAATTCAACTACAATCTGCTGCAACCGTGACTGCTGGCGACCTGCCGTCGACCTGCCGTCGACCTGCCGTCGACCTTCCGTCGACCTGTCGTCAATTCGCCGTTCATCTGTATAAACGCTTAGTGAGATGACAGACGCAGCGTAAGACAGCAGACAGTCAGTCGACTTGGTAAACGTTCTGTAGCCATAAGACGCACTTACATGGTATCCGTGTAGTCCTTCAAGCTCCTGCTTCGCCGGAAGTGGTGGAGGTCGTTGCCAGCCGGCAGCGGCACCAGCAGCGCCTTGCTGCCGATCTCTGCTACCCACCATAGCTTGGCGATCACCAGGCACGCCAACAGGCAAACATAGAGAACCCTAGAGCGACCTGGAAGTACAGAAGACAGTAAGAATATACAGAACGGAATCTCCTAAGGTACGCGCAATATGCGTCCCCGTTCCCCGTCCCCGCACCTCTCCCCCGTTTCACCTTGTCGAGGGGCGAGAGCAGGCGAACACACACTTGACGGCGCACGCGGCCGCACAAGAACGGGGGAGAGGTGCAGGGACGGGGAACGGGGACGCATATTGCGCGTACCTTAGGAGATTCCGTTCTGTATATTCTTACTGTCTTCTGTGCTTCCAGGTCGCTCTAGAACGGGGACGCATATTGCGCGGGACCTTAGGAGATTCTGTTCTGTATACTCTTACTGTCTTTGTCTGTCCTGGAAGTCAAAGAGCTATTACGTAAATCTAGTCGAGGAGACAGAACATTTGGCCAAAATACTTTTGTCTGTCTGCCTGGTCT
This sequence comes from Acrobasis repandana, assembly GCA_963576875.1. NCBI lineage: Eukaryota > Metazoa > Arthropoda > Insecta > Lepidoptera > Pyralidae > Acrobasis > Acrobasis repandana. Next base: position 13,583,516 of record OY756238.1, on the reverse strand, counting down.
CACATACAGATCGCATTTTTCAACAGATTTTGACGAAAATTGGCACTCAAGTTCCGTGATTTATTAAAATTTATAGTCGTTCGTGATTTTTGGTTCCGCGAAGTCAACTTTCAACTTGTATGTCATGTTTTTGGCCTGCCATACAAGTTGACCGATCAGCTGATCTGAGTTTGTATGCAATGGCCAATTTTTTTTCATATACCTATAGGTATGTTCCTTGGGGAAAGTTGTTCAGTATCATGGACTAATCCACCCTTAGATTAGTTTCAGTATACTTTGTTGTATACTATGAAGTTGACATAAAATATAAAGGCTATCGGATAGTAGGTAAGCCATTTAAGCTCAGAACGATAAATGGAGATGTGGATATGTTTGGTAGACAATATACCTATAATCCTAATGCAATTATTTAAGGCCGTGCCTAAATTTTCCGGGGTCCAGTGCTGCCCCCCTTTTAAAATAAATCATTTCAAAGAAAACGAAGACATTATTTAAAATTTTCCTACTATCAAAT